>CAWUFW010010301.1:0-709196 GCA_963921515.1 Calotriton arnoldi
TGTGGTCATAACCTTCCTTTTCTTTCCTACGAAGGTTACGCCCACACGAACTTCTGTTACAGTCTTTTTATGCAGGATTTATCATACCTGTTAGCATTCCGGTTTGTCCAAGTGCAATACCCTGTACCAGATTACGTTTGTGACTATACGGACGCTTGACCATTGTCACCATTTATCCAACAGGTTTCTGAATACTGACTTTCGGAATATGGAATTGTATTGGGGAGTTCCCGCAGCATATGCAGTTAATTGAATCCACACGTTGCCCTGATGAAGTTCCCCGTTGGGAATGGAACGCGTTGGCTGAGCTTTTCGTATTGTTGATTTATGTATTTGTAATAAAGAACTGTTTTTACTCTACTGTTGACTACTGGACTTCATGACCTGGCGCACCCCCATTTCAGTAACTACAATCTTGGATCTGGAGCACAGAGGCGTCAAGCAATGGCTGGCGTTGGGGTTGGTTGCGCAGGAACACTACGAATTGCAACTAGCGTGTGGTGCGGATACAGGGGCCCGCTGTTGCTTTTGTGGACATGCATCCAAGACATGTGTGAGGAAGTTTGATAGGGCTGGCTGTGAGACTCCTCCGACTCTGGCAGTTGTTGGTTGGAAGGTACCAGAGGCCAACAGGTGCAGCACAGCCAGCAGCTTTGTCTTCGGAGGGATGTTGGTTCTCCGCTGTGTTGGTACCGTCAGCCTGTGGACAATGTGGGTCAGGATGCGGATGATGGTTGTCCTTTTGAGCCTGTAGTGGGCAATGGCATCCTCTGGCGTTGAGTGTCTGAGGCTGGTGCGTTTTAGGAACGTCCACTGTCTTCTTCTGCGCTGCCTAGGTGGTAGTCTTGGTGGGGTCGTCCGTGGGGGGGGGGTCCTGGGGGTAGTGGCGGTGGGTGTTGTGGCCTTCTTGGGTCTCCAAGCTGCATGATCATTGGCTCCATGGCATCTGTTGGTCTTCAGATGTGGCTCTGGGCTGGGCTCCCTTTCTACTGCAGGTTGTCGTCCTGCTTAACACCAGTAATAGGCAGGTGTTAACCCCTTCCATGCTTATGACGAGCTGGACTCGTCATGGCACACAGTGCTCGTGTGCTCATGACGAGTCCAGCTCGTCATAAGACCACCCACGGGGGAAGCGCCGGCGCTCCCCCCGTGGGAATCTGATCGTCTAGTTTTTTTTTTAGGAGGCAGGGGAAGGACTTCCCTTGCCTCCCCCGCCCCCCGCCCCCATCAATGACGCCAGCGCGCGAGGCGCGCTGACATCATTGAGGGTTTCCTTTCTTCGACGCGCTGGAAGCCATTTGCTTCCAGCGCGTCGGGGAAATAAGGTGAGTTTTGGCTCGGGGAGGGGGGTTTGATTCAAAAGAGACATCGAGGGAAAGGAAAGGGTTTTCCTTTCCCCCGATGCCTCTTTTGTGCATTCCTGCTGCACGATCATGTGATCGTGCAGCAGGAATGCCCACGAGGGCGGGATTGTGAGCGTGGAGATGTGCCTTCTCTCCATTGCCACCCTGTAAAGTTAGCTGTAATCCTTGATGGAGGTCTCTGCACCCTTGATTTTCTTGAGCGCAATCCTTCTCCTCGTCTGCCGCTGCGATCCTGCAATTCTTCTGGTCCTTTACGCAGCTGTAATGTAGGAAAGGCATTATACATTTACCCAACGAGGTAGCACTTACTGATTAGCCAGTAGAAAGTACTCCAGTTGAGTAGAGGTATTGCACAAAACGGTGGCATCTTCGTGAGCGTGGAGATGTACCTTCTCTCCATTGCCACCCTGTAAAGTTAGCTGTAATCCTTGATGGAGGTCTCTGCACCCTTGATTTTCTCGAGCGCAATCCTCGTGTAGTTCCTGTGACCAGGAGGTTCCTTCTCCTCGTCTGCCGCTGCGATCCTGCTCTGACCCTTTATAAACAAGAGGCATGTGAACGGGCCTAGAAGCCCCGCTCGTTTGGCCCCGCCACACATACACTAGCGGTATGCAACGTATGCCCGCCCTTTCCCTACTATGATGGACAGGTTACTCAAAGGATCCCGGCGCTTTCGGCGCGGTGGCAAAGTTACAGACACACAGGTCACTGGAGACAATCCTTGATGGAGGTCTCTGCACCCTTGATTTTCTCGAGCGCAATCCTCGTGTAGTTCCTGTGACCAGGAGGTTCCTTCTCCTCGTCTGCCGCTGCGATCCTGCTCTGACCCTTTATAAACAAGAGGCATGTGAACGGGCCTAGAAGCCCCGCTCGTTTGGCCCCGCCACACATACACTAGCGGTATGCAACGTATGCCCGCCCTTTCCCTACTATGATGGACAGGTTACTCAAAGGATCCCGGCGCTTTCGGCGCGGTGGCAAAGTTACAGACACACAGGTCACTGGAGACAATTCTTCTGGTCCTTTACGCAGCTGTAGTGTAGGAAAGGCACTATACATTTACCCAACGAGGTAGCACTTACTGATTAGCCAGTAGAAAGCACTCCAGTTGAGTAGAGGTATTGCACAAAACGGTGGCATCTTCGTGGATAAATATGCAGGGCAGATGTGCCTTCTCTCCATTTACACCCTGAAAAGTTAGCTGTAATCCTTGATGGAGGTCTTTGCATCCTTGAATTTCTCGAGCGCAATGCTTGTGTAGTTCCTGTGACCAGGAGGTTCCTTCTCCTCGTCTGCCGCTGAGATCCTGCTCTGACCCTTTATAAACAAGAGGCATGTGAACGGGCCTAGAAGCCCCGCCACACATACACTAGCGGTATGCAACGTATGCCCGCCCTTTCCCCACTATGATGGACAGCTTACTCAAAGGACCCCGGCACTTTCGGCGCGGTGGCAAAGTTACAGACACACAGGTCACTGGAGACAATTCTTCTGGTCCTTTACGCAGCTGTAGTGTAGGAAAGGCACTATACATTTACCCAACGAGGTAGCACTTACTGATTAGCCAGTAGAAAGCACTCCAGTTGAGTAGAGGTATTGCACAAAACGGTGGCATCTTCGTGGATAAATATGCAGGGCAGATGTGCCTTCTCTCCATTTACACCCTGAAAAGTTAGCTGTAATCCTTGATGGAGGTCTTTGCATCCTTGAATTTCTCGAGCGCAATGCTCGTGTAGTTCCTGTGACCAGGAGGTTCCTTCTCCTCGTCTGCCGCTGAGATCCTGCTCTGACCCTTTATAAACAAGAGGCATGTGAACGGGCCTAGAAGCCCCGCCACACATACACTAGCGGTATGCAACGTATGCCCGCCCTTTCCCCACTATGATGGACAGCTTACTCAAAGGACCCCGGCACTTTCGGCGCGGTGGCAAAGTTACAGACACACAGGTCACTGGAGACAATTCTTCTGGTCCTTTACGCAGCTGTAGTGTAGGAAAGGCACTATACATTTACCCAACGAGGTAGCACTTACTGATTAGCCAGTAGAAAGCACTCCAGTTGAGTAGAGGTATTGCACAAAACGGTGGCATCTTCGTGGATAAATATGCAGGGCAGATGTGCCTTCTCTCCATTTACACCCTGAAAAGTTAGCTGTAATCCTTGATGGAGGTCTTTGCATCCTTGAATTTCTCGAGCGCAATGCTCGTGTAGTTCCTGTGACCAGGAGGTTCCTTCTCCTCGTCTGCCGCTGAGATCCTGCTCTGACCCTTTATCCCCTTCGGTGCTTATGACGAGCTGGACTCGTCATGGCACACAGTGCTCGTGACGAGTCCAGCTCGTCATAAGACCACCCACGGGGAAGCGCTGGCGCTCCCCCGTGAGAATCTGATCGTTAGGTTTTTTTGGGGGAGGCAGGGGAAGGGCTTCCCCTGCCTCCCCCCGCCCCATCAATGACGTCAGCGCGCTGACATCATTGAGGGTTTCCTTTCTTCCGCGACGCGCTGGAAGCCATTTGCTTCCAGCGCGTCGGGGAAATCAGGTGAGGTTTGGCTCGGGGAGGGGGGGTTTGTATCAAAGAGGCATCGAGGGAAAGGAAATGGTTTTCCTTTCCCCGATGCCTCTTTGTGCATTCCTGCTGCACGATCATGTGATTGTGCAGCAGGAATGCCCACTAGGCACCAGGGTTTTTTTTAATTTTTGTGTTGGGGAGTGGCCAAAAGGGCACGGGTTGCTCCCCTTTACGGGTGTGAATATTTTATTTATACTGTTAGGCCCAACTACCCCTTAGCTTGGCTGGTGGATTGTGTGTGGACTGGTGCATTATTTGCATATGTGATTGTAATGTTTTTTTTCCTCCTTTTTATTCTAGTGTAAAGCTTTTGATTCCTGTTTGCGGTTTCGGCAGTTGTGGTTCTGCAGTTTTGCGTAATTGCATTTATTTGGTAAGAAAAATATTTTTGTTGTGTGTACTCCAAATGAGTATTATTGTCATGCATGAATGAATTTTTTTGTAAGTGGTGCCATAATGGCAGCATATTTGTTAGTGTTCAGAGCATGAAATTCTTTGCGATGTTTTGCATTGTCTTATGTGTAATTTTTTTTCCTTCTTTTTTAGTGGGATATTGTTGATCCTTACTGTGTCTGTGCAGAGTAGGTGGTGGTGAGTCTAGCTGCTTCTGTCACGTGAGTGGTATAGTGTTGGAGTATATAGGTCTTTGTGATAAAGCTACATTTTGTTTATTTCTTTTTTTTTTACAAAGGGTTTGTTGTTGTTGACTTGTTTGACAAGTAACCTTTATTAGTAAGCATTATGGCTAGCCGTAGAATTACTGCTCAGCAGGTGGTTGGTTTGCTTCTTGAATCTTCCTCTGAGCAGGATTATGAGACTGACAGTGCGTCTGAGGGAGAGGAGGGAGGGGAAGATTCAGGCAGTGAGTTTTCTCTCCACATGGAATCATCGGATGATGAAGGTACTCTCAGTGCAGATGAAGTGCCTGATTTAGAGGAGGATACTAATGTGCCGATGGTGCAAGAGGCATCTGGATTGCAGCCTGGGGCTGCTAGGCTTCCTACTGGAAGTGCTGGACTCTGGGTTGATCCAAACATGGTGCAGCCGGTGTTGCCTGCCTTTAGTGGTTATGCAGGGTGTAGAGTGGATTGTGAACATTATTTGCCTATACAGTATTTTCAGTTGTTTATGGATGATGTATTTTTGGGTGAGATTGTTGAGCAGACTAATTTGTATGCTGAACAGTTTTTGAGGGACAACAGTGCCAGACTTAGGCCCCATTCTAGAGCTACCCGGTGGAGTCCCACAAATCTGGAAGAGATGAAGAAGTTTTTGGGTTTGACTTTTTTGATGGGTTTGATAAGGAAGCCGTCCATGAGTTCATATTGGTCTACCAGTCCCTTGATGGCAACGGCCATATTTCCTGCAGTTATGACTCGTGATCGGTATTTACTTTTGCTTCGGATGCTGCATTTTGTTGATAATGGTTTGGCGTTGCCACGAGATCACCCTGAATGTGACCGTCTTTTTAAGATTCGGCCTGTTCTTGATCACTTTGTAGATCGATTTTCAGAGATCTATACTCCAGGGAAAGAAATATCTATTGATGAGTCTTTGGTGCTGTTCAAGGGCCGTTTGGTTTTTAGGCAGTACATTCCTAGCAAGAGGGCACGCTATGGAATTAAGCTGTATATGTTGTCTGAGAGTAGGACAGGATATGTTTTTAATTTGCGTGTGTACACTGGTAGGGATTCCACTATTGACCCCCCTGGTTGTCCGTCCACTTTAGTAGGAGTTTCAGAGAAAATTGTGTGGGAACTTGCTAGAGGACTGTTTAACAGAGGCCACCATTTGTACATTGATAACTTCTACACTGCTGTGCAATTGTTTAAGGAATTGTTCAAAGTGGACACTTTTGCTTGTGGCACAATCCGCTCTAACCGTAAAGGTTATCCAAAAGAGCTTGTTTGCAAAAAACTTCAGAGGGGACAGTGCAGTGCCTTGCGTAGTGAGGAACTGCTAGCTGTGAAATTTGTGGACAGGAGGGATGTGTACATGCTGACTACCATCCATGATGAGAGTACTTCACCTGTGGCTGTTTGGGGTCAGATTGCTGAAGTGCGCAAACCTGTGTGCATTTTAGACTACAATAAGCACATGGGTGGTGTTGATAGAGTAGATCAGAGGTTGGAACCTTACACTGCTATTCGTAAGTCTTACATTTGGTATAAGAAGTTGGCCATCCATCTCTTCAATTTAGCAACTTTCAATGCTTTTGTTGTGTTCAAGGAGTGTTCTCCTGCGTCAAAGTTGACTTTTGTTCAGTTTCAGGAGTCTGTCATAGGCAGCCTTGTTGTTGTGGAACAGGCAAGTGTTCCTAGAGTTGGAGTGGTGGAGGATGTGGCTCGATTGAAAGATCGCCACTTTCCTGATCACATTCCTCCTACATCCTCAAAAGACTTTCCCACTAGGAGATGTAGAGTCTGTTGGCGAAGAGGTACGCGGAAGGAGACTCGTATGTACTGCCCTGAGTGTCCTTCTAACCCTGGGCTGTGTGTGCCTGCTTGTTATAGAGCGTACCACAAGCAAAAGAATTATTGGGAGCAACCATGAGTGGTAAAGTGAACTGCCTGGTCTGTAATGTTTAAGAATTGTTGTTCTGTTTCAAGGTTGGCATTAGTGCAATGTTTCTGATTTTGTGTTAGTAGATTTGTATCTATTTGCAATTTGTTTGTGTTTTCTTTTTTGTATAAAAAAATCCTAAATGTGATGGTGGTGTGTGTAGGCTGGTGCTTGGCTGGCGGTGTGCGTGGAGTGGCGCTCGGCTGGCAGTGTGTGAGTAGTGACTTGCTGCTGGTCACTACACACACTGCTAGCCGAGCGACACTCCACGCAATCCATCAGGTTGTGTGGTTGCTGTGTTAGGAATGTGGGCGTGTGAAAGTGATGGGCCCTTGAATGGCGCTGTCTGCTGGTGTGAGTGTTGTAATGTGATGGGCCCGCGGCTGGTGGTGTGAATGGTTTTGTATTTGTCACACGTATGAAAGGTGTATGAATGGCCTGTAAAGAGGTTGGTGCCTTGTCGTGGCTTTACAGCTCACGAGCTGTGAGTCAATGGTTCAGTTTCTCGTCCTTTCAATTATTAACAGTGCATTTCATTTTTGTGAAATCACTTGTTAATACAATTGTATATACTGAACCATCACTCACCCTCGTGCCAAATCCAACCAGTATGTGTGTGTGTGCTTGAGGATTAGATGGTTGTGCAGTAATATTTTTTTTTTGTCTTTCTCAAGCAGGGTGTACCTTGTCCCTTTTTGTGAATGTTGTAATGTGTTTGTTTCGTGCCTGGGGGTGTGAATGGTCTTGTGTGTATCACGTATGAAAGGTGTGTGAATGGCCTGTAAAGCGGTTGGGGCCTTGACGTGGCTTTACAGCTCACGAGCTGCGAGTCACTGGTTCCGTTTTTGTCCTTTCAATTATTGACAGTGCATTTCATTTTTGTGAAATCTCTTGTTAATAAAATTGTATATACTGAACCATCACTTGCCCTCGTGCCAAATCCAACCAGTATGTGTGTGTGTGCTTGAGGAATAGATGGCTGTGCAGTAATCTTTGTCTTTTTAGTCTGTCTGCCAAGGTGTACATTCCGTCTAAGAATAACCTACCAACTGTAGATATTGTCGTAAACGAAACACCCATGGGAGTACATGGTGATATCTCTCTTGTGGATCCCAACAAGTTATGGTACCCACAATGTCCTGCAAACCTCAAAATGTCTGTCACATTTTCCTTGCAATATTGTGCCAACATTTTCACGCTGCAGAAATAAACAACACATTATCTCATTATGACCTGGTTTTGCAAGGGGGTCACCTGGGTTTTGGTCCGGGCTCGGCGGCCACATAGGGAAACCTACCAAACCCACACATTTCTGAAAAGTAGACACCCGGGGGCTTCCAGGGAGGTATGGCTTGCGTGGATCTCCCAACGTTTCCTTACCCAGAATCCCCTGCAAACCTCACTTTTAGCTGAAAAAATCACTTTTTCACACATTTGTGTGTGGGAAAGTGTGGCATCACTGGCCTCACACAAATTTCCTACACCCAGCGTTCCTCCAGGTCTCCCGATAAAATGGTGCCTCACTTGTGTGGGAGGCCCAAGTACTCGCGACAGGCAAGGGCCCACAACGTATTGAGGCGACCTCAAAATGGCCTTTCACAAAACCACCTGGTTTTGCAAGGGAGTCACCTGGGTTTTGGCCCGTGCTCGGCGGCCATCTAGGGAAACCTACCAAACCCACACATTTCTGAAAAGTAGACACCCGGGGCTTCCAGGGAGGTATGGCTTGCGTGGATCTCCCAACGTTTCCTTACCCAGAATCCCTGCAAACCTCACTTTTAGCTGGAAAAATCACTTTTTCACACATTTGTGTGTGGGAAAGTGTGGCATCACTGGCCTCACACAAATTTCTACCACCCAGCGTTCCCCAGGTCTCCCGATAAAATGGTGCCTCACTTGTGTGGGAGGCCCAGTACTCGCGACAGGCAAGGGCCCACAACGTATTGAGGCGACCTCAAAATGGCCTTCACAAAACCACCTGGTTTTGCAAGGGAGTCACCTGGGTTTTGGCCCGTGCTCGGCGGCCATCTAGGAAACCTACCAAACCCACACATTTCTGAAAAGTAGACACCTGGGGCTTCCAGGGAGGTATGGCTTGCGTGGATCTCCCAACGTTTCCTTACCCAGAATCCCCTGCAAACCTCACTTTTAGCTGAAAAAATCACTTTTTCACACATTTGTGTGTGGGAAAGTGTGGCATCACTGGCCTCACACAAATTTCCTACCACCCAGCGTTCCCCAGGTCTCCCGATAAAAATGGTGCCTCACTTGTGTGGGAGGCCCAGTACCGCGACAGGCAAGGCCCACAACGTATTGAGGCGACCTCAAAATGGCCTTCACAAAACCACCTGGTTTTGCAAGGAGTCACCTGGGTTTTGGCCTCGTGCTCGGCGGCCATCTAGGAAACCTACCAAACCCACACATTTCTGAAAAGTAGACACCGGGGCTTCCAGGGAGGTATGGCTTACGTGGATCTCCCAACGTTTCCTTACCCAGAATCCCTGCAAACCTCACTTTTAGCTGAAAAATCACTTTTTCACACATTTGTGTGTGGGAAGTGTGGCATCACTGGCCTCACACAATTTCCTACCACCCAGCGTCCCCCAGGTCTCCCGATAAAATGGTGCCTCACTTGTGTGGGAGGCCCAAGTACCGCGACAGGCAAGGACACAAAACGTTTTGAGGCAACATCAACATTGCCTATCAAAAAATGTTTTGGGCCCTTGCCTGTCGCGGGTACTTGGGCCTCCCACACAAGTGAGGCACCATTTTTATCGGGAGACCTGGGGGAACGCTGGGTGGTAGGAAATTTGTGTGAGGCCAGTGATGCCACACTTTCCCACACACAAATGTGTGAAAAAAGTGATTTTTTCAGCTAAAATTGAGGTTTGCAAGGGATTCTGGGTAAGGAAACGTTGGGGGATCCACGCAAGCCATACCTCCCTGGAAGCCCCCGGGTGTCTACTTTTCAGAAATGTGTGGGTTTGGTAGGTTTCCTAGATGGCCGCCGAGCACGGGGCCAAAAACCCAGGTGACTCCCCTTGCAAAACCAGGTGGTTTTGAGATAGGCAATTTTGAGGTCGCCTCACTACGTTGTGGGCCCTTGCCTGTCGCGGGTACTTGGGCCTCCCACACAAGTGAGGCACCATTTTTATCGGGAGACCTGGGGGAACGCTGGGTGGTAGGAAATTTGTGTGAGGCCAGTGATGCCACACTTTCCCACACACAAATGTGTGAAAAAAGTGATTTTTTCAGCTAAAATTGAGGTTTGCAAGGGATTCTGGGTAAGGAAACGTTGGGGGATCCACGCAAGCCATACCTCCCTGGAAGCCCCCGGGTGTCTACTTTTCAGAAATGTGTGGGTTTGGTAGGTTTCCCTAGATGGCCGCCGAGCACGGGGCCAAAACCCAGGTGACTCCCTTGCAAAACCAGGTGGTTTTGAGATAGGCAATTTTGAGGTCGCCTCACTACGTTGTGGGCCCTTGCCTGTCGCGGGTACTTGGGCCTCCCACACAAGTGAGGCACCATTTTTATCGGGAGACCTGGGGGAACGCTGGGTGGTAGGAAATTTGTGTGAGGCCAGTGATGCCACACTTTCCCACACACAAATGTGTGAAAAAAGTGATTTTTTCAGCTAAAATTGAGGTTTGCAAGGGATTCTGGGTAAGGAAACGTTGGGGGATCCACGCAAGCCATACCTCCCTGGAAGCCCCCGGGTGTCTACTTTTCAGAAATGTGTGGGTTTGGTAGGTTTCCCTAGATGGCCGCCGAGCACGGGGCCAAAAACCCAGGTGACTCCCCTGCAAAACCAGGTGGTTTTGAGATAGGCAATTTTGAGGTCGCCTCACTACGTTGTGGGCCCTTGCCTGTCGCGGGTACTTGGGCCTCCCACACAAGTGAGGCACCATTTTTATCGGGAGACCTGGGGGAACGCTGGGTGGTAGGAAATTTGTGTGAGGCCAGTGATGCCACACTTTCCCACACACAAATGTGTGAAAAAAGTGATTTTTTCAGCTAAAATTGAGGTTTGCAAGGGATTCTGGGTAAGGAAACGTTGGGGGATCCACGCAAGCCATACCTCCCTGGAAGCCCCCGGGTGTCTACTTTTCAGAAATGTGTGGGTTTGGTAGGTTTCCCTAGATGGCCGCCGAGCACGGGGCCAAAACCCAGGTGACTCCCTTGCAAAACCAGGTGGTTTTGAGATAGGCAATTTTGAGGTCGCCTCACTACGTTGTGGGCCCTTGCCTGTCGCGGGTACTTGGGCCTCCCACACAAGTGAGGCACCATTTTTATCGGGAGACCTGGGGGAACGCTGGGTGGTAGGAAATTTGTGTGAGGCCAGTGATGCCACACTTTCCCACACACAAATGTGTGAAAAAAGTGATTTTTTCAGCTAAAATTGAGGTTTGCAAGGGATTCTGGGTAAGGAAACGTTGGGGGATCCACGCAAGCCATACCTCCCTGGAAGCCCCCGGGTGTCTACTTTTCAGAAATGTGTGGGTTTGGTAGGTTTCCCTAGATGGCCGCCGAGCACGGGGCCAAAAACCCAGGTGACTCCCCTTGCAAAACCAGGTGGTTTTGAGATAGGCAATTTTGAGGTCGCCTCACTACGTTGTGGGCCCTTGCCTGTCGCGGGTACTTGGGCCTCCCACACAAGTGAGGCACCATTTTTATCGGGAGACCTGGGGGAACGCTGGGTGGTAGGAAATTTGTGTGAGGCCAGTGATGCCACACTTTCCCACACACAAATGTGTGAAAAAAGTGATTTTTTCCAGCTAAAAGTGAGGTTTGCAGGGGATTCTGGGTAAGGAAACGTTGGGGGATCCACGCAAGCCATACCTCCCTGGAAGCCCCCGGGTGTCTACTTTTCAGAAATGTGTGTGCTTGGTAGGTTTCCCTAGGTGCCGGCAGAGCTAGGGTTCACAAACTACAGCTAGGCATTTTGCCAAAAAGGGTCATTTTTCACTGCGAAATTGAGGTGTGACCACGTTGCGTTTTGCGCCGTTTCCTGTCGCAGGCACTAGGCCGACCCACACAAGTGAGGTACCATTTTTCTCGTTAGACTTTGGGGAACGCGGGGTGGGTGGAAATTTGTGGATCCACGCAGATTCCAGAACTTTCCACCACAGAAATGTGGGGAAAATGTGTTTTTTTTGACAATTTTTTATGTTTGCAAGGGATTCTGGGTAACAGAACCTGGTGGGAGGCAGTCAAGTCACCCCATCCTGGATTCCCCTGGGTGTCTAGTTTTCAAAAATGTATAGGTTTGCTAGGTTTCCCTAGGTGCCGGCAGAGGTAGGGTTCAAAAACTACAGCTAGGCACTTTGCCAAAAAAGGGTCATTTTTCACTGCGAAATTGAGGTGTGACCACGTTGCGTTTTGCGCCGTTTCCTGTCGCAGGCACTAGGCCGACCCACACAAGTGAGGTACCATTTTTCTCGTAAGACTTTGGGGAACGCGGGGTGGGTGGAAATTTGTGGATCCACGCAGATTCCAGAACTTTCCACCACAGAAATGTGGGGAAAATGTGGGTTTTTTGACAATTTTTTATGTTTGCAAGGGATTCTGGGTAACAGAACCTGGTGGGAGGCAGTCAAGTCACCCCATCCTGGATTCCCCTGGGTGTCTAGTTTTCAAAAATGTATAGGTTTGCTAGGTTTCCCTAGGTGCCGGCAGAGGTAGGGTTCAAAAACTACAGCTAGGCACTTTGCCAAAAAAGGGTCATTTTTCACTGCGAAATTGAGGTGTGACCACGTTGCGTTTTGCGCCGTTTCCTGTCGCAGGCACTAGGCCGACCCACACAAGTGAGGTACCATTTTTCTCGTAAGACTTTGGGGGACGCGGGGTGGGTGGAAATTTGTGGGTCCACGCAGATTCCAGAACTTTCCACCACAGAAATGTGGGGAAAATGTGGTTTTTTTGACAATTTTTTATGTTTGCAAGGGATTCTGGGTAACAGAACCTGGTGGGAGGCAGTCAAGTCACCCCATCCTGGATTCCCCTGGGTGTCTAGTTTTCAAAAATGTATAGGTTTGCTAGGTTTCCCTAGGTGCCGGCAGAGGTAGGGTTCAAAAACTACAGCTAGGCACTTTGCCAAAAAAGGGTCATTTTTCACTGCGAAATTGAGGTGTGACCACGTTGCGTTTTGCGCAGTTTCCTGTCGCAGGCACTAGGCCGACCCACACAAGTGAGGTACCATTTTTCTCGTAAGACTTTGGGGAACGCGGGGTGGGTGGAAATTTGTGGATCCACGCAGATTCCAGAACTTTCCACCACAGAAATGTGGGGAAAATGTGTTTTTTGGACAATTTTTTATGTTTGCAAGGGATTCTGGGTAACAGTACCTGGTGGGAGGCAGTCAAGTCACCCCATCCTGGATTCCCCTGGGTGTCTAGTTTTCAAAAATGTATAGGTTTGCTAGGTTTCCCTAGGTGCCGGCAGAGGTAGGGTTCAAAAACTACAGCTAGGCACTTTGCCAAAAAAGGGTCATTTTTCACTGCGAAATTGAGGTGTGACCACGTTGCGTTTTGCGCCGTTTCCTGTCGCAGGCACTAGGCCGACCCACACAAGTGAGGTACCATTTTTCTCGTAAGACTTTGGGGAACGCGGGGTGGGTGGAAATTTGTGGATCCACGCAGATTCCAGAACTTTCCACCACAGAAATGTGGGGAAAATGTGTTTTTTTGGACAATTTTTTATGTTTGCAAGGGATTCTGGGTAACAGAACCTGGTGGGAGGCAGTCAAGTCACCCCATCCTGGATTCCCCTGGGTGTCTAGTTTTCAAAAATGTATAGGTTTGCTAGGTTTCCCTAGGTGCCGGCAGAGGTAGGGTTCAAAAACTACAGCTAGGCACTTTGCCAAAAAAGGGTCATTTTTCACTGCGAAATTGAGGTGTGACCACGTTGCGTTTTGCGCCGTTTCCTGTCGCAGGCACTAGGCCGACCCACACAAGTGAGGTACCATTTTTCTCGTAAGACTTTGGGGAACGCGGGGTGGGTGGAAATTTGTGGATCCACGCAGATTCCAGAACTTTCCACCACAGAAATGTGGGGAAAATGTGTTTTTTGGACAATTTTTTATGTTTGCAAGGGATTCTGGGTAACAGAACCTGGTGGGAGGCAGTCAAGTCACCCCATCCTGGATTCCCCTGGGTGTCTAGTTTTCAAAAATGTATAGGTTTGCTAGGTTTCCCTAGGTGCCGGCAGAGGTAGGGTTCAAAAACTACAGCTAGGCACTTTGCCAAAAAGGGTCATTTTTCACTGCGAAATTGAGGTGTGACCACGTTGCGTTTTGCGCCGTTTCCTGTCGCAGGCACTAGGCCGACCCACACAAGTGAGGTACCATTTTTCTCGTAAGACTTTGGGGAATGCGGGGTGGGTGGAAATTTGTGGATCCACGCAGATTCCAGAACTTTCCACCACAGAAATGTGGGGAAAATGTGTTTTTTTGGACAATTTTTTATGTTTGCAAGGGATTCTGGGTAACAGAACCTGGTGGGAGGCAGTCAAGTCACCCCATCCTGGATTCCCCTGGGTGTCTAGTTTTCAAAAATGTATAGGTTTGCTAGGTTTCCCTAGGTGCCGGCAGAGGTAGGGTTCAAAAACTACAGCTAGGCACTTTGCCAAAAAAGGGTCATTTTTCACTGCGAAATTGAGGTGTGACCACGTTGCGTTTTGCGCCGTTTCCTGTCGCAGGCACTAGGCCGACCCACACAAGTGAGGTACCATTTTTCTCATAAGACTTTGGGGAACGCGGGGTGGGTGGAAATTTGTGGATCCACGCAGATTCCAGAACTTTCCACCACAGAAATGTGGGGAAAATGTGGTTTTTTTGACAATTTTTTATGTTTGCAAGGGATTCTGGGTAACAGAACCTGGTGGGAGGCAGTCAAGTCACCCCATCCTGGATTCCCCTGGGTGTCTAGTTTTCAGAAATGTATAGGTTTGCTAGGTTTCCCTAGGTGCCGGCAGAGCTAGGGTTCAAAAACTACAGCTAGGCACTTTGCCAAAAAGGGTCATTTTTCACTGCGAAATTGAGGTGTGACCACGTTGCGTTTTGCGCCGTATCCTGTCGCAGGCACTAGGCCGACCCACACAAGTGAGGTACCATTTTTCTCGTAAGACTTTGGGGAACGCGGGGTGGGTGGAAATTCGTGGATCCACGCAGATTCCAGAACTTTCCACCACAGAAATGTGGGGAAAATGTGTTTTTTTTGACAATTTTTTATGTTTGCAAGGGATTCTGGGTAACAGAACCTGGTGGGAGGCAGTCAAGTCACCCCATCCTGGATTCCCTAGGTGTCTAGTTTTCAAAAATGTATAGGTTTGCTAGGTTTCCCTAGGTGCCGGCAGAGCTAGGGTTCAAAAACTACAGCTAGGCACTTTGCCAAAAAAGGGTCATTTTTCACTGCGAAATTGAGGTGTGACCACGTTGCGTTTTGCGCCGTTTCCTGTCGCAGGCACTAGGCCGACCCACACAAGTGAGGTACCATTTTTCTCGTTCGACTTTGGGGAACGCGGGGTGGGTGGAAATTTGTGGATCCACGCAGATTCCAGACCTTTCCACCACAGAAATGTGGGGAAAATGTGATTTTTTTGACAATTTTTTATGTTTGCAAGGGATTCTGGGTAACAGAACCTGGTGGGAGGCAGTCAAGTCACCCCATCCTGGATTCCCCTGGGTGTCTAGTTTTCAAAAATGTATAGGTTTGCTAGGTTTCCCTAGGTGCCGGCAGAGCTAGGGTTCAAAAACTACACCTAGGCACTTTGCAAAAAAAGGGTAATTTTTCATTGTGAAAATGTGGTACGTCCACGTTGCATTTTGAGCCATTTCCTGTTGTGGGCACAAGGGCTACCCACACAAGTGAGGTACCATTTTTATCGGGAGACTTAGGGTAACACAGAATTGTAGAGCAACTGTTATTACCTATTGACTTTCGATGCATTTCTGCCTTCCAAATGAAAGACAATGTGTAAAAAATAAGTCATTTTGAAAAATGACCTATAATTCTCATGCTAGTATGGGTACTCCCAATTTCGGAAATGTGCAAATATCTACTGTTTCTAAAATCTACATTTTGTTCCCATTTCAGAAATACATAGGTGTCTTTCATAACAATTTTTCCATGTATACATTTTCCCAAAATAATTGCTATATACCCGGTACTTAAAAAAAAATCATTGCAAGATGTTGCTCAATTATTGGCTCTGGGTTCGTCGGGTTCTTGGTGAACCTACAAGTCCTATATATCCCCACAACCAGAAAGGTCCAGCGGATATAACGGTATATTGCCTTCAAATAGCTGTCATAATTAGAAGAAGTTACAGGTGAAAACGTTGACACAAATGGCTGTTTTTTTCAACTAATTTTCAATTTTTCCTTTATTTAACTGTTAGTTTCTATAAGGAAAACTTTAAGGATCTACACAAATGACCCCTTGCTGAATTCAGAATTTTGTCTACTTTTCATAAAAGTATGGCTTTCCAGGATCCATTATTGGTTTCATACCCATTTCTACCATTAACTGGAAGGAGGTTGAAAGCACAAAAAATAGCAAAAATAGGCTATGTCCCAGAAAAATGCCAAAACTGTGTAAAAAAGTTGGTTTTCTGACAAAAGTCTGCTTGTCCCTGAAAGCTGGGAAGATGGTGATTTCATCCCCACAACCCCTTTTTTGATGCCATTTGCAGGGAAAAATCAAGACGCTTTCATCTGTAGCCCTTTTTTTGCCTTTTTCCAAAAAAAAACAAAATTTAGCTGTATTTTGACTAATTTCTGGGTCCCCTCCAGGGGAACCCACAAACCCTGGGTACCTTTACAATCCCCATGATGTTAGAAAAAAAGGACGCAAATTTGGCATGGATACCTTATGTGGTCAAAAAGTTACAGGGGCCTAAGCGCGCACTACCCCAAATAGCCAAAAAAAGGCTTAGCACAGGAGGGGAAAAGGCCTAGCAGCGAAGGGGTTAAATCCCTGCTGCTAACGCGCCTTATCGCCTGTTTTTGGATCGCTTCGCCGATCTGGCTGGTCGTTGAGAATATCGCGAAGTGGTGTTTTTGTGTGTTTTTGCACGGGAACGCCTACTCTGCATATCATTACCATTAGTTGTCGCTCTCATCCGTGGCGATGTTTTTTGCAGCAGCTATCGCTGGAAAACTGGCGATATCGGCAGTTTGCACCAGCTTGAGAATAAGCGATAAATCTATCGCCACTTTTGCGGCGCTAAAGTGCCGATAAATCGGCGATAAGTCCTTGAGAATATGCCCCTTTATTTTATGTCACCTTTTATTCTCCCAATTGGCCTCCATTTTCTCCCACAGCCTTCAAACATTTTCATTCACCATCATGCTATCATCCCTTTAGGTTCCTCAACTCCCTTTACTTGTGATTAGACTTGGCTTTTTAATCCTCTCTCCTGCTCTCCATCCTCCATATGCATGCCTTCTGCTCTGATTATGTTAGAAATAAAAATAAATCACAGTTTAAAAAAAAATGTTTTGGAATGGTACAGTAAAAAAAATATACTACATCTGGTCCAAGGATTTAGAACTTGTTTTCTTGACGGCCTGTCTGTGGATTTTTTGGGTTCAAATGGTGGATTTTTCACTAGAGTTATATACTAATGTCATGACTTGTTGGTATTGACGGAAACATTTCCGCCTTGTCAGAACTGTGGCTTAGAACACAGACACCCCCTGACAGGAGTGTACACATATTGGCCCAATGGCTGAATGGATATGTTTTGTACTGTGAAAGCGGCAGGGAACTGTGGAGTGTGATGGCAGACATCAGAGCAGTGTAAAAATAGAGGTCCTGGTTCACAAAGGTAAACAAACTTTTGTGTAAGTCTACAATTGTTTGCTATTCACAAAGGTATTTTACTTGTATCTTTATGTCTCCACACACAAAAATGTAGGACAGTCCATTGTTACCTCTTGAAAGCAAAAACTACAAGGAAAATACCACAGGGGTATCACCAGTGTGAAAAAAGAAGCAAAAAAAAATCACCCAAGAGGATGAATCTCTCTTGCACCTTCTATTTTTTCTTTGTTTCTGAAGTTTTCGCTGTATCTTCGTGCTTTTTGACAACCGTTTGTGGGATACCTCATCATAAAGGCACCTCAACCTGCAAATTGGTGCTCCTCATTAGCACCCATTAATCTCCCACCATATAGTCTCAATTAGGTAGTCCAGATTTATGACCTGTATTTAAGCTTGGCTGGTGGCAGAAAAATATAGTTTTTCAGGCTTTAGTAGCTGCACCCAGGGGAGCTGCCTACTGGCTTGCACATGTAAAAAAACTCCAAAGACTTGGGGCAGATCCAGGAGCCTCTTTGTGTTTGTACCTGCATTTGGAATGTCTGCATACATTATGGGCCTCATTACGATGTCGGGTGGAAACTTTATGCACTACACCGTCTCGGATGCTAAACCAACCGACTCGCGGAAATGGGGTGTGTGCGTGAAACCCTGAACCCTGTCGCAGGCATCTCATTGTGCCTGCCACACAGTGCAGGGTTTTACAGGGTGTTCCTTAGGTACCCCCTCGGCCCCCCACTGGAAGCCGCAGCCTCCAAAGTCACTTCCTGACAGCCTTTTCATGTCGGGCAGGCCAACTCGGAAAGACTGTTGGAAATTGGCATTGTACTCGGTCGGTCGGAAACGCTGTTCATAGAGGTGCACGATGCAGCTCCGACCGACACGGATACTCCAAGAGCCAGTCAGAACCGATTCGGAATGACTGTGCAGGTTTACTTTCTGAACATCGTAATCGCTCGGGCGGATTGTAAGCCAACTGAGTCGGTCGGAAGGGTTCCGACGTGGTTTAGGGAATTCCGACTGTTGGGCGGAGGCTTTCCGCCCAACATCGTAATGAGGCCCTATGTGTGTAAAGTTTGCATTATAAATGATAACTTTGGAATTTGTGTTCATGGTATATGCTACATGCACCTGTTGTTAGGATGACCATTTCAAGATTGAGGATGGATGCTAAAGACTGAGAAGAAAAAAAGGATATCTCTATCAACATGTCTTTTTTCTCTACTGACGTTTGTTTTCAGGGCTGACCAGAGGGAATAAACAAGGATTCGTGCCAGAGCTGGACTCTAGAATGTGTAGCTAGCCTTCTTGCGCACTGGTAGTGACTGCTGCAATGCATTCTGGGAAGAGGGCCTTCACAGAGACCTCTCAAAAAAGGAAATTCTGTTCCGACCTGGACTGTTTCAAAGTTGAGGAAACGTTGACTCTGGCAGTGGGTCATTGATCTGCTTCCTGAACTAGGAAATTTAT
This sequence comes from Calotriton arnoldi, assembly GCA_963921515.1. Classification (NCBI taxonomy): domain Eukaryota; kingdom Metazoa; phylum Chordata; class Amphibia; order Caudata; family Salamandridae; genus Calotriton; species Calotriton arnoldi. The sequence continues at coordinate 18,786 of CAWUFW010010301.1, forward strand.
ACCGGGACTTCCCTCCTTTTTGTTGAACATCTCTTGGATACAGATCTTTGTGAACCATGCTGCTGCATCCAGAATGTGGAGCTGAGTGCTGCTCATGTCCTCCTGGATAGGAACATGCCATCTCTGAACCCTGTTTTCCTGCTCTGCTGCTGGTGCTTTTTTCACATTCATGGAATCACCATGTCAGCCAAAAGAGGCCACGGGGCCTTGAAGTACTCCCTATCCCTCACAGGATATCTGGGGAGAATATTTTGAGAGGGAAACAAAGTAAGAAGCAGATGGAGAAGAATGTATTATGCCTAGTCATGTTGTTTTGGTCAAATCAGATGGAAGTCTAAGTTGAAATCCTATGAAAACTGTTGGACTTGGCCCTTTTTGCAGGGTCATCCCAGAACTTTTTACCTTCCTCCTGTATTTTTTTCTGACCTGTTGTTGGTGGTTTTATGACTCTGGGCACTTTATCACTGCTGTTCAGTGCTAAAGTGCATGTGCTCCCTATGGTAAACTTGGTAATATTGGTCTACACCTGTTTGGCATATTTAATTTACCTGTAAGTCCCTTGTACAGTGGTATCCCATATACCCAGGGCCAGTAAATTAAATGCTGCTAGTGGGCTTGCAGCGCTGCTTGTGCCACCCAGCAAAGTAGCCTTTCAAACCTGTCTCAGGCCTCTGCCACTGCAGGAACTGTGCGCGCAGTTTACTGCCGCTGTGACGTGGCACATAAAGTGGTTGCCAAGTCTGTGACTCCCCTTTTACTACATATCAGTCACCCCTAAGGTAGGCCCTAGCTAGACAGGGTGCGGTGTAGGTAAAAGGTAGGACATGTGCCTTAACTGTGTGGCATGTCCTGGTAGTGCCAAACAGCCTATTTGGTTTCTCACTGCTGTGAGGCTGCCCTCTCATAGGAATGCATTGGGGATTCCCTGATATGTGCTTCAGTGGTAATTCCTGATCTGAGAGGGGTAGCGTGATCAAGTTTGGAATGTTTGGAATAGTAGTGATAAATCCTGCTTAGTGGTGAAAGCTGATTTATTATTACTATTTTAGAAGTAGGCATTTCTGTGTGCTATGTGTATTTGTGCCTGCCTGATGTGTATTGACTGTCTGGTTCTGACTGACAGGGGAGGTGCATTATCTCCAGCCAGTCCCTGGGGGGGTTGAGGTGTGTCCTGCCCTGCCTGGGTGACTGAGCGCTAGGCTGAATAGACCTTGGCTGACTTTAGAGTAGCAGGAGGGGTTTCCCCTGGCTCCTGAATAGGCCTGGTCTGCATTTGGATTGGTGGGAGGAGTAGCACCTGCACCTGAATAGGGCTGTGCCTGTCTTCCATAATGATGGCTCTGCCCCCCTGTGGTGTGTCTGGAGCCAAGGCTTACACTTTGAATGGGGAGTGTTGTGCACTGTTAATTGTATTTTTAAAAGTGCCCCCAGAACTGGTTTGGACTGGGCTCAGGGCCGTGTGCCAGGGCAGAACAAAGACTTTTGTGACTATAAGTACTGGGGCTGTGACCCCATGTTTTTGGCTTGTGCGTGAAACTGGATCTGAAGGAAGAACACTCTGCCAGGAGGAACCGCCGTGGGACTCAGCTACTGCCTGCTGGGTGGTTGAAGGGACTGCCCCCTGCTGGGAGGCCCTGCTTGATGGCCTACCTGTGCCCTGTTCTCTGGTCTACTGCAGGAGGGTCCGTAGTGGTGGGGAGCGCTTCATGTGCCCTGGATTTGCTTGTGGTGGGGTACAGGCGAAGTACCTTGTGTGCCTGATTGCCAGGAAGAGTGCTTTGTTTTGCCACAGAGTGCATGGTGAGCGCTCTACTTCTGATGCCCTGGAGTGCTCTTGGGTGTAATGTTGTGCGCTGCTCTTCTCTGCCTACATGTTATTTTTGTTATTGGCAGCACGAGTGGAGCGCTGCGGGGAGCCTCCCTCGTTACTTTCGGCACCTAGAGGCGAGGCACTGCAGCTTGCAGGATTCGTGCAGCGCTGTTGAGGTGAGGCACCAGCGAGTGCTCTAGCCAGTATGTGAGGAGCACTGTGTGCTGCCTGAAAGGCACTCCCTTCCGTGGCCACAAACCACAGGGGAGTCTCTAGACTGTCTGTTGTTTTCCCTTGCACCCTGAGAGGCGAGGAGTGTTGCAGGGCGCGACCGCCTGGAGTCCCAGTTGCTAAGCAACCACCGAAGGAGCCACGCCGGAAGATCTCTGCTTGCGGAATCAAACTCTACCATGGGAGCGGGGCCTGACCACAAGAGGAAGCCGGAGCCTCGTGGGCTCCCATCAGCCACACCTGGAAGAGAGGTCCCGGTGAGAAAGGCTGACAGAGGTGGGCCTGGCCGCCCCTTTTTCCCCCTGCATCTACGCCAGTAGTTGGGCCCATGTCAGTGGGCCGAGGTCCCGTTGTGGGCTTTTGAGGAGCTTTGTTTTCTTGGGACGTTCTTCGTGCAGCCGGAGCAGGGTTACTATTTTCCATGATCATCGTATGTAGTGCATTTTCATATTGTGTATACATGTATCCATGACTTTACTGCTCTGTTTGTGTCTATCTACAAGTATTATGGTGAACTCAAATCTCTTCATTATGTCTTGTTTGCTTCTCGTTCTTATTATTCCCAGTCATGATATTGTTCCATTTCTGATGTAGCACGACTCCAGGTTGAAACACATTATTTCTTTAGCGGAAATTACGCAAAATATCCAGGAAATTATGCAAAATTGTGCATATTACACAAAATGTGGTTCCAACACATTGTGCAAAAACTAACATGAGAATGCATTTCACACGAAAAAAGTAATGTAAAAGTAAATGTGTATTTGTGTAAGGTACATTCACTAAAGTGTTGGATTTCTTGGCTCTAAGATAACAGATATTTTTCCTTACCCAACTCAATAGCAATCATCTTATAAGCCTCAGAATTTTGAAACACGAAGTGAACCTGCCAGGATTCATTCCTGTAACCAGGTCACACACAGATACCTCGAATGGATGCATTAGTCCACTGAGCCACCACCCTGCTAAAGTGCCAAACTCGTGGTCATTTTGGTTAGGGTCTGGCATTTCAGTCCTCACCCTGTTCCCTTGTTTTTCCCTGCCCATACAAGTATAAATTGTCCATTTTCCTGCCCACCTCTCCCACGTTTTCTATTTTATGTTAATTTCTGCCTGCTTTCCTTGTGCCTGGGCTTTTATTTTTCATTTTTTTCGCTGTCTGTCTGTGTTTTGACTTTTCTCACCCCTAGCAACCCCCAGTCATGGCAGAGGCAAGCGCCGGGTCCCAGACACCTGCTCCCAACTTCCCCATGACCCCACAGAATATTTTTTCTGAGGAAATTTGGCAGCATAATTTTTTTTTCAGTGCCACGAGTCTCCTTTCTCATAGAAGAAACATACTTAAGCAGTGCATTACTTTGAATCTTCACTGACAGCTGAGCAGGTTAGGCAAGGGGGCATCTTGTTCTTTTAGTAAATGGAGGCATTAATTTCAGACATAAAGACCATTACTCAGTGCAAATTCTACGATTGATCCTAGGTGGAATTAATTTCTTTAGTTTGTCACATCTCACCACTTAGTTACCTTGATAAACTGGTTGTGATCTCCTTGATTTGCTGTCTGTGCCTTGCATACTCGTCCATTTAAGTTTATTTACATTAGAACACCAAATATCAAAATAAAACAGTTTGTTTTCTTTTTTTTTTTTACTGCAGAAATGTCTGTGTTTTATGTTGCATTTTGTCTTCCAGACAGTAGAAATCATCTTCAACTTTAGAAAGGTCATCTCAGGGATGATCCCTTGCTGGATTTGTGATGTCAGAGAAATTACCCTCAACCACAGTTTTTTTCTTCTGGAGCCGTATAATTTTTGGGGATCGAATTGTGTTTCATTCTAATTATTGTCAGTCTCTCCATGTTTCTTGAAGAGGAAAGACTGGGCCATCTGACTATAACAATTGCACCAGCTGCACATAACACCAAAACCAAGGATACACTGGCTACAGGACATGCTAGATACTTGATTGCTAGCCAACGTTATGGCCACTGTTCCTTTTTCCCATGCCAACAAGTCAACGGCTCTTGATCCAAGTAGACTTCTGTTTGGTCATCCAAGTAGTCTTGTACCATCTTCTCTATTGTCATATTTCTTGACATTTGCTGTTTGTGAGTTTTTTGCACCTGTGTGCTTGATTTAAGTCATGGAATATTCATAAATCAACATATTGCACAGGTTGGTTGTGAAAGTGATGCTGTTGTTTTAGGTTTCATAGCAGTTGTGTCTTGGAATGGTGATTGTGTTTCCAATTGTGGTTGCTGCTGCTGCAGTTGCATCATGATTGTAAACTTGGGGCTGCCACAATGCTTTCAGGAGGAAGACAACAACACTTCACTTCTTCTAAGCCCTTGATGTTGCATTATTTTATCTTCCATTTCACTCGCTTTCCTATTAATCTAATTATTATTAACAGAGACTCCAGTGATGAAAAAGAAATGAAGGTGGGAAATCCTTTTTGTACTGTAGATCCAGAATAAAGAAAATTAGGTACTCTCTGGAATACATAATCTCTTTTTGCAGCTTGAATTTAGTATTCATATGAAGGATTAAGCTGCTGACCAAAGCAACTGCTTCTTCATTGACATTGGTATATGATTATTATACCTTATGCAAATGGTCCTGCAGCAGGTGAAAAAATGGGATAGCTTGGCTCATGGTATAACCCTCCTTGCTGACTCTCCATATTAAAATCTCAAAAGGTACCAGCATTTGGATCAGGCACTGCTCTGGCCTCCATTTCTAAACAACCATCGTCATGGCTTTGGCAGTTTTCCCTCTCTTTTGTACTATGTAATCATTGATAGACATCCACTGGTCAAACAGTCTTGTAGCATGTAGAAGGTGGCATTCCAATGGGTTATGAACACTTAATGATCCTCAACGGCACAATTAGGTTAATGCCATGAGCTAATCATAGGACTTTGATGTACCCTCGATCAGCCATAGCTTTGACAATATGACAACCATTGTCAGTGACAATGAATCCAATGATGAGACGTCTGGTTTGAAGTTATTCATAGACTTTCAGACTGAATCCTTCAAAAACGTTGGCAGCTGTATGTGCTTTTTCCATGGAGAACATTGTTACTGTTGCATGCCAAAGAACAGCACATTACATCAATACTTCACCAACCAGATCCAGCTCATACTACAGTAGCTGTGGCACAGCAACAGTTGAATATTAGGTCAAGCTTGGAATCTTCCATTTGGATAGAAAGCCTGCACAATTTCCAGAAACACCTCTGTTTCCACCAAAGGAAAAGCCAGATCAAGCGTTAATCTTATTAACAGCTTTCTGTTGTATAAATCGACAAGCTCATCGGTTTGAAGGTACAGTAACACAGTGATGAACATAGACTTGATTTTTTTCTTTTTTTCTTTGTGACAATTCCACCTCAAGTGGCCTCAGTCGAAGAGGTAGGCTGATTGGATGTTTGGGATTATTAGAACTGGAGGTCTCTAGCTGGCAGAGGTAGGTACCTGTGCCCAAATAGGGACCCTTGCTTCTAGTCAGGGTAAGGGGGATACACACTTTAGATAACCCCTGCTCACCCCGGTGGTAGCTTTGCACGAGCAGACAGGCATATCCCAAAGGCAATGTGTAAAGTATTTGTACTCCGAACACACAGTAATACAGTGATAACACCACAAATGGACACCACACCAGTTTAAAAAAATAAAATATCTTTATCTAAACTCAACAAGACCAAAGTGACAAAAATCCAACATACAGGTAATAAGATATGACTTTAGAACAGTTATTGCAAAAATAAAGCTTGTAGAAAACAAATAGATCCCCCTGGGGCTATGGTGACGTAGTGACAGCAATAAATCCAAAGTACAGCGCCGACTGCGAGGAGTGCAGCGTCGCACATAGAGTCACATGGACCCCCAAACAAACAGTACCTTGGAAACGAAGTCTATGATGATGAACCATGTCGTGGAGGTGAGGCGTCAATGCTGAGGTCGAGGCCAGCTCCCTGGTTGCCACGGGGGAAGTGAGGCGTCATGTCCATGAGGATGCGACGTGTCGAATCTAGAACAGGGGAAGTCGGTTGCATCGGCAGTGAGGTGTCAGTTCTGGTACCAATGCGAAGTCGGCGTGTTCGTGGAGTCACCCTCGGCGGTTATCGGTGCCGCAATAACAGGATTCAGGCACTGGGGATGACGGAGTCGGTCCTAGCTCTGGCGTCGGGCACGGCCGATAACTGCAGGTGTCGGCAGGCGTTGAAGGGCATCGGAGCTGTGGTGCAGGCCGGGCGGTGCATTGTTCACTTCACAAGCATTCCCCCTTGACTTGGTGCAGGTTGCAGCATCACAGTGGTGTCGCTGATCACATCAGAGACAGGTTTTCTTGCTTCTCTTAGGTTTCTTCCAGCTCCCAACAGCAGGAACAACATCCAGAGGCCCAAAACTGGAATAGGCACCTCCTGGCAGGTCAGAACTCTCAGCAATAGAGTTCATTGGAGCTGGGGGTGAAGTCTTTGTGTCTCTGAGACTTCAGGACATGAGGCCAGTACACGCACGCCCTCGGAGATTCTTCTTCAAGCAGGTTCACAGCAAAGTTCCAGTCTTTGTCCTTTCCTTGGCAGAAACAGCAACTGCAGGCCAACCCCACAAAGGACTCAGAAAGGGGGCAGTACTCCTCCTCACAGCTCTTCAGCTTCTCTCTTTGACAAAGGTTCCTCTTGAGTCCAGAAGTGATCTAAAAGTCTACTACTTATACCCCATTTTGTCTTTGTTCTCTTTGTGCAAAGGTCTCTGAGCCCAGTCCAAACCAGTTCTGTCCTCACTGATGCAGGATGACCACAGGGGGTGGAGACAGCATTGTGCAAGGGAGACAGGCCCTATTCAGGTGCAAGGAAATCTCCTCCCACTACTCTAAATGCTATAAAGGACAAGGGAACCCAATTTAATTGGTCAGGGACCTTGGGTAGTTACTAGTTTTAAACACAGTAGTCCCTAAACAAGGACGATGAACTTTGAAGAATAAATATAGAACCAGAGTCAGTACTATATTGTAAGCTGTCCTGCCGGACAGAAATGCTTTTAATTCGTAAAATTGACACAAAAACAATAAAGTGGGACACAAGCCTGCGTCCTACTAAGCATACATACAGTATATACAAAAAACAGAAAAAAGAAACAGGAAGGCTCAGGCAGAGCGACTTGCTTGTATATTATACATTCAATTAGCACAAGCAAAGATGTGGTGGGACACAGTTACACATGAGTAATATTGGTTAGGAAAGCGTTTACGGTGTACATATAGTCGATGACATTTCGAACCCTTTTAAACAATATTGGGATCATCATCAGGACATAGTATTTACATGCCTGAGTAAAAATTGCATGTAAAGAGATAATGCAAGAGAGGGAGAATTGGGAAAGACAGTTAGGATGAGCTTTAAAATGGCGCACGATGTCATGCAGATGCAAGTGAGCCGGTGAGAACTTTGGCGTAACTGTCATTCAAGCTGTGCTAAGGATCATAAGCGGGGCGTCGTGATGTGAAAATGGCCGCTTGTATCATGCTTGCATCATGGTAAGTGATCGTGGTGCAACATAAGGACCAATGGCCATCGGTGGCCGTGTAGGTGTAGATTAGACCTGATTGGCATGGTGAGCACGTGGCATGCGAGGAACCGTGTGTCCAAAGGCACACGATGTGAAAAACAATGGAGAGTGACCCTCGATCAGATGGCCGTATCGATTAACGTATAAAGAATATATAAAAACATGCCACTAAGTGGACCGCGTCAACGTGTCCTCTGCGGTGGAGGAGAGGTGTTCCTTTCAGTGATTTAAATCGATATTCCATGCTTGGTGAATGGTAAATGAGCGTACCGGTTTACATGCATAGTGTGGGTCGGGTACATACCGTATTCCAGTTAAGATTAAACTGGAAGGAGGTGAACCGCATCCGCGGTTATGTGCCTTGTGGGCTTAGAGTGGCAGTCTCGGTGAACCTAAAGGGGAACGGGTGAAAGTAAAAGCGCTGTACCGCATAATCTTTGGGGGTGATACGATGATTGCGGTGGAGGGCTTACCTGATGTCACGAAGCGCTGCAATCAAAAGCGTCTTCAAAGCAGGCATTCCGAATGGGGTGAGCGAGAGAGTGCTGTCCCGCTATGTGAACAGATCAACGTGAACGGTATGTGATGTACTGTGCTAAAGGCGGCGGCCATATTGGGAAGGTAAAGGTGGTGAAGTGGAGACCGGAAGGTCGTGGAAAACCAATAATTAAGCACAGAATAGTATAATGCCAGCAAATTTGGAACAAGGAATACATTAAGAATAACATTGCGATTTGCATGTTGACAGTATCTAAAAAGCACAAGGGGCATGTTGTTCAATACTTGAATGAGTTATTAACAAACACAGGTAAGACAGTTAGAGCTCCCTTTGCCGGTGATACAGTGGAGGTGCCATTTCGATAAGTCAAAGTGAAAGAACAGTATCACAAGGGTCAAGGCCCAGTGACTTTATGGCAAGAACGCCGAATATTCAAGAGAAGGGGCAAGATGAGTCAGATGAGGTAGAATGACAAAATTAGAGAAATTTAGCAAGGGCCAAGGTGACCTTCAAATTAGACAGGTGAAAAAGTCTGAAGACAGATTCATGGCAAAGAGGTGTAGAAGGACCATTGCAGGATGATTTACAGCAGAGTTGTCCAATCCTCAAGCCGATTGAGTCCTGTTCGTATGCTGCCTGTGCGTAGGATCCACTCGAGTTCTTCTTTGTTGAGGAGTTGCGCAATGTCAGCGCCTCTTGGTGGTGGTTTGATCACACTGCTAATGGTCCACCTGATGTCGTCCTCAGTGTGCCCAGTGGCCATAAAATGTTCTACAAGTGGGGCATTCAGCGTTTTGCAGCGTAGACGGCTGCGATGCTGGCAAATCCTGATGTGTGCTTTCTGAGATGTCTGCCCAATGTAAATTTTGTCACAGGGACATAGAATGGCGTAAATAACATTACAGGTGTTACAGTTGGAAAATTGCTTTAACTGTGCCTTGATTTTACCGAAACAAAATTCCTCACATTCAATTGTGAATTTACATGCAATGCAGTTACCACATTTCAGATGACCCATGAGAGGTTCAAGTCCCCAGTGCTCATTCAATGTTCCAGCAGGTTTAGGAGCGTGTAGTGCTGCTCGTATTAAATGGTCCTTTATGTTTTTGCTCTTACGGAACGCGAAGAGCGGTCGTTCGAGTTTAGGACTTCCCAGTGTTTGAGAATGCATGTGCGCACGGTGTGTGACACAGGTGAGAAGGTGGTTACACACACTAGCCGGTTTTGGGGGGATTTGGCCTTTGGTGATAAAAGGCAACCCCTGGGACAGTACCAATGAGTTGCGTATCAGTCTGCGCGGGTAGCTCCTTGCTGTGAGTTTGTTGGACAAACCTTTTGCTTTGCGGAAGCAGTCTTCCTTGAGAGTGCAGTTCCTCCTAATGTGCAGAAATTGTGAATAGGGGAGTGAGTCTCTTAAGGCATGAGGGTGGTTACTCTCATATCTTAAAAGATACCTACCCAATATGGCCACCGCCTTTAGCACAATACACTGCATACCGTTCACGTTGATCATGTGACCCGTCACATGACCCTTCACTTCTGGTATTTCATCTGTTCACATAGCGGGACCGCACTCTCTTGCTCACCCCATTCGGAATGCCTGCTTTGAAGATGCTTTTGATTGCAGCGCTTCGTGACATCAGGTAAGCCCTCCACCGCAATCATCTTATCACCCCCAAAGGTTATGCAGTACATCGCATTTACTTTCACCCGGACCCCTTTAGGTTCACGAGACCGCCGCTCTAAGCCCACAAGGCGCATAACCGCGGACGTGGTTCACCTCCTTCCAGTTTAATCCTAACTGGAATACGGTATGTACCCGACCCACACTATGCATGTAACACGGCCGGTCATGGGGTCCCCCGCATTGACCCTTCATTCTCTTATTTAGGTATTCCACCTCGCTCCAATCAGGTCCATCGCTGATCCCTACACGAAATGTAACCGCGGTAGCGGTACACAATTTTTCCAGTCCATCCTCCACTGGAAACCGGTAGGCTCATTTACCATTCACCAAGCATGGAATATCCATTTAAATCACTGAAAAGAACACCTCTCCTCCACCGCAGAGGACACGTTGACGCGGTCCACTTAGTGACATGTTTTTATATATTCTTTATACGTTAATCGATACGGCCATCTGATCGAGGGTCACTCTCCATTGTTTTTCACATCGTGTGCCTTTGGACACACGGTTCCTCGCATGGCACGTGCTCACCATGCCAATCAGGTCTAATCTACACCTACAGGGCCACCAATGGCCATTGGTCCTTATGTTGCACCATGATCACTTACCATGATACAAGCATGATACAAGTGGCCGTTTTCACATAAAGACGCCCCGTGTATGATCCTTAACACAGCTTGAATGACAGCTACGCCGAAGTTCTCACCGGCTCACTTGCATATGTATGACATCGTATGCCGTTTTAAAGCTCATCCTAACTGTCTTTCCCAATTCTCCCTCTATTTCATTATCTCTTTCCAGGCAATTTTTACTCAGGCATGTAAATACTATGTCCTGATGATGATCCCAATATTGTTTAAAAGGGATCGAAACGTCGTAGACTATATGTACACCGTAAACGCTTTCCTAACCAATATTACACATGTGTAACGGTGTCCCACCACATCTTTGTTTGTGCTAATTGAATGTATAATATACAAGCAAGTCGCTCTGCCTGAGCCTTCCTGTTTGTTTTTTCTGGTTTTTTGTATATACTGTATGTATGCTTAGTAGGACGCAGGCTTGTGTCCCACTTTATTGTTTTCATGTCAACTTTACGAACTAAAACATTTCTGTCCGGCGGGACAGCTTTAAATATAGTACTGACTCTGGTCCTATATTTATTCTTTAAAGTTCATCGTCCTTGTTTAGGGACCACTGTGTTTAAAACTCGTAACTAATCTAAATGCAGCCAAGTCCCATGTGCCTGGCCCAGTTACCTTCCCCCGGTGGCTGTCTACAGTGAATGAACATCCCCAGCCCCTGTCACTCCAAAACCAGTCAATCCACAATCAGGCAGAGGCACAAACAATGGTTAAACAAGAAAATGCTTACTTTCTAAAAGTAGAACAGTCATGAATGAGAATGCACTCCTCCCCTTAATAAGACACATACGTAGAAAACTCATTAATGTGTGCGTGCGGTCAGTGTCAGTGGATCGCCTCGAGCCACAATTAATTCAAAAGAATTAAAAAAAAGGGGCACTCCTCTCGTGCTCCACACTGTCGCACTGCAGAAAGTGGGAACTACTCCCTCCAATTATGTCCATTTCATCCAAGTACTCCACAGTAAACCAATATGACCAATATGTATTCCATTCCTTGTTGCTCCAATATACTTTTTTTCTTTCATCTTCTAAAAGTGGCATTTTCAAACAAACAATTTAAAAACCATCTTTACTAAAAGATGTGTTAATACATTCTGAATTCAGAGAGCCTAAACTTTATTTCGTTATCTTGTCCCAATGCGAAGTTATACTTGTAAGATAGCCTTTCAATAGTGAAAAACGAAATTGGCAGTATTTCACTATCAGGACATGTCACACACACCAGTACATGTCCTACCTTTCACATACACTGCACCCTGCCCAGGGGGATACCTTGGGCCTACCATAGGGGTGCCTTACATGTAAGAAAAGGGAAGGTTTAGGGCCTGGCAAGTGGGTGCACTTGCCAGGTCGACATGGCAGTTTAAATCTGCGCGAAGACATTACAGTGGCAGGTCTGAGATACCTTTTCAGGGCTACTCATGTGGGTGGCACAATCAGTGCTGCAGGCCTACTAGTATCATTTGATTTACAGGCCCTGGCACACTTAGTGCACTTTATTAGGGACTTATCAGTAAATCAAATATGGCAATCAGGGAGAACCAATTGTAATAACAATTTACACAGGGAGCACTTGCACTTTGACACTGATCAGGAGTGGCAAAGTGCCCAAAGCATCTAAGCCAGCAAAAATGAAATCCAGCACAGCATCAAAAATACAGGAGGTAGAGGCAAAAAGTCAGGGGAAACCACGCTAAAGATGCCAAGTCTGACAGGGATGAATGTGGAATCCCAATTCTCATTATGCCACACTGAGATTGCTGCACACAATGTCTGTGCAGTCACATAATAATTACTTCTTCATCATCACCACCTTTTTCTCTCCGTTTGAATTATTCTATCTCAGATGGTTTTTCAGATGGGCCAATTAGCCCCCAGTACTAAAATGTCCACCTGGCTTCAGAGGATGCACTAATCTGTGGCAAATTGTGCATTCTGCAATGTGATCCTCATGAAAAGGGTAAAGAAATCCCAAACCCACAAAGAGACCTTCTTTACAGATCCAAAGCCTGAAGAAGTTGTGGTAAAGCTAGGTAGTGTGTATGTGTTTCCAGTTGGAGCAGGTATTTGTTTTTTTAAAAAGATGGAAGGATGTTGTATTGGTGCTACTACAGGACTCAGAGTTGGTTAACCAGAAGTGATCCTCACTTTCTCTGTGCCACTTTCGACATGCACAGTCACGAGTTCATCTTTCACACTTCCAATCAGGTGCTCTGGAGAATTCCTTTTACCTTGTCTCTTGTAATGGGACTCCATGTCACCATCATTACTATATCTTTCTCACCTGAAGGGGGTTTGAAAAAGATGGGAGAGTGGTCTTTCTTTTCTTCATTGGCAATCGGAAGAGCTGTCACAACATCCTGCTGTGCAGCAAGCTCAGCTTCCTGCTTAGCGCCTACCTCCAGAAGAACAGGTGTAGAAAACTTTTGTCACTATTGAGCTTCCTGAGAAGATTCAGCTTGCTGGGACAATTCAATTTCTAACTCACTGGTGCCAGACATGGCAGGAGTTACTAATTAGCTGAGAGACATCAAACATGGTTTGGCTTTGGTGGATCCAGAAGTGTTCCTCCCAATGACTTCTTGCCCACAAGAAGGTGCAGCAAGTATGCTATGTTGCACACATTGGCAGAAAAAGGATGAGGACTTTATGTCAGTGAGGGCAAAAGACTTCTTCTCATTGGCTGCTTTCTCAGCAGAAGCCTCTTTCTTGGGGCCCATCTTTACTTTTTGTTGGACAGTAGCTTGCGCAGTAGCCCTTAGCAGAGAGGTCTCTGGATTTTGATGACAAGCTAATTCACCAAATTCTCTCGATCCCAGTCTTAGTCTAATCTCATCTTGTGTCCCTCCAGACAATAAAAAGCCAGAAGGAAGACATTGCGACAAGGCCTGGGCAGAGTTCACAGAGTTCTACTCCACAGAGCTCCGCAAAGTGCTGCAAAAACTCCACCGCGCTCCGTGGAGTTCCGGCAGTGGCGGAATAATTTAATTCGCTCTGCTTGCATGGAGTTTGTCCCGTGCGGTAAAATCAGCACAAACGGCACTCCGGGTCGCACCGGAGGGCACTGCTGCTTTCTGCCAATCAAGCAGACATTCTACTCCAGCGGCAGCTTCCTCAACAGGAGCGGCAAATTTCTCAACACGAGCGGTCGTGACATGATGCGACCGCCCGCATTGAGAATTCTCACTGGGAGGAAGCCTAACGTGTGATTTTTTCTCACAAGCGCACGCCAACTTAATGTTGGTGAGTCGCTCAAGAGAAAAAACTCTGCTCCGCGTCACTTCGCAGAGTTTTGCGGAACTCTTCACCCACCCCTAATTGAGACCAGGTCATTTTAGTCAATGAAATGGAAGTCATCATAATTCAAAGCAATGTTATACCCACATGTTAACTTACAGTTTTTTGAGACATGACACCAGTAAATTCAGGAAATTCTATCAAATAAAAGGCCGCGGATAAATTTTAATTACATCGGTGCAATATGTGTAATTTTTGGGAATTTGATGTAATGATTCTTAAGCAAAATTCCCAAAATTATATAAATATATCACTCCACATAATTGCACATCATTCACTGTGAAAATGTATTGGAAATGCACCATTTGCGGTAAAAATTTACACAAACACACAGGAACAACAGAATACAAGTAGCTTCTGATTAAATGCATCATTGTGCTAGAAATTGACATAATGATGCATTTCATGCTCAACTATAGCATGAAATGACAGATTCACATTTTGTAGAATCACAAGTAATTTTGGGAAATTTTGCGTAATTTTATAGAAATTTGTACAGGATTGTAAACATTTGGCACACCATAATACCTGATTTTGCTGCAGGGCCATAACAATCAATGCTCCTATCTAAAGGCTTTTAAAAGTGGCATAAAATGATGAATAATCAGTCACATGCATTGGCTCCACAAAATGGTGGTCACCCACATGGAAAGCAAAGAAAGAGGCATGAAAGGCAAATACAAAACAGCAGCATATGACACATATTGGCTCTACAAAATGGTGGTCGACCCCATGGCCTGCTAAAAAGTAGGCATGGAAAACAAAGAGGAAAAGGCTTCCCCACCCTTGCTTGTACCCATTCTTCCCCCAGCAAAATATTGCAGCATAGCAGGGAAGGACTGAACAAATATATATAACCTGAATGTGTCTGGGCCACTCCATGGACCTATATGTCCCACCAGTAAAGGAGCAAAAAGATGTAAAAAAAAATCAACCTAGATAAAAAAATATAATAACTTAACAGCAACATGGAAACTGTCAAAAATAATAAAATTGCCCCAAACACAAACAGCTTGTAACAAGTATCCTTAAAAAGTTGTAGAAAAGCATGGTAATCGACCATCTCAAGCATTGAGAAAATCACAAACAAAATGGTAGACAAACACATGGGGAAGAACACAGGAAAATGTCTGACTCTATGGGCCCGGACTCCTGGATTGTATCCCACCTTAGTTACCGAGCGACAAATAAGGACAAAAAATAACTTACATTTGGCAGGAATTCAAGGCCAACCACAGGTAATTAAAATAATGAAAAGATCTTTGCTACACCAGCAGTGAAAATATGTCTAAAGCAGAGCAGGTGCTTAAAGGTAAAACTCTACAGTGTTATGACAAATTAGCGTACAATTAAAAAAAGGAGGGAAAAAAAATATATATATATACACACACACACACATACATATATAAAGAAAATTAACGAGGGCCTCCTGCCCTGGAGTCCAAGTGGCGGTGGTGCGCCTACGGGTGAGGCAGCCCGCTTGCATTTTGCAAACACTCCTCCTTCTCGTTTTCTCCAAAGGATAACGCACACTCCGACAATGTGTAGTGAAAAGAAATGTAATTCATAAGTTCAGCCTCCAAGTACAGCATGTGGAAGGGAAACAAATACACCCTACGTGTTTCGACGTACCTGGCGCCTTGCTCACGGGGATAAGCTCGAGTTTCATTAGTGTATTTAACACAAAACATGTTAAACCAAGTGTAAACATAAAAGAAGGACTTGCAGATGAAACAAAACATCGCAGTACTGTGGCAGCCATTTTAGAGTGGCAAAGGAGGAGGCAGAGGAGCAGGTAAGCCCGAAGAGGAAAGAAAAACAAGAGCACCATCTCCCATGGGAATTGTCACAAGGGGACAGATATCAGACCAATGATGGAGGAAACCACAAATGTGGTAAATCTTTCAACTCATGTTTTTAATGACACTGAGGTGGGTATATTAAAACTTGGATTGTGATTTTGACAGATTAATGAATTCAATTACGTACAGAGCCACATAGACTTATTTCATTTTGTGGGAAAGTTGAAATTATGGAAATGGTTCTTCTTAAAGGGGAACCTGAAACCCGTACTCTCCAATATGAATAAACTGAGGAATCTGGCAATCAGTGACATTGATACCTTATTCACACTGGCAGAATTTGATTCAGAAACCACATACACAGGTGATACATTTCTAAATCTAGCAGACATGGAAATTGAGCTTGAAATTAATTGCTCTAATAATTTTAAGTGCAATCCACCTTTACTCCTAGTCTCAGTCATGGTGCCATTGACACTTATGAAGCCAATGTAACACGTGATCTCAAAAAACTGGTAAGAAAACGTCACTGTCATTCTGACAACATGACCAAATCGGAAAGGACGGCACTTTGAAGCCTTCAAAATAACAAGCGATACAAAAGGGGATGATGGACGGAACGTTTGAGCCAATCAAACACTCACCCCAGTCAACTGATCTGGGTTTAATCCATCATCATTCTTTAGCTCACTCCACCACCCCAGTTCAGACATGGCCATATGCAAATCAGTCTGACCCTGTGCCTCATGGGAACAGTCCAGCCCGAACTGCCAAGCCATGTCTTCCCTGGACCGGAAACAAGCATCCTAGGACCGGTTTCTGGCATTTCAGCCATCATCAGCCAGGCTTGCTTGAATCCAGTGGCAAAGTGAGCAAGGGACCCACGTCTGGGCATACCCCCGCCAACTTAGGGCGAACAAAGCGATACAAAAGGGGATGATGGAGTGAGCTAAAGAATGATGATGGATTAAACCCAGATCAGTTGACTGGGGGTGAGTGTTTGATTGGCTCAAACGTTCCGTCCATCATCCCCTTTTGTATCGCTTTGGTCGCCCTAAGTTGGCGGGGGTATGCCCAGACGTGGGTCCCTTGCTCACTTTGCCACTGGATTCAAGCAAGCCTGGCTGATGACGGCTGAAATGCCAGAAACCGGTCCTAGGATGCTTGTTTCCGGTCCAGGGAAGACATGGCTTGGCAGTTCGGGCTGGACTGTTCCAATGAGGCACAGGGTCAGACTGATTTGCATATGGCCATGTCTGAACTGGGGTGGTGGAGTGAGCTAAAGAATGATGATGGATTAAACCCAGATCAGTTGACTGGGGGTGAGTGTTTGATTGGCTCAAGCGTTCCGTCCATCATCCCCTTTTGTATCGCTTTGTTCAAAATAACAAGAGCATTGTAATCAGGCAATATGGCACTGTGGTTGTTCTATCAAAAGAACAGCATCTGAAAGAGGGCTATCATCAACTGAATGACATTGCCTGCTATGAGATGACCAATCATAATATTAGTTGTGACTCCCGGGGGGAAATAAAGTAGAAATTGCATATAAGGGGTTAGGGTAAAGGTACTGGACTGATAGAGGGGTCTGTGAGGGACCCCTCAAGGGCAAGAAAGTGCCCAAAAACATTTTTCTTTGGGCATGCGAGGATCCGTGGATCCACCGTGGCACTCAGCATGACCACTCGTGTGGATCTGTGACAAAGCTGCAGATCCAACATCCCAATTAAAAAAAAATTGTACCCACTCACAAACTCTTTCACATCCCCCACAGCCACTCACACACCTACTCACACATCCATACAGCCACTCACATACCCACTCATATAGTCACTCACACATCCACTCACAGACCAAGAGAACCACTCACAGACCTACATGAGCAATCACTCATCCACTCACACAGCCACGTACCCACCCATGGAGCCATTTACAGAGCCTTTCACACACCCATACAGCAAAACCACTGACACAGCCACTCACACACCCATACAGCCACTCACATACCACTCAGAGACTCACACAGCCACTTGCGCACCCACTCATACACCCACCCAACACACACACAGCCACTTACACACCCACACAACCAATCACACACCCATACATCCACTCACACACACACACTCAGAGATCCAGAAAACCACTCACACACCCATACAGACACTCACACACTGAGTCACATTTCCATACAGCCACTCACACACCCAGTCACTGATACATCCACTCAGAGAGCCACCCACACATCCAGTACAGACCCACACAGGCACTCACACATCCACTCAAACACCCACACAAATACTCACACACCCAGTCACACACTCATACAGTCAATCACACACTCAATGTTGTTGTCTTGTACTGAATGTGTAGTTTTGGTTGGCGATGGATCCGCCTGTAACATAGCCAACAGACCCCTTATTTGTCCAAGGATCTGTGGTGGATCCGCAAATTCGAGTGAGAAATTAGAAAAAGGATTTGAAAGCAAAAATAACCAGTGTTTGGAAAAAGGGTTGGCTCTGAAAAGAGCATTTGTGTTTATGGTGTGTAGATGATTACTACACATTGAACAGGATGCAGTCTTTTAAGTTGTTAAGGAACACCCTGTTACCTGTGTCTGTGAAATTAACTTTGTCTTTTCGATTTATTCCTTACATGTCAAAGCATAGGTTACTATGCATATAGAGCCATGTTGTGGTCTTGGGAAAATGCAGAAACAGCTTTATTGACATGATTCCTGGATTTCTCTAACTGTGGACAAAAGTGGGTTGACTACTGCCACTTCTGGTATTGGCAAATTTTGGAGAACACCAAGGCAGTATCTTAGAAAAGTGACATTAAATTACCAAAGGTATCCTTCATTAGGATTTCCAGTCCTACCCCAGTAATTGCTCCTAGGTCATTGCCAGCACACTGCACAATCATGAGTTCTTGATGTTTGCAATCCACAATGCTTTCAACCAAAGGCAACAAATGATGCCACTTTAACCCTCTCTGGCCAACCCAAGTAATGTCTACATTAGGTAAACCTAGGTCCCTGTCTAGCACACTCTCTGGCCTAAAACACAACCTTTGACCCACAATCCATACTCTGACCGTTTTGGAGACAAGCAGGAGCAGTACACAGGAAAAGGCTGCAGCAGAATGAGGCAAGAAAATACTTGGTTGGATGGTGGAGATGTGCAGAGAACTAAAATTAGGTTGTGAATTTAACAAAAAAAGTAACTACCTCTGTGATTGGCATTGCAAAAATAAAAAAAAGTTATGTTGTTTGAGATATGCTTGGAATTGCTAATAGTCAAATGCACCTGTTACAGTTAATGTGAAGCTTGTATGCTGTTTAGAGACAGTCTTGTGAACTTTTCACCTACTGGTAGGCATAGACTACTGGAAACATGGTTACTGTGGAAATGGAGGTAAAACAGTGAGGGGGAAGGGAACAAAAGAGACTGCAGTGTGAAACTGTAAAGAAGACTAGAGTACATAAATTGATTAGTACGGAGTGTATGTCTTGTAATTGACAATATTTTACATAAGCAAATGAAAAGCATTAACAGCGCATTGTTGAATGCTTCTCAGGGCTTCCATGTGGATCTGCGGATCCACGGCAGATTTAAATGGGGGGGCCTGCTGAGCACTGCGGTGGATCCACTGATTCACGAAAAACCAACCAAATTGGGCTTCTTTATAGGAAACATGTAAAGGGTTAAAAATTAGTGACCATTTAGGAGTGGTATAACAAAAATAAAAGATGAAAGGAAGTCTGTGATTTGCTAAGTCTAGGAGTATGAGTAAGAGCACATGGGGAAGAGTAGTCATTTTAGGTACATTTCTACTGAGAGTGGAAGAGGATTGCTATAGTTCTCCCTTGGGATTTGCAGTGGAAAACAGATGTTAACAGATATTACACTGAAAGTTGGACAACAGCATGGAGATTTTACAGGTATGTTAATTAAGTTATACTATGAAAAAGTATATTTCAAAAAGTCTGAGTGTATGTAAGCTGAAAGAAAATGAGTAGCTTCTAGGCTCTACAGTAAAAGGCAAAATAGAAGGGAGCTTAGATAAGAACATTAACTAAAAATATAGTGAGCAGCAAAAGAGGAAGAGGATCTGCTATGCTGAAAATATAATTATTTTATTAAGCCAGTATGAATGAATGTGAAATTAGGGGCCTTATGCTGCGGCACTTTCAAAGCACAGGGATGCGTCAAACTTACAACAATATGACGCATCCCTGTGCATTCCCCTGCACTGGCGCACAATCGGCTGCCATGCGCCATGCAGGCACCCTTGCGCCATGATGCAAGGGTGCCTGCGTTGAGGGGAGATTGTTTCCGTGCAGGAAGGGGTACCTTCCTGCACAAAAACAATAACAAAAAAATTAAAAGAGGGGTTTTCCTCTTCCTATGTGTGCTGCAGAATGCAGCACCCCTAGAAAGAGGAAAAACGAGGAGAAATGTCAACATTTCTCCTTGTTGCACCTCGCTATGCCACCCCTAAAGTGGCGTAGCATTCATAAGAAGGGCCCATATTTACAAGGACAGGAAAAGCCACGCAGGGTGGCTTTACCTGTCCTTGTAAATATGGAGCAGGAGGTTGCGCCAGTGGTGCGTCACAAAAAGTGACACACTCGTGGTGCAAGGGGCTTGTAATTAAGCTCTTCCACAACATCTGGAATACCGGAATTAGAAACCTAACCATAGGAAGAACAGGGATTCCACTGAACATGTGTGAAAAACCCTCATTCCAGAAAGAAAAATTATTTTCTAGAGTCCCCTCACCCACCAGGGTTACCACTAGGTGGCATGCTTCATCATTGGGGTCCTCTCAATCGGCTGTGGATTGAGGCATGCTGCGACTTGCGAACTACGTAGGAGCACTTAGTTTTTGGAAAATATGTGTGGTGCAGTGATGTGGAGTGGGAAAAATAGATTAAAAATACCTAGCTAGTGAGCTAATATTTTATTCCTGCTCCTAGTCGGTATGTTTTAAAATCAGGGGTTAATACTAGGGAAAGACCTAACTGTAATGAGTATGGAGTCCCTAGTACTGGGTCGACATGTTTCGAGCTTTCCCCTAAGGCTCTTCTTCAGGACCACACGAGGGCCAGCCCCGTGCGTTCAGGTCAATGTTGGGACGAATTGACAGAACTCAAGAGGAATCAGATCAAAACCATGATCCACGGTGTCATGATGACCGAATACCTTAGGGTGAATGCAGCATCACGAGGATTAATTGTACGTAACGAACCATTTAGCTTTCAACAAGACAAATCATTAAAAAAAGACTGGTCCCTAATCTCCTGGCATTGCACCAGAGATTGGTTGGTACTCATCATAAAAACAGCGGCACGACTGTCCCAGGAGATGAAAGAAGAGATACATACACTTGAGGTTCGCTTAGAGACTTTCCAATCGGTCTCGGAGTTGAAGAAAAGACTGGATGAATTGAACAAAACCATGACCGACTTCGAAGTGACATTGAAAGAATCAAAATATCAGAAGTTCAAAAGGATTCCAAGAACTTCTCACACGAGAAAGTATATCCTTATACAAGAGAAGACTACAATCCATCGGGAAAGAACCCAGAGTACAACGCCGATACAGATGGTTCAGATACCGGCTCAGAAGGCTCAGATACCGGTTACAACCGAAAAAACAACACCAGAAGTCGACGCAACCACAACGGTAGGATGAGGAACAGAGGAGGACAAGGATACGGATGGCCCACCTACCAAGGACCCCCACCCTTCGCTGCTCCGCCTTTCTACTATAGACCTCCACATTATCAACACCAACCCTACACCTACTGTGAATCGGCCCAACAACCAGAGCAGTCCGGACAATCGTTTCCTTTTTTAGGGAGAGGCAAAGGAAAACCAAGAGGGAGAATGAAAAGAGGACAACAAGTACAATGGTCACACCCATTGGGAACAACGAGGATGAACACGAGGAGCATGGGCCCTGTGAACAACCCCAGCACCAGCAGCCACCCAGTCTAGTGGTTAATCTGTCAGGCTAACACTATCATCAACCCAACTGACAGTAC
This sequence comes from Calotriton arnoldi, assembly GCA_963921515.1. NCBI lineage: Eukaryota > Metazoa > Chordata > Amphibia > Caudata > Salamandridae > Calotriton > Calotriton arnoldi. Next base: position 40,385 of record CAWUFW010010301.1, read on the forward strand.
TGGAGAAAGGATTAGGCTTCGTGCCTACACCAAGTTTGGACACATTTTAACTAAGTTGTGAGTTGAATGAATTCATATGGAAAATAAAACTGCAAGTATTTTTTTAGAACAAACCAATGATGGACACTCAGGGGCAGATTTCCAAGCCCCTTGCGCCACTTTTGCATCACTTTTAACATGGGAAAAGTGACGCAAAAGTGGCGCAAGGGGCTTGTAAATCTGCCCCTCACAGTGGTGATACAGGCCTACATCGGAAATCAACCTTCACCCCTCCATCTGCCAACCTACCGGTGGAACTCCTAGCCTTTGAGAAGGCCATCCTGAAAGAAGTAGGTGAAATTGACCCAAGGACAATAAGAGTGTTCCAGAACACCAGCAAAATCGAACAAGAACCCATCCTACAATTGGCCAACGACACTAGAAGCACAGTAAAACCAGCGGACAAAGGAGGAGCCATCGTACTTCAAACCACAGAGGCCTACCGCAGAGAATGCATGAGACTCCTGGCAGATGAGAGGAACTACCTCCGCATCAGAGATGATCCAACGGAACGCCTACGGGTAGAGATCGCCAGCATGGTGGAAGAGGCCACAGCACACGACTGGATTACCAAAAAAGAAGGGGATTTCTTGGCTAATACCCACCCGGTTATCCCCTATTTTTATACCATCCTAAGATACACAAGTCATTAGAAGACCCACCTGGACGACCCATCGTTTCCGGCATAGGGTCCATACTGGAACCACTCTCAAAATTCGCGGACGCCTTTTTACGCCACTTGATAAAAGGAACAAGCACGTACCTACAAGACACTAAGGCAGTACTCTGTCTCCTTCAAGACCTACAATTTGACTCAACAACCAGCATCCTCATTGGGTTGGATGTGGAGAGCCTTTATACCAGCCTACCCCACAAGGAGACCCTGGACATCATTGAAGAGGTCCTCTATGAAGAAGAATGGACCTATCATACACCTAGGCATCTGGTATTAGAGTGCTGCAAGTGGGCCCTGACGGAAAACTTCTTCAGTTTTGAAGATATCCTGTTCCGACAACAGCACAGGACCAGTATGGGCAGTACTTTTGCCCCGAGTGTGACGGGATTATACGTGCACCACCTCGAAAAGCACAAAATCCTGTCAGGTATGAACCCACACCGCCAACATATTCAACTTTGGAAGAGATACATCGACGATGTTCTACTGATTTGGGAGGGTGACGAGTCCAAAGCCAATGAGTTCATCGAGTGGCTGAACCAACAGGACCCTTTCCTAAAGTTCACACATACCATGAGTAGATCCCAACTGGTATTTCTGGACCTTAACATCTATGCTGTTGATGGCTTACTAAAGACAACCACACACGTAAAACCCACTGCAAAAAAGTTCTACTCCTATACGACAGCTTCCATCCTAGATATCTGAAGGAGAACCTCCCTTTTGGACTGTTTCTCAGACTTAGGAGAAACTGCTCTGAGACCAAGGACTTCAAAGCACAAGCCAAAGGGCTATCTGAGAAACTTCTCACAAGGGAATACCCAAAAACCTGATATCCAAAGCCAAAAAGAGAGCTGAAAACAACAACAGAGAAGCGCTCCTAGAGACATATCAAAAACAAATCACTGAGAAAGAAAAAAGACCTATATGCATCACAACCTTCAACATAGCGTCCGACCGTGTTACAAAAATACTCAAAAAACACTGGCGCACCCTTAACAGTGGGAATCTGAACATCCTCACACCCATGTTCTCACACAGAAAAGGAAAAAACCTAAGAGACATCTTGGTACACACCCGCCCCAAACCCCAAACCAGAAACGATAAGACCCAACAAGTACTGAGTACCCTACCGAAGGGTCACCACCCTTGCGGGAACTGCAGTGTGTGTCACTTGACCTCCACTACAAAGAAAGTAACTTTTAACAACAAGATGAATTGGGAGTTACGCAAATTCACTAACTGCAATACCACAGGGGTTGTGTACTTGATCACATGCACATGTAACCTACATTATGTGGGTATGATCACCAGAAAGGTCAGCACCAGGACAGGAGAACACCGCAGCAACATCAGGTGCCACTGGGTCACCACAAAATGGCGTCACATTTCAATGAAGTGAAACACACCCCTAAGATCTACACTGGGTAGTGTTAGAACATCTCAAACACATTGACAATCTAGAAAAAAGATTGCTAGAGAAAGAGCAGCGGTGGGTGCATAAATTGCACACGGACACTGAAGAATTGAATGATGATATCCCGTGGGGGCAGTTCGCTAAATGAATCAGGAATACATCTTCTGCCAGACTTAGTAGATTGTTTGAGTATACCACTCTACTCACAATGTAACAGAAGTAAAGGTCACACCGCACATGATACCCACACTAACGTAAATCATAACGCTAATAACACATGGGTACCACTTCATCTAGAATGCCCAATTACCCAGGAAGGCCCCATCACCATTCCATTAGCAGCGGCTCTTTTGTGAACAGCAGACAACCTAACGGTGGCATTCAGTCTCCAACTGACAACTACGAGTCTACTATTCCATACATGACATCTTACATTAGCCAGTAATCGGGCATTATTTATGACTTCCACCTAACAAGACACGAGGTTTAGTCAATACATGATGTACATACAAATATTCTGAGAAGAGCGCAGTCCAGCTGTTAAGCCTTAGGGTCTTGCGCATCAGTCTGTTGTACCGCATTATCCAGGAATCTGGCATTTTTTATGACTTCCCCTAACACAACATGAGGTTTAGTCATTTCATGATGAACATACAAGCTATTCTGAAAACAGATGAACTGCTATGTCTAAGGGTCTTGCACTTCAATCAGATGTATTGTTGCGCTCGCAACATAATCACTACTTTACATCGTACTTGAGTGTCTAAATTTATCCCCTTTATAAATGTATCCCCCTTGTTAGTTTTATCCCATTTTTGTCCACAATGCCCGACAATTTGATCATTCGCCTAAGATGGCCCCGCTCCATTGCCAGTCACAGTGTCCATTTTGTGAAAGACACGGTTTAGTGTTTGTATTAAGCATGACTAGGCTGATCCGGGTCTATTTCATTCGCCCAACATGGCCACACTCCATTGCCAGTCACAGCGGCCATGTTGTGAGAGACATGGTCTAGTTTTTTTGAGTAAGCATGACTAAGCTGTTCCGGGTCTATTTAATGGCCACCGTGAGACAGACGCGGTAAGATGCGGTCTCCAGGGGTGCCATCAGGACATTTTCCGAGAGGAGTGCTTTGACGAAGTAAGTCCAGCCAGACCCGTTTTGACCTTATTTCACAATTTTCAAAAGAAATAATAGGGTTTCTACTTTCCTTCCAGGATAAGCTAAGGCACCGGGAATTTTCTCCCCGGTCCCTATCTCATTTACCTTTAGGAAACTCTAATGACCATCTCTATGTCCCCATTACCATTTTAGGGTGTGACTACAAGCCCCTCTACCCCTGCAGATCATGAGGCATATTTCTGCCTAAATAAAAGTATGTGTCATTGATATGTAATACTGTATTTTTTTGTTAATTGTTGTATGTCACGTGGTGTCTTTTTTCACGAGTGCTTTTAAACTGCAATTTGTACATAACCACTTTTCTTCACAAAGACATCGTGTGTGATTGATTTCTTGCACCACAGATGATTGCACAAAATAGCTGTTAAGTACACCCACTATAGAGGAGTACATTGATCGAGATACTACGCCGCATATAGGGCCTGCCAGCTTGGCTGGTAGGCAGGCCTTTTTAATTTTCCTTTTGCTTTATTTCCTACAGATACAACGTGTCAGTGTACAACCGTATGTATTAAGTATCAGGTGAACACACATTAGGTGTGCACCCCATTGTTTCCTACTCACAGGATTCTTTAGGAGTGGTATGCACGGGGCTGGCCCTCGTGTGGTCCTACGCACGGGGCTGGCCCTTGTGTGGACCTGAAGAAGAGCTTTAGGGGAAAGCTCGAAACATGTCGCCCCAGTACTAGGGACTCCATACTCATTACAGTTAGGTCTTTCCCTAGTATTAACCCCTGATTTTAAAACATACCGACTAGGAGCAGGAATAAAATATTAGCTCACTAGCTAGGTATTTTTAATCTACTTTTCCCACTCCACATCATTGCACCACACATATTTTCCAAAAACGAAGTGCTCCTACGTAGTTCGCAAGTCGCAGCACACCTCAATCCGCAGCGGATTGAGAGGACCCCAATGATGAAGCATGCTACCTAGGGGTAACCCTGGTGGGTGAGGGGACTCTAGAAAATAATTTTTCTTTCTGGAAAGAGGGTTTTTCACACATGTTCAGTGGAATCCCTGTTCTTCCGATGGTTAGATTTCTAATTGCGGTATTACAGATGTTGTGGAACTGCATTCAATAAGGAGGGTGAAACTTACCTTAACCTCTACCTCCCCCCGTTTTTTGATTGCTTGTAATTAAGCCCCTGGATGTGGGTTCTGGCTTATAGTATGTAATCCAATAGTATGTAATTTGCACCCAGTCACACAGTCACACAGTCAGGCATGTCCAGTCACTTACACACCAAGTTATATTCCCACAACCCAGCAACCCTGACAGACAACGCCCCAGGAAAGCCGCCTGGTTCACAACCGCTCTCCAAGAAGCCAGACGCACCTGCAGACGCCTGGAGAAGAACTGGAGAAACACCAAGACAACCGAAAACCACACCACCTACAAGGATGCCATGACGGACTACCACAACCAGATCAGAGCCACCAAAAGAAACTTCATCCACAACAAAATCCTGGCCAACTCCACCAACTCCAAGGAACTTTTCAGTGTCATTCAAGAATTCACCAACCCACGCAGCGAACCCACAGACATCACCCCATCCCAAGACCTCTGCGACAAGCTTGGAACCTATTTCCACCTCAAGATCAAAAACCTCTACGACAACTTCATCGACCATCCACCAGGCGCCACAGAAGGCCTCCCGCCCCCCAGAAACACCAGCCAACCCACCATCTCCAACTGGACACCGATCACGGCCGAAGACACCACCTCGACCATGAAAAGCATCCACTCGGGGGCTCCCACCGACCCCTGCCCCCCTCACATCTACCACAGAGCCGTGGCCGCCATCGCACCCGAACTACAACGCACCATCAACACCACCTTCAAAACAGGCACCTTCCCAGATGACTGGAAGCGCGCAGAAGTCAGACCCCTGCTCAAGAAGCCCACAGCTGACCCCACCGACCTCAAGAACTATCGGCCCATCTCGCTCCTCCCCTTCACAGCCAAAGTTGCAGAGAAAACAGTCAACAGGAAACTGACACGATTCATTGAAGAGAACGCCGTCCTCGACCCGTCCCAATCCGGATTCCGAAGCAACCACAGCACAGAGACCGCCCTACTCGCCGCCACAGACAACATCCGCACCCTCCTGGACCAAGGCCACACGGCAGCCCTCATCCTACTCGACCTATCAGCGGCCTTCGACACCATCTCCCATCGCACACTAGTCGTTAGACTACACGACGCAGGCATACAAGGAACAGCCCTGGACTGGATCCGATCATTCCTCACCGGAAGAAGCCAAAGGATCAGACTCCCACCCTTCCTCTCCGACCCCACGAAAATCACCTGCGGAGTCCCACAGGGTTCATCACTGAGCCCCACCCTCTTCAACATTTACATGGCCCCCCTCGCAGCCATCGTCCGACAACACAACCTCAACATCATATCCTACGCCGACGACAACCAGCTCATCCTCTCCCTCACCAAAGACCCCACCACTGCCAAACTCAACTTCCAGAAAGGAATGCAAGACGTCACAGTCTGGATGACCAACAGCTGCCTGAAGCTCAACGCCGAGAAGACAGAAGTCCTCGTCCTCGGTACCACCCCTTCTGCATGGGACAGCACCTGGTGGGCGACTGCCCTCGGAAGCCCACCTACCCCCTCAGACCACGCCAAGAACCTCGGCATCGTACTCGACTCATCACTCTCCATGAACCGACAGGTCAACGCCGTCACCTCCAGCTGCTTCAACACCCTCTGCATCCTCCGCAAGACCATCAAGTGGATCCCTCCTGAGTCAAGGAAGACAGTCACCCACGCACTCATCACCAGCAGACTGGACTATGGAAACGCACTCTACGCCGGCATCAACAAGTCCCTACTCCGCAAACTCCAGACAGTACAGAACACCGCCGCCGGACTCGTCCTCGGCATCCCCCGATACGAACACATCAGTCAACACCTACGAAGTCTCCACTGGCTCCCCGTGGAGAAAAGAGTCACTTTCAAAATCCTCACTCACGCCTACAAATGCCTACACAACAACGGACCCAAATACCTCAACGACAGAATCAACTTCCACGTACCCAAAAGAAACCTCCAATCTTCCAACCTCGCACTGGCCGAAACCCCGCGCATCCACAGAGCCAGAGCAGGCAGAAGATCCTTCTCTCACATTGCAGCCAAGACCTGGAACGAGCTACCGGCAGACATCAGACGCGCCCCCTCCCTGAATACCTTCAGGAAGACCCTCAAAACCTGGCTCTTCGGCTAAACAGATCTGTGGACCCACCCCCCCCCCCTGCGCCTCACGGGTGAGTAGCGCGCTTACAATTCCCTGATTGATTGACCAAAGCACTTATGTATCCTCCACTCATATAGCCAGACAGTGACTGACACACTCAGTATAACACCCATAAAAATATTTACATACCCACTTACCTATACATCCAATTACATAGTCATTTATACACCCATACAGGCACTGTCACACTGACTCACACACCTATACAGTCATACATGTACCCAGCACTCAGTCAGTTATACACGCACTTACACCCAGTTCTACACTCAGTCACCCACCCATACTGCCACTCACATACTTATTTGCAAAACCATAAAGCCACTCACACACCCAGTAAGACAGCGACAGAGACACTTACACATGCATTCACACACTCACACAATAATTAGGTATCCACCATTAATAGTGCCACTTTCACACACACACACTCAAACACTCACTAACACAGCCAGTTACTAATCCATCCTGCCAGTTACATAACCATTTAGACACCAATACAGTTACTGACACACCGAGTCACACACCAACACACCTACTTACACATTCAGTGACACATCCACAGAGGCACTGATATACTCACTCACATATCCACTCAGCCACTCACACACACACACTCACATATCCACTCAGCCATCACACACCCAGCCACCCACCCGTATAGCCATTCATATACCCATTTATACACTCATACTCAGACACTTACATAGCCTCTTACACATTGACATAACCACTTATGTAGCTACTCACTTGCTTATGGTATGTAATCCAATAGTATGTAATCTCAAGTTAAATGTATTCTATGCTTGCTTTTCAGATATCCACGTGTGTTTAAAGAGTAATGGAAGATGGAAGGATGAGGTAAAAGAATATTAAGAATTATGCTTCTTGACAGCATCTATAAACTGGACAACCAATGATATATTTTAGTTTAAATGGCATATGGCAATTGGCACAATGAGTGACTATCCATTGCAGTATTGGTGAAACAGCGGGGATGGGAAATATCTGGTCAGGTGGTAAGGGTCCCACAGATGATGATGCACCACCTTCCCTCTTTCTTATCCTCTGATACATCCTTGTATGTATGGTTTTCAGGTGTTTTGAAAGAGATGATGTGCCATGTGAACACTTTTTCAGAGTAGCTCTTGACAGTTTTTTGCTGCATAAATTGCGTTGGACAAATTTTGTGAGAACTTTCTGTTCTTCTGAAGGAATGGAGAAATATTTCCAAACATCGGAGGAATACTTTGGAGGTGGAAAGTCTCCTTCTTCATTTTCCTGCTTGTTCCATTCTCATCTGCCTTCAACAAAAGAGATCTTAACTTTGAAACTCTCTTCTTTTGAAGGAAAGGGAAAAATTTGATGGAGCAATTCTGCAGAGACTGTCTCCAGAGAGATGTGAAACTGAAATAACTGATTTAAAGCATGGTTTTCAATGTGGAAAGTTGGCCAGATGTGTTGTGGAATTGCAGATGATCTGCGGATTTATAAAATGAATGGAAAACAGAGAAAGATTTAGTGCTTTGTTGATTTGTTAATTGTTTTAAATTGTATAATAGTAAATGTGTTAATAAAATACATTTATAAACTTTTAAAAATGTATATTACTAACTTTAACTTATGGGTGAAATTGTAGTACAATTTACTAAAAAATAAAAAGGTTACAGGGACGTTATAGTTAGAAAATAGCATTAAACAAATTGTAGAAATTCACTGAAAGAAACAAAGGTTACAGGCACGTTATAGGTAGGTTCGGAGTTTACACACACAAAACCATTGAAATTCAGCAGTTGTAGTTACCTAAGTTAACTATAACTCACGATCCTACAAAGCACTGCTCAAGACCTCACATATTACATCACTGATTACATGGTCAGTGACATCACTGATGACATCACTGATGACATCTCAAATGACCTCACTGATGACATTATCTAACAAAGTAAACTTCAATATACTTCATAAAATACCCTTTAAATTTTTTGAAAGTAAGAAGAAGACACAGGTGAGAGACGTACAGCACAGAGCTCACTTTAACCCTAGTAACTACTACACTCACTTATCACGTAAGGATCTGTTCTTAGTGGATAGTCCTGTGTTTTCTAACCCACTACTCTAAAACTAATGACCAAAGTTAAATGTCTATCTTTCTAGGCTTGTCTATTGCAAACCATAACAACACCATTCGTGAACCTGGAAAGAGGTTTTTATGTAAATGTCAGCATTACACAAACCACTACAAAATTCAATGGAAGAAGGCGAGCAACGGCAGACCGCAGTAACCGCACTTCCCTGCTGTATTGCCATTGTAGGTTATCAAAAGGTAGTTCGAGTCGGTGTGCACATACAACTCCTGCACCTGCCGTTGTTGGGTGCCAGCTGCCAGGCAGAGAGAGAACAAAACCAAAGATGGAGTGGTGCACTACCCAAGTGATATTCTCAATAAATCATATTGACTTCTTTCGTTGTATCAAATAAATCCTTTATTTTCAATGTCATCCGACAATAAAAAGTTCCAGCCAACGCGTTTCGTTCATTAAGCAATGAACTTCTTCAGGGCATTGGTGAGTATGTGATCGGTGGGGAGAAGTGATCCTTAGGTACCCATGTGTTGTAATAAGCGGGATGCGAGCTTGCTCAAGTATGCTCGTAGTGGTTGTTGCAGAAGGCGTCTGTCTTGCAGGTGCAAATTAATGCAACAGATGAGGCCTCCTTGATAAGGGCCAGGAACCGTAGTTCTGTGGTGCAGTACGCCTAGGCCAGTCCGAACAGTAGCTTAGTTTATATCTTCAAGTCTCAGAAACTTTTACAAGACACACACTGACTGGATGATATCATCAGTGATGTCATTTGAGATGTCATCAGTGATGTTATTGACCATGTAATGAGTGATATAATATGAGACGTCATAAACAGTTGATTGTGGGGGCATAAGTTATAGTTAGCGTAGGTAACTATAACTGCTGAATTTCCATGGTTTTGTGTGTGTAAAACCTGAACCTAACGATAACCTAACGATAATGTCCTTGTTACCCAATGTTTTATTTCAGAGCAAAAAAATAATAATAATAATAAATATATAAATATAGGCCTATTGTAGTGTAGTTCCTATTTCCCTAATAAGCTCTGTGCATTGGAATAATATACCCTATAGGTTTGACATAGGACTGAGGTCGGTATGTCCCTATTGAGTATATTAAACTTAATTACTTTGTGCCAGCTAACTCAGAGGCCACTAGAAACTCCTTGTAAACAAGAAGGGAGTAGTTTCTGGCAACCGCATAAACATGACAACTTTGTTTCCCTTTAGAATCGGAACACGTCTCAGAATCGTGGAAACAATAGATAACAGTTTCACTCAGCTAATCGTGCATGCTTAGTTTCCTCAGAGTTACACAGAAAGAATAGACGGGCGTTTCAATAAAAGGTTTTATTGAACAGTCTTGTTTCTCGTGTAAGAGATATGAGCTGTTATGATCACAAGACAGTATGCAAGATATATAATGTACAGCGTAAGCAGTAGAAATAAATAATACTGCGCTAGCATTATCTTTTAGCATATATTTGCGTACATAAATAACATGAGCTAAAAATGCGAGTACTCATACAATGCTTCTCTAAGCTAGTTCTACCCCAATGTACCTAACCTAGTCTAGGTGTAGGGAAAGGTAAGAAGTAGGTGAAGTATTCTCTAGTATGGTATACTAAGAGTATGTTAAGTCGAGTATGCCAAGAGTCCCTCTAGGTTCTAGTCAGCTCCATACCTTGAGAATGAGAGAGGTGGGAATCTCTTTCCGGATCTGGAACTCTAACACCCCGCGAAGGAAGTCAGAACACTGGAAGCTGGATTCTCTGCGAGCAGGGATGACAGCGTCTTCTCAGTGCGTCAGGCCGGGATACGGGCTCCTCTGAAGTCGAGGTCTCCTCTAACTTGCTTGGGCAAGGGCAGGTATATTTATACCTGGTAGGTGCCTTGGAATGTTAGCATTGACGTGAAGTCGGACAGAGGAAGACGTCAGGAATAAACCCTTAAGGTATAGCGGTTCATACATAATAGATGAGTTCTTGGAGAAATCAATAATCCTGTGCTAGGTGAACTCCCAAGAGCTTAAGGGTCTGGTTTCTAAGAACTCGTTGTGACTTTAGGGTGGACGGATGTCGGTGACCATGCCTGTATTTGGAGTGCACGGCTAATGCCTAAATAAGGACTGGGATTCTATGCCTATATAAGGGCAATGCGAATTGTGCCTATATAAGGACATGTTTCAGGAAAACCTATATACGGACACCTAAAGCGGAATACAACACTATGTGGGAGGCATATATATATATATTTATTACTAGTTAGGACCTTGTTTCTATTCCAAAAGCGTTTTTTCTTTTGCCAATATCTTTGGCGCCGTTTGACGAATCTTCGCGAAATTCTCAAAACTAATGGGACGCTGTGGTCAGCTCCTGTCTTGAAAGTTTCGGGGGGATTCGTCAAGCGGGAGCCGAGAAAAAAGGGGGTCCCAAAATGCGTTTTCTCCATGTTAATTTTAATAGGAAATTTTGTCGCAGATACAGCCAGAACTGCGGAAAGGAATTACACCAAATTTGGCAGAAAGGTAGCTCTTGGTCCAGAGTGCACTCTTTGCTTTAAATGGTGTAAATCCGTTCAGTAGTTCCTGAGAAATTTATATTTAAATAAATATTAGTATCTGAAGACCACAGTGAATCTGCGAACCCTCCCGATCACGAGCTTGACTCTGATTGGCTGCCAACACTTCAAACCAAGAAGTGTTGGCAGCCATCTTGTGACTCGGTTGAACTGAGTCACAAGAAAAAAGGTGAAAAAAGAAGAAAAGGGGGCAGGGTAGGAACCCCCTGGCCCCCTAGGGCTGCTCAGGGGGTCCCCCCAAAAAAAAAAATTCAAATATTTTCGGCGGGATTCACGTAGGGTCAGCGTATCCCGTCGAATTTTTTTTTTTTTTAAATGAAGCGCGTTCTCCCGCGCTTCGTTTAATTAAGCCCCTGGGTGGGCCAGGTCCCAGGGGCAATGTTCAAAATACATGCGTGGGCCGCGTGGGCCCCCGCAGCCCCGGGGACCACCACCTCCCTGGGGCTTTTTGATAATAAAAAGGCATGGGGGGGCTCCTGCCCCTCACGCTGCCCCTGAGACCACCACCTCCCCAGGGCATTCCTTAATTATGGGTGGGGGGCCTGACGAGCCTCCCAAGCCCCGGGGACTGCCACCTCCCCGGGGCTTTAATCTTTAAATGTGGGGGGTATCGCCCCCCTCACAGCCCCGGAGACCGCCACCTCCCCGGGGCTTCAATTTTTAAAATGAAGTGTGGGGGGGCTTCTGCCTCCCCTACACTGCCCCAGGGACCACCACCTCCCCAGGGCATTGATTAATTAACATACAGGGGTCTGTAGTGGCCCCCCGGCCCCGGGGACAACCACCATCCTGGGGCTTTTAACCCTCCAGGAGCCCTCCTTGGCCCTGGGGACCGCCAACCCCCAGGGCCGGCTCCAGCAATGTCCCGGGGTGCCACCCCCTGGACATTGCAGTTTGTTATGGCATGGCGGGAGCACTGCTCCCACCCTGCCATAGCACACTCTGCTTCACTTCATAGAAGCGAGAGCAGGAAAACTGCTCCCGCTTCCATGAAGCGAAGCAGAATTGCTTTTGGGCAAAGGGAGCTGCATGTCAGCAGCTCCCTTTGCCCAAAAGCAATGCCGGCTCCCCCAAGAGGCGGGGAGCAGGCAGGGACTGCGGGGGTATTGGGGCTCCCCCTGCGGTCCCCAACATTATGGCCATGCCCTGGGGGATAGGGTCCTCGGGGCCAAAAGTGGCCCGGGAGGCGGGCCACTTGGCCCCCTCCCTTTTTTATTTTAAAAAACAAATAAGGCCTCAGGAGGGGGGCATGTCCCGGGGGATGGGGTCCTCAGGGCCAAAAGTGGCCCAGGGAAAGGGGGCCACGCAGCCCCCCTTCCATAAATAATGTTTTTGCCGGGCCCCAGGGGATGGGGTTCCCGGGGCCGTAATCGGCCCCCTCCCTTTTCAAGATTTTTTTTTTTTAATGGCTCACACCCCGGGGGATGGGGTCCCCGGGGCCCAAAGGGTCGAGGGAAGGGGGGCTACACAGCCCCCATTCCTAAAAAAAAAAAGAAACCGGCAACTCACCGGAGGCCCCGCCCCCTCCCTGCACCACTCTGCAAGTACGCCTCCTGGCATGCTCTGGGTTGGGGGATGAAGTCCCCTTCACTGGTGAGGGTCCTTAGGGGCCAACTAGGCCACCAGGTACCTCCAGTAAGCCCCACACAGTGGGATTGCTGAGAGGTGGCAGGAGGCCATGCCCCTTTTTACACTACTCTGCAAAAGCACCTCTTGGCGCACTGCTGGTGGGGTGATGAGGTCCCTTGTGTCCTGAGGACCTCAGGACTAAAGTGGACTTCATCCCCCAAACAGCAGTGCACCAGGAGGCTTGTTTGCAGAGTGGTGTAAAAAGGGGGCGTGGCCTCTGACCACTCTCAGCAATCCAGCTGTGTAGGGCTTACTAGAGGTAACAAGAGGGCTAGTTGGCCCCCAGGGACCCTCAGGAGGCAAGGGGACTACAACCCCCTACCAAGAGCACGCCAGGAGGTGCATTTGCAGAGTAGTGGAGAAAGGGGGCGTGGCCTGTGTCCACCTCTCTGCAATCCCACTGTGTGGGGCTTACTGGAGGTAACAGGTAGGCTGGTTGGCCCCTAAGGACGCCCAGCAGCGAAGGGGACTTCAATCCCCATCCAAGAGCATGCCAAGGAGCACGTTTGCAGAGTGGTGGGAAAAGGGGGCATGGCCTGCTATGAGAACTTAGCAATCCTGCTGTGTGGGACTTACTGGAGGTAATAGGAGGAGTAGTTGGCCCCCAAGGGTGTCCTTGGGGGCCAACTACCCCTCCTGTTACCTCCAGTAAATCCAACACAGTGGGATTGCTAAGAGGTCTTCGGAGGCCACGCCCCCCTTTCTCCACCACTCTGCAAATGCGCCTCCTGGCACACTACTGGTTGGGGGATGAAGTCCACTTTACTGCTGAGGGACTTTGGGGGCCAAGAAGCCCTCTTGGTACCTCCTGTAAGTGCTATGCAGCGGAATTCCTGAGCGCTGGTTGGAGGCCCAGCCCCCTTTCTCCACCACTCTGCAAATGCGACTACTAGTTAAAGAAGCATTTGCAATGTAATAGGTCTCGCATTTGCGAAATTTAGGGCTATTGGCGTTGTAAATGTAAAAGTTTTTTACTAATGTTTTTTGGAGTGGCGTGGATGTATGTTGTGTGTAGTGGAATTATGTGGTATGTTGTGCAGTGAAATTATGTGGATAGAAAGTATGTGGTATTTAGTGTATAGGAATTATGTAGAGTGGGATTATGTGTTATGGAGAGTAATTATGTGGTATGGTAGTCTGCATTGTGGAGTGGTAACCTCAGGTTTAGTCTTCCTCGTTTCCAAAGAAGCTAAACTATAAACTCAATGAGACAAAAAAAAGAAGGAACCACTGAGGAGCACTTCTGGACCTAGTCGGAGGTATGAGCAGGGCCACTGGAATTATGCAACTGTTTGGCTGCACCGATTTTCGAATAATTAGACATTTTGCGCATTTGCCACATAATCCATCATCTGCTGCATAATCTGCAGATTTGAACAAAAAAAACCTTGTTTCTAGCTCAAACGGCTCAAACGTTACCAAAAATACAGCAACAAGTGTTACAGCATGGTGGAAGGCCCTCTGCATACCTGGAATGGTAACCTGTTACTTATTGCTAAATGTGAGTGTTAAATTGGTAGTAATGGTGCGCAAACCACTCTTGCTTCTTTCTGTGCCTCTCTTGCCTCTTTCTGTATTTATCTTGCTTTTTCTGCACCTTTCTTCCTTTTTCTGCACTTCTCTTGCCTCTTTCTGCACACCTCTTCCGCTTTCTGCAACCCCCTTTCTTTCTGCACCTCTCTTGTATCTTTCTGCACCTCTCTTGCTTCTTTCTTCTGCACCTCTCTTGCCTCTTTCTGCACCTCTGTTGCTTCTTTCTGTACTTCTCTTACCTCTTTCTGCACCCTCTTTCTGAACCTCTCTTGCTTCTTTCTGCACCTCCCTTGCCACTTTCTGCGCTTCTCTTGCCTCTTTCTGCACATCACTTGCTTCTTTCTGCACTTCCCTTGCTTCTTTATGCACCTCTCTTGCTTCTTTCTGCACCGCTTTTGCCTCTTTCTGCACCTCTGTTGCTTCTTTCTGCACTTCTCTTGCTTCTTTCTGTACCTTTCTTGCTTCTTTCTGCACCCCTCTTCCTGCACCCCTCTTCCCTCTTTCTGCACCTCTGTTGCCTGTTTCTGCACCTCTGTTGCCTCTTTCTGCACTTCTCTAGCCTGTTTCTGCACATCTCTTGCCTATTTCTGCATTTCTGTTGCTTCTTTCTGCACTTCTCTTGCCTCTTTCTGTACCCCTCTTGCCTCTTTCTGCACCCCTCTTCCCCCTTTTTGCACTTCTCTTGCCACTTTCTGCCCCTCTCTTGCCTCTTTCTGCACCTCCCTTCTTTCTGCACCTCTCTTGCTTCTTTCTGCACCCCTCTTGCTTCTTTCTTCTGCACCTCTCCTGCCTCTTTCTGCACCTCTGTTGCTTCTTTCTGTACTTCTCTTACCACTTTCTGCACCCTCTTTCTGCACCTCTCTTGCCTCTTTCTGCACCTCTCTTGCCTCTTTCTGCACTTCTCTTGCCTCTTTCTGCACCTCACTTGCTTCTTTCTGCACTTCCCTTGCTTCTTTATGAACCTCTCTTGCTTCTTTCTGCACCGCTTTTGCCTCTTTCTGCACCTCTGTTGCTTCTTTCTGACTTCTCTTGCTTCTTTCTGTACCTCTCTTGCTTCTTTCTGCACCCCTCTTCCTGCACCCCTCTTGCCTCTTTCTGCACCTCTGTTGCCTGTTTCTGCACCTCTCTTGCCTCTTTCTGCACTTCTCTTGCCTTTTTCTGCACATCTCTTGCCTATTTCTACACCTCTGTTGCTTCTTTCTGCACTTTTCTTGCCTCTTTCTGCACCCCTCCTGCCTTTTTCTGAATCTCTGTTGGTTCTTCTGCACTCTTTTTGTTTTTTTTCGCATCTCTCTTGCTTCTTTCTGCACCCCTTTTGCCTCTTTCTGCACCACCTCTTTCCTCTTTCTGCACCTCTCTTGCCTGTTTCTGCAACTCTCTTGCCTCTTTCTGCCGTTCTCTTGCCTCCTTCTGCACATCTGTTGCTTCTTTCTGCACTTCTCTTGCCTCTTTATGCATCCCTCTTGCCTCTTTCTGCACTTCTCTTGCCTCTTTCTGCACCTCAGTTGCCTCTTTCTGCACTTCTCTTGCTTTTTTCTGCACCTCTCTTGTTTCTTTCATCACTTCTCTTGCTTCTTTCTACACCTCTTACTTCTTTCAGCACTTCTCTTGCCTCTTTCTGCATCCCTCTTGCCTGTTTCTGCACCTCTCTTGCCTCTTTCTGCACTTCTCTTGCCTCTTTCTGCTCCTCCCTTGCCTCTTTCTGCACTTCTCTTGCTTTTTTCTGCACCTCTCTTGTTTTTTTCTGCAACTTTCTTGTCTCTTTCATCGCTTCTCTTGCTTCTTTCTACACCTCTGTTGCTTCTTTCAGCACTTCTCTTGCCTCTTTCTGCACTTCTTTTGCCTGTTTCTGCAACTCTCTTGTCTCTTTCATCACTTCTCTTGCTTCTTTCTGCACCTCTGTTGCTTCTTTCTGCACCCCTCTTCCCTCTTTCTGCACCTCTCTTGCCTCTTTCTGCACTTCTTTTGCCTGTTTCTGCAACTCTCTTGTCTCTTTCAACACTTTTCTTGCTTCTTTCTGCACCTTTGTTGCTTCTTTCTGCACCCCTCTTCCCTCTTTCTGTACCTCTCTTGCCTCTTTCTGCACCCCTGTTCCCTCTTTCTGCATTTTTCTTGCTTTTTTCTGCACCTTTCTTCCTCTTTCTGTACCTCTCTTGCATATTTCTGCACTTATCTTGCTTCTTTCTGCGCCTTTCTTCCTCTTTCTGTACATGTCCTACCTATGTAGCCATAGTTAGAAAATAGCATTTAAAAACCACAGGTTTCAGGGACGTTATAGTTAGTATTAGCATGTAAAAAACCTTAGAAATTCACTGAAAAAAACAGGTTTCCGGGACGTTATAGTTAGGAATTAGTCTTTAAAAAAAACTTTGAAATTCACTGAAAAAACCAGAGGTTTCAGGGACGTTATAGTTAGGAATTAGCATTTAAAAAACCTTAGATATTCACTGAAAAAACTACAGGTTTCAGGAACGTTATAGTTAGGCTGACATTTCACTCGTACAAAACCAGAGAAATTCAGCAGTTATAGTTAGCTGAGGTAACTATAACTCGCGCCCCCGCAATGCACTGCTGATGACTTCACATATTACATCACTAATGACATGGTCATTGACATGACTGATGACATCACTGATGACATCATCCACTTAATATCTGATGCACCTCCTCACACCCTAATATAACCTTTCATACACCCACTCTAAAATACAGACTACCATTCTCGAAACCATAGACACACCAATACCAGTTAGTACATTCCCACTCACTGATTCATAGGTCTACACACATCCACTCACTCACCCATACAGTCACTCATACACGTAGTCACTCATCAATACAGCCACTGATATATGCACTCATACACCCATACAGACACTCACATACTGCCACTCACCCATAGAGTTACTCACACACCTAGTCAGTCACCCAAAGAATCAATCACACTACATTTACTCATCTATACAGTTATACACACACCACATCACTTATTCAAACAGATACTAACACATACTTACTCTCTTATACAATCACTGACACAAGCACACAGTCATCCATACAGCCACTCTCAAAATCACTCACTCTCACATATAGTCACTTATATACTCCAACACTCACATATACTGCCTTTCGCATATAGTTACTCACACATATACCACTGAGACATCCATTCACTCACCAACAGGCATACGCACACTCACTCACCAATACTGCCCCTCACAGATGCACTCATGAACCCATACACCCAGTGAATCACCCACTCACACATCCATGCAGTGAGTCACACACACCCCCACCCACCCACACAGACACTCAGGCACCCATACAGGTACTAGGACAACCAATCATT
Source organism: Calotriton arnoldi (assembly GCA_963921515.1). NCBI lineage: Eukaryota > Metazoa > Chordata > Amphibia > Caudata > Salamandridae > Calotriton > Calotriton arnoldi. The sequence continues at coordinate 58,142 of CAWUFW010010301.1, forward strand.
AACCCATATAGATACTCATGTAGCTACTCACCAACCCATGCAGCCACTTACACACCAACTGACAGACTGATACAGACAATCACACAAATTAGTCATTCTCCCATGCATTCACTAAGACACGTTTAATCACTCACTTATACAGTCAGTCACGCACCCACTAAATCATCCATTCAGACACTCATACACCCACTCATTCTTCAATACACCTTGGCATATATATATAACATTCTTAAACTTTTTAGAAACACTCAGTCACTGGATGATGTCATCAGTGATGTCATCAGTGATGTCATTTAAGATGTCATAAGTGATGTCATCAGTGATGTCACTGACCATGTCATGAGTGATGTAATATGTGAAGTCATCAGCAGTGCATTGCGGGGGCGCAAGTTATGGTTGGCTCAGCTAACGATAACAGCTGGATTTCTCTGGGTTTGTATGAGTGAAATGTCAGCCTAACTATAACGTTCCTGAAACCTGTAGTTTTTTCAGTGAATATCTAAGGTTTTTTAAATGCTAATTCATAACTATAACGTCCCTGAAACCTCTAGTTTTTTTCAGTGAATATATATATATATATATATATATATATATATATATATATATACACGCCTCCCACATAGGTCTACCTTTTCGCCTTATTTCAACTCCAGGCCATACAGCAACAAGTAATATGAAAAAAAATCCAAACGGAACAAAAAGGGTGCTGCCTGTTCTCCCTCGAACAACAAACATTTTGCAAATTACTGCACTGAATGTATTCTCCCCAAAAAATGTAAAAATACAAGGGTTGATAATACAGGAGAGATTCCAGCCAAACGATGAGTAATGATTCCCTTCCAGAATTCAAATCCAAAATTATCAAGGACTGAATAAAGAATAGGAAGCAGTCATCATCAGTACAGGAAAAGGAAGTCTATACTACTATACTTACATTAGTCAAAGTCTCTATGATATACTTCCCAAAGTGTCAATTGTCGGGCCCCAAATTAAACAATAGGCACTTATATTCGGTTTTAATGCGTTGATCCCATAGTCAGGCGATAGGATTTTTTACTTGAACTCAAATATTGTTTAGGCGATGTGGCGTAATATCAGACATTATGCATTATTTCCATAATATGAAATGGTGGAGATTAGACATGATAACAAATATTATGCCTGGGTTTACTTAGCACCCAAGTGCTAAAAACATTCTTGCTCTTTCGCTGCATTACACTGCCACTGCCTGTTCCTTTCTCTTTCTGCTGTGTAGCCTGTCTTCTGCATTATGTTATTCAGGTTCATAATTTTAACCTCACTTTCTTGAAATTGCTTATATAATTCATGTCATGAAGAGTCCTTTGGAAAAAAAGCTTTATTATTAAATAACATAATTAAAAAAAAGATAAATGGAATGATTATATTTATTTATTTATTGAAGGTTTTTGTAAAGCACATCAATGATCCCCTAGAGGATATTACAGCGCTGATAAGGCTCCCTGTCATATACAGAGGCATTGTATAGCACAGAGAACCACATCTCTATGTCCTAAACAACCACTTTTTTAATTTATTCCTAAACACAAGATGTTCTTCAGTGAGAGGCAGATCTAATGGGAGCCTATTCCACTGAATAGCAATTAGATGTAAAAATGAATGGCCTCCCGCTCTATCTCTTTTTATTCACTTTGTTTTAGCTAGTTCAAGATTGTGAGATCTCAGATCAAAGTTTTGAATCATGAAATAGGATTAGTGTGTATTACAATATCTGTTATTGACTTACAAATCATTACTTTCATTTAATTACAGTGTACTAGATTACATCAGGAGATTGCTCTGACAACTCTATCCTGCATAAGGATATTGAGAGATTCCTCAGGTTACTTTAACTTTCAATAGATTGTAGAAGACCATTTGGATTGCACTATTTTAGATGGCCTGCAGATATCTTTGATTGCTTTACAGTAGATTACAAAATTGCTTATTCAGAGCAGGCTATCTTGCTGCAAGTTATGGGTATGTACTCTGATTAATTTCTCTTGAATGAAATTATACAAGCAGATAACTCATTACTGTGCCCTTCAATGGATTACAACAAAGACGTTACTACTTTCTAATGCAATACTCTGCATTATCACAGAATACAACTACTCTGATTAAACTGCAATTAGGTTATAGGAGGGTGACGCTTCAAATACTTTGGGGCACAATTACTAATGTACTATTAGTTCACGCAACCTGGCACAGTAAGAAAACTTGCTGTTCTGCGTTGCATGATTGGGAGAGAGCAGAAATGATCCATATTTACGAAGATGTGGAGCATTTCCGCTCTTTCCTTGTCCTGGCGCACTGTATGCCACCGTGGGTTGTATCACACAACCACGCATGCCTCAACCACGTGTTCCTTAGCAACGCAGTCGGAACAACGAATGTGTCTTAAACACGCATTCCTTTACCACACAAGTCTTTACAATGACTTGCCTTAAGGAAAGCACTGGACTTTGGAACAGTATAATTTACTATTCCAACACCATTCCATGCAATAGTAGGGAAAGCATTGGACTTTAAATTCTAATGCCACTTTAACTAAGGCATGTAGTTGTAACGACATGCATGGTAAAGGAATTTATTTGTTGGTCCGACTGCGTTGCAAAGGCAACGCGTGGTTCGGCCATCATTGTAATTGCTGTTTCCTTATGCTACCTAATGCCAATGCAGACACACCTGTGCCATAGCGCAAGGGTGCCTGCATCATGGACAGGATTGTTTTTGGGCAGGAAGGTACATCTTCCTGCACAAAAACAATCCTTACAGACATATTCCTCTTTCTATTTGTTCTGCAGAATGCAGCATATATGGAAAGAGGAACTAAAAAAGAGATATGAAGATATTTCTCCTTGTTGCATCTCTGTCTGGTTGGCGCACATTTTTGACACAAACCCAGGTTTACCAGTCTTTGCAAATCTGTTTCTGCATCAAAATACAAGGGTGGATGCATGGTAATGCCCATGGTCAACCTATGTGATGAATACCCGATGCAAAAGTAGTGCAAGACAGTGCTATGCACTGCATTGTGTTATTTTGTATTTACACATTGCATTAAATTAAACCAATATCTTCTCCATGTGTTACATAAGAGAAGAATTCTTCCTGGGGCACCGGCCACCAGTACACAATAGAAGACACTAGTAGTGTTTACAGCACCGGGACAACTTGGAAATAGGAACTGCAAGCACAGCCAAGAACAACTGGTTTGTACCCAGTATTAAGTGTGGCACATTTAACCGATCCTAGTTTTTAGTCAACAACTCATTGCATTCTGGGATTTGTAGTTTCCCATTTCTATAAGGGTATAAAGTTTTACATACAAATAAGCCACCAACTTGCACGTTTTGTTGCTGTACCCACTCCATTTCGAGAGCCGCAACCTGGTCAATTTGTGCTTTATTTTGTTTTCTACGAACAAAGCTTCCACATAAATTCCAGAACATTTCCTTTCCCTTGTTCATAATGTTTGACCCGTTTCCCAACCCATTTTTTCACTTCTGATTGAAATTCTTACCCTTAAAAGGTTGAACATCTAGAGGACAATTTGGGAAAGGGGGCGGTGGCAAGGCACTGTAGAACACACCCAGGGCTAAATTTGTAAAGGAATACGTGCTGGGACCCAAAGTTTCGTTCAGAAGCCTGCGCCTGACAGTATTGAAAGCTGGTTGTGCGAAATACGAAGGCTGCAAAGGTTTCATTCCACCTCATGCCAATTTCATCTAGCAACAGACACCCTCGTTCTATTATTTCACTGTTTCAGATTCTTTTTCATTTCTGCTTTCTTTTTTTTGCCATTGTGTTTCCATCATTCTCTCCCTCCTTCTTTCCCACTGATGTGTTTTTCTGCCTATTTCTCTTGGCCAAAGCCTGATGAGGAGAAATGAGTAATGGTCCCTGGTGGGCCCACTTGCAACCACTGTCTCAGATTAAGAACTGATCATAGCTACAAAACTTCAACACTTTGTAGACAACTTCTGGAACCAAAAACGTCTTGATATCTTGCAGGGTGGCTGCAACATCATCTTTTTATCTCCCTACTTTTTTTTCACCAGATTTGCTCAGTTGAAGACACAATCCTTTACTTCTTCACACACCACTCAGTTGTAGTTAAGAGGAAGACGTTTCAAAAAGAAGGCACTCTTCATACTTACTGTTCCATCTTGAGTATCCTGGACCTCTGGCTTCTTCAGCTCTAGCTTCCTTCTCAAGTTCCAGGTCTTCTCTAGGCATAGTTGTAAAGGGATAAGCAGCATGGTGGAAATCTGGACCAGAGTGTTTGTCAATGACACATTGCCCCTTAATCCACCAAACCCAGGGTCAGCTCTTTATGGCTTCTCAGATAAACTTGTGATAGGAGAATGTGGTAGATTTTGTGATGGATTTTGTGATGACTTTTTTGTTAAATTGTGTGTTTTTTTAAAATGTGGGCACTGATAAGTGTTTCGTAGCTTATGGAAGTTCCGATTTTGGGTTTGTCAGGGAGTCAAAAGTTCTGAGACATATGAAGGGGGTAACAATGAGAGCAACAGTTCTAGACCTGCACCCACCTTTGATCCTTCTCTTCCTCTGTTGTCCACTTCCACCAAACATCCCAGTGATCCGTCTCTGGCCTCAAGTAACTGCCGCATCGTGTTCTTCAGGTGCAAACGTCCCAGGTAAATACAGCTGTCTGAACCTCCTTGTGACTGTCCCCCCAGGAGCTTATGCTTTCCTTCCCTTGGAAAGTGCTAGTCTCATCCACCTTCAGATAACTCAACTGTTCTTTGTTCACTTTGCTCTACTGTTACCTAGGATGGGTCTGAATATAATCAATGGATAGGCTTTAATTGGGGTGAGTGGCTTTTACTTGTGGTATTTCCACAAAACATAGTGAGTAGACCAGTAGATACGCTGTGTACAGGAAACAGCTTTAGCAGCTTTGATTTTCAATATATACAACGGATATATAGGTACAATACAGCACAATTGGGCACAAGTAAGTAGACTGGCAGGGTACAGTGGATAAAATATAGACAAGATGTGTTGTGTTGTAAACGGTATATAATGCTGAATTGATTAGCTCCACTAAGCGTACAGTGATGCATTGTCTGCTGCCCATTGTCAATAGTAAGCTGCCTTAGATAAAGCCCTATCCAGTGGTATAACAAAACATGAGAGGGCCCCCCTGCAAGGTACAAGAAGGGGTCCCCCTCCGGACTTAATCAGGAACTTTCAGGTCTGGATACTGTGTTGAGGCGGCCCCTGGAGCTTGCCCCGCCCGCACTGTGGGGGCCTATGTTACACCTCTGGCCCTATCTTGGTGCCCCCATGTCTTAAAGGTTTCACTTTTGGGCTCTTTCTGTCCCTCCCCTTCTTTTGCAGCTGCAGTCTCCTCACCCCGCCCACAACACCCTCCTTCTCCTTGGGTGCCCAGTGCTGCTGGCGCCCTATCAGAGTGCTATACTCAATGTGCATGAAGGCTTCATGCGAGGTGGACTGGCGGACGTCTACTCAGGCTGGACGGGCTGCAGAGTAACGACCTGGTGTTGGGGTAAGGTCAGAATGAGGCATCAAAGTCAAAAGTCACTGCAGGGCGACGAAGGAAAGGGAAATGGGTCAAGGGAAGTAGGATGCGGCCATAGCAAAGCCAGCCACCTTTGCTTATGTCGCAGGTGCTCCCACAGCATGCATACGCTTGGCATGGTGACACTTTCCCTTGAAGTAGCCTTGAGCGGAATTTTTTTGTTGTTGTTACTCATTAAAACATTGCAATTGTTAATGCATTACTACATTCATGAAAACATATTTTGCATCATGCCAAAGCAATAACATTGCAAAACCCACCAAAGCTATTGCAACAAACCCAGTAGCAGCACCAAAGACCCAGTTTTGTTGGCGCTCTGGTCATCACCAGAGACATGAATTTCTGAAAACTCGCTCAATGGTCTCTTCTGGCAGTCTTAACGTAGATGGTTTGAAAGACCGTCTTAGATCTACCAACTTCAAAAAGTATTCCCAGTGAGAGGAAGGGGTGGGTCGCTTTGTGAGCATAGCCTGAGGTCCTTTACCCCACCACCATCACACCCAAAAAAAAACACAATGCTTCAGAGGCTGCTGTTGATGTTCTGGGGAGGTTTCACACCCCATAATGGACATCGGCTGTGCAAAGCCTCCAAATAATAAGCTGCAATCCTGCTGCCTGCATGGGCTTCCAGTTAATATGTGCACACTGCGTGATACTGTCTTCTCGCCCGGTGACCGTGTGAAGGGAGCCGATATCGTGTGACACACTGTGGCACTGTATGAGTTTGGAGGATGCTGTCTGAATGCAAACGCATAAACCCTCTTTTCCCATGTTCCAGATAATTTTTTTTAAGTTTAAAAGTAAGTTTATTAGATATAAATTTAAAAATAACATCAATACTGTATTACATCTAAATATAGCATCAAGCAAGTAAAATCATATAAGGGATAGAAAAGGGAAGGATGGAGAGAGAAAGAATGAGGGGGGAAGTTTACATCAGATAATAACACTGATCATATAATTGAAATATCAAAAAGTGTCATACATTAAGTTCTATATTTGCGTATCGTGCTTCAACCAAAGTCTAAAATGAATTAGATACTTAATAATAACCATTAACTTCAAGGAGGTTTGGATACTTCTTCACTACTGGGAGTATGTAAAGGTATGGCTTGAGCAGAAGCATTTAGAAAGTTGGTGATAGGTAACCATAGTAAATCACGTTTAATGGCAAGTGTAATAGGATGAACATATGCCCTATCTAATCTATGATTGTAACAGACTCCATACCACCATGCTTGAAATGAAACATTCGAGGCCTGTTTCCATGACTTTGTGATTTGTTGAAATGCAACTGCAATAAGTAGGTCTACAATAGAAACACTAGCAATTGAGGAGGGCCATAACTCTGAGACGCTACCTAGAAAAATATATGAACAAGAAAAAGGAATATGGGTAGAGAAAATTTTGTTAATTTGTTTCCAGACGCTAATCCAGAAATGATAAATGGGCGGACAAGTGAATAACAAGTGTTTAAGGTCGGCTACAGGGGCGTGGCAAGACCAACAAGTAGAGGGGGTAGAGGGGTCCATGTGATGTAGCTTGGCTGGAGTAATCAGAAGTCTATTATATATGAAGAATAGAGTTTGTGTAGTATTGGCTGCTCTAGAAGACTTCCTTATTTTAGTCCAAATTTTGCTCCATTGAAGGAGAGAAAAAGATTCACCTAAATCAGACTCCCAGTCACACTCTATTTTAGATTTATCACGAGTAACTGAGGAGTCTCTTAACTTATTATAAATTTGAGAAGCAGAAGAAGAGGTGCATAAAGAAGAAAGAATAAACGAAGAAGATTTGACAGACGCGAAAGAGGATTTAAAAGCATCAAAAGAGGCTTGAGCAGCATTAATTAGCGATTCATACTTGGGGTAGTAGGAAAGAGGCAGAGAAAAGCGGGTTTGGGCTACGGAGAAAGGAATACAAGAATCTTCATGAAAAAGTTGATGAGTCCATTTAAGTCCGAGATCCAACCAATCCTTCCAAAAAGGGTTCTATTCTTAATTTTGATCAGCTTATTATACCAAATCGGGGATTGCAAAAATCGGGTGCGTTCATCAAGGCCTTCGATTATTAGTGGATGAAAGACTTTACGGGAATTCTTAAGAATGGGAAGAGATAGTCTTGCTGGAACTTGAGATATAGAAATGACTTCTTCGAAGGTAAAAGGAGAAAAGAAGGAGGCTTCTATATCTACCCATAGAGGTTGAGAAATGGGGTCAGTCACATTTTGAGATAATAGAGAAGAAGAGTGTTTAAGAAAAAATGAAGTGTGATATGCAGAAAAATCAGGAAAGTTGACTCCACCCATATGTTTAGGTTGTTTAAGTTTGGCAAAGGACATCCTATCTTTTTTGTTTTGCCATAAAAATTTTGATAAAATGTTATAAATTTTCTTATAATAGGATTTGGGAACATTGATTGGAAGATTAGATAAGAAAAATAAAATTATTGGTACTAACATCATTTTTATAGAATCCAATCTACCCCACCAGGATAAAAATAAAGGGTGCCAGCGTGAAGTGGAATCAGTTAAAGTCTGTTGTAAATGTTTTTAATTTAAAGTTACGGTATCTTTAATAGAAGGTGTAAACCATAAGCCCAAGTATTTGATCTTGGTTGGGCTCCAATGAAAAGAGGATGACAAGAAATCAGCATGGAAGCAGTGTTTGTTTAAAGGGAGGATTTCACATTTATCCGTGTTGAGTTTGTATCCTGAGACAAGAGCAAAATCAGTGACTTCAGAAAGAAACGATGGTATAGAGGATTGGGGATTAGAGATAAATAAAAGTGTGTCATCAGCATAGGCGGACAGCTTTAGTTGTTTATCGCCATATGGAAAACCTGTGATGTCCTTATTTAAACGCCAAAATACATAAAAGTGGAGAAAGAGGACATCCCTGGCGGACACCTCTATATAAAGGAAAAGAAGAAGAGACAAGGCCATTAGCCAGAATAAAGGATCTGGGGAAAGAATAAAGTAAGGAAACATAGGAGAGAAATTTGGGGCCAAAACCAAACCAAGCAAGTGTGGAAAAGATAAACTGCCAATTAACCCTATCAAAAGCTTTTTCAGCATCCAGCGCAACGGCCGCCAATGACTGTTTATGGGAGTGAGATTTGCTGAGGACATTAAAGAAAAGCTGAGTATTGTCAGACAAGTGTCGACCTTTAACAAAACCACTTTGTTCTTTACCGATTATCTTAGGTAAAATGATATTTAATCAGAGGGCAAGAATTTTCGCAAATATTTTATAATCGACATTGATTAAAGAAATGGGACGATAATTTTTGCACAATGTGTGATCTTTATTATCTTTAGGAAGGAGACATATTAAAGCTTCTTGAAACGAGCCTTCAGATTTTTGGGATGATATAAAATATGAAAATAACTGATGAAGCTTGGGAATGAGAAGTTTAGAAAAGTGAGTGTAAAACTCTATTGTGAAGCCATCGGGCCCTGGAGCTTTCCCCATTTTAAGTGTTTGAATAGCTTGAAGGATTTCATTAGTATGTATGTCCGCTTCGGCGGAGGAGAAATCTACATCAGGAAAGGAGGGAGCGGGAATAGAAGATAAGTATTGTGAAATGTCAGTCAATTGAGGGGAAGATTCAGGAGTATATAATTTTTGATAGAAATTAACAAATTCTAAAAGAATGTCTTCGTCTTTATGGATTACATTATTAGATGAAGTTGTAATAGATTCAATTTTTGTGCGTTCTTTCTTAATCTTGAGATAATTGGCAAGAAGGTTGCCAGATTTATTTTGGGCGCTATAGTATTTAGCACTAAATTTAAGTAAGTACAAGTTTGCGGATGCAGTAGATAATTTATTAAAAGAGAGTTTGGCTTTAATAAGTTCATTCAGATCAGATTGGGACTTTGTTAAATAATACACTTGTTCCAATTTTTTAATTTGTGTATTGAGTAATTGAGCAGAATGAAAGGATGTTTTTCGTTTTCGTGTTACAAATGAAATAATGAAGTCTCTAGAAGCAGCTTTGAAAGTGTCCCAAATAAGGTGAGGAGATAATTGAGGGGAATCATTTTCTACAAAAAATGAGGTTGCAAAATCAAGAAATTTTGATGTAAAAATGGGGTCCATTAGTAGAGAATTATTAAATCTCCACCGCTTCGTACCTTTGGGGGGAGGTAGCAAATCCAAGCTCAAAGAAACCGGAGCATGGTCTGAGATTAAAATAGAGCCTATGTCCGAGTGGGAAATGTATTGAATTAGAGCTTTGGAAATAAAGAGTTAGTCTATCCGGGATTGAGAGGAGTGAGCAGGTGAGTAATAGGTGTATTCTTGCAATGTGGGGTGGCAAAGTCTCCAGGAGTCTACAAGAGAGCGCTGGGAGATAGTAGAGGTAAATTGAGCATGCATGGAAGACGGTGAAAATCGTGAATTAGACCTTCTATCTATAAAGGGATCTATGACCATGTTGCAGTCCCCACCCAAAATTAGATAAACGTTAGTATATTGCATCAAGGAGGAGAGGAGTTGAGGCCAGAACAATTTATCGTGATTAGTGGGAGCATAAACATTGACAATGGTTAAAGGAATGTTGTTAATCAGTAAATTTACTGCAACCCATCTACCATCGGAATCATTATCTTGACTTATAAGGTGGACATTTAAACGTTTGTGGCAGAGAATAGCAACACCGTTATGTTTACCCGAACCTGGTGAAGCGAAAACGTGACCTACCAATTGACGTCTTAATTTGGCTATTTCAGTATCAGTTACATGAATTTCCTGCAGTAAAGCAACATCACCTTTTAGACTTGCAATATGTGATAAAACTCGTTGACGCTTAATTGGAGAACCCAGACCTTTAACATTCCAAGAAATTATGTTTAACGACATCTAAAGATATATATTAAAATTTAAAAGTTTTAGATCTAATAATACAACATGTTTCAAATTGATAAGATGAAGAATTGTCATAGAAAAATAATAAATATAGAGAAGAAAAGATATGATACAGAGGAAGAAGCAAAAGTATGAAAAGGAATAGAATAGATTAAGAGGATGTAGAAAAGACAAGCGATTGAAGAAAAATGATAGAGTGAGACTAAGAAAGAAAAGAAAGAGACAAAACAAATACAAAAGGAAAAATAAGGAGAACAGATAGGGTACATGTTGAAGATAACGAAATGAGAGATAATAAAAGAACATATCACACAAAAACACAGAAACATTGGGATGGTGAAGCCACATAAGGAAAAGGCAGGACACTCAAGCGGGAAATCTCCACAACGGAACGGAGAAGGAAGACATCCTCCAGGCGAACAAGGTGGGATCACATATCAGGGACCACATTAAATTGCGCCTAATAAAAGAAAAGAAGAGAAAAACAGGTTATAGAAAATACGGAACATACATAACAACATACAATAGATAACATTATAAAACAATATAAAACATTATAAAACAAGGGATATGAAGAACATTTTCTTAACAAAATATTAAAGTATCATCAAAACGACGAGGTGTGAGTAATCTCCATGTTGTCATCTTTGCAAGAGTCCAAGAAGAGTTGCAGACGAGCCCGATCTTCATAAGTAGTGGTCTTATTATTGAAAGTCACTTTCATGAGGCAAGGATGAAACAAGCCATAACGAGCATTCAGGTGACGCAGAGCTGGTCTCATGTCTAGGAACTTCTTCCGTCGGTCAGCAGTTGCTTTTGCGTAATCTTGAGCAAAAAAGAGATTATTTCCTTGCCAAGAAATTTTTCCTTTGTTTTTGGCTGCATGAAGGACTTTAAGTAAATCCGTATACTCTAGAAAATATAGAGTAACGCCTCTTGGTTTGGTGTTTGAAGACATCAATTTTGAAGCTTGACCCAAGCGATGTGCTCTTTGGATATTTAATTTTGGAGATTCAGGAAAATCCAAAAGAGATGGGAGAAACGATTGAAAAAAGGAAAGAGGGTCCGAACCTTCAATTCCTTCCACAAGACCATAAATGCGTAGGTTATTACGCCTATTCCTGTTTTCTACGTTTTCAACCTGTTGTTTTAGATAGGAAACTTCCAATTGTAGAGGCGGGACCTGGTTGGTGATAGCTTGGACAGCGTCGACACGTTGCGCTAGGTGAAGAGCTTGTTTTTCCATCTGAGACCACCTCTCCTCGAGATTCTGGAGACGACAATTCGTCTCTTCCATGTGGGGCTTGAGAGCACGGATTTCCTGAAGCAATAACTCCATAGACAATGAGACGGTGGATTCCGTAGGTGAAGGTGGGTCTTTTTTAATACATTTGGAAACAACAGCAGCTGTAGTAGAGGGAATTTTAGATGGCTGTTTGGAATTACCACGAGGTATATTTGAAGCTGCTTGGCCCGTGTGAGATTGTCCCGAATCAGTGTCATCCATACTCTCTTGTAAGACACTAAAAGGATTATAGTCAGACACTGAAGAATTTTCCATTGATTGAGAACCGTTGTGGGACGGACGAGCTTTCGCCATACTTCAACACACTTTAATTGCAGACCCACTAGGGAGACAATGGCGCCAACAGGAAGCTGCCTCGTGGTAAAATGAAGATGAAGACAAAAATAAAGATGTCGTTAATTCCCTCGCGTTTGCATGTCACCAAAATATTACTTTAGTTTGGAAAAATAGCCCCAAGTGGCAAAACAGAACAAAACAAGCAGCAGCCGTTATTTAGGCAACATGAAGTACCTTCAGGGGTTAGGTATGTGAGGAGAATGCATTGAAATTTTCCTCGACAAAAACAAAATGGCGGCCGCGAAAAAACGGGTGGCAAAAAACAGCATAAACGCTCACCATAAATGTCCCAAAGAGGCCTGTTTAGTAGCGCCGTGCTTCATGACCTCCTGCTGGTATTTATGGGTCCGGGGAAGCCAAATTGACGCCAGTAGAAGACTCGGCTCCTCACGTCGTTCCGGAACTCCGCGCCCGAGCGGCCATTTTCCTTGGCTTCCGAAGCCACGCCCCCATGTTCCAGATAATGACCCACGGAACTCACTCCCTCCCCTGGATATGTACCTGCCCTCAACCAGATCGAGCTATCTCACCTAAACTCCATTACACACAGCCACGTGGCCTCAGCCTTTAAACCCACAGATCTCTGACTCTGACACTCAATTAACAAAGACACATGATCAGAGACAGACCTTTATCTGGTAACTGGAAATTGCACTTTGTAAACATCAATATCGCTGAGCTATTGTATTTGTTTAGATGGACTTGAGATTGATCCCGTTTATCTGAAAGTGGTATTACAAGGGATAAATAAGATGGAAACACAGCTTGTGTAGAATTCCCGGCACTTTCCTTATCTATAATTTTACAGGATTCTAAATAATTTAAGTTAATTTTTGCAGCCTTTTATTTTAATAATCTGTTCTGAAGGGTATGTTTCTAAGACTTCCCAATGTGACATATAATGGATTTAGGGCCAGATGTACGACCATTGGCAATTGCAACTCGCAAATTGTGCCAAAATGCGAGTCGCAACTGCCAATGTACAACAGTGTCTGAGACACTGTTTGCGATTCCCAATGGGGTCGCAAGTTGCATGCCTCATGCATATTCATGAGGCTGTCGCAATTTGCGACCCCATTGGGAATGGCTGGCACTCCCAGGGATGGTGGCCTGCTGGGGTCAGCAGACCTCCATGTCTGGGACTGCTTTTATCAAGGGCTTTATCGCCGCTTTAGCAAGCTGTCGCTAACAGGCGTTAGCGACAGCTTTCAGGCGTTAGAGGCCGCGTTTACCATCGCCTTGCATGTCAGCGATAATTATCGCTAATGACATGCAAGGAAGGCGTTCCCTACTAAAAGCGACTGAAAACAGTCGCTAATCCCACTACCCCCTATTAGCAAGGCAGGCGAAGCGATAAAATAAATCGCGCTAAGCGCGTTTATCGCTAGATTCTAACACCTGCTAGTGAGGACGACTTACCTGTTTAAAGTATAGGAGGTGGATTCTAATGCTGAATCCACCTTAGCGTTAATGCGAGAATATCGCTGGTTTTCCAGCGATATTCTCGCTTTAGCCGCTATCGCTGGAAATAATATCGCTATGGAGATAAACCTTACTAATAGGGTGTTATCTCAGCGGTAATTTCCAGCGATAGGCGGCGTTAACAAAAACGCGCTAAGCGCGGTTAGCGATAAATATCGCTAATCCTTGATAATATGCCCCGCAGTTTTTATTTTTTTAAATGCAGCCCGTTTTCCTTAAAGGAAAACGGGATGCATTTTTTTTTTTTAAATGAAAACAGGCGTTAGCGACAGCTTTCAGGCGTTAGAGGCCGCGTTAACCATCGCCTTGCATGTCAGCGATAATTATCGCTAATGACATGCAAGGAAGGCGTTCCCTACTAAAAGCTACTGAAAACAGTCGCTAATCCCACTACCCCCTATTAGCTAGGCAGGCGAAGCGATATATTAATTCGCGCTAAGCGCGTTTATCGCTATATTTTATCTCCTGCTAGTGAGGATGACTTACCTGTTTAAGGTATAGGAGGTGGATTCTAATGCTGAATCCACCTTAGCGATAATGCGAGAATATCGCTGCTTTTCCAGCGATATTCTCACGTTTTACCGCTATCGCTGGAAATAATATCGCTATGGAGATAAACCTTACTAATAGGGTGTTATCTCAGCGATATTTTCCAGCGATAGGCGGCGTTAACCAAAGTCGCGCTAAGCGCGGTTAGCGATAAATATCGCTATTCCTTGCTAATATGCCCCGAAATGTTTTTGTTTCATTTTTTAAGGGCAGGTAGTGGTCCCTGGGACCACTGCCTGCTCTGAAAAAATGGTTGCGCATCCATTCACAAAGGGGAAGCGGTCTCCTGGGGACCCCTTCCAATTTGCGAATGGTTTACCACCCTCTTGAAGAGGGTGGTAAACTGCGAGTGTTTTGCGACCGCAATTGCGGTCGCAAAACATTCTTACATAGGGTACAGACTTGCTATTAGGAAGGGACGCCCTTGGAACACCCCTTCCTAATAGCGAGTCGCTAACCCTATTTTGTGAGTCGCTATTTAATTAGCGACTCGCAAAATAGGGTTAGTACATGGGCCATAGGTTTTTTGCATGTGCAAACGGGTCTAAAACCCATTTGCGCAGGCAAAAATCCGTTGTACATCTGGCCCATAGTTACAAGTGGATGCTCAGGATCACACAATACTGTGACGTTTGGAGACCGAGATGGACAAGGTCTCAATGCTTGAATTTCAGCCCAGAGACCATATTTCATTGATGGGAGAGATTGTGTAGCTCTAAAAAAAGCCATGATTATGCATGCATTTGGTGAACAATTTAGAGCATGTGTGCCCCCTACCTGGAGCTAAATTGCCCCCAATTTGAACATATTTAACTTGTTCGTAATGCATTAAAATGTGGTGATTCAGTACACTGCTACAGCAGTCAGAGCTGCAGGTGCAGAAGAGCCCCTGCAGTCTGAAGAAGGGAAGAAGAAACTTTGCTTGCGAGTTTATTTTTAACCTATGTACTCCACCCCCTCCTTTTTCCACTCTGATGCTGCTTCTCAAGACACTCTTCTCTGCTGCTCCCTTAGGGCCAGTGGAGGAAATATGCATTTTCTTCATCATTCTCTTGGGGAATGAGGAAACAGCCTTAAAAGGAAATCTAGAACACACTCTACTATTTATGAAGCCCAAACAAGTAAAAGAGTGTCTGCCTCTCACATTTCTGCACAGAGCACACACTCCATGCTGCGTGGGGGTCCGGAGTTTTCTCTTTTTTCAGCTCTCCATGGCCACCAAGCACCCAAAAAAGTGAAATGTTTGAAATTAAGAAGCACACTATATACTTAGGGGCATAATTATGGGAAAGTCACGTAGCGTAGCACGTCACCTTGCTGCGCTGCATGACTGGGAAAGGACAGGAATGCGCCGCATTTAAAAGAATACTGCACATCCCTGCCTTTGTCCCTGCGCTGGTGCTGTGTCCTGTGTTGCATGCAGGATTGTTTTTGTGCAGGAAGTGGCAACTTCCTACACAAAAACTATTCCCTGAGGCATATTCCTCTTGCTATGTGTGCTGCAGAATGCAGCACGCATAGCAATAGGACGTAATGAGGAGAAATAAAGATATTTCATTATGCCTCCCTCAGAAGGCTTATCTTTTTAGTGCATTTCCAGGTTTACCAGTTCTGGTAGATCAGGGAATGCATCAAAATCCATGGGATTTATGCGGGAACACCCACGCAACGTGCATGAAATGCCTTCTCAGGGCAGAGTAACGCAACGCAGCAATTTACGCTGCATTGCTTTACTCTAGATTTATGAAGGCACTCAGACTCACATAAAGTGGCCTTGTGTGGCTTCATAAATCTCATTTTTGAGTTGTGTCACGCATGCACTACGTTGTGTAGTGCAAGTGCACCGCAACTGGGCTCATAAATATGGCCCTTAGTTTGAGATATTACTAACCCTCCTTGACTCTCAAGCAGGTGAAGAAAAGCAGTCGAGTTCTGGTTCAAGGTAGGGTGTGTTGCGATGGAGTTAACATTTTTATCAAATTTTCAATAAAGTGAATGTCAAGCTGTACATAACAATTTAATAGTAACTCAAGGATTTGCAAATATATTTATAGTAATAATCGAAAAAAACACAACACACCATTACACACAGTGAAACAAGGCTATAGAATAATACAGCGGAAAAACTGTAAAGCTGACTGTGATTGCCACAAAATCCTCCAAACATGAGATGGAGTCACATATGGAATGGTTAAACCGGGTTTGCAAAGAGCAGCAAGTTGCAATCACTAGCTGGCCAAGATCAGCACACTTCATAATCAAGGGTTATCTACACCTAAGTCAAAAGTGATACTTTATGAGTCAGTAATGTTTCTGTTCACAACCCTAATGTTTGTGAACATCTAAAACACCATCAAAAAAGAGCTAAGCAAATGGTTGGCAGTCAATGGTGCACCTGGTAGCCTGCAAAGAGGACAGCGTAATTAAGTTAAAATAATGGGCCTCATTTACTATATTTTGATGCACGGAAGGCAGCAAGCCTTCCTGCTGTGCTGCCGTGCGTCAAAATAAAAGGGCAGAAATGCGCTAAATCAACAAGATATAGCTCATTCCTGTCATTCTCCCCTTCGCTGGTGCACAAACAGCAGCCGTACACCATCGCAGACACTCTCGCGCCATGGTGCAAGGGTGCCTGTGTTGCAGGGATGATTGTTGTTGTGCAGGAAGGTGTAAACAATCATTAATACGTTTTGCTCCTTCTATGTGTGCTGCCGAATGCAGCACACATAGAAAGAGCAAAAAACAAGGAGAAATAAAATCATTTTTCCTCGTTGCACCACTCCTATGCCTCCCCTGGTTTATGACACTTGGTAAATCTGGGACTGTGTCAGGTTCCATGGATTTTGCGCGGGAACACTCAGAGCAACACCCATGGAAAGCCCCTTTCACGGAGGGTACTGCATGAAAGGGGCCCATATTTACAAGGCCATGAAAAGTCACGCAGGGTGACTTTATGTGGCCTTGTAAATATGGGAAGGCACACTGCACCGCTGGGGCGCCTAAAAAAGTGACACACCGGCGGCCCAATGGGCTTATAAATGAGGACCAAAGTATTTAGTGGCTCCTGGAAGGTAAGTCTGCATCCGGGACTTAGGGTTAGTGATGTCAGTTGCTTACAGTGCAGATATCTCACTACATCCCACCCCCTAATGGTCCTCGAGTGTCTGGGGCAGCACAAAGGGGTCCTCTAGTGCCACCACTTCACTCTTCATTGGGATTCCAGCTATTTGTGACCACCTCTAGGGCAGACCCATGTAAGGAACAAGAAACCGAGTTTGTGCATTGGGACAGTGGACATTGACAGTCACTGTCTTCACTCAACTCACATGCATTTCGTAGAAGGACAGTACCAAACTACTACCAGTTATTAATACATTCATCAAAGACGAAAATCCAGCCAACTACACTGAGACATAGTATTCCTCCTGAGGTAGACATCTCACCAGAATACAAAGAAGGGCTTTGGTCTATCTACAGAAGTTCACGTGCACCTTCAAAATGGGTCCTGTGGTGAGAAACCTTGGGCCTCATTTATGAAAAGTGACGCATCGCTGCTTGAAAACAGCGATGCGTCACTTTTCATTGCGCCCTCCTTGCGACATGATGGATTCGTCATATTTTCTGTATGACTCATCATGTCGCAAGGAGTGACAGATACGTATCTGTTGGCGCATAAATGACGCATTGCTGGAGTTGTGTCGGAAGCGTGACGCAACTCCAGCAATGCAGGGGGGAGGGCTATGATGTAGCACTGTGTCACCCATACGCCTGACATGAGGCAGGCGTAAGGTTTTGACACATTTGTCTCCTAGAAGTGGTGCAGTGAAATCTCATAGATTTCACTGCGTCACTTCTACGAGGCTTACTGGCGTGGGAACGCCCCCCCTGCATACATTATACCTGATGTAGGTATAATGTAGTGCAGGGGTTTACAAAGTGACGCATCTGCTTAGATGCGTCACTTTGTAAACAGGGCGCAACAAGGGGCATGTTTTACTCCACTGTTGCATCACAAAAAGTGATGCAACGGCAGCGCAAAATTGTCGCAAGGCCTCATAAATAAGGCCCCTTATGTATTCCTACTAGTCAGCACCGCACAGCACTGGAAACAAAGGGCAGCTGTGGAAGAAGAACTGCTTTATTGAGCTGCTCACTGTAGACAGTGATCGTCCTCCACCTTGCAAATGCCATTCTTATGAAATAAATGTTTGCAAAAATCTATTATCAGTCTTATTGACTCGCGCACAGTTCTTGTCTGTGATGCGTTTACCAGGAGATCACGTAAGCGATAGCAATCGCTATCTTAAATAGGCGCAAAAGAAAGTGGGAAAAAGTGAAGGAAAAGGCAGGGAAGGGTGGTGAAAAGCCCAGAAAGAGAGTGCGTGAAAGATCGGCCAGAGTGCGGCTGGGCCCCAGGAGTATCAGATCAACAGCTATGCTGGATCTGAAAGGGCTGGGTCTGTCCAGAGGGCCAAGGAGACCGAGTAAGAAGGTCATGCGGCACCAGGTATCTCCTTCTTAGTGACTCAGCAGAGAATCGAGGATTCGGTATACAGATTGATCAATACTGGGAATAGTATAGAATTTGAAGGAACTCATTGGTGCAGAAGAGACGAGTGGGAGAGTATGACATTTTGATTTGCTGAGATTGGGTTTTCAGGTAGTGATAGAACCCATTCAGAACTGACACATTTAATCCCATCGGGGCATATCAGCAAGGCGGCGCTATGAAATTATCGCCGCTTTTGCGTCCGTTTTCGGGCGAAAAGTGTCGATAATTTCATCGCCGTATCAGCAAAGACACGCTATCGCGTGTTTTGCTGATTTAGCGCCCCTTACAACAACGCCCAGCTTTGCATCTCTAATGAGATGCAAAGTGGGCGTTCCGATGCCAAAATAACTGGAGAAATGTTGCTATCCGACATTTCTCCAATTATCAAGCTGCACGCAAACAAGCAGAGCGATAAGAAAAGTAGCGATAACCACAGTTATCGCTACTTTCCTTACGCCTGCTTGTAATCTGACTTAGCCATGTAATCCAATGGGAGGTGGATTACATGGCTAAAACCACCCTGCCCTATCAGCAAGGTATCGCTGGTCGCAGTGCGATTATCGCTGGATTTCCAGCGATAATCACACTGTTTTCCAGCTAACGCATGGATTCCTATCGCTTGGAAGATAAGCGTTGCTGATAGCACGCTATCTCCACGATAGAATCCAGCGTTGGCCTGCGATAATTATCCTCGCGCTAAAAGCGCTGAGCGATAATTATCGCAGGCCCTTGCTGATATGCCCCATCCATTCTTTCAAGATTTTTAGAAAGGATGCAGGACTGGCCAAGTCAAATGCTGCTGACAGTTCAGAAGAAGGCAAGATTCTAAAATGTGTACAGTATCAACCACTAATTGAAGAATAGATGAACCCTCTGTGTTGCAACCAGCCTTAAAGCCCAACAGAAGGTAGTGCAAAATGTTGCTTTAAGCTATAAATTGCTTCGACGTTTGCGCCAAACATCTCTCAAGAGCTTTTAAGAAAGGAAATTGTTTAGGTTTTCTGCCTCGGTCCTGGGCATTTTTAGTAATAGGGTATCCTAACCTGTCATTAGAAAACCAGGACCTGCACCTGGTCCCAGAGAGGTGCTAATCAAGTTTATCGAGGAAGGAGCTGGTGCCTTTCAACAGACTGTCTCTCACAGGATCAGTGAATGCAGAGGAAGGTCTGTGATCTGCAAGGATTTTTGTGATCTCTTTGAAAGATGCTTATTCATCCACTGTGTTTCTGGATTGGATAACTAGTAGTAGATGCTTGAGTGACCGTGAGAATGTTCAATGTGTTTTACTCTCTCAGCAAAGAAGGCGAAGAATTTTCTTTATGTGGTGTGAATGCAGGACAATGAGTCCTGTATGGGAAAAAGGCTATGCAATGACTACAATTCACTTCTCTGGGCAGTAGGATAGGGCTTAATTTGAGTAGGTTTTTTCAGGTCGGGCATGCCGCCACTCATATTAGGGGACTGGCACTTACTTTTCCTCCTCAAGCTTTTACCCAGAGCAAGAGAGAAAAAAAACTCCAAAGGAGGAAAGGAGGAGGACGATAAAGACGTTAAAACATTGATAAAGGTAGAACGCAGGGATGAGAAAGAAACTGCAATAGTGAAATAAAGGGGAAGAGAATCTATGCCAGAGGAAGTAAAGGCATGAGGTGGAAACCAGACTATCCAGCATCAGTATTCTGCAATTCATCTGTGCCAGCTGCAGACTTATGAGAAAACCTTGGGCTCAGGCATATATTATATGACAAATTAAGCACTGCAGTAGGCTACAGTAAAACCATCTCACATCAATGTGGGTAAGGCTTCATGGGTGAATGGTACACATTACCCCTAGGTCCCTTATGTCCTCGTCCCATTCATTTACATATTGGAAATGACCATCTCCATGACAGAAAAAAAGACAGAAGAATGCTGGTACACTAACCCCGCCCCTCCCACTGGGAGTATATATACCGGCCCAACCCAGCATTCTCCCTGTTCTTTTTTTCTGTCTTCCGACAGAAAGGGATGTGAAGTTTGCTCTTGCCTGCTGTACGCTTCTGGGATGTCTCGTTGGGCTGCTGGGCTGTCCTCTACGTCCCTGAAGTCTTCCTCATTGTCTCGTCGAGCTGGGGCTTCTCGACGTCCTGTTCCGCAATCTCCTGGCCTGCCGGGCTTGCCGGGAGCCGCGTTGTTGGGCGGCCGGTCCTTTGTGGCTGGGGCGCCGCTCCTCCCGGTCTGTTCCGGGTTGAAGGCCACGTCTTCCTGTGGCTGGGCCGGTCAGGGAGACGCGCTGCTGCTGCTGTTTGGGGCACCTCGGGCCGGTCTTGGTGAGGCCCCTGGTGTTCCTGGATGCCGGTTGTAGCTGTAAGGTTCGGCTTTCCTCCCTGGACGCTGCGTGGACGCCTGGGGGTGCCGGTTGCTCCTGGTTTTGCCTCTGTTAACTCGGCGCTCGTTGTTGGTTGGCGTCTGGGCTGGTGGTTGGGGGTCAGTCTTTGTGTGTTGGAGTTTGACTACCCCCGTGGTAAGTACCGCATAGCGGTTTATTTTTCCTCTTGCCTACGCTGGCCCACACGGGGCCTGGGACGAATTCCCTTGTGGTCTTTCATTTCTCCCTCAGTAGCTGGGTTTGGTGGCTTGGTGGACTAATGCTTACGCAGCATGGGCCTGTGTTGACCTTATGGTCTGGGGTTAGACTCCTGGTGGGTCTGCTCGGCCTTTTCTCCTTCTGCAGTTGTTCACATGTGTACCTTGGAGTTGGGTGACGGTAATACATCTGTTGTTCAGTGCCAGGTTATTTGGGGGGCCTTGCGCTTTGCCGATTCCTTTGTTATACACATGGGGGTCTAACATACTGTGTGTGCCATGCTTGGATTCGTGGCCATTTCTTGCCTGATGTTTTTTCCAGGTTGCAGGGGTTCTTCTACTTTTGGTGTCCTTCTCTTCCTGCCTTGCGGAGTCACTGTGGCCTGGTGGTTGTGGTCATATACTCTTTTTCATTGGTCTGGGTTTCACTCTCTTGTGTTTCCCTGCCTGTGTTGGCTGTCTGCCGGGGTGGGGTGTGGTTCCGGATTGCCTCGTTTCCCCTCGTGCCCACTGCTGCTGTCATGTATGTTTCTATGTGTATGTGTCCATCTGTGCAGCTTGTGGTCTGCTGTTGCACTTTGGATGGACTTGGTGCTGGGGGGGGCCGTTGTTTGCGCCTCAGGGTCGCTGCCGCTTCCTGGGCTTCTGGTGTTCCCTGGGTTGCGTGCTTTCTGCTCTGGTACCCTGCTGCGCGTTTCTTCCGTCTTTGTCCCCTTTGCTTCTGCATCTCTTTGCGACAGGCCTCACTGTGCGGGTCTGTTGGTAAGGGCGGTGTCCTTTCTGCCTTGTGGTCTCGTTTTTCCGGTGTGTTTCCTGCGCTGCATTTTGGTGTCATGCGTGCTGCCCTGTTGTTTGGTGCTGGTTTGTTGCCGGCTGGCGGTCCCTGTCGGGGCGTTCCACTGTGCCCGCTGGGCGTGCCTTGGCTTGGCCGGTCTGGTTCTTGGGGTTCCTGGCTGTTTCTTCTTTGCCTCGCTGTTCCTGCGATGTGCTGTTATCTTGTCCTTCGCTCGGGCCTTGGTGCCTGGTCCTGTGTCCTATGCGGTTCCACTCCGCGGCTTCTGTAGCTGCGTGCTTCCCCTGCTGCGCCCTGTGTGTACTCCTTGTTTGGGTCCTGTACAGCTTGGGGTGGCTGGGTTTAGCCATGGGGCCTCCTGGGTGCGCGGAGCCTTTCTCTTCCTTCCTAGTGTTGGTTCTGGCTTCGTGTGGTGTGGGTGTCTTGTCCTCTGCCTTTGGGCTGCTTCCTGTGGCCTGGCTGGGTGGTGCTGTGTTCAGCGGCTTGCCGCTTCCATGCTGGGTTTGGCTGTCTTTGTTGCTCTGGGCTCTGGCACTTTCATTGCACTGTTCCTGGCTTCTGTGGTTTCCTTGGCTTGGTCCTTGTGTTCCCCGGCTGCTGCACTCTGCTAGGTTCTCAGGGGTTGCCCTTGCGTGTCTCCTGGCCTTGGCTTTGCGGGCTCTGTTCTGTCTCCTGTGCATGCCTTTTGCCTTTGGCTTACTTCGGTGGGTCATGCTCGCGCCCTTCGCCTCTGGTCTGGCTTTTCCTGGCTCGTGGTTCTGTCAGTGGTGCTGCTCGGTCTGTGGCTGCTCCTACTGCGGCTCCCTGTCTGCTGGATGCTCTGTCTGTTGCCTGTGTCCTCCTGTTTCGCAGCTGGTTCTGGTGTTCGGCCCTTGCTCCTTTCGGGTCGCTTTCCCGCTCTGTGCACTTCCTGCGGTGGTTGTGTCTTTGGGGCTGGGTGGGCCATGCTTGGTGCCTGATTGGTTTCCCGGGTGCTGTTGGCCTCGGCTGTGCTTCCGCTGGCCTGCGGTGTTCTTCTCTGGCTTGATTCTCTGGGGGGGGCGTGTTCTTGTCCCTGCCTGGTCCTGTTTCTTTTAGCCGGGGTTGGGCCTCGTTTTTTTTTTTTTTTTCCCGTGGTCCTGTTGTTCCGGGGGCCGTTTTCCGGTCGCTCCTGCTCTGCGAGCTTGCGGCTGCCTCTGCTTGGTCTCCGGCGGTGCCTCCTTCTGGTCTCCTGTTGCCTTCGGCCTTTCCTCCCTGTTGGCACTTGGGTGCCTGGTTGCGTCCTGGTGGGGTGTCCTCCTGGTTGTGCTGGTGCTGTCTGCTCTGGGTTGCCCGGCTGCTCGCTTGCTCTGGTCCCTCTGTGGTTGGGTTCTGGTCCTTGCGTGTGTGGTGTGTTCCTGCCGTTGTGGCCTCTTGGCTCTGGCTGAGCCTGTTTTGGTCTGGTTCCCACTACTGTCTTCCCTGCTTGCCTGTTGCCTCTGGTAGTGTTGGTTGGGAGGCGGGCCTGGCTGCTGGTCCCCTGGGGGTCTGCGGCTTGTTTTGAAGGGGTCTGGTGGCTTGTTGCATTGCTTCCTTGCCTGCGCCTTCTCTCCTCTGTTCTTGGTGGTTCGGCTGGGTTGGTCCTGGTTCGTGCCTGGTTGTGGGGTCCGCCCGGGTGTTGCGGGTGCTGGGGGCTTCCTTTGGGTAGCTGTCCTTTCCGGCTTCGCCTGTGGTGCTCTCCCCGGGGCTGCTTGCTCTCTGCCTTCTGGTTTTGTCCTTGTGGCTGCTGGCAGTTCTTCTCTTCTGTGGACTCTTCGGGTCTCTGTTCCCATGTGGGGTGCTGGGGCCTGGTGTCTTCCGTGTTCTCGGCCCTTGCTGTTCCGGATCTTTTTGCTGTTGCCTAGTTGGTTGTGGTCGTGCACGCTCCGCTGTTTTCTGTGCAGGGTCTCTCTGCGCCCTTCCGGCCTTTGCTTGCCTGTGCTCTGTTGGGGTCCTCCCCTCTTTGGCCTTCCACTGGTGTGTTTTGGGCCTTCGGGTCCTTCTGGTCGGGCTGTTTGCTTGGCTTCGGCTCTGGCTTCTCGGCTGCTTGTGTTTTGTTGCGGTTTCTGCCATGGAGATTTCTCCCCTGCTTCTGCCTTCCCCTGCTGCGTGCTGGGCCTTGGGGTTTGGATTGCCTGTTCTTCTTCCGCCCTGGCTTCTGTTGCCTCTGTGGCCGGGCTGGTTTTGGGAGTCCTTCCCCTCGGGGTTGGTGTTTCCTGGCTGTGGTGTTTGGGCCTGTCCGGTTCCTTCCAGGCCCCTGGGGGCTCCGGTTGTTGGGCTCGGGTCTTTGCTGGCCTGTGTGTTGTTGATCCTGCCTTCTGCCTGGTCTGTTTGGGTTCCTCTCTGCCTGACTTGTTCTTTCGGTGGTCTTTGGTTGGGTTTGTCCGCTACTGCTGCAGTTGGCTCCCCTGTGGTTCCCTTGATCTGGTCTTGGGTTCTCTGGCTCGTTTGCTCGGCTCCATGTTCAGTTTGGGGCCTGTTGCGCCTCTTCTCGGGTGGTCAGTGTGTGCTTCTCCGGGCTGTGGCTTCCTGCTCCTGTCTCCCCGGGTTTGCTGTTGGGGTGTTCTGCTGGGGCTGTGTTCTTTGAGTCATGCGCTCCCTCCTGTTCCCCTTTCTTCTTTCTTTCCCCGGTGCCTTGGCTTTCCATCTTGGCATGTCCCTGGGCTTTCTCGCCTTCCGGGCTGGGTGCTGGTCGGCTGTCGTGGTTGGTGCTCGTCTCTTTTTTTCCTGGGGCCTGGTGCTCTTCTGTGTGGTTCCAGGGGCTGTTGTCCTCTGGGCTCTCTGGTGCTGGGTCGTGCTGGTTGCTTGGGGGGGGGGGGTTGCTTGGGCCTGGCCGTTTGCTTCCCTCCTCTTCTGGTTTGGTCCTGCCCTTGGTGGGCTTCTTGGCCTTTTTTTGTCCCATGCGCGCCCTTGGTCTTCTCTTGCTGGGGCTTCGTTTTCTTGGGCCCCTTTGGTGCGGGGTGTTGGTTGCTTCCTGTTGCCCGGTTTTGGCTTGCTGGCCTGTTGACCCTTTGGTCTTCTTCTTTGGGTGGCCTCCTCGCTGTTTTTGTTCTTGGCTGCCTCGGTGGGTTGTGGTGTCCGTTCTCTCCACTTCCCTTGTTTGCTGTGGGGTGTTCCTGCTGTGGGCTGGTTTGGCCTCTGTGGTTGTCAGCCTCCTCGTCTGGCTGGTCTCCCGTTGTTTTGTTGGGTGCGCCCCTGCTTTGGTGGGGCTCCCTCTTGTCTGGGTGCTCTGCCTGGGGTTTTCGGCGGTTCTGCCTTTTTGGCTTTCCTTCGGTGGCTGCCTTGGTGTGGTTTCCTGGGTTGGCTTCTGTTTTTTTGGGAAGGCCGGCTTTTCTGCTTTGGTATCCTCCAATATGTAAATGAATGGGACGAGGACATAAGGGACCTGGGGGTAATGTTCCTACTTACCGGTAACTTCATTACTCCGGGTCCCGTTGTCCTCATCCCATTCATACGCCCCGCCCTCCCTCCCGGACGGCCGGCCTTCCTGTTGGGGGCTTGGTGGTTCAGGGAGAATGCTGGGTTGGGCCGGTATATATACTCCCAGTGGGAGGGGCGGGGTTAGTGTACCAGCATTCTTCTGTCTTTTTTTCTGTCATGGAGATGGTCATCTCCAATATGTAAATGAATGGGACGAGGACAACGGGACCCGGAGTAATGAAGATTACCGGTAAGTAATAGAACATTATCTACTACCTGCTTAGTTTACCAAAATCCACTTGTGTTAGGAGGCAGAGTCACACTTGCACTACGCATATGCACACTCCGCCTATTTTGAGTACACACTACATAAACCTAAATCTAACCAACAAAGGGGCATATTTTCAAAGGGCCGCGATAAAATTATCGCCGCTTTAGCGTCCGTTTTCGGGCGAAAAGCGGCGATAATTTTATCGTAATATCATCAAGAACACGCTAGCGCGTGTTTCCTTGACTTAGCGGCCATTGCCAGCACGCCTAACTTCGCATCTCTAATGAGATGCAAAGTGGGCGTCACTGGGCGTACCCCTGACGGACTACCTTGTTAAATATCGCGAAATGTACATCGCGATATTAACAAGGAGTCCCACGCAGTTTTGCAGACGTTAGTTTTTGGCGAAAACCGTGAAAACTAACGTCTGCAAAAATGCAGACTTACCTATACCTAACAATGGGGGTGGATTATGCTGATACGACCACAGGGTCGTATCAGCAAGGTTATCACCGTTTTCCATGGAACATCGCTGGAAAACCAGCGATGTTCCATGGAAAACACCGCTATCGCTGGGAAATTATCGCCATTGCTCTATGCGTTGTTAATACAGCGATAGCATGGCGATAATTGCCAGCGATAAGAAAAATCTCGCTAAGAGCGGCCAGCGATAATTATCGCTGCTGCTTGATAATATGCCCCAAAATGTCTGCCCTGTCTACTTGTGCCACATGTATCTGGAATTGCAAAGGACTGTGCCTGACTCTAGATGATGCAAAGTCCTAAATTAATCTATCTGTCTCTCATTGGCAAGTGGCCAGCAGGTGAGTCAACAGATTGCTTCATCCTTCCTGAAGTAATTGGGTCCAGTCTTGCACATCCCCTCACTCTTCACAAATAAGATGTCGACACAATCTGTCTTTGAACCCTGGTGTAATAATTGGTGCTTTTATTTAATTGCCAGCACCATGGTCTATTGATCATCAGATGGTTGTTGTTGGATGTATTCTGACATTTACATTGCTAGAAGCATCACTAATATCATTGCCTCCACCCTGGTGTAAGTCGCAGCACTCTTTCATATGAAGAGGCTCCATTATATTATGTTGGCACCCCGAATATTTTGCCCGGGACCTGCAATTTTAATGGTGCTACTAATGTCATTGTAATCACCCTGGGACTGATTAAATCTGTGCCTTGCTATTATTATTAATTCCTCGTGCACGTGCAGCACCTTCACACAAGGACAGCACCACAATTGAATTGCAAGCACCATTAAATGTGAGGCAGCACTCTGGTGTCACTGGCAGCACTCAGGAATGCCAAATGACTCTTTGATGTTCTTAGTGGCAGCACACTGGCATAATAAGTGACTGGACCACAGGGGAACTGACCGATGGGTATTGTATGTGCTCTTTGAGGGCTCAATGGGGGAGTAATGAAATATCTCCCCAGGGACGAATGGGTGCAGACTCTTTCTCATGTAAAGGCAATCTGCTGGTAAGCCTTCCTTGTGTATTTATGATATTATATATTCCAATTGCTATCTAAATCCGGTGTCTCATTGAGTGATTGAGCGAAAAGGGAGCAGTGAGCCACACCTAGCCCTGGCATGGGCAAAAACCTTCTTAAATGCAGTCTCTGAGAAAAAAGGACCTTTTGGTCCTCCTTGATACAGTAACTACACACAGAGAACTAACACAAATAAACACCCAATCCACTGAGGCACATCGCAAAGACACACCACACAGAAACATCCTCATTGAAGCCCATCCCCATCCAAAGTGATCCCTCCATCACACATCACCCACATAGACACACGGCAACAGGCATGATGCAATTCCATCCACACAGAGGCACCCTGTTTCACAGATTTTGTAATGCAAGTTTCAGTCTAGCTCATATTATCATAACTACAAAGTCTTTCAGGAATCTCAGTCCTCTGGTCCCTGTCAACCCCTTTAGTGGAAATTTTCAGTGATCTTGTATCGTCTCTACTGTGAAAACTGACCAGGGACCTGGGTTCACATACCAAACCCAGCTCCAAGGGCATTGATTCACCAAAATGACAGGGGCAGAGGAAATTACATCACAATCCCTTTGACTCCAATTACGTCACCGATTCGGATCCTTTGCCCAGCTTTGGCCTCTAAACAAACATCTGTTTTCTACTTATCTGCAAGGGGAATGGAAATGAGTGACAACTACAAAGAAACAAGGGTGGGCTTCGGTGCTATTTAATGAACACTGGAAATGCAATTTATCTCAGATAGGGCAAGTAAGAGACCTAAAGGAAGTTAAACGACGAATAAAAATAATTTTATTCAAATAATGTCTTCACTAACTGCACCACCAATGGAAACAAACCTATATTGATTAATGGCAGAAGTGCCCTGCGACATGGAAATTGAACGTAGCAGGAAGATGCGGAGGCAGAGTATGGGAGCTGCAGTGCATCCCCACACCTCTGGCTAACTTCAGGTCCAGTGAACCTGTACCTGGCAATTCGGTTGCAGAACACCATGCCAGGTGTGATCAGGAGGTGCAGTATGCCCACTTGGGATCCAGCT
The DNA here is from genome assembly GCA_963921515.1 of Calotriton arnoldi. Lineage (NCBI taxonomy): Eukaryota > Metazoa > Chordata > Amphibia > Caudata > Salamandridae > Calotriton > Calotriton arnoldi. The sequence continues at coordinate 86,447 of CAWUFW010010301.1, forward strand.
TCACCTGCCTTGCTATTGGGGCATTAATGTATGCGGATAACACCCTGAAGACACCACAGTATACCTGTTGTTTGTCACCGGGTGATTTAAGGCCATAGAGGGCTCAATGGCCAAAACTCGAACAAGGTCAAAGGACACACAATTGGAAAACTATAGTTCTGTCTGGAAAGCCTCCGAAACTGTAATTTTAATAGTCATAATCATTCACCTGTCTTTGGTTTTGTCTCTAGGCTCTCTCAGACACGGTTGCCTCAAACCTGCGAGTGATGCTCAATGACAGCCTTCTCCTCCATGCTTGCTCCTACAGCATGAGTGTGCGACAAATGAGGGAGGTATCAGACAACTCCACGAACCAAGAAATAACACAAACACGTACCAAAAACTGGAAAACCAACAATCGCCCTAAAAAAGCATCAAGACTACTTAGAGAGAATTTAGAACCAGGTACTCCCGTTTTAAAGTCAGACAGTCTGAGCGGGTTCTGTTACAGTATAGCACTGCAATGTTTGTTTATTAAAATGAAAAACTGAGACTGCCTATACATAATAAGAGGAACCAAACTAAACTGCCATCTAGAAAATCATTGTTACATCATTTAAGGGTCTTACTTGGCTCCTTTACATTGATATGATTCTTGTGATCTGTAATGCTTACAAGACTTCATTAAAAAACGTTCTAAAAACTGCATGACCGGAGGCTCAGGGACTGTTTTTGGTTGCAGGGCTCTCTAAGGTCCAGATTCTCAAAGGTTTAGCATCGAGTTAGCGTTACTTTTTCAAAGCAAACCCGACGCTAAACCTGTTTTGGGATTTACAGACCAACGCTAATTGGTATTAGCGTTGGTTTGTATGTAAAAGTAACACAAAGCTGCTTTGGATTACTTTGCTTCAAGGGTGTGTTACATGGGTGGTACACGGGCGTTCCCATGGAACCACCCGTGCTTTTTGACGCTAAACCCTATTCACTAACATTGATAGAAAGGGTTTAGCACCAAAAATTAACACAGCTGAAAAGCAGGCATTAAATGGAGAAATGTTTTAATTTCTCTGTGTTTTCCGACTTTGCATGTGTGCTGCACTGTACAACACACATGCAAAGTAGGAACAGCTTTTAAACTTGTCTAGGCATAGCATTTTGTACAGGAAGGGTACCCTTCCAGTTCAAAACTTATGCTAGACTCAGGCACACACCTAGCACTATGGCGCTAAGGTGTGTGCCTGGTGCCAGGCAGCTGAAATCAGCTGCCTCAGACCTCAAAATAACTTTCGAACCCAAAACAATATTCCTACGATTTTGCCTATGATCAGTGCCTTAAAAGTCCACAATTTTGTGATATGGAGTTTGAGTTTATTCAATTCTGGTATCTACCGTGAAGTCATCAGAAGACGGGAAAAACTTTTTTTTATGTATGCAACATAGGTAACTTCGAGGAGGGTTCCTGGTCCCAGCGAGAGCTAGTTTGTAGTACAGAGAAGCAACACGTGTTACAGGACCTCACCTCGCTGGGGTTGCTTAGGATTCCCTGTTTATAGAGGGGACAAGACCTATCAGTTTAGGCTCGACTGATTTTCGAACTAGCGCTGGTCCCCACTGACGCCTGCAAAACGTCGGGGAAAGTTGTGCTTGCTTGTCTCTGAAAAGGCGTGAATCGGTCATGATAATGCTATTTGCAACAGAGTTCATTTTCGTTCAGTTCTGACACAATGGTGAACATCATCCAGCAATTGGGTTCAATTATTTGCTTCCCTAAAAGTTCGTTTTTTAATTATATAATTATGCAAAAATGTTGAAGTTCAGAACTCAAATATCTTACTTAAAGGAAAGCATGTAGACTATTTGTTACTATTTTTATGAATTATAAGTCTTCAGGAATTGCTTTTATGACAGGCAAGTATACAATAAACTCCTTTGAGGCTATGATTGTGCTAATCAGAACAATGCAAGGCCACTTCTGGGCTAGTGCAGGTACAGTCTGAGCTACAGAGGGCTGTCAAAATCTGTCAATAATGCAGCAAGAATGAGGCCAGAGACTAGGTAGGCATGCAGATTGGCACTCAGGTGCTGCTTGGCTCCGGGCGGTGTGTGTCCTTATTTCAGTGGAGGCAGAGCCCAGCTGCACAACTGGGTGTCAATAAATCACCTCATAATTGGAAGGGCCTGGTGCTGATGTGCGTGAGGAACAAAAGACACGCCACTGATACCTGCTCCTTGCAGGAACCAAGACATGAATCACTGTTGATTCCTGCGAGCTGGAGGGAGTCGGGAGGAAAGGGAAAGCAAGACGCAGCTGCCAAGCTGGAATGGGGGTTTAACCAAGTATCTAGAAATCCACTGGACAATCAGTTATGTGCGAATGAAACCTTTTTGTCCGTTATTACTTCTTCAATGGATGGATTCTGTTCAGTAATTACAGAGCGCAGGCCAGGGCTCAGGGAACCAACCCCGAAGCTGGCAACCAATGTCGTTGGAAGATAGATAAATTCGGTTAATCACGAGAAAGTATGATGACCATGGATTGGCTGGGAAAATCCTTAAGAAGTTGATTTGCTAACAATGTTCTTGCTGCTTATTGGCTGTTGGGCTCCCAAGGCTGCACTTAGACTTGTGATTGGCTGGACACAAGCTTAGCATTTGTTCAATAGCTTCCATGCCCCAGAAAGTGCAAGTATCCATTTGTTGTACAAAATTTGGTATCACACAGAATGAGTGTGTACATCCTGCTAACTTCGGACCTCTTGTCTATTGGACACCTGTACTTTAGCCCCACCTACTCAGGAGAGGTATACCTTAACCTTCCGTCGCAAGAGCAAACCAAAGCACCTGCGTTCCGAGCTTGATACCGTGTACCCCCCCACCCTCTAACTATGCTTAGAGACAGTGCCGCGCTGGGGCAGAAATTGTTTTATTATTGCATAATGCATTTCAGTAGCGGCTCCTCGAGGGAGTGCTGCGGGGCGGCGGGGCGGGGGAGGGGCAGGGTGGGGGTAGTAAACTCCAGAATTGGGCCGAACGAAGTTGAGTAAATAAATAAATAAACAAAACGAATTACATCGCGCGCGCTGCAACACCAAATCGGCGATGCAGCGCGCAATGTAATTAGTTTTATTTATTTATTTCTTTACTCAACTCCGTTCGGCCCAATTCCGGAGTTTACTACCCCCCACCCAGCCCCTCTCCCGCCCCGCCCACCGCCCCGCAGCACTCCCTCGAGGAGCCGCTACATTGTGCATTGTGCTCGACTTTTCTTTATATGGATTTACCTTAAGCATGATAACAAGCATGTGTTGGCAAAGCATTTTCATTTTAAAAATCAGGTTAATGGTTGTGCCATGCTGGGGCAAGAACAACATATTGCAAGGGAGCTCGAAGCGGAGCTAGTGAAAGAAAAAAAGAGTTCCAGAAACACAACACATAAAGACAACAGCGTAAACATACAGGAAGTTAGCCACAGCTCCATGGGAGGATACAAATGACAACAAGGCGGGGCAAAGACGAAGGATTAACCACTAGCGAGGAAGCCTTTTTGAAGGACATTCCAAGTTACCAATAAAAAGCCAATGGGCGTGCTGTAATACAATACAATGCATAGCATGTCTCGAATTCAGCACATGCAAGCTGCGTAGGCTCGACCTAATGAGCCCTGTTCTTAGAGTGCTGTTTGTTTTCTGTTTCTGGCATGGCTTTCATGACCTCTAAGACTAGGGGTCCCAAGGTCAGTGCGAGGAGTGCCAAAGGGAAGCCACAGCAGCTGCTAGTGCTACATGTGTTGAGAAAAAATCAATATCGATGCCCAAGGTCAGTGTGATTTCACCCTGCAGTGTTTCGTCTTTGATGATTTGTTAAGAAGCTGGGTCCACACAAAAAACCAAAGTAAAGTCACGGTTGTTTTAGAACAAATGAGAAATTACTATGTGGCATCAGCGCTACAAGTACTGTTCAGGGGCCTTGCCCTGTTTTGTAACACTTGATGGTGCTTGGATCACAAATATACATGTAACCAGTAGCACCAGCATTACAAAACTATTAAGGGACCCAGGTTCCTAAATAGATCTTGTAGACAAAATGGCATTGCTCTGAACTATCCTCTACTCGAATGTATCAAAGATCCAATTAATTTATTAAAGGAAATTTCAGCTGTTGCTTGTACTAAAGTAAGTGCTGATTGACTCTGTCCCACATATTGAACAGAATAAGGGAGTCATGCCTCCTTGAAGATACAGTGCGAGTTTGGAGAGAGCCTTCTTCTAACATGGAATTCAGCCAACGGTGCACAGACATAATATCGAGTTTTTTTTTTCGGAGTTCAAAAATATCGAGTTGGAAATATCGAAGGGACTGAATATCGACATCAAGAATATCGGTGACCAGAATATCGACATGAAAGTAAGAAATATCGTTTTTGTTAATATCGAAGTCAGTAATATCGTTTGTAAAAATATTGTTATTAATAATATCGATGTTTATATTAGTGTTATGTATTTTAGTATGTATTTTAAATGTATGTGTTCTATATTTTTTAAGTATTGTATTTTTTTTTAATATATGTATTATATTTTTAGAAGTTATTAATGTTTTTAAAAGTAAATTTTGCGTTTTAGTTCCGTAGCGGGTTGTGGGTTTATAGGGGAATAGGGTGGGAAGTAATTGAATTATAGTACATGTAACAATAATTTTTAGAAATTATTAATTAATTTTAATTACATTTTGCGTTTTAGTTCTGTAGCGGGTTGTGGGTTTATAGGGGAATAGGGTGGGAAGTAATTTAATTATAGTAAATTTAATAACAATTTTTAGAAAATATTAATTATTTTTAATTAAATTTTGTGTTTTTATTCCGTAGCGGGTTGTGGGTTTATAGGGGAATAGGGTGAGAAGTAATTTAATTATAATAAAGTAATTATTAATTTTTATTTATTGGTATTGATAATTAATTTGTTAATTATTAATTGGCAATTAATTTTTATTACTTGATTAATAGATAATCATATTAATTGTGTTAATTTTTTTTAGGAGCAGGTTGTGGGTTTATAGGGGAATAGGGTGGGAAGTAATTTAATTTTAATAAAGTAATTATTAATTTTATTTATTGGTATTGATAATTAATTTATTGTTAATTAATTATTAATTGGTAATTAATTTTTATTAATTGATTAATTGCTAATTATATTAATTGTGTTATTTTTTTTAGGAGCGGGTTGTGGGTTTATAGGGGAATAGAGTGGGAAGTAATTTAATTATAATGAAGTCATTATTCTTATTTTTTTGTTATTATTTATAAATAAATTATTACAAATTAATTATTAATTGGTTATTTAATTTAAAAAATGATTTAATTGATAAGTATGTTAATTTTAACCCTCTGCTATCCTACACTTTCCCTACTGTTGCACTCTCTGGGGTGGGAATAGTAATTTTTACCACTACGCTAGCCAACACTTTCCCTACTGTTGCACTCTCTGGAGTGGGAATAGTAATTTTAACCCCTTCGCTATCCAACACGTTCCCTACTGTTGCACTCTCTGGAGTGGGAATAGTAATTTTTACCCCTTCGCTATCCAACACTTTCCCTACTGTTGCACTCTCTGGAGTGGGAATAGTAATTTTGACCCCTACGCTATCCAACACTTTCCCTACTGTTGCACTCACTGGAGTAGGAATAGTAATTTTTACCCCTTCGCTATCCAACACTTTCCCTACTGTTGCACTCTCTGGAGTGGGAATAGTAATTTTTGCCTCTACGCTATCCAACACTTTCCCTACTGTTGCACTCTCTGGAGTGGGAATAGTAATTTTTACCCCTACGCTATCCAACACTTTCCCTACTGTTGCACTCACTGGAGTGGGAATAGTAATTTTTACCCCTACGCTATCCAACACTTTCCCTACTGTTGCACTCACTGGAGTGGGAATAGTAATTTTTACCCCTACGCTATCCAACACTTTCCCTACTGTTGCACTCTCTGGAGTAGGAATAGTAATTTTATCCTCTCTGCTATCCAATATTTTCTCTACTGTTTTAGTTAATGTAGTGTATGTATAATGTATTTTAAAAAGATTAAAAATATTCAAATTTTTTAATTTGTTATATATATTTTTTATATTTTTATTTATATTATTGGTGTTTGTGTACATATATGTATTTATAATTTTTAATATGTTTTTTAACAATTGTTAAGTTATTAAAATAATTATTTATAAATATTATTAAGTATATATATTATATTATATATATATATATATATGTTTAATTTATTTTTACATTATATGTATTAGTTATAATTTTAAACATTTTAAAATAATTTTAACTATGTTTCTTTTAATTATATGTATTATTTACTTTATTTTACATTATTTTTTAAACATTAAAAAACAATATTTTTAACAACGATATTTTTGACAACAATATTTTTTTTCCGATATTTTTGTACTTACCATTACGTGGATAGGACTTCGATATTCTTGACATCGATATTTTTGTGTCGATTTTTTTGTACCTCGATATTCTGACTGTCGATATTCTGTCAGTGATCCATAGCCAACAGTACTCAGTGCGTGTATGTATAACTGGTCAGCAGCAGATAAAATCCAACCATGCCCTGTGTAGGCAGGATCCACCTGCCAAACCCAGACTATAGCACAACAGAGATGTGGGCTGTCATTATGCAGTCCAATAGCTAAGAATTACAAAACTTTTGAAATAATCTGAACAAAACTTAAGTTGAAAGTTTGTTAAGAGTATGAAAGGCTTGTGGTTGAAAGGAGGGAGTGTGATGGCACAGTTGCCTTCTCAGCAGCTGTACAGCTTTTTACATTTATTTTTGTGTGATGTCATTAAAGATGTCTTTGGTGATTGTTGTTCTTCATGTTGTCATATATAGTGTTATTTGAGCGATTTTGATCTTGAGCTTTACAAATGGGCACTTAAGGTTACATACCTACCTTTACTCCAGCAATTACACAACATGAGATATTGTGTATTAAAATATATGTCCCTTCAGTTCACAGAAGTTCAAGCATTTTGTTTGCTAATTTAGTACAGTAAATTTCCTCCAGACAAACAAACACATGGTCCTTTCAAGTAAAGTTCTTAATGAATATATAATGCGTAATAGTCAAGTGGTTTGTAGGAACGTATTATAGTGTCTTTATTATTTATACTTTGTGTTATATTAGGGTATGTTATGTGGCATAATATATTTTATGATTGAATTGCGTAGGGTTCGCAATTTATTTATTGGCCTCAAATCACTTACCCTGAAATATGATTTTTGGAGTGCCCTTCCTCATTTCCAGACAGTAATCAGTTTCAAGTGCATGCCTCGCGGTGGCGATATAATTGCAATAAGTCCAGTCTATCATGGCTTTCAAAGTAGTTCTAAAAGTTAATTATAAAAACATCAAACTTATTGTGATCATTTGATAATGCATATAGGCTGACAGTTTCCCATTACATATTGCATTACATTGAGGTCGCGCACTAATGAGTCTGGGCCTGTTTTAGAACTTGGCGGACAGGATACTCCGTCACGTGACTGATATTCTGCCATATTACAAGTGCACAGTATAGGTATCCTTCCAGCTAGCCCTCGGAAACTTGCTTAAGCACAGTTTTTGTTGCTCTGACACATGCACACACCCTGTCTTTACTCGTGGACCTCTACGCATGCTGTCGGAATATGGATGTCTGACTTATACATGACACAGCCAGCTGTGACAACTCCATATGGAGGAATTCTCAGACGTTCTCATTCAAAAATATTAAAACTATCACGTTCCCCAAGACATCAACCGAACAGTATGGAATAGGCAGGAGCAGGCTTCGCAATGGCTGATTTCCATTAGATTCATGGGGCAAGAGTTTTGTTTTACAGCAGCAGAGTGTTGAATAGCAGTATTTCGAAAACATGAGAAGCTGACAGTGCAATGGGAATACTATTAGACCGCCAGGCGAGTTTAATTTGCAAATTTTCACCTGTCGCCAGACCTTAAGGTGGAGCAGGCTCCCACATCAGCTAAAATAATTCCTAGTATGCCGCACCTTTGAAGATGGCCTTCTCCCTTGGCATAATGTCTAGGGGTGAATGAAATTTGCATAATATGCTTTTGTGAATTTATGAAACATGCCACAAAAATTATATCAAATGAAAAAACCGGCATCTAGCACTATGTTCTAGTCTGAAATTCATCTACACGTCAATTTTGAATGAAAGAATGTGTTGGACCTGGCCCTTTTTGCAGGGTTATCACTAAACTTTTTGCCTTCCTCTGCCTATTTTCTGACCTTCTTTTTGTTCGCTTTAGGACTCTGGGCACTTTACCACTGCTGATCAGTGCTAAAGTACATGTGCTCTCTCCTCTAAAACATGCTATGACTGGTTTATAGCTGTTTGGCATATTTGATTTACATGCAAGTCCCTTGTACAATGATATACCATATACCCAGGGCCTATAAATTAAATGCTACTAGTGCACCTGAAGCACTGCTTGTGCCACCCACATAAGTAGCCTTTCAAACCTGTCCCAGGCCTACCACTGTAGGGCCTGCATGCACAGTTTACCGCCACTTTGACTAGGAATTTAAAACTACTGCCAAGCCTTAAACTCCCCTTTTATTACACATAGGTAGGCTGTAGGTAGCCCTATGGGCATGGTGCTGTGTAAGTAATAGGTAGAACATGTGCCTTTATTGTGTGGCATGTCCTGGTAGTAACACACAGCCTATTTTGTTTCTCACTGCTGTGAGGCCTACTCCTCTCATAGGCTAGCATTAGGAATTCCCTTATATGTGCTTAAGTGGTAATTCCTGATCTAAAAGGAGAAGCATTGCCATGTTTGGTATGTTTAGAACAGTAGTGATAAATCCTGCTTACTGCTGTAGTTGGATTTGATATTACTATTTTAGAAATGCCACTTTTAGAAAGTTAGCATTTCTCTGTGCTTATGACTCTTCGTGCTTTGCAGCCTGACTCCAATCCACGTCCAGGCCTGGGTGACAGCTACACTTTGTTCATACTTTCCAGACAGCCATCACACAGGAAGGGTTGGGTGTGACAGGGTTACATCTGCATTCATCTGCATACTGATGGTCTTCCTGGGCTGGGAGAGGGCGTTCACACTTTACAACTGTATAGGATGTGTCCTGCCCTCACACAAAGGACTGATTTACCCTCTACTGATGCCTGGAGCCAGGGCTGGTTTGAAATGGGTCTGTTGTGCCCTTGAAATGGTTCTTTTGAAGTCACCCCTTGAACGAAGTTTTAGAATACGTTTTAGAATAAGTACAGGGGCTCTGGCCTCATGATTTTAGACACTGCGTGGGACTTGTAACCAGACACTGCTGGCTCTACATACTGCACCAGAGGACTTGTGTGCTGCCAGGAAGAACCGATATTTGGACTACTTGCTTTTTTTTTTTTTTTCTTAATTTTTTATTGGGATCCAGGTGTAACAGTAACATAAATTTAACTTAAATTGATCTTTCCACATAGGTGATAAATACCGTTTTTCCATGCACATATAATTTCATTATATAAGTACAATAAATATAGTAAACAAAATTAATACTCATTGCGTCGCCTCTCGTAAACCAAACTATAATTAAGAATGCAGTTGACTTAAAATCACATAAAAGGAACAACTATATCCAAAGTCTACCAAATGGTGTGAGGGGACATCTCAATTCTTTTAATCCATTTTCAAACTGCTCCTGCATCTTCCAGTTGGAAATATTCTCCCCAAAGTTTCTCAAATTTACTGACTCCCCCAGTGCGAATTGCATATTGTTGCTCACTTGCTCTAACTCGTCTCATTTTTTGTAGCCAATCCTTCCATGAGGGAATTATCTGGTTTCGCCAATTTTGGAGTAGAAGGGATCGGGCTACCGCTGTTGCGATCTATACTAGTTTTACCCATTTGTTAGAAAGGCCCATTCCAGGGTCGTACCCCAGAACTGTCAACCAAATAGTTGGGGCCACATTAATTTTGCCGATGTTACCCAGATACTGGCATATTTTGGTCCAGAATCCCTGTATGAGTATGCACTGGCTAATCACATGAGTCCAATTTGCTGGGGAGTGTCTTAGGCACCGGGGACAAATACCTGGGATAGTGGGGTTAATATGCGTTAAGAAGGCTGGGATTCTATATAAAAGCCATTTCGAAAAGAAGAGCATCCGTCGCCAATTGGTCCCTCTTAAAACAGAAAAATTCAATATATTGTCCTCTTTCCACATTTTTTCTGTCATAACAAGACTTTCGTCTTTCTTCCATTTTTTTGTCACTTTTTGGGTGGACTCTGGGACCTTACAATTAGAGAGGATTCTCTTCCATTCCCCTGGCCGTTTCAGAGCCCCACTACTACTTAGGGCTGATGCCACCTCGCTAGTATAAGGAACAAACCCAAATCTAGATACTCTAAAACTTTCTTAAGCCTGCTAAAAGACCCGGCAAGAAGGATGTGTACACTGTCTTACTTCACATAAATTTTGCCATCTATCTCCCCAAAGGAAGTCCCCTTTTATCCGATATCCCGCTCGCCCCCACCTTTGAACTATTTCCGGAGACAGCCTTGTCTCTAAACCTATATCAACCACCGCCAGGGGAGTCACCACATGTACCTGAGGGATGGAATATTTTTTGTAAAAATCCCTACGTTTCTTGAAGAACCACTTCAGGCTCTTATACCGTACTTTTTTAGGCAGTTTGGTTATCTTCAACACATCCAAAATTTTAAATTCCTTAAAAACCAACTGCATAAAATTATTTACGAAAAGACTTCTGAGAACCTTTGAAATAAATCTAGATAAATATTGTGCAAAATAGGCATTATAATAATCTCTAAGATTAGGAAGGGCCAACCCTCCATTCTCACAAGTTTCATATAAAGTGCTAAGTGCTATTCTAGGTGCTTTTTTGCCAGATAAAAGATGAGAACATCGACTTAACTTTTTTAAAAAAGGAAGTTACTAATATACATGGAATGGCGGAGAATAAAAAATTGAAAAGAGGGAGGGCCGACATTTTGATTAAGGAGACTCTCCCTAGAATGGTCAGAGGGAGAGAGATTCATCTAGAAAATAAGCGTTGTAGCTTTATGAGAAAAGGAACAAAATTGAGATCGAACAAATCCGCAATTCTCGAAGAGAACTTTATGCCTAAATATCTCTTTGGGAGGGAATTAACACACCTGGCCAAGTCTGGCAATAAGGCCTCTGGAGTGCATCCAGGGGAGTATAATTTCTGTCTTCCTCTTATTGATTTTATACCCTCCAAGTGTCTCATATTGAGCAAAGATCTCAAAAAGCTTTATTTGCGTCTCCAACTGACTATCTATGATTAACATAATGTCATCCGCGTATAATTTAATCTTATCCATTTGTGGAATTGGGGATTGAATACTCTTGTTTGCTCAAATTGCTGTAGCTAAGGGCTCAATAAAAAAGGCAAAAAGAATAGGGGACAGTGGGCATCCCTGCCTTGTGCCTTGTAGTACCTTTATTTTTCCCACTTCGGCCGAATTAATGATGATACCAGCTTCGGCTTTACAGTACATATTGTATACAAACCCCGTGATCTGGGATGGAATGCCAAATCTAGACAGAATAAAAAATAATGTTTCCCAGACCACGAGGTCGAAAGCCATTTCTGCGTCTAATAAAAACACTAGGGCTCGTATATTATTCGCCTCAAAATAATCCAGAGCTTCAGCAAGGTAGTGAGTATTTGTCCCAAGCTGTCTCCCTGCTAAAAAAAAATTTGATCTGGGTGAATCAGACCTGGGGCTATTACATTAAATCTATTTGCGAGCAGCTTAGATATTATTTTGTAGTCAGTATTTAATAGTGTTATTGGTCGATATGAATTGGGGTCTTCAGGATTCTTGTCTTTTTTTTAAAAACTCAGGATATTCCCTTTAAAAAAGGAGGGTGGTATGTCGTCGCCCTGCAACATTTTATTAGCTAACGATAAGAGATGGTCAATTAGAACATCTGCGAAGGCTTTAAAAAATTTCCGCGGTAGGCCATCCGGGCTGCAAGCCTTCCTATTAGGGAGGTTCTTAATAACTGCCAGCACTTCCTCTCTAGAGAAAGGTCAGCTCAAATTAGCTTCCTCTTCTATAGATAAAACCGGAATGTCGCAATTTGTTAAAAAAAAATCTAAAAAGACTTTATCAATTTTCTGGATTTTTTAATAGACCTGCCCATAATGGTGCAACATAATTTCTCCCAATTTCACTGGATCATGACTTACTTCTCCCGTAATCGAACATTTCAGGGCCTCTATTCGGTTCTTAGCCACTTGTTCCAGTGCCTGCCACGTTAGGAATTTGCCCGTAAAGTTACTCTCTTCATATACTCTTTGAGAGTGCGCCTGGCTTACAGAGGCACACTTAGCATAGTATACTTCGCGCAGGGTCTGTCTGGCTGTGTCGAATGCTTTTTTATTGATCCTGGTTGAATTCCTCAGGAATTTATCATAACTCTGATGTACTTTTTGCTCCAACGCCTGCTTTTATTTTTTAGCTTTAAGGCCGTTTTCAGCATCCTTGCTTATTATCCTCCCTCTGACAAATGCCTTCATGGCATCCCAAACCATACATTCAGGTGCGGTCTCAATATTTATTAAAAAGAATTCCCTTATCTCCGCTTTGAGGGTCAGAATCCACCCTTCTTCCTGTAGATATTGTTTATTTAGTACCCATCGTTTAGGACCTGGAGGAGGTTTACTAACCTCCAACTCAAGCCTAAGCATTGCGTGATAAGAGAACCCATTAGAAATCATACTTTGTGTTTTATATTGAAGGGTTTATGATATTAAAAAAAATCTATGCGGGAGGATGAATGGAACCTCCCAGAGAGACAGGTATATTTTGCCTCCGTGGGGTGTGCCGTCCTCCAAGGATCGATTAGAGCTAGAATGTCCTTGAAGTTCTTAATAGCTCTCAGAGAGTTTGGTTTTGCCTGTTTTTTAGCTTGAACCGAAGAATCCATCTTGGATCTTGTAACCCATTAAAATCACCGCCAATAATCAGACCTCCTGGATTCTGCATAAGCAACTGAAACAAATTTACATAGGAAGTGGTATAATCATCTACCGGTGCGTAAAAACTAGCAAATGTATAGGGTTTTCCCCCTATTTGACAGCTAACCCAGCACCAACGACCCACTGTATCGCTCGCACTATTAATCACTTCTCCACTTAGCCATTTTGCTAAAAATATATCTGTGCCACGATGAGCCGCCTGGGAGGACGAAAATCCTCTATAACCGGCCCATTTTTTGAACATTGTAAATCCTGACAGTTTTGTGACTGGAATATGAGTCTCCTGAATCAAAATAACTGCCGGTTTCTCAGCTAAAATCCAGCTTTTGATTGCCCAGAGTTTCTTCACATTATTAAGACTATTTAAGTTGAAAGAAAGAACTTTCAAGGAAAAAGTCATATTAATGTTTTACTCAAAGCTGTTTGACCGGGGCAATTACTTTTTACATCGTAAGCCAAGCGGCTACCCATTTCTCGTCCTCTATTGTCTAAAAAAGAATTAATCAAGAGGGTAAATCCTTGCAGTTGGTTGGGCCCTTCCCCTAACACACTGCCGAGTTGGCGATGCAGCGAGCGCAAGGTAAATAGTTTTATTTATTTAATTACTTACCTTACTCCTGTCCGTCGTATGTCCGAGTCCACTACCCCTCACCCTGGCCCTCCCCCGCCCCACTGGCCCGCAGCACTCCCTCTGCGAGCCGCCACTGATCCACACACTCTACATACCTCGCGCGACCATCCCAAGGATTCCGACACAATACCACACATCTTCCCCCTATAAGATACCCCACACAAAACATTGAACTAATTACAGAACAGAAAGAAAGCACTAAGACTATCCCAGCATAAAATCAGCAAAATGAGCTGGGGTTTTCCTCAATCTACCACCGCAGCGCAAAGCACCCTCTTCACCAGCAGACTTGTGACTTGTGACATTCCCCTCCGGACCAACATCATTACTACACTCTTTTCCCAACATGTACCAACTGCACTCCTCCTCATTAGCATCTTCCTTACCAGACACACCATTTTGCACATTACACAAACTTAACCGATGCAAATTTCACCTCCTACCATCTTCCAGCTCCACAGCACTACCCAACACCTACCGTACTTTCAAAGGCCTTTGACCAACTTGCAGCTCCCTTCATCACACCTTTAGGATTCTTCACACGCACCATCTGACCCAATCTGACAACAGGCCAACGGTAACTACCTCCACGTGCACGTACAGTGCGCTCCTGAAACTCCTTAACCCTAGACTTCATAACTTCATCACCACCAAGTGCAAGCATCCTCGCATTCCTCCTCAACCACCACAGAACTAACAAGATCAAAGGTTTCCTCCCCCTCAACACTTCAAAAGGAGTTCTCCCAGTTACAGAATGAGGAGTCACTCAATAAGCCACTAATTTCTCTTGCAAAGCCCTCCTCCAAGGCAATTCTGCACTCAAATCCAACTGAATTGCCTCCTTAACTATTCTGTTAAAATGCTCCACCTGACCATTTCCCTCAGGATGATATAAAGATGTCCTCAACTCCTCACATGCTTGATGCCCATACTTTTCAAAACTCATGCGTTTCGTCAGACGTTAATTGGGTACCATTATCCAAGACCATGACCTCAGGAACGCCTTACCAAGAAAACACATCCTCCAAGAATTCAATTACCACCTCCGTGGTCACATTGCTTACCATCCTTACCTCCGGCCATTTAGAATAATAATCAATTAGAACAATGGCATAACTGTCTTTGGCAGACACAACAGAAAACGGGCCCATAAAATCGATAGCAACCTTTTACCACGGTCCCTCTGGTAATTCCACCATAGTCAAGGGAATAATCAGGGGTTTTGCCACTTTATTACTGGCACAGCACACCTTACAATCCCTAACCCAACAATCTACCATATTATCGACACCAGGCCACCAAAAACTCTCTTTTATCATTCTCTTGGTACTAGACATACCACCATGACCGTTATGACTCATCTCAATAATGCGATTACGCACACCCACAGGAGGAACAATCCTGTCACCTCTCAAGATAACACCATTCGACACACTCAATTCTTCCTTGATCTTCCAAAAGGCAGAGCAGTCCCCACGTAAAGATGACCCCGTTGTCACCCGCACACAATGTACCTCTCCACCAGCGGCGGTTTCTGTGCACGGGCGTCGGGGCTCCGCCCCCTATACTTTCACAGTAAAATCGAAACCATCATTGCAATGTTAAATCTGTTTTTTAATTAAAAAAAATACCCCCGGGGTTTGGCTTCGCCACGGAGCATAATGGCCGCCACCTAAGTGAGCTCCGCAGCTCACCCAATCGCCCTCAGTCTCGCCGTTAAATTCATCCGCCGCCCTGCTGGGGAAAAGCTGTCGGACTCCTGCCTGGGGCCGCGCCGTGAAACAGCGGACTCGTCCGACCCATGCAAGCCGTGAAATCGTGGTCCCGATCTGGGGCCTGCATTGACTCCGGAGCCTGGAGCTGGCGTCCTGAGTAGGTGGGCGTGGTGTACAGGAGGCCGCAGGGCGAATCGGCCCGGGTTCTTGGCTCCTCCGCTGGCTGGGGGGCGTCGCAATTAGGCTGCCTGCTGTTGCGGGAGAGAGGACCCATCCATACCGGAACGGCCTTAATTTATAACGCCAGCCGCGAGGAGCAACATCGGGAGTGTCCCGGCCGGGACTCTTGATCCTCCGCCACCCGGGCACACAGTGAACCAGCCATCCCCAACTCAGGAGGTAGGAGAGGTATATGGGGACAATTGTGGGCTGCATAAAAAGTAACCACCACTGCCCAGTAGAGTGGAGGAGGTGCTTCGGGGCACTTATATTGACTTTGTCCTGAAGACTTGGTAGGGCTAGGTGAAGCACAGTGACCTACTGCAGGTGCCTCCCCCTCCAGAGATCAGTGGGGAGAGATGGGGACAGAAGAACAAGCATAACTGACCGCCAGGTCCCGGAGGCACGGATCCACCACTCCACCCGTGGTGACAGAGCGTACAGCTGGGGTGCGTTGGACACTAGGAGTGTGGGGCATCGTCTTGTGTGCCTGGGTGTGTGCTGCGCACCCCCCACCCCCCAAACCTGTATCCCAGAGTTACTGTCGTGATATGTGGGGCACGGGTGGCTGTGGTGGAGCAGCAGAAACCGCTGCCGGAGAGTGACGATCCTGACACACGAGTTTGGGCTGGCCCATCAAGGCCCACGCAAAATGACGACTGCAAAGGGCGCAAAGGTACCGCAACAAACCAAGCTTGACAAATTCGCTCAGCCCAGACAGACTGACCCTGAACTCAGCGACAAGGGGAAAAAGCTATCTGGGTCCGAAGGGGACCCTCCGGACCCGACACTGAAAGATATAATGGAGGCCATCTCCGGCGTGCGTGCCTCCCTTGAGCAGAGGATGGACACCATAACGTCCGAAGTGATGCTGATTCGTGCGGACCTGACCAAAACTGGAGAAAAAGTGAAGCAGATGGAAATTGTCACTGCTAGCCTCATGGGGGACATGACACAACTACAGCAAGGCATCAAGGACCTACAGGCCTTTCGTAAATTTGCTGAAGACAAGCTGGATGACTATGAAGGGCGTACACGACGGAATAACATACGGATCAAAGGTGTGCCGGAACGGGCGGAGGGGCCTGCCGTGGCTTTATTTGTGGAAGACCTCATCCTCAACCATCTGCAGCCCAAACTACTGTCAACATTTTTTGTAGTCGAACGGGCACACATAGTTCCTGAGGGACATCCGAAGCCTGGGGCACCTCCCCGCCCGATGTTGGCGAGACTTTTAAATTTCAGGGACAGGGACATCATCCTACAGACCTCGCGTGCAGCCCCCCCCCCCTGAAATATGAGAACTCGGTGATCTCTTTTTTCCCTGACTTTACTTTGAATGTACAGCGACAACGACGATCCTTTTTGGAAGTGAATAAGAGACTCCGCGACAAAGACGTAAAGCATTCTATGTTGTTCCCGGCCCGGCTTCGAGTTGAGGCGGAGGGCAAGGTCTGGTTTTTCGAGGCCCCTGAGGCGGCTGCAGATTGGCTCGACGGCTGGAGAGCCGCGAAAGACCACAAGGCCCACTAGGCAACGGACTGGCTTGCCTGGGGGCTCGACTTGCTGTGAATGGGCGCTGGTGGCAGGTATCGACGCCTTGATCGGAGGTGACGTGGCTCAGCTGTGACGATTGAACTTTCACGGCAGACATTGGTTTGATTGCACCGAATATCTGTCCCATATGTGCCTTTCTCTGTGTGTTGAAATGGTCAATAAGGCAGGTCACAGTAATGTTGGTTATAGAGGGCGGTCGGGTAGTGGAGCTACTACCCCATATTGTATTCTACTTTTAGTTCCAGTTTGGGCGACAGGCGCTCTGCATAGTTATACTATGGGCAGTTCTAGGCCCAGAGTGCAGGGGAGCAGGGTGGGGGGAGTTGGGGTGGAGAGGGGTTGTTTTTTGTTTTATTTGTAAGAGCGACATTGCATTTCACTAATAGAGGGATTCACTATTTTATCTGTATTTTTCCATGGGGTTACACTGGGAAAAGACCTTTAAGCTCCTAAGCTGGAATGTGAATGGGCTGGGGGACAGAGTAAAGCGTAGTATTGTATTGCAATATGTTAAACGCAATGCCCTGGAGGTTGTGCTTCTCCAGGAGACGCACTTGGTTGGTAACTCCTGCAAGGCCTTGAATAGATGGGGCTACCGGCTGGTGGCCCACTCTGGCTTTACCACGGGGTCACGAGGGGTAGGCATCCTACTCAAAACCTCATTCCCACTGTCAATACAACACACGTGGACTGATGTGATGGATAGATATGCAGCAGTTTCTGGGCAGTGGGAGGGTAAGACACTTATGTTGGTATCAATATATATCCCACCAGGGTTGCAGGGTCAGTCTTTTGGGGACCTAGGTAAAATAAGGTTGTCATTCCCCGAAGGGTACTTAGTGATGGGAGGAGATTTCAACTCAGTGGTGTCGGGCGCTTTGGACCGCTGCCCTCCCCGGCCCCTCGGCCCCCAACAGAGTTGGCTTCCGGATTTCCTTGAGGCCATGGGCTTTGTAGATGCATGGAGGGTATTTCACCCAGAGCACATTCAGCACACCTTCCACTCTGGGGCTCATAATAGCTTATCCCGGATAGATTATATCCTCACTCCAGCTCACCAAGTCGGGAACATTAGAGAAATTAGACACCTTGCCCGGGGTATAGCTGACCACTCCCCACTGTGGGCGGAGGTTGTCATTGGCGAAAAGAGAGTTGGGCGGGTGGCACCCATCAATCCGTGGTACCTCAAAAATCCTGTGGTGAAGGACAAGGTAGTGACAGCTATGGAAACCTACTTTCCTGAAAATAGTGAATCAGTGAGTTCATCCCAAACCCTCTGGGAAGCCTTCAAAACTGTGGTGCGGGGTCAGGCACTTTCATCAATAGCTGGGGTGAGGAAGGAAAAGTCGAAAGATTTGACGCGCTTGGAGGAAGATATTCTCCGACTTGGAGATGTTAGTGGGGAGCCATTGACACAAGACAAGCTTCTCGCCCTGACGTTTAAACAAGCTGAATATAAGTCTTTAGCGACCGACATGGCCAAATCATTGGGCAGAGAAAGAGAGGGTAGGATCTATGACCTGGGAGACAAAGCCGGGAAATTACTGGCATGGCTAGATAAAAAAGAGTTGGCGAGCAGGTTGGTTCCGGAGCTGGTGAAGTCATCCGGGGAAGTTATATCGGACCCCCTAGAGATTGCCACTGAGTTTGCCGACTATTACCGTTCCATATACTGTGCGGTCTCTCCCTTCACAGAAGAGGAATCACAGGCCCTGATTCGAGATATAACACTGCCCTCCTCGGCGAGCGCTGACAATGATATGTTAGAAAGTGACCTAACCAATGACGAGGTTGCCCAGGCGATCAGAAGCCTCCAGCCCGGTAAGGCATCGGGCCCAAACGGCTTGCCAATTGAGCTTTATAAGCTGCGGCCGGACCTGCTCGCCCCGTACATGCGTGAAATGTTTGAGGAAAGTCGTGAAGTGGGGCTGCTCCCACTGAACCAACGGGTCGCCACATTGGTCACTATCCACAAAACCGGTAAGCCTAGAACGGCATGCTCATCCTATAGGCCCATTTCGCTTCTAAATGCTGAACCTAAAATACTTGCCAAACTCCTGGCCAGGCATCTGGTCCAGGTCATAGACAGATTGGTACACCCAAACCAATCGGGGTTTATGCCCCATCGGAATACCGCTTTGAATCTGAGAAGACTGCATGGCGTGCTGGGACGTAGGGACACGATTCAAAAAGATGCGGTTGTGGTCTTGTTGGACGCGGCAATGGCCTTCGACACAATAGAGTTGCTGTATCTCTTTGCTGTCCTGATCAAAATGGGCTTCAGGCCCAATTTCATCGGGTGGGTGCGCTTACTGTATGCAAGGCCCTTGGCACAAGTGGTCGTTAATAATAAGAAATCAGGGGTCTTTGAGTTGAGCAGGGGGACGCGACAGGGGTGTCCGCTGTCTCTCCTCCTCTTTGTCCTCACACTAGACCCACTGGCGGCCTGGATCCGTGGAGACCCAATAATCCGGGGGTTACGGTGGGCTCACACATGGGAAGACTGCATCTCTCTGTATGCGGACGATATCCTTCTATATCTCGCATCCCCCAGGTCGTCGCTACACAGAGTTTTGGATATCTTCACAAACTTTGGTAGGTACTCTGGGTACACGATTAACTGGAGCAAATCTTTGATGTTTGTTCTAAGTGGTGCGGTGCCTTCATTGCCTAGAGACTGTCCCATGAAGGAAGCGAAAGATGGCTTTCAGTACTTGGGAATCTTTATTACACTGGATCCCAAGGTTAGATACGATCGGAATCTATCCCCCCTGCTGCAGAGGCTGAAAAACGATGTGGCCAATTGGAAGAGACTACCGCTTTCGTTATTGGGGAGGGCGGCATTGTTTAAAATGATGTCCCTTCCGCTCCAGACTTTTCCTGATCTGGTCCCCCAAAAATACTTTAAGGAGGTGGAAAGTCTCCAGAGGGAATCGCTCTGGGATGGCCGGCCCCGTATTGCCCTTCCTAAGCTTGTATTGAGTTGGTATGATGGGGGGATCGGGCTACCCGACATCAGGAAATACTATTGGGCGGCCCATCTGGCTGCCATAAATCAATGCACCTACCGAAGGGGGGGACCCCGGCTACAGTATGGACAGGTGGTTATTGCCTGGGGGCAATTACAACACAGCCCTTTATTCCAAACCCAAAAATATACCCCTAACGGGACCAACCAGGCATTCAGTGCAGGTGTGGCATGTGGTAAATAGGACTCTGGGGCGGGACCAGAAGCTTACGATGGCAACCCCTTTGTGGGATTCGGAACAACTTGGCACTTTGAGACGCTCGAAGGGATTCGATAAATGGGATCTAATCGGGATCACTAAAATAGGAGACCTATGGGAAAAAGGAGATGTGATCTCCTTCGCCACCTTGCAACAAGAATACGAATTAGCCAACTCGGATACTTTCGGTATTTACAGGTGAGACATGCGTTGACGACTAACCTGAAATGGGGAACATCCCCCCGGATGCTTCACCGCTAGAGGACAGATTGCTAGACGGGTACTTACCAACTAAGGCGGTGTCTTTGACATATAAGAAATTGGTAAACAACACACTAGACCCCCTCCAGGTGCTTCGGGACCGCTGGGGGAATTATGGGTTGGAACTTGACGACGAAGAGTGGCAAGAGGCAGTGGCCTCTCCAAGAGAAGTGGCAATTTCATCCAGGTTACGTCTGGTCCAACTGAAGATCCTACATAGAATTTACGTTACGGGGACTCAGCTTGTCCGTATGGGTAGAGTGGGTGATGGCATGTGCAGGAGACAGTGTGGACAGGAGGGCACATTTATCCATATCCTGTGGGAGTGTGAGCATATCCAAGGGTATTGGAGGGGGCTGCACACCTGTCTGGGGGAGGTCCTTGGACTCACGGTTGGGATTGAGATCAAGAGATGTCTCTTGAATGTCTGGGAGCCTACAGATTTAGGTAGGAAAGACCGCATTTGGGCAACGTTGGGGCTAATGGTCGCAAAAAGAAACCTGGCACGGGTGTGGGGGGCCGCGGCTCCGCCCAAGGCTGGAAAGTAGACATGGACTGGTGTATGCTGCGTGAGAAGTTTGTGTATGTTTCTAGAGGGTGCCCCCAAAAATGGATTGACATATGGAGCAAATGGAATAATTACTGTGGTAATATATATGAACCCCCTGTAGTTCTCTCTTTGGAAGATCCTGCAACACCTTAGAATTTGTCTTACCATAGTGACAGACACAAACTGTTGAATGGTGACTATTGTGATCTTAAATATGTATTGCGAACTATTTCATCAAAACTGTGAATGGAAATGTCGTGTTGTTGTTTAATAAAAAGATTTTTTTTTTTAAAGAAATACCCCCTATTAAGTTTATAGAACGGGGTGAGCACTGTCTACTCCACTCACCGACACCAGCATTGTTGTTGCTGTGCTCAACAATAACAATGCGGATATATCACGTGACTGACACAGCACTTTAACTACTCCCCTGGACAGGCCCAAAGTCTTTGCCGGGCTGACATTCGCCACAACCCTGAGGCCTGTGAGGTCATCAGCTCGGCAAAGACTGAGCATCAAGGCCCAGTATCCACCCCCTGATGGCGTGGGGGTAAAGTTAGCCCTGGACGTTTCATATGCAAGCCCTGTAGAGCTAAGCCTCCCATGTCAATCAGGGAGTGAAGTGCATTGTCACCCCTCCCTTTCCCAACTCGTCACAGGGTGGGATGGCACCGCACCCTGTGATGAGCTGGGAAAGGGTGTGGCAGGCGCGAAGGCAAGAAATTGGGTCTGCACAGACTCGACTTGAGTGGTGTTTGAGACTGCCAGCACTCTAACACGTGAGAGCTGGACGCCATTTTACTGCAGTACCGGCAGCTAGGGAGCTGCTAGACCTAAAGCACTGCAGATTCCTGTCGTCGTGACTCGTGGATGTATGTGAAGGAGTCGGGCCGGCACTTGGCACTTCACAAGGTAAGAACTGTAGAAAGAAATTGACAGCTGCCAGGCCCAGGCCCAGGCCCATTTGATTAGTTGTAATTGGGCCAATTGTAAGTGGGGGTGTACCGCAGAAGGCCTTGGGTGGGGGTCGGTGGTCATTTTGCCTCAGGCGTGGACCTTGAAAATATAATTGGGCTTTCAGGGACCCTTTCACATACTTTGCACTGTGTCTGCACTGTCTGCCCCACTCGCCGACATCTGTCTGTGCATAACCCTTGGCATCTGGCATGATTGATTTTTTTATTCGTACAGGTAGAGGGCAGAGGCTTGTAAATGGCATGTTAAGGGAAAGTCCATTCTTTAGAAGCACAGCATTTTTTCTGACGAAATCCGGCATATTAAGGGAAAGTCCGTTCTTTAGAAGCACAGCACCTTTTCTGTTGAAATCCAACTCTATTTTAAAACATCTCTTGTCGTGTTCTAATGAGTTACAATTACCGATGATAATAAAAGAAGGCTGGCACACACGCTGTTAACAAGAAAATTGGGATTATATGAGCGCAACATCACTTTATTAAGTTTGCTTTAAAAAATGTGTTAGAAAATGCATTTGGTGGAATGTAAATGTGTTTTTGTAAGCGCCTGAAAGAGAAACTCTGTGGACCAGTGTATCCAGCAAAATTTGCAGTGCAATTATTGTGAAAATTGCATCTGCCTTTCAACATGCATGCACCTACCTTTCACTCACTACGCTGTGCTTTATTTGATCATGTGTCACTGCCTATGATAACCTTTCAATATCGCCAGGAGTAGGAGGCGAATCAATCCAATTCAGATACATTAATGCACAAGTACGCTTCATTATAGGGCCTTCACTGCGCCGTAGGTGAGTGGTGTGTGGTTTTGTAATTGTATGTCATGACAGCTTCCAAGCTCCCAGACTGCTTACGCGTGACACGTCCATGTTTTGAGTGCGTTTGCATGTGACATTCAACTGCTTATGAGTGACACTTTTAAGTGACACTTTACCACAAGTTGAGCAAAGTAGTTATGCCTATGTAATGAGATAAATGTCCAAAAGTATTGTGAGACACCTTCAGCTATTTTTGCTTTTTTAGTCAACAGCAAAGTTGCATTCTGGGATTTATAGTTTTGTTCTAGGAGATTGCTGGAGGACAAAGAAGTAGAATGGGTTGAAACTAGCATCTTTGCGAGCCGCCTGGATACTTTTTTTTAAATATATGACGTTACAACGCAAACCATTACAACGCATGCTTTTACAACGCAGATTTTACTACGCATATACCATTAGATCGCATGTTTTTTCAACGCATTCCATTACAACGCAAAATAGTATTAATGCACTAAAAGTACCATTAAAATGCATAGCAATACAACGCATACCATTACCACGCATATATTTATTTTTTTAAAATATAATAACCCCTGGGACGGGATGCAGGGGAAATAGGGGTTTTGGGTGGGGTAGTGTATTAAAAGATGGGTATTTAAAATTAATACCTTAGTATTAAAATTAATACTCGAATATCAAAATAAATACTCGTATTTGCTTACCTCTGGGACGGGATGCAGGGAAAATAGGGGTTTTGGGTGGGGTAGTGTATTAATACACGGGTATTTAAAAATAATACCAGAGTACTAAAACTAATACCCGACTATTAATATAAATTTCCGAACATAAAAAAATGCAACACATCTCCCAAAATAGAATAACATATTTTTTCAAACTATACACCTTTTAAGAAACATTCTTAACACAATTAAACGTAACAAAAAAAAATGCTAAAAGATTATCAGATATCAAAATAAAACGACAATAAACGGCTACATAACAAATGAACCACCATTTCAATATACACCTAGACGAAAGTGCTACTACGCTTTCTACGAATACACCTTGACCCACAGGTCATCAAAATGGTGGACACTACATCCTTTTTTAAACAAACGTACATTGTGAAAACGCTAAAATTCATTACACATTTTGTCAGCATTAAAACCTTTTCCAAAAACATGCACAAAACATATTTTCAAATAAATTAACGATCAACTCACAAAAACATATATAAGCAACGACCACCATTTTGAAAACCGTTGTAAACTGACTTCCACAGAGACCACATGCGTTTGGCATGTCCAGAAATTTGCCCAATCAAACAGTGCCATCTACAGTCGCAAGTAAGTCTGCCCTTAAAAAATTTATTTCTCTAAAAAGTGAAAACATATCCTTAAATTAGCTAAGAAATACCATTAAATTTTTTCACAGCTTTTTCGAAATTTCAAACAAACGTGATAAAACCACACTTTACGCCACAGCCATTAAGAATTTAAACAATGTAAGTAAAACATACTTTTGATTTTTTACCTATTTAAGAAAGAAACCCTTACAAACTACATTGATACACTATACAAATGTAAAAGACAAACTACAATTTTTTAAAAATTAATACAAACTCCTTATAACAAGCTACTCCTTCCTGTGTTTTCCAAAGTCAAAAGTGGTAAATGTTTAAGTGAACCAATTTACTATGCCAACTCCGACAAATGCTTACCTCAAAGAAACTGCAGGATAGTAAGGTGGCAAAATTACTATTCCTACTCCGACATGTGTTTACCTCAGGGAAAGTGTTGGATGGTGGTGGGGGCCAAATTAGTATTCCTACTCCGACAGGTGCTTGCCTCAGGGAAAGTGTTGGATGGCGGTGGGGGCCAAATTACTATTCCTACTCCGACAGGTGCTTGCCTCAGGGAAAGTTTTGGATGGTGGTGGGGGCAAAATTACTATTCCTACTCCGCTCTGTGTATGTCTCAGGGAAAGTGTTGGATGGTGGTGGGGGTCAAATTACTATTCCTACTCCGACATGTGCTTACCTCAGGGTAAGTGTTGGATTGTGGTGGGGTCAAAATTACTGTTCCTACTCCGAAAGGTGCTTGCCTCAGGGTAATAGTTGGATGGTGGTGGGGACAAAATTACTATTCCTACTCCGACATGTGTTTGCCTCAGGGAAAGTGTTGGATGGTGGTGAGGGCAAGATTACTATTCCTACTCCGACAGGTGCTTGCCTCAGGGAAAGTGTTGGATGGTGTTGGGGGCAAAATTACTATTCCTACTCCGACAGGTGCTTGCCTCGGGGTAAGTGTTGGAAGGTGGTGGGGGCAAAATTACTATTGCTTCTCCGACAAGTGCTTGCCTCAAAGAAAGTGTTTGATGGTGGTGGGAGCAAAATTACTATTCCTACTCCAACAGGTGTATGTCTCATGGAAAATGTGGGATACTGGTTGGGGTCAATTTACTATTCCTTCTCAGTAATGTGCTAGCCTCAGGGAATTGCAGGTTAACATTTGTTGTTTAAAACATCTATAATAAATCTGCATTTATTTACAAAACTTTTTTTAAATCAACAGATAACCACAACAGAAAAAAACATCTCAGAAAATAACCATCCATTCTGTTAGAATAAAATCAACTGAAGACTATAACGAAATTTTCTACAACGTAAGTGAAATAGAACAGTAAACATAAAAAAACATGGTTTTTTTACCTTCACAAAGGTACAGATTAGCATCATCTCAAATATTCCCTAAAAACTTGCCAAGCTTACAGCATTGAAAATACATGCGCAATTTACGAGTACCTACTTGGTACAGGAAAATTGCGCATGCAATTTTCATTGAAACCTATGGAAAGCCTTTCCTTATTTCCGACCCGCAATTTGTGAGTTGCAAATAAGGAATGTTTTGGAAATGCAATTTGCGAGTACCTATTCAATTCTTGGCATTTTAATGCATGACACCCTTGCACCATTGTCATTGCGCATGCAATTTGCGAGTAC
This sequence comes from Calotriton arnoldi, assembly GCA_963921515.1. Classification (NCBI taxonomy): domain Eukaryota; kingdom Metazoa; phylum Chordata; class Amphibia; order Caudata; family Salamandridae; genus Calotriton; species Calotriton arnoldi. Next base: position 112,381 of record CAWUFW010010301.1, read on the forward strand.
CTATTTGGAGCTTGAAAATTGCACATGCAATTTCCTTTTTTTTTTTTTTAATTGTCAAAATAATACAACCACCAGATAAACAACATAGCAGTGTTAAACATCTTAACCGCCCCCCCCCCAACCCTCCTAGTATCTTCAAACATCAGAAAAAAAGGGAAAAAAATTAGCCACATAAAAAAATTAGAAAATGGGTAGAAAAATAATTCCTATACATCATAATATCAGACATGATCTTTTTCTTTTGTTTAAAACAAAAAAACAAAAACAAAAAAACCAATGTTTCTTCACGTATGGCTAGAATTTATTCTTGTGTTTATGAGGGTATATCAAAAAAAGTGCAAATGCTTTAAAGTGCGTCAAATATAAGTCCCTGATTATCAGGGGCAATGTCCTAGATAAAAACAATTTAAAGTGACATGTGCTCTAGTGCAAGATTAAGCAGATTAGATCACACACCTCGGCCTTCCGGATTATTTTAAACTTAAAACCATCTTTACCATTCTCTGGCAGAAAATATACAAAACCAGCCTTTTCTTTAACCATTGATTTGAGCCAGCCACCTTGATAATGGTTCCCAGATTATTAGACCCTTTCTTTTGGCCCGCCTACCTTTTTTGGAATATATGGCTTTCTCTAGGTTACATGTCGCAATAAGGCGGGATAACCATTGAGAGAATGATGGAGGGTTTGAATCGATCCATGCTGACGTAATGCATAGCCTATATATTGTCATAGCGACAAATACCAGAGCCCCTCCATTCTTTCTGTCAACGGTGTCCTGGATGCCCAACAGGATGGTTGTAGGTGTTAATAAAAGATCTTGTTTTAAAATCTTCTTAAAGAAGTCCTGTATTTGTTTAATTAAAGGCCCTAATAGAGCACAAGAAGCAAACATATGTATAGAGTCTGCTTCCGACTCTGCACACCTAGGGCATAGCGTTCCTCGACCTGTCCCCCATTTTGCAATTCTACTCGGTGTCAAATAGAGAAAAAACACAGTTTTAAAAAACTGCGCCTGGAGTTTAGCTGAAAGAAGATCACTCTGGGCGGCACATAATGCCATATTAAAATCGCTGTCGGTAGTATCCAATTTTTGTTGCCATTTGAGAGAAACTCTAGCTAAATCGTCCGACATAAAATTGTTCAAGGTAGAATAGATATATCCAATGCGAGGGACAGGGGATCCACATAGTTTATTAATTAGATCGTTGGGGATAAACCCAGAGGGCCCACCGGTCTTGCGGAGCAGGAAATCCTTGATTGCAAGATATTTAAAAGCCTCATTAGGGCTCAGATTATGTTGTGTTTTGAGAGCCTCAAAGGGAAGAATACCTTCCGTAGAAAAAAAGGCCCCTAATTTAGAAATACCGGAAGTAAGCCAGTTTTGAAAATAAGATCTCCCAAAAATAATAGGTAGGTAAGGGTTATGATTAATTGGGGTACAGTAGTTTAGCCTACCTAAGCCCAAAAGTTTCCGCACCGAGGAAAAAACTTTAATTGTGCCTAACAAAGCCTTAAATCTCACCTTCTTATAATACCCATACTCCACTTGGCGCCTCAGACATCCCCAAACCTCAGGCCCGAGCATCAATTCAAATGGTGACGGAAGCGGCGATGTTGGAGTCAAGAGTTGTTCTTTTAGCAATATAGGACAGTTTTGTAGAACCGTAGCCCAATAATATAATCTTATATTAGGGAGTGCCCAGCCCCCTCTATCCCGTGGGAGAGATAGGTACCTAAATGCTCTTCTGGGTTGTGAATATGCCCAAATGAATTGAGAGTAGAGACGTTCAAATTTCAGCAACAATGCATTATTAAACTCCAATGGGATAGCTCTAAAAAGATAGAGTAGCTTTGGAAAAAAGATCATTTTTAACACATTGCAGCGTCCCACTATGGTCAGATGCAAGTTGTTCAATCTATTCAAAGCTCCTTTAGTTTCAGCAGCCAGAGGAATCAAATTTCTTGAAACAATAGAGTCCAAATCTGCAGCTATGCTTACTCCCAGGTATTTAGCGCTGGTAACAACTCTTTTATCAGACCATCTTATTTTCTCATTAATTATAATCTGGGTTTTATCACTATTTAAAGTATAGCCAGATATTTTTCCAAACTCTTGAGCTTCTGATTCAATTGCAGCTATGGCCTTTTCCGGGTCAGAGGTAACCAGGGCCAGATCATCTGCATAGGCCATAATTTTAGTATCTAGACCAAATCTAGTGATAGCCCAAATGTCTAAATTATTTTGTAGCCGCCTTATTAAAGGATCGATGTATAGAGCAAAAAGTAGCAGGGACACCCCTGTCTCATCCCTCGTGAAATTACTATCTTCTCAGTTGCTTGCCCGTTGATTGATAAACACGCTGTAGGTTTATAATAAAGGGCTTTTATTGTTTGTATAGCTTTATCCCCAAAATGCATCCTTCCCATAACCCTCCACAGAAACTCCCAGGAGACCCGATCAAATGCTTTCTCAGCATCCAGCAGTATTAGCGCGAACGGGTCTCCTGTAGTCTGGGCAACGTCTAATAAGGTGATAGTTCGACGGATATGGTCGATAGTGCCTCTCTCGGGAATAAAACCATGCTGCCATTTGGTGACTAGATGTTTAATAATAGAGGATAGTCTAGATGATATGATCTTGGCATAAATTTTGGAATCCCCATTAATAAGAGTGATTGGGCGATAAGAGCCCATTTGTAGAGGTGGTTTATCTTTTTTAGGGAAGATGACAATCTTCGCAGTTGCCCAGGACACCGGTGGAGAAGAGCCATTATAAATTAACTCAATTATAGTCAAAAAAGATCTTTTAGTTGTGGAAAAAAAGCTTTTAAAATTCCACGGGGATACAATCAGGCCCAGCCGCTTTGCCGTCTGGCAGTTTGAAAAGAGCCATAGTAACTTCTTCTAGTGCAGGGAGTGCTTCTAGCATGTCCTGATCCTCAGGGCTCAGCTGTTTTAAAAAAAACAGATCTAAGTATTTATCTATTTTTCCCCTCATCTGTTCTTGCGTTCCAACACCATTTTCAAAATATAAGTTCTGATAAAACTCGTGCAAGGCTGATCGAATTTTAGTGGGATCCTCGTAATTTCCCGGTGGGCATTTGTATGGCCTGTATTGTATTATGGGTTACTTGTTGTCTTGTTCTGACGGCCAACTGATGGCCGATACGCTCACTACATTCATAAATTTTTCTCTTGAAGCGGCCCACTTGGCCGCGGCTTTCTCGGCCAAGATCGTGCCCATTTTGGCTCTAATGCCCAGCGCTTCTAATTGTGCTGGTGCCGTGTCGTCACCCTTTTGGAACGCCTCGGTTAATGTGTTCTCAGCCTTTGCAAGTTTACCCTGGAGCTCCAAAATTTGTTTTTTATCCTGTTTATTTTTCCTTGCAGAAAATTGAAGGGTTTCCCCTCTGACACATGCTTTCAGTGTATCCCAGACAATCATTGCAGGGGCAGACCCAATATTTTCGGCTAGAAATTTCTCAATCCATCCTCTCATATAAATCTGATACCCTTCATCTTTCAGAAGTGCTCGCTCAAAGCTCCAGGAAGGCATTTCCTTGTGAGAGAATAACCCTGCTATGTTTAAAATTATAGGATTATGATCCGACAGAAAGCGGGGTGCCATATCTATATCACATTGGCCAATCAAAGAGGATGAAACGAAGAAATAATCCAGCCTGGCTAGAGAATGATGAGGGGCCGAGTAGTAACCTGGCTGGGATGGTTTGAGAGAGGTCCAGACATCAATAAGACCGTGTGTATCCATTAGGCTCCTAATGGCTTGAAATACCTTAGGTTTCCGGCCAGTGTATTTCCATTGATTACTCCCCCCCCAGTCACTGGGTAAATTGATATTCAAATCTCCATTCAGAATCACAGGAAGGGGCCAGTGAGCTAATTCATTGTTAAGCCAGTAAAATACTTCAGGATCGTCAGCAGTACATCCATAAACTGAACAGAGAGTGAATGAAAACCCTGAAGCTATCCGGCATTCAGCCAAAACCCATCTGCCTCGTGGATCAACCTTAATACGGGTAGATTGTAGTGATGATCTAGGTTGTACCAAAATCCCCACCCCTTTCACCCGTGCCCCTTGAGAAGTCCCCCAACTAATTTATATCCAAGTGTGTTTAAAAGATGTAACTGTGAGCCCTCAATATGCGTTTCCTGGAGGCAGACAATGTCGGCCCCCAGCAGACGCAGCCCATGGGCCACCTTCTGTCTTTTTCGGGAGTCATTAAGGCCACAGATATTAACACTAATACATCTAAAATGAGATGTCATAGTCATAAAGATGTTTTAAACTTGAATAATTCCTCAACGAATCTGAATTTCCTATTCCAAACTGCATTAATCATCGATAGCCCTTGACTATCTCTGTAGTTGAGCCTCTCGACCAAACATATGCCTTCTAGTCTCTTTTTCAGTATTTTCACAATTCCTTTTTGCCTTTTTCTCCTTTTTTCTTTTCCCCCATTTTCTCCCCTTTTTATCTGTACACAAAAATCTACGTGGCTAAAAAATTACAATCTCTCCCCCTTCCCACCCACCCTCCCTCACCCCCTTTCTTAGAGCAATCAGGGAAACCCTGAGTGATGACAGCTCGCAATTGGTCCCCGCCACCCACCCACACCTTGTGAACCCTTAAAAATTATGCTTCCCCCTAACTGATTAAAAAAGCTTAAAAATCTCGGCTACAGCTTTTAAGAAATCCCTTAGGTTCTATACCTTTATTTTATGTCTTTATATGTATATATATATTTTTTTTTATATGATTATTTTCTAGACTTTATCTCATCTAAATATTCTTGAGCTTTAACTTCTGAAGTGAAAGTACGGGTAGACCCATTTACAATAATTTTCAGCCTGGCCGGGTTTATCAAAAAAACTTGAGCTCCCAGCTGCTGGAAGGGTGCAAAAAGCTGGCGAAGACGCCACCTCCGCTCCACCGTGGAGTGGCAGAAATCGGGCTTTGCAAAAAAAGACACCCCGTCAAAGCATTTTAAGGAGTTAGGCCTGGCCGTGTCGTAAACTAACTGTCTCAATAAAAAATTGCCAAAAAAGACAAGAAAAGTCCTATGTTTTTTCTCCACTGTTATAACTGCCCTCCCAGCGTTTTTTCAAATTAAGAGGGAAGCGGTGGGCACGTTGAACCTCTTGGTCCCAGTTCCATTCGGAATGATTTGGAAAGCCCCCCCGGAGTAGCTTCACAATATAGCGTCGCGGGTCTTCCCCTTCAGCCCCTTCAGGGATCACAAGGAGGCGGAGATTATTCCGCTGCTGGCGGTTCTCCTGATCTTCCAATTTCCACATTACGTCCGTCATAAGACTGCTTTGTGATGAACCAAGTTCTTTCAGGGCAGTAACTTCAGATTCCAAGCATTCAGTGCGAGATTCGATCTGGGTAACCCGATCACCTATGTCTGAGCAAATTTTGTTAAGCTTCCTCATGCCCCCCTGTAGCTTCTTGGCTGCCCCCTTAGCAAGCAGGTTTTCAGATCTAACCTCCTCCTGAAACTGTTTGATGGAGGCTAATATGTCTATCAGGGAGGGTTCTGCAATGGTGTCACCGGTGGAAAGTGCGGGGGTTCTCGGATGATCAGGATTTAAGGTTGGTTCCTCTCCGAAGGACAGAGCAGTGTGAGAGTCGGAATAATCCCATTTAAGTTGGCTGCGCCGTTTGGCGTTGCTACGCCCCCCTTTCGACCGCTGTACTGTCCCGGTTTCTTTAGAGAGAATTTTACCATTAAGGTCTATGGATGCCCCATCAGTAGAACTGGAGGAGTTGTCTTCCTCCTCTGAGTTTGAACCGTCTGAGACTGAGAAAAAGGGGTCCCCAATAGAATCCGGAGAGTGGGGGAGTGCTGTTGGATCATAGTTGATATCTAATTCAGGTTTTGTTAAGCCAGTGGCCCCCCTCTGAATTGTCGTGATCCAAATCTCCTGATATGATGGCTGGAGTGATCATCAAGTGACCCTCTAGAATTTGAGAGGAGGATTCACAGTTCCCAAGTTTAGTAGCCAGCTCTACACCCTCCAAATCCACTGGTTGCTCCCTAGGGGTAGCCCCTTGGGACCCTTGCGTGTTTTGTGTTTCTAGTTGTATTAGAGCGCCCCCACCTGTAGCCTCATCTTTCCCCCCTGCTAAAGTTGTAGTTTGGTTTTTAGGTGCAGGGGGTTTGGCATTTGAGAATAATTGAGCGACTGAGGGTTGTATATTTACAGTTTCTTTAAGGGTAACACCTCCTCCAGATCTCCCCATGTTTTTCTTAATGGTGCCCGTCTCCTTTTTACCTTTGGGGGCTGCCTCCTGTGCAGTTACTTCTGCGCCTCCATGAGTGATGTTAAGGGGGGCATTGATGTTACCAGCCGTAGTTTTCCCTCTAGCTCCTCGCGCTCCACGGGAGGTCATCTTGACGTTCTGATGCGATTGGGTTACTGCACAACCCGAGACCACCAGAGTTGCAGCCAATAGTGCGCAATAAGTCAACAAAGTGGACGCAGCCAAAAGTACGTCGCGGGCTCTCCGACGCGGCAATTGGGTTCGAATCCAGCGCCTGAAATTGCCGATAGCTAGAAGTTCGGGAGAGCGCCAACAGCGTCCTCCACCCGCGTCTGACAGAGTCCTCCGTTCCGGATCCAAGTGTGCCTGTGTGCATCCCCCAGGCGGCATAATCGAGGGCCGATTCCTCCTAGCGGCGTGGGCGGCGGTGTGGCTGGAGATTACACGAGCGCCATCTTGCTCCCAGATCTGTCCAGTCCAGTGACCTGCACATGCAATTTCCATTCAAACCTATGGAAAGCCTTTCCTTATTTGCGACCCACAATTTGCGAGTCGCAAATAAAGAATGTATAAGGAATAGCGATTCATTAATTGCGATTTCTTAAAAATCGCAATTTAATAATCACAATTCAAAGTGTGAAACATGTAACCCCACAAAGATGTTAAAACGCAAAACTTGCAACTGTACTTCCATAACCAAAAAATCTTTTATACTATTTCAGGGTAAACATTCACTTAAAGCACTAAACACTTCGGGCCCGATTCACAGAACTAATTTAAGACAAAATCCTAAACTTACTACCATTTTGGTATTCACAGAAGGCACTTACTCATTTTGGTATTCACAGAAGGCACTTACTCATTTTGGTATTCACAGAAGGCACTTCTGTGAATACCAAAATGAGTAAGTGCCTCAGAAGGCACTTACTCATTGATGAGTAAGTGCCTTCTGTGAATACCAAAATGAGTAAGTGCCTTCTGTGAATACCAAAATGAGTAAGTGCCTTCTGTGAATACCAAAATGAGTAAGTGCCTCAGAAGGCACTTACTCATTGATGAGTAAGTGCCTTCTGTGAATACCAAAATGAGTAAGTGCCTTCTGTGAATATACTCAATCTCATAGTAGAACATTTGTAGCTTAGATGCTAGTCTCGCTAAACTTGGTGTTAAAATTTTACCCCCTTCAGGTCTCAATATGTTCACTAAAGGTTTGTGGTCATTACAGACCTTCAATTTCTTCCCCCACAAGTACATCCGGATACGTCCACGTTGCGGCAAGTAACTCTTTCTCAATCACCAAATAACTTTGCTCAGAATTTGTTAATGTCCGGGAAACATATGCAACCACCCACTTCTCATTCTTCATGCGTTGGGAAAACACAGCACCAATACCATACCCACTAGCATCCACTGATAAGACACACTCAGCTTGAAACATAAATGATTTCAAACAAGGAGCTAAAGAAATTTCATTTTTCACTGCCTCAAAACTTAAATTCTGTTGTTCTGACCACACAAACAACACCTTTTTTTTAGTAACACCATCAAAGGTTCCACTTTAGATGCATAGTTCTCCACGAAACGTGAATAAAATTCGGTGAGGCCTAAAAAGACATCAATTGTTTCTTGTTCTTCTGCTCTGGAGCAGCCAGAATCGCCTCCACATGGCTGATTTTAGGACGAATCCCATCCTTGGAGATCACGTGTCGCAGATACTCAACTTCATGTTCTCCAAAAACACATTTCTCGCTCTTAACAGTCAAACCATGCTCCCTAAGGGCTACCAACACTGCATGTAGATACTTGTCATGAGAATCCTTGTCCTTGCCAAAGATTAAAATGTCATCTTGGAATACCTTTGCCCCACAAATTCCACGTAAAATTCTTGTCATCTCCCTCTGAAAAACTGCTGAAGCATTAGCCAATCCAAAGGGCATACAACAGTATTTGAACATAACTTCAGGAGTGATAAAAGCTGTGCAATGCTTTGAGTCCTCATCCAGTTCAATTTGGTGATAAGCGCTTGCTAAATCTATTTTAAAGAACCAAGCAGCACCACCAATAGAAGAAGTCAACTCTTGTAAATTTGGGAGAGGAAAAGTATCCACCCAAATTGCTTCATTAAGACACCTCAAGTCCACACATAAACGTAAATCGCCACTGGCTTTGAGAGAAATTACCACTGGAGAAAGCCAATCTGAACTCTCCCCAGGTTCAATTATTCCCTCTTTACATAAATTCTGAAGAATGTTACTCAATTTATCACGATAATTCACCGGAACATTCCTCAATTTTTGTCTTACTGGAAAATACCCTCTCGCAATATGATCTTGTGTTTGAAACTTCCTGCCAACCTTGCCAGAAAAAACATCAGCATACATTTCCTTAAGTTCAGTATACTCTTTTTTAGGAAGCCTCATGCTCCCTTCTTCACTCTCCTGTTGCACAACATACACAGGAGACTCCAAACTGGCATCAATCTTCAACCCCAACTCCATGATATGCGGCCAACCCAAAATAGTGGCACCCTTCTTGGCAACATAAACTTTACCTTGGCATGTTTTGTTACCAAAACTCACCTCTGCCCACACAAACCCTTCCAGTGCAATTTTATGGCCAGAATAACTGCCAGGATTAACATCTGGCTCCAATAACAGTCTACCTGGCCATAATCTGTCAAATAGGTTCTTACCCATAATGGTACACCATGCACAGGAATCCACCATCGTACTTACTTCAATGCCATCAATGCGCACAATACACGAGGGCAGTTTCTTAACTTTGTCCACTCCATTCACCAGACTGTCTTGCACACTCAACACCTCTCCAGTTGCACTCAAATCATCCTCTAAAACATCTTCTTGAATATAATTGACCTTGTTAGACTTGGCATCTTTGGCATCGTTTCCCCTGACTTTTTGCCTCTATCTCCTGTATTTTTGAGGCTGTGCTGGATTTCGTTTTTGCTGGCTTAGATGCTTTGGGCACTTTGCCACTGCTGATCAGTGTAAAAAGTGCAAGTGCTCCCTGTGTAAATTGTTATTATGATTGGTTCTCCCTGATTTGCATATTTGATTTACTGGTCAGTGCCTAGTAAAGTGCACTAAGTGTGCCGGGCTGGTAAATCAAATACTACTAGTGGGCCTGCAGCACTGGTTGTGCCACCCACATGAGTAGTTCTGAAACGGTAACTCAGACCTGCCACTGCAGTGTCTGTGCGTAGTTGTTAACTACCATGTCGACTTGGCAAGTGCACCCACTTGCCAGGCCCTAACCTTCCCTTTTCTTACATGTCAGTCACCCCTAAGGTAGGCCCAAGGTACCCCTGTGGGCAGGGTGCAGTGTATGTGAAAGGTAGGACATGCCCTGATGTGTGTGGCATGTCCTGATAGTGAATTACTGCAAATTTCGTTTTTCACTATTGCAAGGCTACCTGCTCCCATAGGAGGGAATGGGGAGGTTGTTTATAACATCTTATAAACTGCCCCTGGAAACAAGGTAGGAAAATAAAGTTTAGTATGCCTGAACTCAGAATGTTAAAATGCATCTTTTAATGAGGGTGATTTTTACATTCTGTGTTTGAAAATGCCACTTTTAGAAAGTAGGTATTTTCTTGCTTAGCCATCCAGTGTGCCTCTGCTAGAATGTGGATTGACTGTCTGGGTTTGGAGTGTCAGGGGCTGGGGAGGAGCAGTGGCTCCAGAGAGCCTGATGAGTCAGGGCTGGGCTGAATAGACCTGGGCTGCATTTAGAGTAGGGGGAGGAGATTTCCTTTCACCTGAATGGGCCTGGTCTGCTTTCCACAATGCTGTCTCCACCCCCCCCCCCCGCTAGGAAGCTGCACCAGAGGGGACAGAAATGGTTTTGACTGAGCACAGAGCTTCTCTGCACAAAGAGAACAAAGACATTTTGGGGTATAAGTATTAGACCTGAAACCCCTGAACTTTAGACTACTTCTGGAATCAAGAGAAACCTTTGCCAAGGAGAAGAGCTGGAGAAACTGAGAAGTACAGCCCTTGCTGTGTGTCTGGGGTTGGCCTGCAGTTGCTGTTTCTGCCAAGGAAAGGAGAAGGACTTTGCTGTGTGCTGTGTCTCCTGCTTGAGGAAAGTCTCCAAGGGCTTGAGTAGAGCTTGCCTCCTGTTTTGAAGTCTCAGGAACACAAAGACTTCACCCCCAGCTCCCCTGAACTTCTGAACTTCCTTGCTGGGAGGTCTGACCTGCCAAGAAGTGCATGTAACTGTGTGGGGCCTCTGGAGGTTGTTTCTGCTGCTGGGAGCTGGAAAGCAACGCAACAACAAGAAAATCGACGCATTGCTCTTCTTGCTACAGTTTTTCTGACGCAACGCTGTGGTGCGAGAAGAATCTCCCCGCACCGCCGTGCCGCTGCTGAAACCGACACAGCGCATGTCGCCGCTGCAAGAATTGACGCATCGAGTGATCGTGGCTGAAGAGACCAACGCAGCGCCGCTCGACGCATCATTCGCTGACGCATCCCGGATTTACACGCATCGTCCCTGTGCGGGTAGTTTTCCCCAACGCATCACCCACGGATCGGACTCGTCTCAGAATCAACGCATCGCTTCCTCCTACAGAACGGACCCGGCGCACCGCTCCTCTGTGTCCAGCAGAACTGTTGCATTGCATCTACGAGGCTCAGGAATCGACGCATCTCTTTGTTTTTCGATGCTTCTCATCGCTGCGGCTGTTTGGCTTGGTGAATTTTGTCACAACGACAGGTACATTGCAAGAAATCACGCATCCATAGTTTTCTATGGACTCAGTTGCTAAAACCTTTTGAAAGTCATTTTTCTTAATACTTGTATGTTGGATCTTTGTCGGTTTGGTCTTGTTAAATTTAGATAAAGATACTTTATTTTTCTAAACCGGTGTGGTGTGCATTTGTGGTGTTATCACTGTGTTACTGTGAGTGTTGGTACAAATACTTTACACATTGCCTTTGGGATAAGCCTGTCTGCTCGTGCCAAGCTACCAAGGGGGTGAGCAGGGGTTCTCTAGAGTGTATATCCCCCTTACCCTGACTAGAAGCAAGGGTCCCTATTTGGACATAGGTACCTACCTCTGCCAACTAGACACCCCCATTTCTAACAGACCTTCTTCCCTGAATTCTTACATACTCTACTGAAATGACCCTTCTTTTTACACTCCTGCTTTTCTGTGCTGACCTGCTGCCTGCTGCCCTCTTGCACCCAGCCCCAGAGTGACTCTAAGGACTAATTGACTGGCCTCCTGATTTGAAGCCTCACAGACATAACAGGCTTCCAACAACCTTGAAACTGCACCTGGACTCTGCCATCTGTGAGTATACCCTGCTAAGTGGTGCCACTCCAGTCCAGTATCCATGGAAGCATGTTCTATGCTGAGCAGCGGATTCTCGAGCCGACCTGACGGATCTCCTTGGCTGAGCAGTGCATCCTCGAGCAGAACAGATGCATTGCTGCTGCTGCGTGGATTGGGCTTGGCGCAGAAGGTCTGCATCACCCTCACTGTCTTCAGAACTGACACATCGTCGAAGGTGCGGCGCCTCTCCGACCAGGTCCCGCATCCCTTATCGACAGCAGCTCGACACAGGCCTCCACATCGCAGCCTTACAGCTCCTGGAAACCGATGCATCGCCTCTGCTGCTCACCGCATCTTTGATGCCCAGACTTTACATCGCAAGCCCCATCGACGGGATCCTCAATGATGAAACACAGGACCTAGCAAAGCCACATCTCGGAACTGACACATTACTTCGACTGGTGAAGCTTCTTGCCTCGGATACATGCAACGCTCTGCAACCAGGATTTAAGGAACTTTGTTCAGCTGTACTAACCTGGTCCCCGTAGCCTGCCCATGCTCCATCACGGTCTGTCTGAACCTGTGACTTTGTCCCAGTCCAACGCTACCAGATATCCCTTGTTGGTGCTTTATGCTTTTTGGCACTATTTCAACTTAAATTTGAAAAAATCAGTATCTCCCGTTTCCCTGATTGGATTTTTGTTGTTTTGGTCTTGTTTTATTTCTTAAAATATATTCTATTTTTCTAAACTAGTGTGGGATCTTTTTCTGTGGTGTTTGAAGTGTTGTACAAATACTTTACACATTGCCTTCAAGTTAAGTCTGACTGCTCTGTGCCAAGCTACCAGAGGGTGAGCACCGGCTAATTTGGGGACTGCTGGTGCCTTACCCTGACTAGGACTGTGGTTACTGCTTGTCCAGAGCTCACACCCAAGTCAGCCTAGAAACCCAGGCCCTTATTTATGAAGGGTTTACGCGACCGTTTCATCACTTTTTGTGATGCTGCGGCTGCGTAAAAAATGTGCCACACTGCACCATATTTACAAAGTGACGCATCTAGGCAGATGCATCATTTTGTAAACCCCTGCGCCACATTATACCTACGTCAGGTACAATGAATGTAGGGTGGGCATTCCCCGTAAAAAAAAACATTCATAGATTTCACTGCGCCACTTCTACGAGTTCACTGCGTCAAATCCTTACGCCTGCTGTGCCCCATTTACATGGGACTTGTCCATGTGTAATGACACATTGCTGGAGTTGCATCTGTTTTGCGACACACTCCAGCAATGCGTCATTACTGCGCCACCAGATACATCAGGATTCCTGACGTATATGGTCAATCCATGCTACATGGAGCGCCGTACTCTTTTCTTCCAGCGATGCGACACTATTCATAAATGAGGCCCCCAGTTTCTAACAGTGATATTGTTGCAATGGTTTTATTTTTATTACACTGGGATGTCCTAATCCCAGGATGACAGTCGCTGTGATAAACAAAAAGCAAAAACACCACCATGTTAGAGTCAAGAATACATATAATTCATAATAAAAGCAATTACAAAATAACTACTGAAGTAAAAAAAAACAAATGTATTTCTATGCATACCTGGCCCTCTCTGAAGGGTCACCCCAAGACAGGTTCCCTTCACCCATCCTGCTTTCTTAACCCGTTTTTGTTTGATTTTAGGACTTTATGCACTTTACCACAGTTAACTGTGCTAATGTGCTTGTGCTCTCCCCCTAAAACGTGGTACAATTGGCTTACACTGGATTGGTACATTTAGGGGCATATTCCCAAGAACCTGTGATAACTACCGCAAAAGTTGCTTAACGCAACTCTTCACATCGCAGTCTATCGCGGAAAAATAACACCTTGTCAACGTGGTATTCCCAACCCGGCGGCACCATGCGATAGTAGCAGGACAACGTGCCAAATGACCGCCCAAAAATTTACGCGATGCCGAAAAAATGCGAAACACGAACGCGAAAAAACCTGCGATGCCACAAATCGTGATACAAAAATCAGCGACAACCAGCGACAGGCCTGCAATTCCCATGCATCATGCGGGAAAATGTACTATAAAAGCAACCAAAAAAACACACCAAAACCAAATCAAACTGCATAGCACCATGGATGCACCCGGACCGAGTGCAGAGGACAACCCAAACCCCACAAGCCCCACGGAGGACCAGTCAGGAACCCCGTTTCGGGAGAAGGGCAAGGAGAAGAGGAAGACGGGGTTCAGTCCGCAGGAAGACCGGATCATAGTCACGGAGGTGATAGAACACTACCAACAACTGTTGGTCACCTCCACTGCGTCATTGGCAACACAAACGGAAATATGGCAGTCCATCGTCACCAACGTGAATGCAGTCGGAGTGTCGAGGAGGTCAATGGAGGAGGCCAAGAGGCGCTGGCATGAAGTGCACAGTCAAACCAAACAGAAACTCGCTGCCAACAGGAAGGCAGCAAAGGCAACTGGAGGTGGGAGTCCTGCGCCACAGGATGAGCTGGAGGAAATGGTGGCCACAGTCATCAGTGTGGAGACGGTGCAAGGAGTTGGGGGTCTGGATACAGCTCGATATGACCTGACCAAACAGCAACAGGGTGAGAAACGACCAGGGACTGGGGGGACGGGGGGAGATGGGCACAAAGGCACACATGCACAATCATGTGCAGCACACTGCACACCCACAATGAGTGTGGAACATGTCCCTGATACCCTTGGCACACTGCAGCACACATAGAAACACCAAGTAGGCCCCCGTCCACAATGTGCACAAATGGGCCCCCTCCATATCACCAATGCCACAACCTACCCATGCACATGTGCTGAATCCAGAAAAGCAGCGGCTCTGTGAGCCACACTGACAATGCAAGTGACACTGCATGACAGATAGCATGGCTGAAGTCACAATACATGACATGGTGCACGAGACGACATTGAGGTTGCTGAGTGTGGACCACATCCGTAAAGGAGCAGGTCACACTCTGACACATCCACGTGCACCTACAACCCATGACGTCAAAAACACATCTGCAGACAAACAATGCACAAGAGTACAAAATTTGTCCAGGAGCACAAATGACCCAAGTCGCAAACATCCCAGCACCCGAAAAGCACACAAGTCAAAGGCACACCGACTCAAAGGGATAAGGGTCCACCAAAGCAGAGCTGCAGGGGTGAATCGCCAACAATGCAGCACACACATATAGCAATCACAGTACATCAACATCGACGACAATGTGGTACAAAGTGCAACCCCTACACCACAGTTCAGAGGACACAACTGGTGCCGCTCGTGCGTAGAAACTGGCCAATCACATCTGGCACTGCATGACACTGTGAGATGACAATGTACGAGTAAAACCACACATCTGTCATGTAGTCGAAATGTCCACTGTCTCCCATCAAATAGCCAGCTTCACCAAAACAGTCACAATGTACATTCTCATGCAGTCTGAATGTAAACATCTACAATGCGTCAACATACACGGAACACACTGTTAACCTGCATCTCCCCTTTACATTGCAGAGGGACCCCACCTCCAGGAGCAGGGCAGCCCAGCTGCATCGCACTGACCCCACACACAGACCACACAGCAGGAAGCACACACCACCACTGCTGTCTCCCAGGACCCCCACGACCAACACATGGAATTCCAACGCCGTGTGTTAGGGTGCCAGGAGAAGATGGCTGATCAGCTGCGGGTGGGGTTCGACCTCATGGCAGCAAACTCGATGCCATACGTGGGTGCCTGAGTCCCATCAGGGAGCACCTACAGTCCCTAACGGACACCCACTGTCCGCACCATGCTCACCAACAATCCTTGGCTGACATCGCTGGGGCCATTACTCGGCTACAAGAACTGTCTAGTCAGACAGGCTCCAGCGATGACAGCACAGAGTTGGCACAGATGCGGAGGACAATGGAGACCATGGAGCCGATGCAGGCTGGAAGTATGGCTGCCACGGCTGAACACCAGCGAGATGTAGCTGGGATCGTCCATGCCCTGCAGATCCTCATCTTGCCATTGCTGCCACTGAGCCTGTACCAGATGACTGCTGCAGGAACCTCGACACACACATCTCCGCCCCCTGAAGTGTCAGTGGCACACAGTGATGCAGCCCTATCACCTTCGCACCCTGATGTGTCAGTGGCACACAGTGACGCAGCCATAACCCCACCACACACACCTGACACACCGGACACAGAAGACGTCTCAGAGGAGTAAGATGTGGAGGGTAATGACTGTGTGAGGAAGGAGGTAGTAGCATCCGTCCCCGCCATATGGCCTGTCCCTGCCTGGTTCTGCTCTCTACATCATGCCCTGGAACAACACCTCCCACTGTCCCCCGAAACACTCTGCGACATTCACCTGGACCCCGACATGGACTGCCATATCTGCTCTGGTACCAATGACACAGCAATCCGGCTGCGGACTGAACTCTTCCTCTTCAGATTAACTTTGCATTCCCCCAAGGACTCTGGTTGACCCACCACTGGGCAACCATGTTATGTGGGCTTGAAATGGCCATGTACTGCTCCAGCTCCGGCACTCCCCAGAATGTGAATAAAACATTCCAAATCACACAGATGTGTCATGTCTATGTTCACTCACGTATGAAAGTTTGGATGGATGTAGGGACATTGATTGCACTAAAAGGTACACCCTGGTAAATGTCATCAATGCGCATGTTTGACCCTGACCCACATGGCCAATTAGATGACTGTGAAGGTGTGAACCAGCTGTGGCCTTATTGCACATGAACAACAATCTCGTTACCCCCCAACGTAGCCCCACGTCCATGTATTAAATAGGGCTGTGTGTAGAAATGTCAAATTCGGTAGCAGTCCTGAAGTGGTGTCCCCTATCACATGTGACAACAGAACGTCTCTTCACATACCTACTCACACACATCTGTGTGGACACAGTCTGTTTTGATGGATAACCTTGATCTACATGGCAAGAAGTTGGACACCATACTCACATTGCTGGAGACACGTAAGAGCACAGGTCTGCCAGCAACTATCCCAACCACAATGTCTGGCTCACAGAGGTGGAGCTGTCAATAGGGACTCACCCCCAATTCACAAGAGTCAGTCAATCCCTCCCTGTGTACGGACAATGCACATGTAGGCACACGATTTGTCATTATAATCAACACGCATCACAGTTGTACACTAGTGAAGTTGCGTAGACTTTATTGGCATGTGCGTGTCAGTACGGACAGGGCAAGGGCCACAACATGCAGAACAATGTTTAAGACACTTACAGGCAGCTTTGGAACATGTCGAGGTGCAAGTAATGGGGTGGCAAAAGTGAACACAAATCATTACGGATGTCAATGGTCTCAGCCCACCTTGCCTTGCTGGACGAGTCATGTGATGTTTGGCGTCTGCTCATTGGCCCGTGTCAGGGGACACGACTCACAGCCCATGGGATCTGCATAGTGCCATAGCACCGGACTGCGCTGACTGTGTGCTCTGCTGACAGTGAGCAGGTGAAAGGATCCTACAAGGTCACATGTCGTACTACATTGCCATGTGTGTACTCTCCCCCCAGCAGTTTCTCCGATTTTGGAACATTGCCAAACGACGCTGTGCAGCTCCGCCCATGGGACTGCATCACCTTGCACAGGTGTGTGTACACACGCGTAGGTCCACGCACATGCATTCTGAGTCCAGGCGAAGGCAGACATGTCCACTGTTGTAGTGGGATATGTGACCATTCCTCCAAGATGCTACAAGGTGTGGAGACCTGTGCTGTGGGTGACAATCAGTTGTGGCTGCAGGAACGTAGTTACTCGTCCATGAATGCGAGCGCTGCTTCATGGGCAATCTGTTCCAAGAGTACATCGTTGTCGAGGTCAAGGAACACGAGGGCGAGCCAATCCATTACCTGGTCCGGGCAGCTGTGCTCCGTCCATGCCGTTTCACCAATCTGCAACACAGCCCAATAGGGGAGCGCCTTGATGTGGTCACTGCACACGAGGAGTTGTGCAATCTCCTATGCCCAACTACCTGCATATACGCCAAATATCAAGGCATCCCATGCACGGGTATCACGGTTAGACTCGTGTTCGTGAGCCAACAGGGGGCGCACACACGTGTCATAATCCAGTTCAGCTACCGTTGTGTTGGATAGGCGGACATCCATGGGCCACTTGAATGTGCATGATCAACAGTGGAACCAGGGCTGGACGCAGGTGACGTACGCAAGACGAAAACTCAGACGGTAACTGATGCGCAACACTGCCAGTGGCAGTGATCCCAACAGATGCAGTATTCGTGCACGGTACAGTTCCACGTGACAGGGGTTGTGTATGTGCCCGGGATTGCCAGCCATTGCCTTTGTTGGTCTCGTAGCACCGAGACACTTCTGACAGGCGGCAGTTATGTGGATGATATGCCACTGCTCGGAGCAATGAGTCGTATTTGTGTGCAACGTTTGGGCGTATGGGTTGTTTTTTACTTATGTGTCAGGAGCATCCCATGCAGGTGTACCTCAAGCATGTGGTTTACATGATCGTATGCCCAAGTGGGCTTAAATATATAAGGATGACGTGCCGCAAAATCAAACAACGTATTTGCGAGCATAGGAGCAATGTAACATGCAAAAGAGTAACCACTAAGATGAGCAAGCATTATATTGAGAACAATCATGACCCCGATGATCTCAACTGGGTAGTCCTAGAGACATTACAAATCAAAACACACAACGCAGACAAGATTCTTTTTGAAAAAGAACAACGTTGGGTGTATCGCCTCAAAACTGACACTGAAGGATTAAACGATTCTATTCCGTGGAATTCACTAACATGATTTGAAAGATACCTTTGCTTGCATGAGACCCCTCAAAACATTCAAGGAAAGTATGCCTGATCATCGCAACAGAGTCACGACTTAATTTAAGATGCCTGGACCTGGCCAGTACTCTAGAGACAATTATCCCTTTTCATCTCCTATTGTGGTATACACATACGATGGCTGGCTTGAGAACTAAGAACACTTCCATTACTTTTAATTTTAATTTTAATTTTATGGAAGACTGTTCCAAATAATGTATTAATTCTCTTGATTTCAAATGAGTATGAATATCACAAAGTTCTAAACTATCCTAACATTTATCGTTAGTCTTTTTACTATGTTTAACTTCTACACTGTAGAGAATGCCAACCACTGCTGCCAACCACACATCAGTCCTCTTTTTGTTTTTACCTTGACCGTGAATAAGAATGAGCTCTGGACGGGCCCGCGTCACCCGGGGTACCGTTCGAAGAGCCAGTACAAGCAAAATGACTTGCGGGAACCGGTGAGGAGGCTTTGGGAGTTCCCGCAGACGCACCAGAATATCCAAGTAAGATGCGGTTAACTTACTTTCTCGAGGCCGCATTTAAGTTACAAAAAGGTAAAACCTAATGATATAGGTCGTTTTCTTTTAAAGCAGACCAACCCTTGGTTACATGCGCAGCGCTTCTCTAAGCTATGTAGAATAATGCTGCATTTACAATCAGGTGCACAGCACAATGACTCCGTGACTAAATACTCATCACATTTGTTCCATTTTTCGCATCTTTGATAGTTTGGTCGCAGTGGACCCCAGACGCCTTAGTTCTCTAACTGAAACACGAACGTATAAAACCACGAGTACCAATTTACAGTGATTACTTTTGGACCTCTAACGTCCTTTTATATATGATAATTTTAAACTTGGCATCAGTTACATCTACTCATAACAATATCCCTCTGATAGCTTTACCCTTCCTCTCCACCAGTACGATTTGTCTCCTCGTGTATGGATGCGTTTAAATCGTAATTAAGTAATACTCACCCCAATGAATCTTTGTGGTTTCGAGTGTGTACTGTTATTGAGCAGACTTTAAGAAGAGAAAATTGTCTCTGTAAATACTTCTGTATGTTTTTTCTTTATCCACTACAGGTACAGATACTAACGGTCTGACCCTTACACCACAAGAGTGGCGAATATACCACTCCATAGGGGTAAAAATAAGTTTCCTATGATATATTTCGGTCCTGACGAAAGCCTCTAGAGTTTCCACGGGGCTGAAACATGTTGACCATGACAGTGCAACAGATTAGTAACTTGATCTAATAATGCACCACCTCGGTTTTTAAATTCCCACATCTCCATCTCCACAAATAAAATATTATCACTGATTGTGATGTAGGGAATTTTAACTCACTACACCAAGAGCACGAGCACTTTCTCTCTTCTCTGACCACTACTGTAAAACCAGTAGGTCCTCCTCCAGGTGGAGGTCAGCAACTTACCAAAAAAGACCCAATGATGATGCTGAAACAGTACACTAAGGCGGAGAACCAAGATATACCGCCAACAACCTGTGTACTTGTTTGAGGGTTTTTATGAAAGTTTCTATATATATAAAGACCCTGGTTACACAGGACAAGTGGTCCATTCTCCCCTCTCTTTGATTAGTGTACCTCAAGCAGGGACAAGTGTGTGTGGGGAGTGGACACGTTGGTCTTTCATTTGCGCAGTTCGTGGTGTGGGAGTCGTCAAGATCTGGTATGGTATCTCTCTCAGGGAGTGCCAGCCGCATTCAAGACCAAGGTCGGGGGTTCAGATGTCCTTCAGCCTTGTGTATTGAGACTAAGGAGCTTTCATTCCTAATGTTAGTCTGACTACTGCTTGCATTTTTTAAATGTGATGTGGCCTTCGCGTTGCAATTGATGCCAGGCCTTTGACTTAGTGTGCACCAATAGCGATACACACACAACAGTTGGCATGTATGAGCCAAGAGCCCGATTGGCCTTGCGCTCCTTGTACAATCTCTCTCTTTCTCTCTCCCTCTTTCTCTCTCTTTCTCTCTCTCCCTCTCCCTCTCTTTCTCTCACTCTCTCTATCTCTCTCTCTCTCTCTCTTTCTTTAGCTCGCTCTCTCTGTCCTTTGATGAGCGCATGACACACCTTCTTATCTGGAATTTTGTTTTGCAGGCTGTGGCTTTCAGATTGTCCTGAGAGGACCCGCCATGACTCTTCAAAATAGTTGTTTTGTGTTTATTCTGAATGAAACAAATTATTTGTAAATTCTGAGATGAATGTATGATTCTCATTTTTCTGATGACACATGTATTTATGGTGTCAGGCACATTGTTTTGTTTATGATTTCGTAACGTTGATGTGACATATCTTTGTCCGGGGCTGGGTGGGGGTGCCCGGAGTGGGGCCCGGGGGGGAGGGTCCTGGGGGTGGTGGCGGTGGGTGTTGTTGCCCTCTTGGGGCTCCAGGATGCATGGTCAGTGGCTCCATGGCATCTGTTGTTCTTCATGTGTGGCTCTGGGCTGGGCTCCCTTTGATGGTGCAGGTTGTCGTCCGACTTTGCACCAGGTCAGAGCAGGTGTTAGATTCATGCTGCTAACGCGCCTTATCGCATGTTTTGGGATCTTATCGCCGATCTGGCTGGTCGTTGAGAATGTTGAGGTGTGGTGTTGTCACGGATTTTTGCTCGGGAACGCCTACTCTGCATCTCATTAGCGATAGTTGCCGGGGTCATCTTTGGCGATGTTTTTTGCGGCTGCTATCGCAGGTAAACTGGTGTTATCGGCTGTTAGCACCAGCTTGTGAATGGGGCGATAATTTTGACGCGACTTTGGCTGAGATAAAGTGCCGTTAACTCGGCAATAGTTCCTTGAGAATATGCCCCTTAATTTACTTGTAAATCCCTCGTATATGGTACCACGGGTACCCATGGCCTGTAAATGAAATGCTACAAATGGGCAACAGCACTCATTGTGCCACCCACTAAAAGAAGCCTTTCAAAACATGCCCCACTCCTGCGATTGCTCACAGAAGTGCAGTTTTAAAGGACAATTTGACCTTACAAAATAAATCTTTCGCCAGGTCTAAACCTTCTTTTTAATACCTATAAGCCGCTCCAAAAGTAGGCACTAGCAGCCCATTGGGCAGGGTGAACTGCAATTAAAAAGTAGGACATGTGATTTTAGGTATTGCATATCCTGGTAGTGAAAAATTCCTAAAATAATTTTTCACTACTGTAAGGCCTACCTCTACCATAGGTTTACATTGGGTTACCTTATTACATTTAGCAAGTGCTAACTTTTGATTGGGTGCAGGTACAAATATTATGTTTGGACTGAAACATTGGATTTTAGATTACAATTTTGAAAATACCTCTTATAGAAAGTTGGCATTTTCCTGCCCTAAACTTTCTGAGGCCTTCTAGGAGTTTCCAGCTGCCTGGGCTTGTTCATTGCTCCCCCATCAGGAATGAGTAATGGGCAATGTGACATGGGTATAGCTGTGAGTGGGCCATCCTGCCAGGCTGCGAGGGCCAGAGCTGTTCTTTGCCCTACTTACATTTCAAAGGGCTGCCTCCAGCACACTCAAAAAGGAACTGGACACCAGCCTTTTGTCACCCCAGACCTCTCAGTGCCTGGGCAGGGGAAGAAAGGGAAAGGAAGGAATTTTTCAGAACCATATGTGGGGGTGTACTAGAAGTTTCATCCACTTCAAAGGGTGGCACCAAGTTTACATCTTGAACCTCCTTAACCACTCATCAGTACACCCCTGGATCTGTGGATAATATAGAAGTAGGAATGCCCTGCTGCTGCAGGCCTGCCTTGTTTCTCAGAAGACTGCCCTGCTGCTTGAGGTTTGCCTTGTTTCTCAAAGGGTTGTACTTCTGCCTGAGGCCTGTCTTGTTCTTCAGAGGACTATGTTGCTGCTTGTGGCCTTCCCTGTTCTCTGATAAGGATGACTGGACCTGCTCCTCTCATCCCAGACTAACCTGAGTGACTCCAATGGTCAGTTGGCTGACCTACTGTTTTTAGCTACAGGGACACAACACACTCCAGAGGCCTCCCGACAACTGACACGCTGATCTGCTGCAACTGGCCCTGCATGGACTTGCAACTGGACCTGCTTGACCTGCAACTAGACCTGCCTGATCCCTGTTGGCCTCTCCTGGAGTGCATCCCTGATCCCCAAGATGTGCTTCCCCAGGTCCAGGACCCCCTGGCTGGCATCAATTGAGCTCCTGAGAAGGTAACTTTTTCAATGGAACTAACTGGGTTGCTGTATCCGGTCCGCGTTCCATCGCTGTTGCCCTGAACTTGTGACAGTGTCCTAGTCAAGCGTGACCAGATGCCCACAGTTAGCGCTTTCTGCTTTTTGGCACTATTTTTAATTTTAACCTTTTTAAGTGTGGAGTGACTAAAATTCCGGCTAGTCCGTAGGCAGAACGAAACATTCTGCCCACCCCTTTTGTAAACCCTCTTTAATGGTACATTTAGATATTAGGTCACAATCCTGAAAAGGCCACTTTTAGGAAGTTGGCATTTTCTTGTCTTAGCTGCTTTGTGCCTGTAGCCTGTATCCTTGGTCACATAACTAGATGTAGCTGTCAGTTGGTCTTTGTGTGTTTCTCCCAGACAGTGAGATGAAGGGGAATAGGTGTTGGCATGACTGACTAGATGA
Organism: Calotriton arnoldi; assembly: GCA_963921515.1. NCBI lineage: Eukaryota > Metazoa > Chordata > Amphibia > Caudata > Salamandridae > Calotriton > Calotriton arnoldi. Next base: position 135,456 of record CAWUFW010010301.1, read on the forward strand.
GAGGGAGGAGCTGTCACCTATCAAACTTGCGCATCACGAAGGCTGTGCCTATGCACACTCACAAAGCGTTTTGCTCTAGCTGGGGTCATGGCAGGCAAGCAGGCAGGAAATTCCAAGCACCTCTGTGGTGGAAATCTACAGAACCTTCTCCTACTTCAATGTTAGCACCAGGTATTAATAATGATCCCTCAGACCCAACTCATCAGTACACCTCTGGACCTGTGGAGAATTCAGAACAATTGCTGTGCTACCCCTGCACCAAGGACTGCTACTCTGTTGCCCTGTTGCCTGGCTGCCTGACTGAGAACGACCATACCTGTATCTTAAAACTCAGGTCCACCAGAGTGACTCACTCCAAGGGGTAGTTGACTGGCCTCTTTATCAACCACCTTGAATCCAGCACCTGGAATCTGTCTACTGTGCGTGCTGGCACCCAAGTGGTGCCACCTCAGTCATTGACCCTTGGAAGGGGGCCTGAAGGTGCTTTGCCAGCCCAGCTATGATCCTGTGAGCAGAACCAATGCAGCACTATGTATCTCCTCGCAACAGCATCGGAACCGCCGCTGTGCAACACATCCCTAACACAGGACCCTGCATCGCACCCCGCAGCTTTCTCTGAACCGCCACTGCATGACGCATCCTCGATGCAGGCCTTTGCATCGCAAGCCCTTCATCAACAACATCCTTGACGATGACGAAGGACTTTACATCTCAGCCCCTCAGCTTCCTTGGAACCACCAGTGCACGGCACATCCTTGACACAAGATCTGGGGAAGCGCTGCATACCAGGATTTAAGGTACTGTCTTCAGCAGGCCTAGCTTGGTCCCTGTATCCGGCCTGCGCTTTATCCCGGTTGGGATGAAATGTGACTATGTCCTAGTCGACGTCGCCAAATAACCACGGTTGGTGCTTTGTGCTTCTGGCCACTGTTTTCACTTAAATATTTAAAAATTACATATCTCTGGTTATACTGATTGTATTTTCCTTGATTTGGTCTCAAATAATTGGTTTGGGATTTTCCCTGTGTTGTATTTTCACTTTAATTCTGACTGAAGTGCTGCATAAATACTTTACACGTTGCCTCTCAGTTAAGCCTGATTGCTTTTGTGCCAAGCTATCAGAGGGTTAAGCACAGGTTAATTTAGGGTTTGCTTGTGTTTCACTCTGACAAGAATTGTGTTTTCTGCTTGAGTAGGATTTCACCCCACTCAACTAATTTGAGTGGGGTGAATTTCCTACAGATGTAAAATTGGTCCTCATGCAATTTCAAGTACTCCGTGGAAGGCAGAATGACTCAATACCAGTATACATCATGACAGTGAGCGTGAAATACTACGCTAGGCTGATCTAAGTTGGAATAGAAAATGTCTTAAGCCCAGGCCCGTAGCCAGGAATATTTGGTTGGGGGGGCCTGGCCCCTTTAATGAGAACATCATGAGTAAGTTATGGCCATGTAATATTGCCTTAAAGATTTAGAAAAAAATCTGCTATATTAATGTGATTTCAAAGCAGATGACGTATTTTCATTTGCATTTTGTTGATTATAGTATACACTTCCCTGAGGATTTTTGGTGAAAAAGTGCAACAAATTATGAATTTTAAAGCAGGTTAAGTAAGAATTAGGATAATTTATATTACAATATTACATGGTGAGGCAGGATGGCCAGGTTTTCCACAAGAGTTTTTGGGAACATGAATGTGCAGTGGTGTACATTTGACATTTGTAAGGTTAGCAGCCCTGGTCAAAATGTTTTAAGGCAACTTTGGGAATGCCACCCTATTATGCACTTTCTAATCTGCATAGCACAGTTCACATGTTGCATATGTGAAGGGAGGCACGCAGCAAACTGCAATTTACACGTTTGACTCAGAGAGAAAGACGTCACACTGCAGAGCTAGTGTGACCTGAGCCACTGAAAGACTGCAGCAGCAATGCAAGCTCCAGGCTAACCAGGATAACATGTGCAAACTCCAGGGTAACCTGTGCAAACTCCTGGATAACCTGTGCAAACTCCAGGATAACATTTGCAAACTCCTGGATAACATGTGCAAACTCTAGGATAACCTGTGCAAACACCTGGATAACCTGTGCAGTCTCCAGGATAACATGTGCAAACTCCTGGATAACCTGTGCAAACTCCATGTAACCTGTGCAAGCTCCAGGCTAACCAGGCTAACTTGTGTGATCTCCAGGATAACCTGTGCAAACTCCTGGATAACCTGTGAAAACTCCAGGGTGACCTGTGCAAACTCCTGGATAACCTGTGCAAACTCCTGGATACCATGTGCAAGCTTTAGGCTAACCTGTGCAAACTACAGGATAACATGTGCAAGCTCCAGGATAACCTGTGCAAACTCCTGGATAACCTGTGCAAACTCCTGGATAATCTGTGCAATCTCCAGGATAACATGTGCAAACTCCTGGATAACCTGTGCAAGCTCCAGGATAACCTGTGCAAACTCCTGGATAACCCGTGCAAACTCCAGGCTAACCTGTGCATACTCTAGGCTGACCTGTTCAAACTCGAGGATAACCTGTGCAAACTCCCAGCTAATCCAGGCAAGCTCCTAGATAAACTCTGCAAAGTCCTTGATAATCTGTGCAAACTCCAGGCGGACCTGTGCATGCTCCTGGATAACCTGTGCAAACTCCTGGATAACCTGTGCAAACTCCATGTAACCTGTGCAAGCTCCAGGCTAACCAGGCTAACTTGTGCGATCTCCAGGATAACCTGTGCAAACTCCTGGATAACCTGTACAAAACTCCAGGAGAACCTGTGCAAACTCCTGGATAACCTGTGAAAACTCCAGGGTAACCTGTGCAAACTCCTGGATAACCTGTGCAAACTCCTAGATACCATGTGCAAGCTCCAGGCTAACCTGTGCAAACTACAGGATAACATGTGCAAGCTCCAGGATAACCTGTGCAAACACCTGGATAACCTGTGCAAACTCCTGGATAATCTGTGCAATCTCCAGGATAACATGTGCAAACTCCTGGATAACCTGTGCAAGCTCCAGGATAACCTGTGCAAACTCCTGGATAACCGGTACAAACTCCAGGCTAACTTGTGCACACTCTAGGCTGACCTGTTCAAACTCGAGGATAACCTGTGCAAACTCCCAGCTAATCCAGGCAAGCTCCTAGATAAACTCTGCAAACTCCTTGATAATCTGTGCAAACTCCAGGCGGACCTGTGCATGCTCCTGGATAACCTGTGCAAACTCCAGCCTAACCTGTGCAAACTCCAGGCCCCAGGCTAACTTATGCAATCTCCAGACTAACCTGTGCAAACTCCTGGTTAACCTGTGCAAACTGCAGACTAACTAGTGCAAACCCCTGGATAACCTGAGCAAACTCTTGGATAATCCGTGCAAACTTTAAACTCACCTGTGCAGACTCCATGCTAACCTGTGCAAACTACTGGGTAACCTGTGCAAACTCCAGGCTAACCAGGCTAACATGTGCGATCTCCAGGATAACCTGTGCAAACTCCAGGATAACCTGTGCAAACTCCAGGATAACCTGTGCAAACTCCTGGATAACATTCGCAAACTCCTGGCTAACCTGTGCAAACTCTAGGATAACCTGTGCAAACTCCTGGATAACCTGTGCAGTCTCCAGGATAACATGTGCAAACTCCTGGATAACCTGTGCAAACTCCTGGATAACCTGTACAAACTCCAGGGTAACCTGTGCAAACTCCTGGATAACCTGTGCAAACTCTAGGATAACATTTGCAAACTCCTGGATAACCTGTGAAAACTCCTGAATAACCTGTGCAAACTCCATGTAACCTGTGCAAGCTCCAGGCTAACCAGGCTAACGTGTGCGATCTCTAGGATAACCTGAGCAAACTTCTGTATAACCTGTACAAACCTCCAGGAGAACCTGTGCAAACTCCTGGATAACCTGTGGAAACTCCAGGATAACATTTGAAAACTCCTGGCTAACATGTGCAAACTCCAGGATAACCTGTGCAAACTCCTGGATAACCTGTGCAGTCTCCAGGATAACATGTGCAAACTCCTGGATAACCTGTGCAAACTCCTGGATAACCTGTGCAAACTCCAAGATAACCTGTGGAAGCCAGGCTAATGTGTGCGAATTCAGGATAACCTGTGCAAACTCCTGGATAACCTGTGCAGTCTCCAGAATAACATGTACAAACTCCTGGATAACCTGTGCAAACTCCCGGATAACCTGTGCAAACTCCATGCAAACCTGTGCAAGCCAGGCTAACCTGTGCAAGCTCCAGGCTAACCAGGCTAATATGTGGGATCTCCAGGATAACCTGTGCAAACTCCTGGATAACCTGTGCAAACTCCATGCTAACCTGTGCAAGCTCCAGGCTAAGCAGGCTAACGTGTGGGATCTCCAGGATAACCTGTGCAAATTCCTGTATAACCTGTGCAAACTCCTGGATAACCTGTGCAAACTCCTGGATACCATGTGCAAGCTCCAGGCTAACCTGTGCAAACTACAGGATAACCTGTGCAAACTCCTGGATAACCTGTGCAATCTCCAGGGTAGGATGTGCAAACTCCTGGATAATCTGTGCAAGCTCCAGGATAACCTGTGCAAACTCCTGGATAACCTGTGCAGACTCCAGGCTAACCTGTGCACACTCTAGGCTGACCTGTGCAAACTCGAGGATAACATGTGCTAACTCCCAGCTAATCCAGTCAAGCTCCTAGATAAACTCTGCAAGGTCCTTGATAATCTGTGCAAACTCCAGGCTGACCTGTGCATGCTCCTGGATAATCTGTGCAAACTCCAGACTAACCTGTACAAACTCCAGGCTAACTTGTGCAATCTCCAGGCTAACCTGTGCAAACCCCTGGATAACCTGTGCAAACTCTTGGATAATCCGTGCAAACTTTTGACTCACCTGTGCAGACTGCATGCTAACCTGTGCAAATTACTGGGTAACCTGTGCAAACTCCAGGCTAACCAGGCTAACGTGTGAGATCTCCAGGATAACCTGTGCAAACTCCAGGATAACCTGTGCAAACTCCTGGGTAACCTGTGCAAACTCCTGGGTAACCTGTGCAAACTCAGGAAGAACATTAATCACAGGAGTTAACCTTATCTTGACAATTTGTAGTTGCTTGAGAATTGCTGGAGGAAAGGACCGGTGCAGCAGGTGCTTTAAGAACATAAAAAACACTTGCAAAATGCAAACATGGCGCACCCCAGAACACAATATAGTTGCAAGAAAGATCACCACAGCTCAGCTTGCCCAGTATCCGTCTGTTAGCCATTCCTTTTGTGTGGAAATCCAGGCCTGTAGAAAACTATCGGGGAGAAATCAAAGCAGAGCAGTTCGACTCTTCAATAATTACCTTTCTCCTTTTATTCATTTACTTACTTGATGAGCAAGCAGCAGATACAAGTCTGGCTGCTGATTCCACCTTCTGAGTTCCCACTCCCCACCAAGGAAATGCCTCACTGCCTGTAGCTGTTGGCCCCTGGAGTCTGGACACTGGTGGTGCTGGTGCAGCAAGCCTTTCAAGTAGCAGCAGCAGGTTGGAGATCCATGTTCATGCTGGCTGCTCTGAATGGAAACTTCCTGAGCTGAAGACATGTGTCATACGTGTTCAGGCTGCACCTGGCTCCGAGGATGATTTCATTGTGGGCTGGGCTGGCAGAGTCAAGCAAGGGTCAGGGTGGGCACCTCCCACAGCCCCTCCACTACCTCCCTCTTGTTAATTTACTTTCATTCTAGGGTCCTCCCGGGCGTGGCCTAAATGCAAAGTTCAGAAACCTGCATGTGTCACTGCACCAACCCAAGCCCACAATATAAATATAATGTGGCTGTTGTGGCACATCAACACAAACAGCAAGTATAAATGTAATATTTGGGGGAGCCACAGAAAAATATAGGCTGGCCTGGCCCCGCTGTGCCCCCCCGTGGCTACGGCCCTGCTTAAGCCAAATAAGTCAATGGGGCTTTCAAGGAGGCTCGCACAAAGCCCACTCTATATGTACTGTAAGCAATAGGCCTGTAGACTGTTGCATTGTCAATCTATACCTAAAAATTACTTTCTCCTATTTGAGGACTAAATATAGGGATCAATTTACCAATTAAGAGGTAAAAATATAGGCAGTGATTTCGATCTCCTCCTGAGCATATATTTATGGTTTTTAAAAAAAAATGTATTAACCAATATTCCCTGTAGTATGTCTGTAAAGTTGTGCCGGGCAGAGGTTTCCTTCATAGTATTGAGAATTTCATGTGAAAATTCCAGTGAGTTCACATTTTCGCTGACCAATATTCTACATAGGGCAAATTATTATTTGGGTGCAGTAGTTTTCCTAGGTGGTATACTACTCCCAATTATAACTTGCCCAGTATTCCCACACAAAGATTTCTGAGGTATGGGAACACTGCACCTAATTTTATCAGCCTTAAAACCCTGCCCATAAAATCACGAGGTTCAGGCTGCAAGTGCAACCGGACCAGGGCCTTTGCTCACCGCCCATCCATCTCACATGGCACAGGGGCGCACAGAATGTTCCCCCATAAGAGCCTACAGCCTCTGCTGTGCCCTGGTGACCACCCCATCCCCTGCCCCACAGCACCAGACCAGCTCCCCACTCAGAGCAGGTGGTAAATGGGTGCAGATTTGTCCCCGGAATTGGGGACACTGAATTCGGATTTGTACCCAGTAATTCTGGGTTTGTATGTTATTCCCCATGGCCGGATTTATATGTGGGAATACCACCAGAAATGTTATTTCCTGCCATTGGGTAGGCATGCAGATAAATCTAGCAATCTTCTAGTTTTGCTCCTGTTTCCCCCGTGTCTATCTGTATTACCATTTCCTTGTTCACCATGTCATATGTACTTTACTGCAAAACTACAAAAAAAAAAAACAAGCAATCTCGTGTTCGGGTCCAAAGTGTATAATTCAGCAAAGGGGGACTGTAGACCCTGTACAAACGCATATTTAATTTTTCTGCTTCAAAAGCAGTTTTTCCTGTAAAGGATGCTCTTCCCCTAAACGTCCTGAAAATTGGAGTGATCTGTCCCCCAAACTAACCCAAAAGGGGTGTCATGCCACTCTTGCCGAAAGTCATTATCTGGCCAGTTCCATGGTCAAAGGGGTCAGATTGCATTGTCGGCCTTTAATTTGTGTTTACAGACGAATATAGGGGCAGATTTACAAGCCCCTTGCGACACTTTTGCGCTGCTGTTGCGTCACTTTTGTGACGTAACGGCGGCGTAAAAAATGCGGCAAATTTACAACGTGACGCATCTAGGGAGATGCGTCACGTTGTAAAACCCTGCGTCACATTATACCTGCGTCAGGTATAATGTATGCAGGGTAGGCGTTACCACGCAGGAAAGCCTCGTAAAAGTGACGCAGTGAAATCTACAAGATTTCACTGCGTGACTTTTAGGACGCCACTGCGTCAAAACCTTACGCCTGCTTGAAGCAGGCATAAGGAGTGACGCAGTGTATTGGGAATAGGCCGCAACACTCATTGCTGGAGTTGCGTCGTGCTTGCGACACGACTCCAGCAATGCGTGACTATTCCGCCAATAGATGCGTCAGAATTTCTGATGCATCTGTCAATCCTTGCGCCATAGAGCACCGTATTGTAAATACGGCGCATCTATGGTGGCGCAAGGGTTTTTCAAGCAGGCACAGGGAAACTGACGCATCTATACAGATGCGTCAGTTTCTTGTAAATCTGCCCCATACTTCTTTAAACGGATCAGTGATATAGCTGCCATTGCTCCTTCAATCGCTGCGCTGCTTCTATTCATGCTGTTGTCTTCTTTCTCTCTCCCTTCAATCTGAAAACCAATACTACACAAAAATGACTCTCTTAGAAGGGCAGCTCTTCAAAAAGTGCCACTTCTCGCTTTAACAGGCATTGTGAGAAATCCTATTTTAACATTGATTTTCCCTGTTGTGCTGAGACTGAAAATTTTGCCCAGAGCCTTCTAATTTGTTTGTCAAACTTTGAAGAGATGGTGAGGCAAGTTTAGACAGGAACTCAGGTAAGATTGTTTTTAGGACATTTTTGATTCTGGAAAATCAAAAGCAAACCACGCTGGGGCAGATTTACAAGAAACTGATGCATCTGTATAGATGCGTCAGTTTCCCTGCGCCTGCGTGAAAAACCCTTGCGCCACCATAGATGCGCCGTATTTACAATACGGCGCACTATGGCGCAAGGATTGACAGATGCGTCAGAAATTCTGACGCATCTGTTGGCGGAAAAGTCACGCATTGCTGGAGTCGTGTTGCAAGCACGACACAACTCCAGCAATGCAGGTTGCGGCCTATTCCCAATACACTGCGTCACTCCTTACGCCTGCTTCAAGCAGGCGTAAGGTTTTGACGCAGTGGCGTCCTAAAAGTCACGCAGTGAAATCTTGTAGATTTCACTGAGTCACTTTTACGAGGCTTTCCTGCGTGGGAACGCCTACCCTGCATACATTATACCTGACGCAGGTATAATGTCACGCAGGGCTTTACAACGTGACGCATCTCCTTAAATGCGTCACGTTGTAAATTTGCCGCATTTTTTACGCCCCGTTGCATCACAAAAGTGACGCAACAGCAGCGTAAAAGTGACGCAAGGGGCTTGTAAATCTGCCCCGCTGTTTCGAGATTTTAAAAATCCAATTGATTAGTAATACTGGTGCAACCAGTTTTAGCTGTTTGCGTCGGAATTGGGACAAAAAATACAAAAGAGGCGTTTGTCGCTTCAGGTAAATCTTCTTTCGACATTTCTAAGGTTGATTACTATTGATAGAGCCCACCTTTTCAGCAGTGCTATGATTAGTTAGAGTGGATGAGAAGAAGGGTAATCAAAATATACAAGGTGAGCTCTAAACATTGGAAATCCATGACGTAACCCGAATGAATGACGTAACATCAATGAAGGAGCACAACACAGTGGAAAGCAAATATTAAACATGAGCTGGGCATCGAGGAACATGATTGTAGTCCTTATTTATAACGCAGAGTGCATCACTATGTTGACCTCTCCTCAGTGGTGGCTTGTCTGGCGGGGGGTGGCGGGGCGAGGCAGGAAGGGGGTGAAAAATACAAATTATTTTCAAAAAACCACTTACCTCTTTGTTATCTCTCCGCTTCTCTTCCTGAATCCGAGTCCGGTCCGGAAGAAGCAGGAAGCACACAGGCTCCCCTAAGCCAATCACAACGCTGCTGTTGTGATTGGTCTGAGCGCCGTGGTTTGGCGCTCAGACAGGGACTATGAGCCTGTGCATGTTCTTCACCCAAGCTGAGCATTACAGCCTGGTGGAGAACACACAAAGTGCGCATGACTGTTTGGCCGGCCCAAGACGGCCGGCCCAACCATCATGCACACTTATTGTGCACAAACCGCTCCTCCTCCCTGTACCACCAGCCCTGCCCCGCCCTAACCCAGCCCCGTAGCTATGAAAAATAAAATGATAATAACGTTATTATCATTTTATTTTTTCCTTTTTCTTCTGCTCTGAGAGCAGTGGGGCGACGCTCCTCCGCCTTAGCGGATGAGCCACCCCTGCTTCTGGTGTTCCTTTTCAATGTCTCCGATTGTCAGATCTGTGTAGCCTGAGATAACTCTGCTCTCAGGCTGGATCTTCAGAGTAGTTTTATTTATTTTTTGGAGGTTTTATACAGCTCTGCATGCCACAGTGGTAGCCTCAGAGCGCAGAATAAGTGTTGAATGAGATAGCTGTGATATTTGCTATCAAAGTTACTAAAGCAAATGCTGGTCATACATGTGTAGACAGGGAGATATTTCTACTTTGTGAGGTCTGCGACTTTCAGTTTTATTCCAGCTTAGGTACAGAGCTCTTTGGTGAAATCTGAGCCTTTTTGATCTTTGTCTGATTGTATTTATCATGGTGCACCTGAAAAATCAGCTACTCTACAGTATGTTAAGGTGGTAAGTCCTTTTGCATTATTGTAGAGAAGAAAAACAGTTACAGGAGTGTGTCTGTGATCGTTGAGTATGATGTAGAAGGAAGAAACATCTGTTGGGAAAGGTGTGTGAGTCTGAGGGGCTAAGTCACAAAGATACGTACAGTGAAAACACATGTTTATGCCCAAATTACCTTACATACACCATAAAGGGATTCATGGGAGATAGAAGCCCAACTACATGTGGTAGAGCTCCACCATAAGTGCAGAGTTCTCCATACCCTTAAATCCCACCTCGAGGGAGTGAAAATGGGCATTGAAAGGTGTTGTTAGCCCTGGAAGTTCATAATGCCACAAACATGAACATCTCTTGCCATTCACAAACTCCTCTCTTTCCAAGTTCCACCATTTATAAGGTTAGATTTTTTTCATCTACCATGGGTTGGCGCAAAGCCTTTTCTAGGACGATAAGGTGCTGGTGTAAGAGAAGTGCTTTCTAGTCAGGGATAAATATTTTTCATACAGAGAAAAAAATAAGCTTTTCCCCTGTATAGAGTTCTCCACTATGGAGAGCTCTACAAAGTGGCTGGGAATGCCACATGACCATGTGCAGTTATCGTGGCATACTGCTGGGAACGCTTGTGAATTCCAAAAATTTGAAAAAGTACATGCAGGTGTACATATCCGTCCATACCTTTCCTACTTTCTTTGCAGTGGGAACTCTGGAGGTGGGTCAGATGGGGTATGTGCCCCAGTTCTAGTCTTTCCTTAGCTCCCCCCTACATGCCCCAACACCACAGCTGCAGTATGTACTAGGAGGCGACACAGAAAATGCAAACAGACATTGCACCTTGCCACACAGACGTTAATTTGTCCAATCACTTTTTATTGTAAAGCAGTGTTGTTGACTTAAAAAGTTTAAATCTGTATGTATATGTGTATGATACACCTGACATCCTTGAAGTGGCATTCCTCCAAGCCTTTTGACTTCACACCCTCACTAGTCTGAACTCATTTTTGTTTGCATTAGGACTCTGTATTTTATCACTGCTAAAGTGCTTGTGCTCTCTTCTTAAAACTTGGTGAAATTGGATTACACCTAATTGGCACTTTTAATTTACTTAAAAGCCTCTAGTATATGGTACTACATGTACACAGGGCCTGTAAATTAAATGCTATTAGTGGGCTGCGATACAAAAGGGGATGATGGACGGAACGTTTGAGCCAATCAAACACTCACCCCCAGTCAACTGATCTGGGTTTAATCCATCATCATTCTTTAGCTCACTCCACCACCCCAGTTCAGACATGGCCATATGCAAATCAGTCTGACCCTGTGCCTCATGGGAACAGTCCAGCCCGAACTGCCAAGCCATGTCTTCCCTGGACCGGAAACAAGCATCCTAGGACCGGTTTCTGGCATTTCAGCCGTCATCAGCCAGGCTTGCTTGAATCCAGTGGCAAAGTGAGCAAGGGACCCACGTCTGGGCATACCCCCGCCAACTTAGGGCGACCAAAGCGATACAAAAGGGGATGATGGACGGAACGTTTGAGCCAATCAAACACTCACCCCCAGTCAACTGATCTGGGTTTAATCCATCATCATTCTTTAGCTCACTCCACCACCCCAGTTCAGACATGGCCATATGCAAATCAGTCTGACCCTGTGCCTCATGGGAACAGTCCAGCCCGAACTGCCAAGCCATGTCTTCCCTGGACCGGAAACAAGCATCCTAGGACCGGTTTCTGGCATTTCAGCCGTCATCAGCCAGGCTTGCTTGAATCCAGTGGCAAAGTGAGCAAGGGACCCACGTCTGGGCATACCCCCACCAACTTAGGGCGACCAAAGCGATACAAAAGGGGATGATGGACGGAACGTTTGAGCCAATCAAACACTCACCCCCAGTCAACTGATCTGGGTTTAATCCATCATCATTCTTTAGCTCACTCCACCACCCCAGTTCAGACATGGCCATATGCAAATCAGTCTGACCCTGTGCTTCATGGGAACAGTCCAGCCCGAACTGCCAAGCCATGTCTTCCCTGGACCGGAAACAAGCATCCTAGGACCGGTTTCTGGCATTTCAGCCGTCATCAGCCAGGCTTGCTTGAATCCAGTGGCAAAGTGAGCAAGGGACCCACGTCTGGGCATACCCCCGCCAACTTAGGGCGACCAAAGCGATACAAAAGGGGATGATGGACGGAACGTTTGAGCCAATCAAACACTCACCCCCAGTCAACTGATCTGGGTTTAATCCATCATCATTCTTTAGCTCACTCCACCACCCCAGTTCAGACATGGCCATATGCAAATCAGTCTGACCCTGTGCCTCATGGGAACAGTCCAGCCCGAACTGCCAAGCCATGTCTTCCCTGGACCGGAAACAAGCATCCTAGGACCGGTTTCTGGCATTTCAGCCGTCATCAGCCAGGCTTGCTTGAATCCAGTGGCAAAGTGAGCAAGGGACCCACGTCTGGGCATACCCCCGCCAACTTAGGGCGACCAAAGCGATACAAAAGGGGATGATGGACGGAACGTTTGAGCCAATCAAACACTCACCCCCAGTCAACTGATCTGGGTTTAATCCATCATCATTCTTTAGCTCACTCCACCACCCCAGTTCAGACATGGCCATATGCAAATCAGTCTGACCCTGTGCCTCATGGGAACAGTCCAGCCCGAACTGCCAAGCCATGTCTTCCCTGGACCGGAAACAAGCATCCTAGGACCGGTTTCTGGCATTTCAGCCGTCATCAGCCAGGCTTGCTTGAATCCAGTGGCAAAGTGAGCAAGGGACCCACGTCTGGGCATACCCCCGCCAACTTAGGGCTACCAAAGCGATACAAAAGGGGATGATGGACGGAACGTTTGAGCCAATCAAACACTCACCCCCAGTCAACTGATCTGGGTGTAATCCATCATCATTCTTTAGCTCACTCCACCACCCCAGTTCAGACATGGCCATATGCAAATCAGTCTGACCCTGTGCCTCATGGGAACAGTCCAGCCCGAACTGCCAAGCCATGTCTTCCCTGGACCGGAAACAAGCATCCTAGGACCGGTTTCTGGCATTTCAGCCGTCATCAGCCAGGCTTGCTTGAATCCAGTGGCAAAGTGAGCAAGGGACCCACGTCTGGGCATACCCCCGCCAACTTAGGGCGACCAAAGCGATACAAAAGGGGATGATGGACGGAACGTTTGAGCCAATCAAACACTCACCCCCAGTCAACTGATCTGGGTTTAATCCATCATCATTCTTTAGCTCACTCCACCACCCCAGTTCAGACATGGCCATATGCAAATCAGTCTGACCCTGTGCCTCATGGGAACAGTCCAGCCCGAACTGCCAAGCCATGTCTTCCCTGGACCGGAAACAAGCATCCTAGGACCGGTTTCTGGCATTTCAGCCGTCATCAGCCAGGCTTGCTTGAATCCAGTGGCAAAGTGAGCAAGGGACCCACGTCTGGGCATACCCCCACCAACTTAGGGCGACCAAAGCGATACAAAAGGGGATGATGGACGGAACGTTTGAGCCAATCAAACACTCACCCCCAGTCAACTGATCTGGGTTTAATCCATCATCATTCTTTAGCTCACTCCACCACCCCAGTTCAGACATGGCCATATGCAAATCAGTCTGACCCTGTGCCTCATGGGAACAGTCCAGCCCGAACTGCCAAGCCATGTCTTCCCTGGACCGGAAACAAGCATCCTAGGACCGGTTTCTGGCATTTCAGCCGTCATCAGCCAGGCTTGCTTGAATCCAGTGGCAAAGTGAGCAAGGGACCCACGTCTGGGCATACCCCCGCCAACTTAGGGCGACCAAAGCGATACAAAAGGGGATGATGGATGGAACGTTTGAGCCAATCAAACACTCACCCCCAGTCAACTGATCTGGGTTTAATCCATCATCATTCTTTAGCTCACTCCACCACCCCAGTTCAGACATGGCCATATGCAAATCAGTCTGACCCTGTGCCTCATGGGAACAGTCCAGCCCGAACTGCCAAGCCATGTCTTCCCTGGACCGGAAACAAGCATCCTAGGACCAGTTTCTGGCATTTCAGCCGTCATCAGCCAGGCTTGCTTGAATCCAGTGGCAAAGTGAGCAAGGGACCCACGTCTGGGCATACCCCCGCCAACTTAGGGCGACCAAAGCGATACAAAAGGGGATGATGGACGGAACGTTTGAGCCAATCAAACACTCACCCCCAGTCAACTGATCTGGGTTTAATCCATCATCATTCTTTAGCTCACTCCACCACCCCAGTTCAGACATGGCCATATGCAAATCAGTCTGACCCTGTGCCTCATGGGAACAGTCCAGCCCGAACTGCCAAGCCATGTCTTCCCTGGACCGGAAACAAGCATCCTAGGACCGGTTTCTGGCATTTCAGCCGTCATCAGCCAGGCTTGCTTGAATCCAGTGGCAAAGTGAGCAAGGGACCCACGTCTGGGCATACCCCCGCCAACTTAGGGCGACCAAAGCGATACAAAAGGGGATGAAGGACGGAACGTTTGAGCCAATCAAACACTCACCCCCAGTCAACTGATCTGGGTTTAATCCATCATCATTCTTTAGCTCACTCCACCACCCCAGTTCAGACATGGCCATATGCAAATCAGTCTGACCCTGTGCCTCATGGGAACAGTCCAGCCCGAACTGCCAAGCCATGTCTTCCCTGGACCGGAAACAAGCATCCTAGGACCGGTTTCTGGCATTTCAGCCGTCATCAGCCAGGCTTGCTTGAATCCAGTGGCAAAGTGAGCAAGGGACCCACGTCTGGGCATACCCCCGCCAACTTAGGGCGACCAAAGCGATACAAAAGGGGATGATGGACGGAACGTTTGAGCCAATCAAACACTCACCCCCAGTCAACTGATCTGGGTTTAATCCATCATCATTCTTTAGCTCACTCCACCACCCCAGTTCAGACATGGCCATATGCAAATCAGTCTGACCCTGTGCCTCATGGGAACAGTCCAGCCCGAACTGCCAAGCCATGTCTTCCCTGGACCGGAAACAAGCATCCTAGGACCGGTTTCTGGCATTTCAGCCGTCATCAGCCAGGCTTGCTTGAATCCAGTGGCAAAATGAGCAAGGGACCCACGTCTGGGCATACCCCCGCCAACTTAGGGCGACCAAAGCGATACAAAAGGGGATGATGGACGGAACGTTTGAGCCATTCAAACACTCACCCCCAGTCAACTGATCTGGGTTTAATCCATCATCATTCTTTAGCTCACTCCACCACCCCAGTTCAGACATGGCCATATGCAAATCAGTCTGACCCTGTGCCTCATGGGAACAGTCCAGCCCGAACTGCCAAGCCATGTCTTCCCTGGACCGGAAACAAGCATCCTAGGACCGGTTTCTGGCATTTCAGCCGTCATCAGCCAGGCTTGCTTGAATCCAGTGGCAAAGTGAGCAAGGGACCCACGTCTGGGCATACCCCCGCCAACTTAGGGCGACCAAAGCGATACAAAAGGGGATGATGGACGGAACGTTTGAGCCAATCAAACACTCACCCCCAGTCAACTGATCTGGTTTTAATCCATCATCATTCTTTAGCTCACTCCACCACCCCAGTTCAGACATGGCCATATGCAAATCAGTCTGACCCTGTGCCTCATGGGAACAGTCAAGCCCGAACTGCCAAGCCATGTCTTCCCTGGACCGGAAACAAGCATCCTAGGACCGGTTTCTGGCATTTCAGCCGTCATCAGCCAGGCTTGCTTGAATCCAGTGGCAAAGTGAGCAAGGGACCCACGTCTGGGCATACCCCCGCCAACTTAGGGCGACCAAAGCGATACAAAAGGGGATGATGGACGGAACGTTTGAGCCAATCAAACACTCACCCCCAGTCAACTGATCTGGGTTTAATCCATCATCATTCTTTAGCTCACTCCACCACCCCAGTTCAGACATGGCCATATGCAAATCAGTCTGACCCTGTGCCTCATGGGAACAGTCCAGCCCAAACTGCCAAGCCATGTCTTCCCTGGACCGGAAACAAGCATCCTAGGACCGGTTTCTGGCATTTCAGCCGTCATCAGCCAGGCTTGCTTGAATCCAGTGGCAAAGTGAGCAAGGGACCCACGTCTGGGCATACCCTCGCCAACTTAGGGCGACCAAAGCGATACAAAAGGGGATGATGGACGGAACGTTTGAGCCAATCAAACACTCACCCCCAGTCAACTGATCTGGGTTTAATCCATCATCATTCTTTAGCTCACTCCACCACCCCAGTTCAGACATGGCCATATGCAAATCAGTCTGACCCTGTGCCTCATGGGAACAGTCCAGCCCGAACTGCCAAGCCATGTCTTCCCTGGACCGGAAACAAGCATCCTAGGACCGGTTTCTGGCATTTCAGCCGTCATCAGCCAGGCTTGCTTGAATCCAGTGGCAAAGTGAGCAAGGGACCCACGTCTGGGCATACCCCCGCCAACTTAGGGCGACCAAAGCGATACAAAAGGGGATGATGGACGGAACGTTTGAGCCAATCAAACACTCACCCCCAGTCAACTGATCTGGGTTTAATCCATCATCATTCTTTAGCTCACTCCACCACCCCAGTTCAGACATGGCCATATGCAAATCAGTCTGACCCTGTGCCTCATGGGAACAGTCCAGCCCGAACTGCCAAGCCATGTCTACCCTGGACCGGAAACAAGCATCCTAGGACCGGTTTCTGGCATTTCAGCCGTCATCAGCCAGGCTTGCTTGAATCCAGTGGCAAAGTGAGCAAGGGACCCACGTCTGGGCATACCCCCGCCAACTTAGGGCGACCAAAGCGATACAAAGGGGATGATGGACGGAATGTTTGAGCCAATCAAACACTCACCCCCAGTCAACTGATCTGGGTTTAATCCATCATCATTCTTTAGCTCACTCCACCACCCCAGTTCAGACATGGCCATATGCAAATCAGTCTGACCCTGTGCCTCATGGGAACAGTCCAGCCCGAACTGCCAAGCCATGTCTTCCCTGGACCGGAAACAAGCATCCTAGGACCGGTTTCTGGCATTTCAGCCGTCATCAGCCAGGCTTGCTTGAATCCAGTGGCAAAGTGAGCAAGGGACCCACGTCTGGGCATACCCCCGCCAACTTAGGGCGACCAAAGCGATACAAAAGGGGATGATGGACGCTACGTTTGAGCCAATCAAACACTCACCCCCAGTCAACTGATCTGGGTTTAATCCATCATCATTCTTTAGCTCACTCCACCACCCCATTTCAGACATGGCCATATGCAAATCAGTCTGACCCTGTGCCTCATGGGAACAGTCCAGCCCGAACTACCAAGCCATGTCTTCCCTGGACCGGAAACAAGCATCCTAGGACCGGTTTCTGGCATTTCAGCCGTCATCAGCCACGCTTGCTTGAATCCAGTGGCAAAGTGAGCAAGGGACCCACGTCTGGGCATACCCCCGCCAACTTAGGGCGACCAAAGCGATACAAAAGGGGATGATGGACGGAACGTTTGAGCCAATCAAACACTCACCCCCAGTCAACTGATCTGGGTTTAATCCATCATCATTCTTTAGCTCACTCCACCACCCCAGTTCAGACATGGCCATATGCAAATCAGTCTGACCCTGTGCCTCATGGGAACAGTCCAGCCCGAACTGCCAAGCCATGTCTTCCCTGGACCGGAAACAAGCATCCTAGGACCGGGTTCTGGCATTTCAGCCGTCATCAGCCAGGCTTGCTTGAATCCAGTGGCAAAGTGAGCAAGGGACCCACGTCTGGGCATACCCCCGCCAACTTAGGGCGACCAAAGCGATACAAAAGGGGATGATGGACGGAACGTTTGAGCCAATCAAACACTCACCCCCAGCTGCAGCACACATTTTGCGACTCACTAAAGTAGCTTTTAAAATCATGTCTTAGGCCTACCACTGCAGCCTGTACAGCAGTTTTAATCTGCAATTTCGACCTGGCAAAATAAACCTTTCGCAAGGCCGAAACCTTCATTTTTAGGTCGTACATTCGAGACCTCTTGTATATACTTTAGTACATACTTATGTGTGTAGGTACTTTGTGGGCTCTGGAGATCAGCCCGAGGACTTGTTTGCTTCTGCTTAGGTACTTTGTTTTCTGTTCAACTGCCTCTATTTAACAAGCCCGTCTGCGCCCGTCCGCGCCTGGACCGCGCCCAGCGCCAGAACCCCTGGGCTGTGCGCCCCCCGCTCCAGCCTCGAGGACCGACGCCGATACGATGCCACCACACTCCACGCTCTCAACCCCGGACGGACGCACAACTGCTTCAAGGCCGCCCCGAAACGCACCCATGGTCCCTTCACCTGCCGGAACTGCAGCTACACCAGCCTCAGAGCCACCAAGGCGCCCGCCAAGAAAGACCTCAACCACCTCCGATGCATCCTACTGAACACCCGCTCCGCACGCAAACACGCCGTCGAGCTCTGGGACCTGCTCGACACATCATCACCAGATGTCGCCTTCCTGACAGAGACCTGGATGAATGACTCCTCCGCCCCCGACATCGCCATAGCCATCCCAGGCGGCTATAAGATCACCCGTAGAGACCGCATCAACGCAGTAGGAGGAGTAATCGCCATCGTCCACAAGAACACCATCAGGGTCTCGACCAGCACCGACGACACTCTCAGCACCGCCGAACACATGCACTTCCAGATCCACACGGACCCCAACACCACCCTTAGAGGCACCCTTGTCTACAGACCCCCTGGGCCCCAACCCCAGTTCAGCGACTCCATCGCCGACTTCATCAGCACGCACGCCCTGACCTCTACCGACTACATCCTCCTCGGAGACCTGAACTTTCACCTGGAGAACAACAACGACAGCAACTCCACCACCCTGATCGACAACCTCGCCAACCTCGGTCTGAGCCAGCTCGTCACAACACCGACCCATTCCGCCGGCCACATGCTTGAC
Organism: Calotriton arnoldi; assembly: GCA_963921515.1. NCBI lineage: Eukaryota > Metazoa > Chordata > Amphibia > Caudata > Salamandridae > Calotriton > Calotriton arnoldi. Next base: position 154,278 of record CAWUFW010010301.1, read on the forward strand.
CCCATCTTCTCCTCAAGCTCCCACGTCTCCTTCAGCCACACTACGGAACTCCTCTGGACCGACCACCGCTGCATCCATTTCACCTTCCAGAAACCCACCACACACCACCGCACCCAACAGATCCCACGCCGCTGCTGGAGCAAAGTCACCGAAGACCAACTACGGGCAAACCTCGCTCTCAGCCCTCCCTCTGACCCATCCAACACCGACGACGCTGCCTGCAACCTCAGACGATGGATAGACGACTGTGCCAACACCCTCGCCCCGCTGAAAAAACTCACCTACAGTGACACCACCAAAAGAGCAAGCTGGTTCACCTCGGAACTCCTAGCTTCCAAGCGTACCTGCCGGAAACTAGAGAAGAAATGGCACAGTGATAAGACACCGGACAGCCACGCAGCCCACAAAGACGCCATCCGCAACCACCACCACCTCATCAAGTCCGCCAAGAGAATCTCCTTCAAAGACCGCCTCGACAACAACGCACACAACAGCAAGGAGCTCTTCAACATCGTGAAGGAACTCTCCAACCCCAGCTCCAACACCAACGACATCCCGCCGTCGCAAGCCCTGTGCGATTCCCTCGCGACCTTCTTCCACCGCAAGATCGCCGACATCCACGACAGCTTCAACACCCAGACAGCCCCAACCAAGATCGATGCACCAGACCCGCCGCACACCATCGACCACGACCCCCTGCCAGCCTGGGCCAGCATGAACATCGATGACACCATCAAGACCATGAGCACAATACACTCCGGCTCCCCGTCAGACCCTTTCCCGCACCACATCTTCAACAAAGCCAGCAGCTCCATCGCACCCCACCTGTGCATCGTCATCAATCTCTCCTTCGAGACCGAGACCTTCCCAGAGAGCTGGAAACACGCAGAGATCAACGCCCTACTCAAAAAACCCAAGGCGGACCTGAGAGACCTCAAGAACTTCCGGCCCATCTCCCTGCTTCCGTTCCCAGCCAAGGTCATCGAGAAGATCGTCAACAAACAGCTAACCCGATACCTCGAAGAAAACAGCATCCTGGACCCATCCCAATCAGGGTTCCGCAGCAACCACAGCACTGAGACTGCCCTCATCGCCGCCACCGACGACTTCAGGATCCTGCTGGACAACGGTGAGACCGCAGCCCTCATCCTGCTGGACCTCTCCGCCGCCTTCGACACTGTCTGCCACCGCACTCTACGCGCACGCCTCCACGTCGCAGGGATCCGAGACAAGGCCCTGGAATGGGCCACCTCCTTCCTCGCCGGCAGAACCCAGAGAGTCCGCCTCCCACCATTCCGATCCGAAGCCTCCGAGATCATCTGCGGCATACCCCAGGGATCATCCCTCAGCCCAACACTGTTCAACATCTACATGGCCCCGCTCGCACGCATCGCCAGACAGCACGACCTCAACATAATCTCCTACGCCGACGACACTCAACTGATCCTCTCCCTCACCAAGGACCCCTCGCCGCCAAATCCAACCTCCATGAAGGAATGAAGGCCGTCGCCGATTGGATGAAGATCAGCCGACTAAAACTGAACACGGACAAGACAGAGGTCCTCATGCTCGGCTCCAACCCCTCAGCCTGGGACGACTCCTGGTGGCCAACGACACTGGGAGCAGCCCCGACACCCACCGACCACGCACGCAACCTGGGAGTCATCCTCGACTCAACGCTCTCCATGGCCAAGCAAGTCAACGCAGTCTCCTCCTCCTGCTTCAACACCCTCCGCATGCTTCGCAAGATCTACAGGTGGATCCCGACAGATACAAGAAGAACAGTCACCCAGGCCCTCGTCAGTAGCAGACTTGACTATGGGAACGCCCTCTACGCGGGAGCCCCGGCCAAGCTCATCAAGCGACTGCAACGCATACAAAACGCCTCCGCACGCCTGATCCTCGATGTACCACGCCACAGCCACATCACCCCCCACCTGAGGAACCTGCACTGGCTCCCCGTCGACAGGAGAATCTCCTTCAAACTCCTCATCCACGCACACAAGGCACTCCACAAGACTGGCCCAGCCTACCTCAACAGACGACTCCTCTTCTACGTCCCCAACCGCCAGCTCCGCTCCGCCGACCTCTCCCTCGCCACCGTCCCTCGCATTCGATGAACAACCACCGGCGGCAGATCCTTCTCCCACCTCGCCGCCAAGACCTGGAACACCCTTCCACTAAGCCTACGACAGACCCAAGACCTGCTGACCTTCAGGAGGCTACTCAAGACCTGGTTGTTCGACCAGTAGCAGCACCCCCCCTTTTTTTCTCCCCAGCGCCTTGAGACCCTCGCTTGTAAGTAGTGCGCTCTACAAATTCTGTGATTGATTGATTGATTGATTGATTGATTGATTGATTGAAACGACCAATAGAGGTCAGTAAAATACCAGATTTGCTTTCTGCTTGTTCAACTGCCTCTATTTAACTGTCTTGATAGAAAACGACCAGTAGAGGTCAGTAAAATACCAGAATTGCTTTCTGCTGAGGGACTTTCTTTTTTTTCTTTTTCTGGCAACTGCCTCTATTTAACTTTCTTGATAGAAAACTACCAGCAGAGGTCAGTAAAATACCAGAATCCCTTTAGCATCTCTAGATTCCAGTCCATAGAAATTGTCTTCCACGAGCACCCGGAGACAATAATATTTTTTTCAAATCTTGTATTTTCAGTGATATGACCACCGAAGGTCCTGATTTTATATTAAAAACAGAGCTTTGGACTATACCATTTCCCGCTGTAAGGCAATATTTCCCTCCATGTGTTCCCATACCTGGCATGTCACGCAGTTTGGTGCTTACTTTCCCTCCATGTTAAAGAACAGTAGATGTTTCAGCACCCAGGCTAATGTGCTGCATAGCTAAATACATCTAAGGTCCCAAAGGCAAGACCGATTGCATTGCAAATGCTTGTTTATACTTATAAGTCACCCAATGGCAGGACTTAAAGTCTCAAAGGACAGGGTGCCTAGTATTGAAAAAGTAGGACATGTGGGTTTAGGTTATACATGTTCTGACAGTGAAAAACTCCTAAAGTCATTTTCACTGTTGTAAGGCCTATCTCTCCCATAGACTAACCTTATTACAATTAATAGGTGTTAAAGTCAGATGGAAGCAGATGGAGAAATGCTGTTTGTACTCAAATGAATTGTAATGTGAAATCCTCTTTAATGGTAAAGTCAGATTTTAAGTTACTATTTAGAAAGTTGCTGTTTTGCTGTCTAAACTAACTGTGCCTTTCTGCCAGTGTCCTGGGTTATATGACTGTGAATGGCTCTACTTTTGGAGGCTGTGTATTACTTCCAGACAGTGAAATAAAGAAAGCCTATGTATGAGGAGAGTGGGTTCTCCTGATAGGATGGCTGGGAAGAAGCTGTGCCCTGCCCTGATTATATTTTAGAGGGCTCTCCCTGCAGCACACACAAAGGAACCTGACACCCGACCTACAATTACCTTTGTCAGCCTTGGGAGTTTGGAGCAGGACCAGGGAAAAGGGAAGGACTGACCAGAGCCAGTTTTGGGGGTAGGTCCGGGATTTTCCCCAGACAAAGGTTGGCGCCATGTATAAAAATGGGACCTTCAGACCCACTCATCAGAACAATCCTGGACCTGTGAAGGACAGAAGCAGGACTGCCCAGCTGTCTGCAAACTGTGAAGGAATACCGGACCTGCTTGCCTCTTCTCAAAGACTCCAGAAGTGACTCCAATGGTCAGTTGGCTGAACTTCTGTCACTAAATTAACCTGAGCTTAACCCCCAGTAGATATGGCACAGAGCAGTCAGGTGTAACTTAGAGGCAATGTGCAAAGTATTGATGTAGTGCCGAAACAGTAATAAAGTCAAAACATAGCACAAGAGAAATTCTAAACCTATTTCGGAAAATAGATTAATAAAAAAAAAAAGTAAAATGACACCAAAATGACAAAAATCCTCAAAGGGGAACCGGCTGGAGTTATGAAGTTTTAAAGTTTAAATATAGATATATGCATTTAGCAGCAATCATTGTCATCTGGATGTGCTTGAGTGTTACCTAGGTGTAAGTTAAGGCTGATCATGATGGAAAGTAGGTTGGATACGGAAACCAGGTTTGACCCTGCAGATGTCTTACCCTCTGGCTCAGTCACTGAAATAGAAGTCAAAAATCCTGAGTGGAGCAAGTTAGCCAAAGAGGGCTCCATGTTGACAGATAGTCACTGTGCAGTATCTGGGGGAAGCTGTTGACTTTTGGTGGGAAAGCTCCCAGTACAAGAAATTTAAATTTTACACCCAGAGAAGGTCCCTCGCCGGCCCGATACCTTTGCCGCCTTTGCCCGGTGAACATTTCAATCTTCATATTTAGTCACTTTTTCGGAGCTTATGGTGCTTCCAGCGGGGCATAGCTGCAGGCTATAGCCAAAGAGGAGTCCATGAGGCAAGATACATTCTCCAAGAGGTCCTGCTGAATCGGATTTGCTGCTGTGGAAAACACAGAGGGGGAGCATCCTGAATCTTTGGGCCAGCTGCAACACACCTTTGCTGGATCGGCTTTGCAAGTTGGTCCCAGTCCTCCAGAGGTCTTTGTAGTCAAAAAGATTTTAAGTTCCACGTTGCAGGAAATGTTAGGAGTAGACTTTTACACCAGCGAAGGGTCAAGGACCTTGGGGACAGCACTTGGGGGTAAAGACTCATTCAGCAGACGAAAGCAGGAGTGTCCAGGTCATGCCCAGATGGAACTTGTCAACAGTGCAGTTGCAGAAAAAGGGCTCTTGTAGCTTTTTGAGTCCCTTAATCTTGAAAGGGAGGTCAGCATTATGACCCCTGGAGTCCATATCTTTGTCCTGGGTACAAGAGGGAGAGTAGGTCCAGTCTTTAACCTCTTCTCAGGTCACAGACTGCAGGTCCAGTCCTCTTCCAGTCCTCTTCTGTCTTCCACAGATCCAGAAAGTGTTCTAACAAGGGTACTGAGGATGAAACATTTATGTCTGGCTCCATACTGTGGGTGGGGGAAACTACTGCCAACTCTCTAACCAAGAGATGGAAAGGTCCCAGGTATACCCCTACCCACTTTTTCAGCATTTACTTTTTGCCCTACTCCAAACTTTTTTTATTTTTTTTTATTTATTTGAGTTTTATATAGCGCTGGCTAGACCCGGAGGTATCAGAGCGCTTTACATAAGGTTCCACAAAGTTACAAAATTACATAAGTTACAAGTTACATCAGTTACTAGAAAAACATTTCACGAACGTAGAAAATGAGATAAGTTGAGCTTAGAAGGGAAAGGGTGTAGGGTAAAGGGGTAGGAGGGAAATAGGATGGAGAGACGAAGGAGAGTCTGCCCAGAGTCCGGCTGAGTAGGTGACGGCCGAGGGGGAAGTCCACAGCCCATCTCCTCTATAGCTATCAGGTAGCTCCACCGGTCATCGGTCAAATAGTTAGGTCTCAACGGAAAAACATTTAGAGAGCATAGTGGACAAGATAAATGGATCATAGGGGGGGTAGGGTAAAGTGGTAGGAGGAAAATAGGATGGAGAGACTAAGGAGAGTCTGCCCAGAGTCCTGCTGGGTAGGTGACGGCCCGAGGGGGAAGTCCACAGCCCATCTCCTCTTTAGCTATCAGGTAGCTCCATCGGGCATCGGTCAGAAAGCTAGGTCTCCACGGTCAGAGGTGAGTTCGTAGAGTAAGTATCCTGATGGGTAGGCCGAATGGAGGAAGGATAGGGAGTAGCCATTCCGCAGCGCCTTGTCACTCCTTTTGATTCTGTTTTTTTATTTTTTTTATTTAAACTTTTTTAAAAACACGACGCTCCCCTCTCCTCATGAGTGACATGGTGGCCATCTTAAGGTCAGGCACTGGGTGTGATCTTGTATAGCATATCTTTGCAGGCCGCGCACTTGCTATGAATTGTGAGGGTCTCTCCTCTTGGCCCCCGAAAAAGACCCTGTGCCTGTGTGTCATCAAGCTGTGTCCCCATTCCTTACAGGCTTTCCACGTGTGGGCGCCATCACGGAGTCAGGCCACTAAGTTCATCCCCTCCGAAGCTCCCAGCCGCACTGTCTGCATGAGTGCTTACCGGGCTGTTCCCGCTGCCGCGCTTATCGATCCTCCTCACCTCCTCTGTCCTCAAGGCGTCGGATTTATGTGACTCGGGGTAGTCACAGAAGCGACTGGCTCCACTGCCCGTGTGCGATCGCCGATTCACGGGGCCATAAATTCAGTCGTGCTGCAGTGACCGGGAGTGCACCGATGATTCCGCTCACCGTCCCCGGGCTCCGGCTCGCGGGAGTGCCTCAGAGCCCGTTCATCTCTCCCGGGAGCTCAGACGCTGCCGCCATCTTGTAGCCGCGGGCGCCTCTCGACCTCCGGGTTCGCGCCCAAATAGCGGGGATCTCGGCGGAATCACTGCAGATGCAGCCTCTCTACTTGCTCCCACATCTCCCCTCTCTACCTAAAACCAAAATAGCAGAACCTTTCCTCCCCTGTGCAGAGCTCCTGTGCTCACCCCAGGGTGTGGTCAGTGAAATGAGCAACCCCAACTCTGGGTCTGATTACGATATATGGTGAACTCACGTCCCCCCAACATCGCCGCAGTCTCGGGACCGACCGACCTCCGGTCGGCGGTCCCGACACCGCCATTACAATGTGACCTCACATGGTGCGGTTGCATACTCCCATTTCCCTATGGCAGCTTGTGCTGCGGCCGTAACCCTGCCATTGCACAAGCTCCCATGGAGAAATGGGAGCCTGTATAAATCCCTGCATCATGTGGCAGGCACCTCATGGTGCCTGCCACACGGGTGCAGGGATTTACAGGGGGCACCATAGGAGCCGCCCAGGCTCCCAACCGGAGCCTGTGGAGACATGGGGGCCCTGCTAGGGACAACCAAAGTCTCTTTCTGTCAGACTTTTCATGTCGGAAAGACCGACATGAAAAGCCTGTTGGAAACCAACATCATAATCCCCACGAAGTAAACGCCGAACATAGGGGATTTTGAGCGGCCTCCGACTGGCCGACGGGCTGCTTGAGTTCGTCGGAAGCCAGTCGGTACAACCGGCTGGTTTCAAATCTGACAACTTTTATCATAATAAGGCTGTTGGATTTGAAACCTACGATGTGAGTCGGAAAACCTCCGACCTGTGGTCGGAGGCTTTCCGACTCACTACATAATAGGCCCTTCTGAGGTCAATTTGCCAAGTTCTAGGGGCAACTCCTCTCCCACTGGAATTGGTGCCTGGCTCACTGGGGAAACAAAGAAGGGTCCTGCCAAGGTGTCAGCTAACATTTGTCTAGGACACAGCAGGTTTCTTTGAAGTTAATCAAGCTTCTGGGTATAGCACATATGGTCATCCTGTCAGAGGAACAGAAAACACCTCCCCACATACAAGCCTTTGTTCTGCTCTGGGAGACGTTTTCACACCTTATCAAGGGGGCTATTCAGCTGCCATGTGACCGTTGAAACTCATAAAAAGTGGTCTTTAGAGGCTTTACACAGTGAACAGGTAAGTTTCTAAATGTATATTTTCTAAAATAATTATTACAAATCCAACTTCACCAGTGAATTGGGTTCATAATAAATATTTCAAAAAGTCCAAGAATGAAATTTGTAGATGTTTCCTAGCTGGAAATAACATTATTAAATTTATTGTATCCCAATGCTTTCTTATAGAACAGAAAACCCTGCTACCATGAAAATAGCTTTTGGGGCCTTTTCACTGTATGAACACGTTAACCTTAAAATTTTAAATGTACAACTTTTAAATACTATACTCCCTGCCTTTTGTGCAGTAAGGCCCAGTGCCTTGAGACCCTTACGGGTGAGTAGTCACGCTTTACAAGCCACTTGATTGATTGATTGATTGATTGATTAAGGCTTACTAGACCTACTGTAGTTTTAGGTTTAGGCCTGTCAAAAGGTGTTATTTTGACAAGACAAATTTGCAGTTTTAATGCTGCACAGCTAGGCTGCAAATGGTAGGCCTGCAGTCATGTTTGCACTGTCACTGCAGTGGATGGGACAGAAATGGCTGTTGCAGTCCAATTTTGACATTTAACCTACAGACACTGCGTACACTTTGTGCCATTTACTAGGTATTTTTAGGTAAGTTAAATATGCTAATTGGGGTCATTCCAATTTCATCATGTTGAAAGGAGGAGCACAGGGATAAGCAGGGTAAATTGCACAGAGTCTTTCAGCCAGTAAAAACATGCAGGCAAAACACTGGGTGTACACCACACAAACAATTGGTAATTTACAAGAGTTGCCTCTGTACATCCATGGAGGCCATGAAGTAGGGCATTACCACCATCCAGATGTGAGAGAATGAGGGCTTGAACAGCAGTTCTGAAGTTGCTTTCAGGAAGAAACATTTCCACTTTCTTTAGAAGGGAGAGCTGGTACCACACAGTCTTTGTTTTTTTGCAGTTTGTTCCTTGAGGGCGTTCTTGGTGTCATGAATCCAAGTCACTTGGTATTCGGTGAAAGTTGGGGTTCGAAGCCATCAAAAGTTAATGTAATTGAGTCAGGTTTGTATCGTATCTTGTTTGCTGGCCATGAAAAATAAAATAAATTCTGTCTTGCCTGGGCAGTGAAAAACAGTCCAGGTTCTATTCTGGTCGGCTCCTGGACAGGGCCAACATTTATTTGTATCTTGTCAATGCGCCAGGGAAGCAATAATGTCTTCACATGTCACTTACACAAGAGGGTCAATTGTCTGGCAGCTACTTTTCGTCTACTTCTGGATATGTCTTAAAGCTGTCTGTATAAAACGAGTGAAAAACTGATATAAATGTCAGCTGTACCATAAGGAATAGCAGCTCATTCTGAATACAGATTGCAATATGTGGGCAGGTTGTGTAATAGGAGAACTCGCTGTGAGACCTCCACAGACTGGATCTCACTACCCACGACCTACTATATCTGTTTTGGGTTTCCAATCTTGTATTTTACTCTTTATCTAGTACATTACTTGATGTTTCCTAGCATTACTTCAAAACAGATCAGAGTATTTTTTTCCCTTCTGACTTAATGAGTCAGGACCATCTTTGGGGATACTATCTCAGGCAGCTGCACATGTCTGCTCCAAACCCAAATTGTACCATGACCTCAGTCATAAAGAGAACGTTTTGAAAAATATACAAGATAAAAACTATGGGTAGAAGTAACAGAATACACTGATAACGCTGATCCTTATCTTATCACCTCTAAGAATCTTCAGGTCGCTAGGATCTTTTTACCTGCTGAATAGTGTGAAGGGAAGAATATCCTTTTCAATCATGCGACAATTTAGAATCCAGTTACCTTAAAAGACCACGGACTCCGTATTCAATTTTGTGGGTTTATTACAGCCAAGAATAACTGCACATGCAAACACCTCAACACGAGGTTAAAGAAATAGATGGGCACTAATACAAATAGCATCCTACGCAGGAGTCTCATCCGATTCAGGATAAGAAGAATCGTTAGCTCCAGAAGTATTAGACAAGCGATAACTGCTCCGATCTCTATATTATTCTTCATTTACCTAAATAAGCATAAAACCATTAGCTGTCCCTACTCTATCACTAAGGTGACATACCTACTTAACGAACTTCCCAGGCAAGAGTAAAGAAAAGGTGTCAGCTGTGAAGACTTCCTGAGAAGTGCACTCACATAGCATTTCAAGCTCGTTCTAAGATGCTCCTTCCTAGAATCTCTCTCTGCCTTCCTCTCTGGTCTCCTCTACATCTTCTCTCTTTACACCCTCGGGGCACTGTCCCTAATACAAAATGCACACACAATTGAACACGCCCTTCTCACGCCTCTTCGGCCAGGTCTTCCTTCTCGTACTTTTCCATCGAAACTCTTACTTCATCCAGGACGGTTACGACGACCTTGAGTCCCAGGCACCTTCTCCGCTGAAAGTATCATCCCTACATTCCAGTGTACTCCCATCTCAATGCCTCCCACCACCCTGACTCCTGAAACAAAGAACCAGTCTTTCGCTAACGAGGCATGTGTCCTTGCACCTGCAACAGAAGATACATTTCAACAGACTTTCCTTCCCTCTGCACGAATCTGCCAACTGTACCCGGAGAGCCTTTCCAAGAGAATCTTCTCTGCCTACAAAATAAGCTAACATAAGAACAAGTCAGGCCTTCCCTTTGCGTATGCAGTCAGGCCTTACACAATTTAAACACACAATTCTTAATTACTTCTTTAAGCATAGGCTCGTATATTTCATATGCAAAGCATAAACTACACGTGCACTTTAATATCATACACGTTAATTACTGCATCTCAACTGCACGTGACCTAACCTATCTACGCATTATGCTAAACATATTTCAATACTGTGTTACATTTGCATGATTAAAATAACACTACTACTCTCTTTAATCATTCCAATAATGCAATTTGAATTACATTTTACTATCCACTCATTTATATACGTCTGAATATATACGGATGCGGACTAACAGTGATTATGATGCACCCCTACAAATTTTACGAGAACATGGCGCTCTATCAGTTCCCCCCTTTGATGACTCCTGTCATCACATCTTTTCACTCCCTTGGAGAAAGAACCGACCTAAACAGAACTCGTTGCCATTCTCCCTTGTCGGAATCTCTCCAAACTCTTAAGGTTTCGATAGTGACTGTCCTGCAGTCTAGCCATTCTCGTCTCATTTTCTCTCAAGGCCCTCTCAGCTCTGCCTGCTCGATACCACTTGTATGCTTTGATCAGACCCCACAGACAAACCACACAAACCACCACAATAATGAGAGGTCTCAGAACATAGCCAAGGAATCCCTTTCCCAAATTCGCAAACCAGCTCCCCACTTGACCGAATCCTTTGCCAACTTTCTCCCAAACTCCCTCTTCAGTCAAGTCTGCTATTTTCGTGTGGATCGTAGTGATGTTACTTATATATTTCTCCAGATCCTTGCTGTGGTCTGGTATATAAGTGCAGCACTCTTGAACCTTCAACAATTTACAGACTCCGCCCTCTTTTGCCAATAGGACATCCAAAGCAAGACGATTCTGCAAAATCATTGTCCTTATCGACAACATCTCTCCATCCACAAGTATCAACGACTTTGCTGTATTCATTGATAGTTCATTTATCACAGTCGCCAATCTCCGGATCTTTACATCCTTCAAGATCACTCCCAAACTTGGTATCATTGCTCCAAAGATATCTCCCACTACAACCCCTGCACTCGCACCTCTCCTCACTCTTGAATGCTTTCCACCTTCCAAAAGCTCCAAATCCTCTGCATGGTAAATCTTTGGAAATATTATTCCCAAGTAACACGTACCATACCAGTTCGCAGGCAATCTCACGTAAGCATTCCTTCCACACACAAAATACACCGTAGGTATCACTTGTACAGGGCCTTGCAGAAAATTCTTTGCTGACTCTTCCATGGTGAAAATATGATCAAACGTACTCTGTCCCACCGGGTTCTTTTCATAGTAGGTCTGGTAACGTCTCACACACAGCTTTCCCCTCTGCTCCTTGTCCAATGCTATAGGACCATAACTTCCTTTTGTTCGGTGCAATCTTTCCTCCTCGGTCCAATCTACTGGACTACCTCCTGTGTCTCGTGTCTGTGTTAATTTTCTATATCTATCTTCTACCTCCTCTACAAACTTCTTCTCTACATCTGATAATGAGCACGTCAAGTTATGTCGGTGAGCATATGCTGTATCTAATTCCAAAGATGGTATGAAGTACTTCCTAAGCCTATCTTCTGACTTATAATAGTCGTATTTATTCAAATGTTTGTAAGCTGGAACTTCAGGAAGCACTGCATCGTAATTGGAAAAGAAATACTCAAACTGATCTCTTTCATAGAATATACTAAGCAACAGACTACATGAAATCCCATACGTCAGTGGAAGATGGTGATATCTAATACCCTCATCCACTGAAGCTGGCAACTGCATACACACATAGCAATCTTTCGCATCCATCGCTTCTACATACTCATATAGCAGCTTGGCATACGCATTAAGCTTAAAATCACTTCTAGACAAATCTACATGCAATCTACGACTCTCTTCTATTAGCAAAGCTTTGTCAGCTCCTATGTTTCCCTCCTTTTTGCTAGGTGTAGTAGGTGTAGGAGTCCCTGGCACCCCTCCACTGCTAGCTCGTGTGGAACAGCATATGAAACTACAACTACTATGATTATAGAAACTATCACACCCCCTATCAGTGTGCGTACGATCAATTTGGATCTACGATGTGGATCTCCAGCCTCCATGATCTCAAAAGTTCTCAAAGTTCTTGGTATAAGCAATGAACACTCAAAAAGTCTCGGTCTTCTGCCCACGTGACTTGCTTAACCAGTTCGAGAAACACTCCGAGACCTCTAGAAATTCCCTTTTCAAGCACAGTTTCTTATTTACATAGTCCAGAAAAAGACTTCCCTAAGCTCTCGTTCCTCTTCGGTGGAAAGTCTCTAAGTTTATTCTTCTTCCACTCGGATCTAGGTTATCTTCTTCTTTAGACTTTTTATTTACAACAGGTTATATTTCATCCACGATAAGATCATCTGCAAGCGCTTCTAAAACATGATACAAAAGTTCAAGGCGAAGAATTACCATTTCATGTGAAGACGGCTCAAATCCAAAAGACGGAAATTCGAGTCGATGCAAAACCAATTTTCGGACTTTACTCAGAAGCGAGGGATTCGGAACCGTGAGGGTCAGTATTCCTTTGACTTCGAGCCCTGGTATTAACAGCACCACCTTCAGCACCACGCTCGGGCTCTTGCTGACCACCTGCACAGACCTCCGCCTCCCCGAGCTCACTACCCCCTGCATCAGTCACTGCATAAGTCCACTCAGGGGTAGCGTATCTCTGGCAAGGTACTCTCATTCTTTTCAACCTCCTCTGACCCTCTTGAGTTTGCTCTCCGTCACTTGCTTCTGATTCAGACGTTTCAGACACTGGAGCAAGATCTCTTTTGGGTGCCAACCTCATATTCAGTCGCCTCTGTCTTTCAGGCCAAGCCTCCTCACTTCTGGTCGTTCTTCCGCCTTCCCCTTCTATACCCTGTGCACCACTTCCTTCTTCTGCTGAATTTGACTCCACTCCACCCACTGCACCACCACCTCTGTCATCCGAGTCAGAGTCGAGGTTCTGGTTGTCGGAACCCCCTTCAGCCTGCTCTGGTGCACAACCAGCTGCGTCAGCGGCCCTCACAGCTTGTCTTGTCCTCTCATGTGGCCCTGCCACATCAGCTGGATTTTCATCTACGAGAGGAGCTGTTTCTTCTGAGGGTGCTGAAACTCTGCGGGTTTGGGAAGCGTGTACCCAGTTCGGCAATCCTCCACACTTCACTGCTGTGTTCGTTACCAGTATCACCTGGTACGGGCCTCGCCACCGAACATCCAAACAGCTCTTCCTCACGTGCTTTCGGACAAGCACCCAGTCGCCTGGACACAGGTCGTGGCACAGATCACTCGAGGCCGGAACAGCTGCAGCTTGTACCTGCTGGGACTCTGAACGGACCACATCAGATAGTCCTTTACAGTAATCGAGAATCAAGTCATCAGTGATGTTTATCAATGCTGTAGCTGGTACTGCTGGCAACCGCATTGCCCTTCCCATCAAGATCTCATGAGGGGAAAACCCAGTTCTCCTGTCGGGAACACTGCGAATACTCATCAGCACAAGTGGCAGTGCGTCAGGCCACTTCAGAGACGTTGATGAACACATTTTTGCCATTCTTGCCTTCAAAGTTCCATTAACCTGTTCCACTATCCCAGAATCCTCTGGTCGATAACTGCAATGCAATCTTTGATCCACATTCAGTGCCGCACAAAGCAGCTTCATGATTTCACTGTGGAAGTGTGTTCCTCTATCTGATTCCAAAGAGGTCGGAAAACCAAACCTCGGGATGAGTTCCCTCAACAATAACTTAGCCACTGTGAGGGTGTCACACCTGCGTGTTGGGTAAGCCTCCACCCACCGTGAGAATACACACACCACCACCAAAATGTATCTCAACCCATTGCACTTAGGCATTTCTACAAAATCTAGCTGTATCCTATTGAAGGGTCCTCCTGACCTCCCAATGTGACTCAAGGTGACTACAGTTTTCTTTCCAGCATTCATCTGCTGATACGTAACACACCTCTGACAAACTGCTTCAGCAATCGCACGAAATCGTGGGTTATACCACGTTTGTCTAAACACATGCATCATTGCATCTCTACCAAGGTGTACCGGTCCATGTATTAGTCTCGCCATTGGGCTCAGCAAATCCTCTGGCAATACAGCTTTCCCATCACTGGAAACCCAAACATCCACATCCCCTCTTTCACATCCTGCTTTGACCCATCCATTCCGTTCCTGGTCTGAGACTTCATCCTGCAGTCGCTTGAGTTCCTCCCAAGTGTCTGCCATGGCCAACATCATGTTGAGCTCGGTTCTTTCTTGGCTCTCTCCTGTGTAACCCTCTGTAAATATGCATCCTTGTTCTGCACAAAAGCGGGCGACTTCGTCCGCATAATTGTTTCCCAAAGACACAAAATCCTCCCCCTTTCCATGCGCAGTGCACTTGACAACTGCGATTTCCTTCGGATATTGCAATGCATCTAGCAGTTGTCTCACATGTTCTCCATTCCTAATGGGTGAACCAGATGATGTCAAAAATCCCATCTGGGACCATAACTGTCCGAAGTCATGAACCACACCGAACCCATACTGGCTGTCCGTGTAGATTGTGATTCGAATTTGATCAGCGGCCAAACAGGCACGAGTCAAGGCAATGATCTCAGCTACCTGCGCGGAGTGTACTCCTTCTAGGCAAGCGACCTCAACCACTCCTGAAATGGTACATACAGCAAACACTGCTCTTAGTTGGCCGACACTGTCTCTTAGACTTGAACCATCGACAAAGAAAATTTCATCTGGGTCAGTCAGTGGTTCATCGACGATGTCAGGTCTCGGTTTGGTGCACAGTTCAGTCACATCAAGACAATCATGGTCCGCACAATCTTCATCATCTGCATTCGGTATGGGCATTAATGTTGCAGGGTTTAAAACGGAGCACCTTTTCAGAGTCACATTCTCTGCGGCAAGTATGACTTGCTCATACCTCGTTAACCTGTTATTCGTTAGGTGCTGAGTCTTAGTCCTGGTCATCAACAATTCAACCGAGTGTGGCACATAAACTGTCAAAGGGTGGCCCATTACAATGCTTTCACATTTTTCAATGCTGACACCTGTTGCAGCAACGGATCTTAGACATCCGGGCAACGCAGAAGCTACTGGATCTAGAGTAGCTGAAAAGTAGGCAACTGGTCTACGGATACCTCCATGATTCTGAGCTAAGACCGCTAATGCACAACCCTCCCTCTCGCAACAGAACAGTGAGAAAGCCTTGTTGTAATCAGGCATTCCCAAAGCTGGTGCACTGCACAAATCCTCTCTCAGTCTTAGGAATGACACCAAGCACTCCTCGTCCCATGGTACCGGATCACTCACATCCTTGTGCGTAAGCCTTTGCAAAGGCTTTGCTCTAAAGGAAAAACTGGGAATCCACTGACGACAATAGCCGACCATTCCCAAAAACTTCCTCTTCTCTCTGAGTGGTGGGCACTGCCATGTTCATTATCGCCTCAATTCGATCTGGTGACACCTTCCTCTTGCCTTTTTCTAATCTGTGGCCCAAGTACTGTACCTCGTTTAGACAGTACTGCAATTTGTTCGGGGATACCTTGTGTCCATTCTCTGCCAGGTGATTCAGTAGGGCTATCGTGTCTATCCTGCAAGCGTCTTCTGTTTCTGATGCCACAAGTAGATCATCTATGTATTGCACAAGAACTGAGTTCTGTGGCAACACGAGACGCTCAAGATTCTTTTTCAAGATCTGATTAAAGATCGATGGGCTCTCTGTATACCCTTGAGGGATACGACACCACGTTAACACATGATTTTCCAGCCGGAAAGCAAAAAGAAATTGGCTTTCCTCGTGGAGCGGTATCGAGAAGAATGCTTGACACAAATCAATGACAGTAAACCACTCGGCTTCACATGGGATCTGAAACAGTATCACTGATGGATTCGGTACCACTGGACAACATGGGATATCTATCGTGTTAACCCTTCGCAGGTCTTGCACGATCCTGAACTTCCCGCTCGGTTTCTGTAGTCCCATGATGGGTGAATTACATGGGCTACCTCGTATCTCCTTCAGAATACCTTGCTTGATCATAGACTCGATTACAGGCCTAATCCCTGCGATCGTTTCAGGCGACAGATTGTACTGGGGCGTTTTAGGGAATTCAGCATTCTGCTTCACCTGGATCTGCACAGGTTCAACCCCCTTGATTAGTCCGATCTCTTCTCCCGTGAAATCCCACACTTCTTGTGACACAGAATCTCTCAAATCCAGTGCAAGTTCCTCCACTGTCACCACTGGATACATTTCTATACACAAGTGTTGATTGGCAACTTTGAAGGTGGCATCGTCATCCTTCGTCTGAACCTCCACTCCCCTAGGTGTGCAATAGATAGTCCAGTTCAATTTACATAACAGGTCTCTTCCCAAAAGACAAACCGGGCTCGTATCGCACACCACAAACTGGTGTCTAGTTTGGAAGGAGCCTATCCTCACCGGAATCGGTTCGGTCAATGGGCTAGTTATTCTTTTGTTCACCACTCCAACAACTTGGATCGATTGTCCCAAGAGGGGTAGGTTGGGGACCACTGCTGATCTTACAGTGGACCGGGTAGCACCAGTGTCAACCAACAGTGTGGTAGGATGACCATCAATGTCTGCCTCCACAAAAGGTCCTCTCTGGTCTACCTCCAAGACTGCTCCAAGTGTGCAATCTTCCTCCCCCCTCAGGCACCGTCAGGCCAACGGGTCTGGACTATACTCGCCATACCCTTCGAAACGGGGCATCTGCTGGTAGGTCCGCATTCCTTGCGAAATTCTCGGTGGCTGGGGGACCTGCACTTGTGGGTTATACGTCCCCCCTTTCATCGATCTGGGCCTCATCACAGTATTAACTACCTCCGGCATGGGTGCCTGAACCACTTCTACCTCCTGCTGCACCTGGTTGGCTGGGTTCAAGGGGCACTCACGCTTCCAATGTCCAATCTGATGACAAAGATGACACGCAGTGGTCTTCTTCAGTGTCGCCACATCCACCCCCGTCTTGGGATCTATAGGTTTCCCTTTTCCCTGGCCTTGCCCATTTTGGTTCCCTTGGTAATTTCCCTGTCTCCTTCCCAGCGTCCCTCCACTAGGCTGGACCTGAGCTGTCTGCATCTGAACGAGCATCAGTTTGTCCTTTAGCTTCCGGTGCTTCGAGTCTACTTCATCGCTACAGTACCTCGCATACCGCAAGATTTCATCTACCGGCTTGTTCTGCCAACAGATCAAATGGTGCTGTATCATGAGGCTGACCTCTGGTCTCAATCCCAAAACAAACTTTGAGACAAACTGTCCCATGTCCTTGGGGTCTAAGGCATCTAATCCGCTATACTGTTTAAAAGCTTGCAAGAGTCTTTCATAATACTCATGCACCGTCTCCTTCGGTTCCTGCACAGTCCGATCTATCTTAACCCAATCGATGTCTTGAGGCGAGATCTTCAACTTCAACCATGTAATCACTTGCTCAAATTGTTTCATTACAATGGGTGATGGACCATTTGTAACGGCATCCCTTTCAGGTTCAAAGGTCGGCCACTCAACTGCAATTTTACAAGCTGTCCACAAATCTCCTGGTACCACTATATCAAACAAGGTGTTCAAATCAGTCCATAGTACCTTCAAAATTTTTACGAAACGCTCAACCTGTTTGTACCACTCTACGGGTTTTTCCCTCAGCTGAGGAAAATCATTTGTAAACGCAGCCAAGTCACCTCTACTCCACGGCACATGGACGTACCCTCCGTTCTGTACTTCCCGTAAAGGATAGTTCCCTACGCCCGTCACCCCTCCCCCCGGAGGCGGCGTTTCTCCTACAGTCTTTTTGGCAATCTTCTTCTTTGACCACCTTTCCTCCCATTTATTCAACATTATCCATATACGCATCCCTTCAATCAAGTCTTTAGTATGCGTCCTTAATCCAGTGACCCTTTTCTCCTCTAGTTCTTGATCGCTATATTGCAACCTATGGGATCCTTGCAACGATTTCGTTTTATTCGTATCCACCTCATATTTCTTAGCCAATTCTGTAAATTTCTCATGTGCGGCCCTTGCTTTACGGGTCACGTCCTTTGCTACAAAAAACAGCTTGTCTGGCTCGTAGATCTCTATTCTCTCCAAAGGCAGGTTCCCACTAATCATTTCGTCTACCTCTGCTTTTAGTCTCACTACATCCAACAACCTCGCCTTCACAGCACTCCTCAACATTTCCCGGCAAGCCGCACCATTCCGCTCATCATAATCACTGTTTTGTTCTCGTGGCTTGCTCTCTTCCATCGTATTCCTGAAACCTGGTCTGTTTCCTAAATTGTCTTGTTCCCTATCTTCAGGCATTCTATCGCTCTGATTCCTTACGGGTGGTGTCCACATTCTCAAAGCTGACTTGGACTCGAATAAAGACCCTGGTCTTGCCGGTCTCTCGTCCACCTGTCTATTAGAGGAGTCTGCGGTGGCTGGCAGTGGCGTGCTCGCTTCTATGGGCCTCGGAGAACGGACCAATTGTACCTCTACGCCATTGCTTCCAACGCTGCTCTCCTCTGTCCCTGTAGTCTGCATTAGACTTCCTTCACTTACTCGATCTGGGTCATACACTGATACTATAGGACCAATGGTAACAGGTACCGTTAGGGAGTCCGGCAACCGCATATTCCCCATGGGAGACTGTGTTCCCGCTACCTCCGTTCCTGTAGAGATTTTTCCCACTACTCTCATGTTTGTCTGATTGTGCGACTCATCCATCCCTCCTGCCACAATCGAATTTCCTGCGCTATATTCTGGGTTTAATGGAGGTGGTCTCTCTGCCAGCAGCCTGTCTAACAAGCTGTCATCTGTATCACTGTCATCCTCCTCTGTGCTTTTTCCCTGCGTATCTCTCGTTTTCTCTAGAAACGGATATAATCTGTCCCCCTCAATTGTCTCCACTCTCCATCTTTTCTCCAGTGCATCCCATCTCGCATCTTGAAATGCCCTGATCGACTTCTTCACCCTTTCTTGGCTTTTGTCTCTCTTCCTGTCGTACGCTGCTCTAATCCATGCATGTAACGCCTCAAACTGTGTAGGCCTAGGTAATGGCCGCACGGAAGACATCACAGATTTCAACTGATATAACACTTCCAACCTGAAAGTACCATAGCGTGGAAAGGTCAATTCTTCTTCTCCTTCTGTCATTTTATGCCAATTCTCAAGCCAAATTATAGTATGTAATCCTACATTCTTAGCCATGTAATGTGCTGGCATATCCTCGGGAGGGACTTCCTCTCCTCCACGAGTAACCACATGTCTATCACCTCTACAGAGTTCTCGTAAAACTTTAAAACATTTCATGATAAAGCAGATTTCTGTTCGCACCCAATATTTCGTTTTACTTCCTGACTTCAGTCCACCAATGCCAGCGCGGCTCACACCAACCGGCCTATCGCAGCGCGGCACTGTCTGACGTCACCCTTCCTCCGCTCGCAGCAGTTCCCCTCCTTCCTAATTCGCTCGTTCTCGCTCGCACGTATCCCAGTCACACTCTGAAGCAATTGCCCGTCCTACCGAACAATTACCTCTCTGACTGTCGGTCCACTGATGACAGACCAGCCTCTCGAAATTGTTGACCTCAATCTGGCAACTGTCTGTCCGCGAACGACCGGACAATCACCTCCAACACAATCGATAGGATCCAAGTGCTCAATGTTCTGCACACAACAACCTACGACCAGCGTCGGTTATTCACACACTCACACATATGTTCCCTATCTTCAGTGGGTTTGTCAACGACGTCTCATGACCCCCACAACCTCTGGTCAACGATCTCAGCTCTGGGTGTCTTCTACACCACAATATCAAATCTCTCGGCCCCGCGCGCGCTCACGGTCCGATCCTCAATCACACGACTCTCATTCCAACTCCGCAAGACATCACATAACAATTAAACACCACAATATAACAAGCATCACCCCGTTCATACTCACTATACCACGAACTGCTACTTCCGCCGCACCGTCACTCTCCGTCAGTTCTCATCAACCGCCGTCGTCCTCCTCTTACGATCCACTGGATCACCATCACTCGGGCTTTCTGGGGCAAATAATCTCTTATCCTAATCTAGATCTTCCATTACTATCAGAGGAAACCATCCTACTCTGCTACCAACTGATAACGCTGATCCTTATCTTATCACCTCTAAGAATCTTCAGGTCACCAGGATCTTTTTACCTGCTGAATAGTGTGAAGGGAAGAATATCCTTTTCAATCATGCGACAATTTAGAATCCAGTTACCTTAAAAGACCACGGACTCCGTATTCAATTTTGTGGGTTTATTACAGCCAAGAATAACTGCACATGCAAACACCTCAACACGAGGTTAAAGAAATAGATGGGCACTAATACAAATAGCATCCTACGCAGGAGTCTCATCCGACTCAGGATAAGAAGAATAGTTAGCTCCAGAAGTATTAGACAAGCGATAACTGCTCCGATCTCTATATTATTCTTCATTTACCTAAATAAGCATAAAACCATTAGCTGTCCCTACTCTATCACTAAGGTGACATACCTACTTAACGAACTTCCCAGGCAAGAGTAAAGAAAAGGTGTCAGCTGTGAAGACTTCCTGAGAAGTGCACTCACATAGCATTTCGAGCTCGTTCTAAGATGCTCCTTCCTAGAATCTCTCTCTGCCTTCCTCTCTGGTCTCCTCTACCTCTTCTCTCTCTCCACCCTCGGGGCACTGTCCCTAATACAAAATGCAAACACAATTGAACACGCCCTTCTCACGCCTCTTCGGCCAGGTCTTCCTTCTCGTACTTTTCCATCAAAACTCTTACTTCATCCAGGACGGTTACGACGATCTTGAGTCCCAGGCACCTTCTCCGCTGAAAGTATCATCCCTACATTCCAGTGTACTCACATCTCAATGCCTCCCACCACCCTGACTCCTGAAACAAATACCCAAAATAGAAGAGAGGGGTCCTACTACACCAAAGGGACAGGACACCACCAATAGACACTTCTGTCAAAAGTAAAAATCCCTTTGGACTAATCTTTGAAGCATACAATAATCCCTACTGTCATACAATCACCATCCAATCACCAGCACCCATTAGAAACCAAAAGCATAATATAAAGACTATCATGTATTTTTTTCCTTTTTATTAGAATTTTTTTCCAATTGCACGTATCAAAAGTTGTTTATATACACCACATATATTATCAATTCACATATACTAAAAACATTTCATATGCATAAAAGGGAGAATTTTTATCATACTCTAAAAAACCCAATATCTAAGAAAAACACTCCAAGTAAATAGGATTTTCTGATGTTAGGATCCTAATTATGATCACACATAGGATTCCTTTTGCTCCTATTTCTGGGTTGTTGTTACTTGGGTGTAATCTCCAGCAAAGCGACGCGTTTCGGTGGTATCGTAATATTCACCACCTTCTTCAGGCTAAAAAAAACTATTGTTCCTTATCTCCCACAATATTCATCTAAAAAAACGGGTGCTGGTGATTGGATGGTGATTGTATGACAGTAGGGATTACTCCTGAAACAAAGAACCAGTCTTTCGCTAACGAGGCATGTGTCCTTGCACCTGCAACAGAAGATACATTTCAACAGACTTTCCTTCCCTCTGCACGAATCTGCCAACTGTACCCGGAGAGCCTTTCCAAGAGAATCTTCTCTGCCTACAAAATAAGCTAACATAAGAACAAGTCAGGCCTTCCCTTTGCGTATGCAGTCAGGCCTTACACAATTTAAACACACAATTCTTAATTACTTCTTTAAGCATAGGCTCGTATATTTCATATGCAAAGCATAAACTACACGTGCACTTTAATATCATACACGTTAATTACTGCATCTCAACTGCACGTGACCTAACCTATCTACGCATTATGCTAAACATATTTCAATACTGTGTTACATTTGCATGATTAAAATAACACTACTACTCTCTTTAATCATTCCAATAATGCAATTTGAATTACATTTTACTATCCACTCATTTATATACGTCTGAATATATACGGATGCGGACTAACGGTGATTATGATGCACCCCTACAAATTTTACGAGAACATGGCGCTCTATCAACACTATACTGCAACCAAAGCTTACAAGACTGCAAGACTTGAACCTTGCTGAAAGGATAGGGCTAGACAGGGCAAGAGTGGAAAAGTGGCTTATAATTTATCAAGTGTAGGGCTATGGTGGTTGAGTTATGGCTCATATGAGGACCTCTCTATAATCCTCTAACATAGCCATCCATGCCAGACAGTGTCTTCGATGCCTGCTGGCACCTGGCCTTCCTATTTGCATCTGTAGACGTATTGGGTTATGGATAACTCTGCCTGAATATGCCCGATGATCACATTCCATGCCATTGCCTGCCCTTTCATCCAGATTTCAAGCACCTGTTTGACCAGCACTGTAGCCAGATCAAGAAGGCTATAAGAAGGAATTGAATAGTCACTGTATGCCCCCTTTGCTTGCAGGCTACCACTACCCTGTGTTGCAAAGGCTCAGACTCTAGTACCCCCGCCCCCCCATCAATCAAGTTGTTTCCCACTGACTGGAAGCTGCTGGCGCAGAGTCACAAGGACTTACAAGTTGCACCATATCCCTCTTGTAAAGGACTGAGGACCACTAACTCTTAATCAGGACAAAGACATAGATCTTCCTGGTCACTTTGTTTCCATCCCAGATCTCTGAGACACTGGGGTCGATTCCGATTCGGGCCGGAAAAAGCACCGACCGACTCGGATCCGGAAAAAATACCGACCGACACGTACCCGTGGTGCCCGACACGCCAAGTACGATGCAAGGCGCGAAAAATCCGACCGACACGTAACGAAACCAAGTCGACCGACCGAGCCGCACGGAAAACAGCAATCCGGCCAGAAAAACACGCGAATCCAACCGACCGACACGCACCCGGAACAAATCCGACCGAAACGTACACGCTAACTCCAAACCGCTAAGTACGATGCAAGGCGCGAAAACCACGAGCGAGTCGGACGGAGGACAAGCCGTACGACCGACACGCATACAAAACCGAGCCGAAGCAACACAATACACCGCGACCGACGCGTACGCAGCATAGAAAACTGCACAAACACAGCGTGAACGAAACGGAAAACACCGTACGAGACCAATGCAGGGTCCGACTCGGTCACAAGAACGTTTCCAACATACACAAACAGCACAAAGGAAAAATCACCCAAAAAAAGGCCAAACATGCAATTACCAAGCCAATAAATACTGGGGGGGGTGGGGACAGAGAACAAGGACACACCCACAACTCCACCTATATAAAGGACACAAATCACTACCATGAGCCTTTGCAAATGCCATTCCACTGCCAGCACCCAAGAGAAAGCAACCACACACCCACAGCTCATCCCTCACACAAGCCACACACCATCAGCACACCAACAAATACCTACCTCACATACACCCAGCAAAACACACACTCACACACCCTCACCTGCACACCAACACACACATCACCCACCATCACCACCCATCACCATGCCCCCCAAGAAGAATCCCAAGTTCCTAGATAGTGAATTGGAAGTCATGGTAGACGAGATCCTCAGGGTGGAGCCACAGCTGTTTAACACACTGGTCCAACAGACCCCCATGTCGCAGAAAACCAAGATGTGGGAGAGGATCATCAACAGGGTGAACGCCCAATCACCATGTCGGCGCACAAAGATGGACATCCAGAACAGGTGGTATGACGTGCGCAGGAGGGTACGGGACATGCTGAAGAAAGACTACATCAACAGCCAACACACCGGCAGTGGCCCTCCTGCCAAGCCAATATACCTCAGGCCCTGGGAGGAGAAGGTGCGGGCCATCCTTCCGCCAGTGAGCGTATATGGACTAGAGGACATCCCAGAGCCTGGTGAGTACACAACAAATTTACACAATAAACTGCCACAAAACACACACATCACTGTCAAGGGGAGAGTCAAACCATGCACTCATAGCAATTACACAGCAACTAGAACAGAATCATCCCAAAATGTGTATGTCAGTCAGATAAACACAACACATGCCATCAAAAAAGTCACATCCAACAGTGCCAACACATGTACAAACACAACCACAACTACAGCTAGGCAGTGGCACAAATAGAACTAACAAACACATCCACACATGTAGCCACCACAACAACACCAACACACAGTGAAGACCACTCAAAGGAAGGAATTCTGTGTATGCTGGCCAAGTCAGTGTAGCCAATAGCATCATGGGAGTCGCAGTCACACATATTGCCCGCCCCAAAACTGTCCCATCAACACCACCATGAACCATGCGCACATCACAGGGAGTGGAGAAGGACTCACAAGATGGCTGACACTGGCTACTGCTGTGGGGAGCACAAGGCCCTGCTGCCAACTGTGCACCAACAAACAGCAGGACACCACTGACTGACATCCTGAGAGACAACTTCCACTCCCTGCAATGCAAGCACGTTCCATGGTGGGATATCTGGCTGGCTGGGTGGGAAGGGGGACTTGCAGCACTGACTATAGTCACCAGCACCTCCCCTCACACCCCCCAACACAAACTCCACAGTACCCACCTGGTAGAATGCAATGCCCACCATCCTAACACAAGATCCCACAAAGCACCACCACCCTGGGTTATGTTGTGTGAAGCACAGGGACACTCTTGGGACTCTTAGCCAAACAACTGCCAGGACAACACTCCCAGCCATCCTGTCAGCACAGCCAGCCCACCCCACAGGGAAGCAGAGTCAAAAGGAAGGAAGCATGGGCATGCTGGGAAGGGGGTGGAGGCAATAGCATGATGGGAGTCGTAGTCACAGACATTGCTCAGCCTCACAACTGGCCCATCAACACCACCCTGAACCATGCTCACATCACAGGGAGTGGAGAAGGACTCACAAGATGGCTGACACTGGCTACTGCTGTGGGGAGCACAAGGCCCTGCTGCCAACTGTGCACCAACAAACAGCAGGACACCACTGACTGACATCCTGAGAGACAACTTCCACTCCCTGCAATGCAAGCACGTTCCATGGTGGGATATCTGGCTGGCTGGGTGGGAAGGGGGACTTGCAGCACTGACTATAGTCACCAGCACCTCCCCTCACACCCCCCCAACACAAACTCCACAGTACCCACCTGGTAGAATGCAATGCCCTCCATCCTAACACAAGATCCCACAAAGCACCACCACCCTGGGTTATGTTGTGTGAAGCACAGGGACACTCTTGGGACTCTTAGCCAAACAACTGCCAGGACAACACTCCCAGCCATCCTGTCAGCACAGCCAGCCCAACCCACAGGGAAGCAGGGTCAAAAGGAAGGAAGCATGGGCATGCTGGGAAGGGGGTGGAGGCAATAGCATGATGGGAGTCGTAGTCACAGACATTGCTCAGCCTCACAACTGGCCCATCAACACCACCCTGAACCATGCTCACATCACAGGGAGTGGAGAAGGACTCACAAGATGGCTGACACTGGCTACTGCTGTGGGGAGCACAAGGCCCTGCTGCCAACTGTGCACCAACAAACAGCAGGACACCACTGACTGACATCCTGAGAGACAACTTCCACTCCCTGCAATGCAAGCACGTTCCATGGTGGGATATCTGGCTGGCTGGGTGGGAAGGGGGACTTGCAGCACTGACTATAGTCACCAGCACCTCCCCTCACACCCCCCCAACACAAACTCCACAGTACCCACCTGGTAGAATGCAATGCCCACCATCCTAACACAAGATCCCACAAAGCACCACCACCCTGGGTTATGTTGTGTGAAGCACAGGGACACTCTTGGGACTCTTAGCCAAACAACTGCCAGGACAACACTCCCAGCCATCCTGTCAGCACAGCCAGCCCACCCCACAGGGAAGCAGAGTCAAAAGGAAGGAAGCATGGGCATGCTGGGAAGGGGGTGGAGGCAATAGCATGATGGGAGTCGTAGTCACAGACATTGCTCAGCCTCACAACTGGCCCATCAACACCACCCTGAACCATGCTCACATCACAGGGAGTGGAGAAGGACTCACAAGATGGCTGACACTGGCTACTGCTGTGGGGAGCACAAGGCCCTGCTGCCAAGTGTGCACCAACAAACAGCAGGACACCACTGACTGACATCCTGAGAGACAACTTCCACTCCCTGCAATGCAAGCACGTTCCATGGTGGGATATCTGGCTGGCTGGGTGGGAAGGGGGACTTGCAGCACTGACTATAGTCACCAGCACCTCCCCTCACACCCCCCCCAACACAAACTCCACAGTACCCACCTGGTAGAATGCAATGCCCTCCATGATAACACAAGATCCCACAAAGCACCACCACCCTGGGTTATGTTGTTTGAAGCACAGGGACACTCTTGGGACTCTTAGCCAAACAACTGCCAGGACAACACTCCCAGCCATCCTGTCAGCACAGCCAGCCCAACCCACAGGGAAGCAGAGTCAAAAGGAAGGAAGCATGGGCATGCTGGGAAGGGGGGTGGAGGCAATAGCATGATGGGAGTCGTAGTCACAGACATTGCTCAGCCTCACAACTGGCCCATCAACACCACCCTGAACCATGCTCACATCACAGGGAGTGGAGAAGGACTCACAAGATGGCTGACACTGGCTACTGCTGTGGGGAGCACAAGGCCCTGCTGCCAACTGTGCACCAACAAACAGCAGGACACCACTGACTGACATCCTGAGAGACAACTTCCACTCCCTGCAATGCAAGCACGTTCCATGGTGGGATATCTGGCTGGCTGGGTGGGAAGGGGGACTTGCAGCACTGACTATAGTCACCAGCACCTCCCCTCACACCCCCCAACACAAACTCCACAGTACCCACCTGGTAGAATGCAATGCCCACCATCCTAACACAAGATCCCACAAAGCACCACCACCCTGGGTTATGTTGTGTGAAGCACAGGGACACTCTTGGGACTCTTAGCCAAACAACTGCCAGGACAACACTCCCAGCCATCCTGTCAGCACAGCCAGCCCACCCCACAGGGAAGCAGAGTCAAAAGGAAGGAAGCATGGGCATGCTGCGAAGGGGGTGGAGGCAATAGCATGATGGGAGTCGTAGTCACAGACATTGCTCAGCCTCACAACTGGCCCATCAACACCACCCTGAACCATGCTCACATCACAGGGAGTGGAGAAGGACTCACAAGATGGCTGACACTGGCTACTGCTGTGGGGAGCACAAGGCCCTGCTGCCAACTGTGCACCAACAAACAGCAGGACACCACTGACTGACATCCTGAGAGACAACTTCCACTCCCTGCAATGCAAGCACGTTCCATGGTGGGATATCTGGCTGGCTGGGTGGGAAGGGGGACTTGCAGCACTGACTATAGTCACCAGCACCTCCCCTCACACCCCCCCAACACAAACTCCACAGTACCCACCTGGTAGAATGCAATGCCCTCCATCCTAACACAAGATCCCACAAAGCACCACCACCCTGGGTTATGTTGTGTGAAGCACAGGGACACTCTTGGGACTCTTAGCCAAACAACTGCCAGGACAACACTCCGAGCCATCCTGTCAGCACAGCCAGCCCAACCCACAGGGAAGCAGAGTCAAAAGGAAGGAAGCATGGGCATGCTGGGAAGGGGGAGGAGGCAATAGCATGATGGGAGTCATAGTCACAGCCCTACATCCCCCACCACATGGCCCAGCAAGCTCACACTCACGCATGCACATCCCACAGAGAGTGGAAAGGCCCATCAAAGATGTCTGACACTGTTGCTGTGTCGTGGGGAGCACAAGGGCATGCTGGGTACTGCACACCAACCAACAGCAGGACACCACTGTCAGCCATCTTGCCATTGCCCTCACACCCACACCCACTGAACTCCACACAAAAGCAAGTAAGTATGGGAATGCTGGCAAGTGGGGTGGAGGCAATGGCATGATGGGAGTCGTAGTCACAGACATAGCTCACCCCCACAACTGTCCCATCAACACCACCCTGAACCATGCTCACATCACAGGGAGTGGAGAAGGACTCACAAGATGGCTGACACTGGCTACTGCTGTGGGGAGCACAAGGCCCTGCTGCCAACTGTGCACCAACAAACAGCAGGACACCACTGACTGACATCCTGAGAGACAACTTACACTCCCTGCAACGCAAGCACGTTCCATGGTGGGATAACTGACTGGCTGGGTGGGTGGGAAGGAGGTCTGGCTGTCAACCAAACACAAGCAATGCAGACCATGTTCACACCCCAGAAAATACATAGAAATGCCCAAATAATGCAGGACAATGTGCCACACCAATATCAACCCCTGACTGTGACGACTTAGGACAATGCAATGTACAGGCCCGCACCCAGAGGCACAGTCACAACTGTCATGTGTGTCAACCATTGATGCCTGCAGAAACATGACATACATTGTTTGTGTCTCCCAAAAACAGGTGATGATGGGGACACAGCAGCAGACGCTGAGGAGTCCCAGTCCCAGGCTCAAGAGGATGCCGAGCTCACTGGCGTCGTACAGCCTCTGTCCTCCTCGGACGATGAAGAACAACCTGGCACATCCGGTGCAAGTCAACATGCAGCACCAGCAGGACCACCAGCTGCAGCACCAGCAGGACCACCAGCTGCACCCCCTGCACCCACCCCTACAACGACTGTCACCACGAATACCATCCCTGCCGACATGGACAGAATAAGGAGCAACACCAGCACAGTGACCCTGGACCAACCTGGGGCCATGGACACCACCACCACCACCAACCCCCAAGGTGGACCAGGGTTATCTGTGCGTGCCACTGCACACACTGCACATGTCAGCAGGGGTGGTGGGAGGGGTGGGAGACAGAGGTCGCTGCTTGCAGACGTTGCTGGTGTGCATGACGACCCACAACTGGTACGCATAGCTGATGCGTACCAGTCCAGCACCGGAGAGCTCAGCCAGGTAGTGGGGCTCCTCAGAGACATTAAACAGCAGCAGGCTGCCCATCATGCCCGCTTGGACTCCCACATGTCCCACGTGGAGTCACACATGTCCCGTGTGGACTCACACATGTCCCGCGTGGAGTCCAAGTGGGATGCACTGCATGAGATGACGGCGGTGCACAGGGACATTTTACAATGCCTCCGCCAGATGAACAGCAACCAGTCCACACCTCCCTGTGTGCCAACAACATCTGGTGCCGAACAAACTGCAACTGCCACAGGGAGGGAGGAGGACTCTGGCGGAGAGTCCCCTGCACCGCAGCAGCCTGCACTTGAGGGCCCCCCCAAGAAGAGGGGTCGTCCGAGGAGGGAAAAGTGAGAGGCCGATGGCCAAGCGCAACTCCCAGGAAGCCTGAACCTGTTCTGGATGTTCGCCTTTGTGCACAGACTGTTCACCCTGTTGACGGCAACACTACTCCCACACATTGCATGGGGAGTACAAGTTGGACCAATGTGTCAGACAACTGTGGCCCCGATACTGGGGATCCTGTCTACCCGGACTTTCAATTCACCTAGGAACTTGGGATTGCAAGATTCATGTACAGCACAACCCATCCTATGCACTATTAACACAAATGTATCACAATAAACACACTAATACACCATACTTGCCTCTGTCGTGATTCCAACGTGGGTGCTGTTATGGGGATGATGAACTGCAAAATTACACAGTGTATGCGAACTGCAACAGCAAGGACAACACAGGCATGTGAGTACAGGCAACGTGACACACATGAGGGAGACACACCACCAGGGCTACACGACACATACACACCTAGGCCATCTGACTCATTGCCTACACTGATGTTGCCAGGGAAGACGGTGCAATGCACAGACACCACACCCATTCCCAGTTGTAGTCAAGTAGCCCACAGGTGCAGTAAGCAAATGGCAGTCAAATGTGTGACCACAGACAACGCACATCACAAAGTGAAGCACAGGTTTATTACACAGTTGCAACATGCCGTAACCACTACAGATGCAAGGTAACCCCACCTGGTAGCGGGCACACAGTCAACAACTGTAGACGGAAGGAAGTCCATGGGTGTGGCGCACATCACCTGTAGGGACACAACAGCTACCAGCCTGGATGTGCAATCACGTCGTCGGTGGACACAGTTGACCAAACGAATCTGAAAGTACCCTGTGAAGGACAGAAATGACACACAGTCAAAAGCAATGGAGTACAGGACAGAACAGCAAAACTCATGCACAATACATGTTACAAGATACCCACCCAGAACCAAGTTAGCATGTCAACACTGTTGGGGAGTACAGCCCACCTGTCACCACACATCGCAACACACATCCAGTCAAGTAGCCCATGGACACACTCCAACAGCACCAGAGCACCACCCACACATCATGCCAACTCACATCATTGACATGACACCTCAGGATACTCACATTCAGCTAAAGAAGTTGGTGATGAGCTGTGTGCGGACATCACCATCACCATCATCATCATCATCATCGTCACTGGCATCGTGGTCCAGGCCAGGATCCTCCACAGGTGGCGGATGTTGGTCATTGTCATCCTGGATGAGAGGCAACTCCTTCCGCACTGCCAGGTTGTGGAGCATGCAGCAGACGATGATAATCTTGCACACTTTCGCAGGGGCATATGGGAGGGACCCTCCGGTCTTGTCCAGGCAGCGGAAGCGGCTCTTCAGGAGACCAAAGGTCCGCTCAATCACTCTCCTGGTCCGACCATGTGCCTCATTGTAGCGCATCTGGGCAGGTGTCACAGGGTTCCTGAGGGGTGTCAGCAACCACGGCATGTTGGGGTATCCCGAGTCACCTACGGCCAGACAAGTGCACATTAGCTGACTTGGAAAAGTGGGCGGAATACTACAGATCAGATCACACACAATGGCACAAAGTCAGTACACACCGACAAGCCAGGCACGCTGGTTCTGCATCTGTGCCATCATCCTGGGGATGCGACTACTCCTCATCACAAAGGCATCGTGTGCTGAACCAGGGAAACGGGCACACACGTGTGTGATGGTCATGTCTGCAAGACACACCACCAGTGCATTGACCGAGTGGTAGTGCTTGCGGTTCCTGTAGGCCTGCTCCTGGGCCTGTGGTGGTACCAAAGCCACATGTGTCCCATCAATGGAGCCAATTACATGCGGCATCCTCCCCAGGGCATAAAAGTCACTCTTCACGTCAGTGAGTCGTCGCAGTCTAGGGAAATAGATGTACCGGTTCAGGAAGAGCAACATTGCCGCCAAAACATCGCGGAGCACACGGCTGAACATGGTCTGTGACATCCCACCAGCAGTCGCCACAGTATGTTGGAAGGTACCGGTGGCAAAGAAGTGTAGGGCTGCCATCACCTTCACCTTGGGGGTCAGCGCTGTAGGATACGGCCGGCCAGGCTGCAAATGTGGGGACAACTGCACTGCCAAATCCTCAATCAGCTGCCTGGTGAAGCGGTACCGTCGGATGCTGTCCCGTTCCACCATCGTTGCCAGGTCTGGGAATGGCCGATGGACAGCAGGAGCCCTGCAGTGCAGAGGAGAAGTAAGCAAGATTGTCAGTCACCCCACATATGCGGCATTGAACACACTCAAGATCCCAACATACATCATTATGAGGCACAACTACATGAAGTGTGCAGTACCGGAAGGACATGTATGGTACATACATGGCCAACATCTGTCAACACGGTCCTACAGGTGGCATCAATTTGTCCCAGGTTGGCCCATTGGATATCATGATGCCGTGTCACAGTTCCCATCTCCTGCTGCCGTGTCACATTCACCCCCCACAGTGACATGTGAGG
Source organism: Calotriton arnoldi (assembly GCA_963921515.1). Taxonomy (NCBI): domain Eukaryota; kingdom Metazoa; phylum Chordata; class Amphibia; order Caudata; family Salamandridae; genus Calotriton; species Calotriton arnoldi. The sequence continues at coordinate 186,175 of CAWUFW010010301.1, forward strand.
ACAGATGTGCCCCAGGCACCACAGCTCAACGACAGGTACATTCCCAGGGACCCTGTAATGCCACATGGACACTGGCATCACATGGAGTATCATGTGTACACCACAGCAAAACAAACATGACCCCCACAGGTAGTGGCCCCACTTGCCACGGCAGGACAGACATGGACGTCTGTGACACACACGCACAACATCAGAGTCCATGCACACACAACGTGGATGTGGAGACTGTCTCCCATTGTGCACATGAAATCAGAGACATTGTAAACACTACATGCACAAAGACTGTGGAGGTCCATCACTATTGTGCCACTGGGACACCCTGGCTCAAACATACCGTCCCACATGGGACTCACGGGGTATGTGACATGACATACACAAACACCACTGTGAAATGTGACCATGGCACATGCACAGATATGAACAGTTGCACATCACAGTGGTCACGTACACGTAACACCCAGGATCCTGTCCCCATGAACACGTGCACAGCCTGGGGGTGGCTGCCCACAGGTGACACCCACAGGACAACATGTACACCAACATACACACAATAGGAAATGCAGCCTTACATGCCTTATGATAAGGTTTGGACAGGCTGTCGTGATGTAGGTGTGCCCCTCACTCCCTGGGAGCTATCTGTGGCTGGCATATGTCCATCTGAGACAGGCATGCTGACATATGCCAGTCACATGTACAGTGATGCGTTGTACTGCAATGGACCGATCGGTGCCTCCGGCCGGCCCATTGCCTTCAATGTGTGCGGGTACGCGTTGTACCCCTGTGCGCGTTGAACTGCAATGGACCGATCGGTGCCTCCGGCCGGCCCATTGCTTTCAATGTGTGGGGGTACGTGTTGTACCCCTGTGCGCGTTGAACTGCAATGGACCGATCGGTGCCTCCGGCCGGCCCATTGCTTTCAATGTGTGCGGGTACGCGTTGTACCCCTGTGCGCGTTGAACTGCAATGGACCGATCGGTGCCTCCGGCCGGCCCATTGCTTTCAATGTGTGCGGGTACGCGTTGTACCCCTGTGCGCGTTGAACTGCAATGGACCGATCGGTGCCTCCGGCCGGCCCATTGCTTTCAATGTGTGCGGGTACGCGTTGTACCCCTGTGCGCGTTGAACTGCAATGGACCGATCGGTGCCTCCGGCCGGCCCATTGCTTTCAATGTGTGCGGGTACGCGTTGTACCCCTGTGCGCGTTGTACCGCAATGGACCGATCGGTGCGCACCCATTGACAATGGGCTTGCCTGGCAACGGACGCGTTTTCGAATTTCGAACGAGTCGGTTGCTGGAAAATCAGTTGGTCACCCACAACAATGTTGCAAAATCATGTATGTCATGAAGTTGAAGATTTGAAGGATGCTGTGGGCGTGTTTTGGTGCTGCTATTCCATGGATTGGCCAGATTCAGAAGATGCAAACGACTTGGACCTATCACTTTGGACACAAGGGACAGTATCTGCCTCTCCAGCACATATATATTGCTGGCTGTTCCCCTGAGAGCCCACTTGCCTGCACTACATGCTCCAAGACGACATCTGCCACTGCACTGCTGCTGTCTCTGCCCCTCTGGACCCTGCAATGGCACGTACTGTGGAGAGAGCCCCAGCCTTCAGCCTTGAAGAGAACCAGGCCCTGCTGGACAGCCTACTTCCACAGTACAGCAAGCTGTATGGGACACCAGGGGAGCAGGTGAGTGTCCTGTGCACTGCCTTTCTGAATGTGCATTTTGTCTGACTAGCAAGGCTGAGAGTCTGCACGCCACTGGCTAGCAGGCTCACTGAGTAGTTGTCACCCCCCATAGTGTGTAGTGACTTGCACTGGACAGGTATGGTGCAGTGACAGTGCTTCTGAACAGGGTTTTACTCCCCATGCAATGATACCATGTAGTGACTTCTGGAAAACTGTCCATGGGCAGCCGTGCACTGCCTGTGTACACCATGTGCCCCTGTGATTGCGACATGTATATGCAACTGTGTCATGCACGGATATGTTGCATGTGTAGTAATGGCCTTATCACTTTGTCATCCTGACAGGCTTCTGCCCATCGGAAGCAGGAGATCTGGAAGGACATCGTCCGGGCTGTCCGGTCCGTGGGGGTCTACAAGCGCCGGATCCGCAACTGCCAAAAGAGGTGGCAGGACCTTCGGGGCTGGACCCGGAGGATTGCACGGGTCCAGCTGAAGCTGTCGCCTCCTCGCAGGAGGGGCGGAACACGGACCCTGACCCCCCACATGCTCAGGATCCTGGCGGTGGTCTTTCCAGACCTGGATGGGCAGCTGAAGGCCAGAGAGCAGCAAGGAGGGGGTGAGTCAAAGACTGCACTGTGAACTCTGTCTAACATGCTATGTGCCCTCCTCGGGCCTGGTTAAACTGCCACAGTACAGCAGTCATGTTGTCCAGGAGCCATGTCCCTCTATTGTGCACTGCCCACTCCTCATCTGATACCCAGGTGTGGCCCTTACATGCAGGGAATTCTGTCACTTAGGACTGTGTCCTTGCAGTTTGCTTGACTCAAGGTGGGAGACAGCATCTGTTTCCCTGACTCTGTGGTGGGCATCATGGGTGGGTCCATTGCTTACACAATGCCTGTATTCTGACATGTATTCAGCGTGTTACTTTGATCTGTGGTCCAATTGCTGAGCTGATCCACCACATGTGGCTGGGGTATCTGGCACACACCCATGCTGCGGGTGGGAACAATGTTTGGGCCCCAGGAGTATGTATATGACGTGTGTCACACATACTTAGCCAGCTGCCTACAGTCCAGGGCTCATCCCTCATTCATGTGGGGCTGGACAGTCATGCCTACTCCAGGCCATACAATACACTCTGTACTCCCACTCCCGTGTATCAGCTGACACATTGTGCGCAGTGATTTGACCCCTCAGGTGTCTGCCTCTGTGTCAGTGTGCTGTGGATTAGTCGCCAGGACTGCTGTGGAGTTTCTTGGTAGGGGCTCAGCATGCCACTGGAGATGTGACCATAGGAGACGATACTTGTGTGTCACATAGGTGTCTGATCAGCTGCCCATGCAGACTGGGGCATGTGAATGTGAAGTTCAGGCAGCTGTTCCCCATTCACAGCAGAGTGTGAGGGGCTCAGGTTCAGAGGGTAGTGTCACAGGTCTCCCATATGTCCAATAGGTATGACCTGGACAGATGAGGGTTAAGAGGATGTGTTGTGGGGGGATGTACATGTGCACTTGTGCAGCTCCAGGACTTGCATTCCCCATGACCTACTATTGTGACACAGTGCAGAGTGTTGTTGTCTGGCTGCAAAGTCATACATCACTGAGACAGTGATGTATGACTTTGCAGTCATGCCTCCGCCATGGCATGTGTCTACTGATTGGTGAGCCTGCAGGGGAGTGACATGTGCTACATGCACACCATAGTGGCGCTGGCTATCAGGACATGGGTGCATCATGGTGTCTGTCGCTGGTATGCATCACATGCATTTCCTATTTGACTCTGGGCATCCCTTTCATCCGGAAACCTGTACTGACTCAGTGGCAAGAGCTGTGATGTGTGCATGTCCACATGCCACACCGTGTCCTCTGCACTGTCCAACTACTGTGTACTTGGTGCATGTGTCCACACTGGGGTGTTGCAATCCAACAGACACCAGACAGATGGGTGCAAGGCCATGTGGGATGTGAGTGCCATGCTTGGCATCAGACTGACAATTGGCTTCTCCTGTTCAGTTAGGGCACTTTTAGCAATGTACAACTAATGATGCCAGGGCTTGCTCTGTGATGTGCTGTGCTCACAGTGGTGTGTGCGTTTTGTGCAGGTGACTGATGTCTGTCTGTTTCCCCATTGTTTGCAGATACATCCACGGCCACGGAAGGGGACAGCTCCACGGACCAGGAGGAGCCAGAGAGCCAGACTGGGTCAGCAGCCGAGGAGTGGTCGGAGGGACCCAGTGGCACGGAGGGCGAGGGGAGCCACACCGAGGAGTCCTCAGCAGCATCCACCTCAGCTGAGGACCAGAGCAACTCGGAGGATGACTCCCTTGTGGAGGCGGGTGTCAGCAGCCACCACACCCCAGCTAGTGTTGCTGTCCCCGCCACCACCAGCACCACCACCGCCCTCCCATCGGCTCCCATTCCCCAGGTCCGTGGAGGCTCCCATGTCCGGGAGCGTGTCTCCTTTGGGCCAGGCACCGCAGCCCCTGCCCCTGTGTCCCCTGCTGCCCTGAGTGAGGAGTCTGTGTACCTCCTTCGCCAGCTCCATGTAGGCCAGACAGCCATGCTGAGTGTCCTCCATGCGCACACCGCGCTGTTGACTCAGCTGGTGTCGTTCATGGAGGGCATCTCATCGGGCATGTCTGACCTACAGAGGGGCAATAGGTCCATGGACTCCTCCCTGACGGCAGCAGTGTCCCTCCTCAAACGGTCCCTCACCCCTCCTGCCTCTGCTCCATCCACACTCCCCAGCACCTTACCCATCCCAAGCACACACACACCGGCACAGGCACACACCAGCACACACACATCCAGCACACTGACACACACGCCAATGACAAAACGCACACGCACGCACATTCAGGGGACTGAAGCCAGACTCACAGGGGATGGGGCCCTGGAACACACACACGCATCCACATGCACGGCGCAGTCCTCAGTTCCCTCTCCCTCCAAAGCACCCTCCCTTGCCTCACCTGCAACCCCAAAGTCACAGCAGCTCTTCCTCTGTGACCTCGGCCTCTTCCCCACCGATGAAGCTGCTCCAGCATCCCGGGGGAAGAGGAAGCCCACCCACACGGAGCAGAGTGCCCCTCGCCCCCGGACACCCTCCCCCAGGCGCAGACGGACTGAGGCCCCCACCCGCAAGTCCCCCGGAGTCCTAAGAGCAAGACCCCGCCACCGCCCTGCAGCTCAGGCACAAGGTCTCCGTCCTCCATCCCTCAGGCCCCCACTGCACAGGTGCCCCCACCACACCCTGCCCCAGGTTCCCCCACCCACAGATATACCATCCCCAAGAGGATCAGGCCTTCTCCCCCTGCCACTTGCTCTCCCAGCACCACACCCCCCGCTGCGCTTGTCTGTGCCACTGATGTGGTGAGGGTGTCCTCCCCCTCTGTCCAACCCACCTTGCCTGTTCCCCATTCTCCTCCCCTGGAGGTAGGCACTGCAGTGGAGTCCACTACCGCCCTGTCTGACTTGGGCACTGCAGTGGCGGACCTGTCCACTCCATCTGCAGGGTCCACTGCAGTTGTGCCGGCACCCACGACATCTGAGTCATGCCCCCAGTTGTGCCGGCACACACCATGTCAGACACCTCCACTGCAGTTGTCAGTGGCTCTCCAGCACCCACCACCCCTTCCCTGACTCCCCTGGTGAGCCCTGATCCTGTCCCTGCGGTGCCTGGCCTGCCCCCGGTTGCCCCTCCTAGTGGATTGTCCCTGGTTTTGTGCAGGCATGCGTAGGGTGACATCTGCCAGTGTCACCCTGTTTGAACTTTGACAATGGACTGGCCATTGGCCTTTGCTCTATTTTTTCTGGATGTCGTTTTCATTCAACACATATGCTGAATAAAGCAACTTTCTTTTCTCTAGTGCTCATGCTTCAGATGTACATGTTGTTGGTGCTGCTAACCATGCCCTTGCTGCAGTGATGGTGATATCTGGTCTCATGATTATGAAGTGTTACTGTGCAGGAACCCATGTGGTCCAGGGGGAATGTGTCCTATCATGTGGTGTATCCATGTCATCCATAGCAGCATCTGAGGGTGTCATGTGTTCAGTATTTGGCAATGGGATTTCCTACTTACATTAGCAATTTCATATCTGTGGCTTCCACCCCTGCACATCTGTTGTGCCTGCCATTGTTGGATTTGTCTACTTCCCTGACCGTGTTGCCATCTCCACTGGACATGCAGGTTTGGGCATCAATGGGGAAGGACTCATCCGTGTAGTCAGTGCAACATTGCTATACAAGTGTGTTGGATCTGTGCTGATGATTACGTTGGCACATCCATGACCAGGCTGATGTGACGGGAGCCCTCATTTGGTGCTAATTGTTGATTGTGTGACCAAGTGCTCAGCTGACATGATGGGGCCCTACTGAGGCAACATATGGCACAGCTTTCCTCACACAGGAGTGGAGTCCCCTCATGGCAGTGTGTACACGTGTGACGTTGCCTGCGCCCAAGGTGTGTGTTGTATGTGCATGTCTGTGTGTTCACTTCCATTTATCTGCGCATGCTGTGATCCCTAGTGTTGTACCTGTTTGTGATGCTTGCTGACTTGAGCTATGTTCCCCCAAAGTCTTCTCCCTGTGTTCTCTGTGATGTGGGTGCATGGCACATTACTGGTCATCAGGGTGACACCCATAGGTGTGTTTGCTTTCAGGGCTGAGTTTGTGTGCAGACGCAGATGGGTCACAGTCAGGTTTCCCCTTGGCACTTGTTGTTTGCCCCTGTCATGTGATTTTCAGTTCGTGTTATCTTTAAGTTATTGTGACACGTTGTGTGTGTGACTGCTGGCACTCCTCAGGGTCCGGGCTGCGATGTTGGTTGTTGTCTATGTGTGTCCTTTGTGGGTGACCTTGGCTTCTTCATTGGTGTGTGACTGTGGCTGGGATCCCATTGGTTGGTGTGGTATCGCCGTCATGTCCATGTACAGCGTAGTGTGCAGTGTGTCAGACATTCAGGAGTCTTGTTGAGTGGCCATGTGTGATGTGTTTCTGCACCTTGGTTCCCACCCACCACCCTGGAATAGTCATGGGTGCATGTGCAATGTCACCAGTGCATGTGTACTTCACTGCTGCACATTGTTGGAGGTCGAGGGGTGTGGTCTTGAGTGTGTGCAGATGGGAGTTGTTGCCCAGCTAGACCCCTGCCTCCATGTTGGCCTTGGCTTACTGGCCATGCTGATTAATTTGTGCTTGTGTCGGTGTGATGGTAGTTTGTTGCTCAGGACGCATGACTGTGGTTCACAGTGTGAACCACATTCAGCTTTGTCATCAGAGTGGGATTTTTATGCAGCCAAGGGTCACCACATTGTGGGGGCCCTGGGGGTGGTGCTGTGGTGTGTCTGTGTCTTGCTGTGTCAGTTGTTGTTCCTACGTGCCTGTGTGACATGTGTGTTTTGTGCTCCCTCTCATCTGACAATGCCTGCTTGCCCACATAGGGGATTTGGATCCATGAGTTACCTTAGTGTGGCAGTGTATGCACATCTGTATGATTGGTATTCAGCTCTCCTCATGTGTTGTGTGGTTGCCTGGGGACACTGGCACCCCCCCGCCTCACCTGCTGTGTATGATGACAGTGTTGGTCTGCCTGTTTGTGTTTGTGCATCTGCACCACTGCATTGGCATATCTTGGGTGTGCCATTGGCTGTATGTTGTTTGGTGTGTTTCCCCTGCTGTCCCTGGGACTCCTAGGTCATCGGTCAGCACAGTGATCATGGTTTGTGTGTCCCATTGCTGCCATGGTATGGTATCTGTTCACCTCACATCTGCTGTCTCCACAGGATATCTGCATTTGTGTGCCCATTGGTGCAAATATGTGGTTCTGCATTCTGATGGTCACTTCTGTCATTGTGTCATTGATGAATGTTGACGGTGTCAGCCCCCATGGGTGTTGTTTGTCTGCACATGGCCAAAGGAATGTCTCATTTGCACTGCAGTATTTGGCTCACCCAATTTATGTTGCAATGGGACACATACACTACTTTGCCACAGATGAGTTTTTGGTTCTGTGACCAGGAATGATCCATGCAGTTTGGCAGTTGCAGCTCTTTCTTTGTCAACACTTACCTTTTGGTCACTGTGATGATGGGGGTGTAGACCCCATTGCCAAAATGGTCAAAATGTGCTTCAGCTATGGACCCCACACTTCCCTTTTGGTCACTGTGATGATGGGGGTTTAGACCCCATTGCCACAATGGTCAAAATGTGCTTCAGCTATGGACCCCACACTTGCCTTTTGGTCACTGTGATGATGGGGGTTTAGACCCCATTGCCACAATGGTCAAAATGTGCTTCAGCTATGGACCCCACACTTACCTTTTGGTCACTGTGATGATGGGGGTTTAGGCCCCATTGCCACAATGGTCATGGGCTGCTTGCATTGTGGGTGCCACACACATATATGTGTGGCACATGTGCTAGGGGGTCACATTGTATGTTCAAAGTCATGTTCGGTGTTGTAGGCATTTGACACAGCCTACACACGCTTGTCATGGTGGTGGGGGGATGTCTTTATCTTGCATTCCCTAGGTTGTGGTGTGCTGGTTGTGTCATGCATTGTCCATCCTATGAGTGGGGGTGGTAGTAGTGGTAGGCATCCTGCCCCCCTGGCTAAGGGTGGTAGTAGTGGTAGGCATCCAGCCCCCTGGCTAAGGGTGGTAGTAGTGGTAGGCATCCAGCCCCCTGGCTAAGGGTGGTAGTAGTGGTAGGCATCCAGCCCCCTGGCTAAGTGTGGTAGTAGTGGTAGGCATCCAGCCCCCCTGGGTGAGGGTGGTAGTAGTGGTAGGCATCCAGCCCCCCTGGGTGAGGGTGGTAGTAGTGGTAGGCATCCAGCCCCCTGGGTGAGGGTGGTAGTAGTGGTAGGCATCCAGCCCCCCTGGCTAAGGGTGGTAGTAGTGGTAGGCATCCAGCCCCCCTGGCTAAGGGTGGTAGTAGTGGTAGGCATCCAGCCCCCCTGGCTAAGGGTGGTAGTAGTGGTAGGCATCCAGCCCCCCTGGCTAAGGGTGGTAGTAGTGGTAGGCATCCAGCCCCCCTGGGTGAGGGTGGTAGTAGTGGTAGGCATCCAGCCCCCCTGGGTGAGGGTGGTAGTAGTGGTAGGCATCCAGCCCCCCTGGCTAAGGGTGGTAGTAGTGGTAGGCATCCAGCCCCCTGGCTAAGGGTGGTAGTAGTGGTAGGCATCCAGCCCCCCTGGCTAAGGGTGGTAGTAGTGGTAGGCATCCAGCCCCCCTGGCTAAGGGTGGTAGTAGTGGTAGGCATCCTGCCCCCCTGGCTAAGGGTGGTAGTAGTGGTAGGCATCCAGCCCCCCTGGCTAAGGGTGGTAGTAGTGGTAGGCATCCAGCCCCCCTGGGTGAGGGTGGTAGTAGTGGTAGGCATCCAGCCCCCCTGGCTAAGGGTGGTAGTAGTGGTAGGCATCCAGCCCCCTGGCTAAGGGTGGTAGTAGTGGTAGGCATCCAGCCCCCCTGGCTAAGGGTGGTAGTAGTGGTAGGCATCCAGCCCCCTGGCTAAGGGTGGTAGTAGTGGTAGGCATCCTGCCCCCCTGGCTAAGGGTGGTAGTAGTGGTAGGCATCCTGCCCCCCTGGGTGAGGGTGGTAGTGGTGGTAGGCATCCAGCCCCCCTGGGTGAGGGTGGTAGTAGTGGTAGGCATCCAGCCCCCTGGCTAAGGGTGGTAGTAGTGGTAGGCATCCAGCCCCCCTGGGTGAGGGTGGTAGTGGTGGTAGGCATCCAGCCCCCCTGGGTGAGGGTGGTAGTAGTGGTAGGCATCCAGCCCCCCTGGCTAAGGGTGGTAGTAGTGGTAGGCATCCAGCCCCCCTGGGTGAGGGTGGTAGTAGTGGTAGGCATCCAGCCCCCTGGCTAAGGGTGGTAGTAGTGGTAGGCATCCAGCCCCCCTGGCTAAGGGTGGTAGTAGTGGTAGGCATCCAGCCCCCTGGCTAAGGGTGGTAGTAGTGGTAGGCATCCAGCCCCCCTGGCTAAGGGTGGTAGTAGTGGTAGGCATCCTGCCCCCCTGGCTAAGGGTGGTAGTAGTGGTAGGCATCCAGCCCCCTGGCTAAAGGTGGTAGTAGTGGTAGGCATCCAGCCCCCCTGGGTGAGGGTGGTAGTAGTGGTAGGCATCCAGCCCCCCTGGCTAAGGGTGGTAGTAGTGGTAGGCATCCAGCCCCCTGGGTAGGGGTGGTGGTGCGCATTCAGGCCCCTGTGTGCATATGTGGCATTGGTGAAGGGCATCCCGCCCCTATGGTGCTGCTGTTGCTGGTGTAAGTATATTCAGCATCCCCGTGTGTGTGTGTGATGTGTCGTGTACGTGTTGTATGTGTTTTGTGGTTGGTGTCTGGCTTACCTTCTGCGCCGTACGCGTCCGTGCCTGTTCCGGTAGTAAATGTAGAATATTGGTATGATCGGGACGAAGGGATTCATGGTTGGTTCGTGTCGTTCGTCCTTCTCGTTGCTTGGCGTCGTCCTCGTCGCTTCGCCTCGTCCTCGTCGCTTCGCGTCGTCCTCGTCGGCGCCGTGTTCGTCTCGGAGCCGTGGATCGTGTTGTGGCGCGAATCGGAGCTTATGTGCGCCTCTCCCGGATGCTTTGACGTGCCGTGCGTAGCGACGGGTTCGGAGCGTACGGAAAGCGCATCGTACTTGTCCGGCCGGACGGGGCTGCATTTTTCCTTCCGTGCGACTCGATTCGGCGTTTCCGGATTCGCCTCGGTCGGAGAACAGGACCTGGTTTGGGTGAGTACGGCTCGGCCGGATTTTTTGCTGTTGTGCGCATCGTACTTGCTCGTTCGGTGTACTGTACGGATCGGTCGGGAAACAGGCTTTCGCATGGCTTTTTTCCCGACCGAATGGTATTGGGTGCGCCTCCGACCGAGATCGGAATCGGCCCCACTGTGTTTTGTTTGCATTTTTACTCTTTAACTAACAACTTATCAGTGTGTTTTTCTTGTTTTGCCAAAACTGACAGAGGAGCTGCTGGGGCTATGGGCAGATGCCATGCCTGCCCTCATACTGCCACCTCTGCCCTCCAACTGAAGCATGGGGGGAACTGCTAATGCCGGGTCAGGTGGCTTAGTGGACTAATGCGTCCACTGTAGGGGCCTCTATTCGACCTTATGGTAATAAGTTCAAATTCCAGTGGGTCCACTCAGCCTTTCATACTTCTGAAGTCGATAAAATGAGTACAGTTGAGTTGGGCAACAATAAACATCTGTTATTCAGAGCCAAGCTAACCTTCTGGGTGAAAGTGCGCTTTACAAATACACGTTATGTTAATGCTCCCCAAGATTCTCCTTTCTACTCTTGGTCCTCCCCTGCACTTACCCCGTCACGTCATCTGAGCTAAAAAAGCTCCTGTGTTCATTGGCCACTGAAATTAGGCAGGTGGTAGATGGCTGTAGAGTTGGGCCAATTATATTCCCTGGATTTGAAAATCATGCAGAACTGTGCCTGTAATTTTTGGTCTGTGTGTTATCCAGGAATTCCGAGAAAATAACATGTAACCACTGTTATTTAGTTTGGAGAAGTGATGGGTAACTCGCGATAAGGCTCAATGCACTCAAAAATATAATTGTACTGTGAGCTACAGTGCACACAATTTGCAGAGAACTTGATCACTCACAAGTGTTGCACACTGAGGCCAAATGCTATATGTCACAGGGGTTGTAACCGCAAAATGTTTTTTTCATGTACTAAATCTATTTTGTGATATGGAAAAGCCTTTCTGAATCCCAAAAGAATTTTGCAACTCATTCTGAATCACAGTAAGTAAGAGTGCCCCATCCTATTTGGGATTTACAATGCAATGCATCTAAGGAATGTAGCCACAATTGTGTTCCTAAACCATTAAAAAATGCTGACACCTCAAAGCAGGTGGTAATTCATTCACAAAGGGAAGCTTCCACTTTGGGATATATTTTGGCTAGTCTCATGGGAAGGAGGAAGTGATTCAAACTCAATCTGCAAAATGCAGAAAAGCGTCAGCCAAAACTACCTCAAAAATAACTTCACTTAACATCTATAGTCGGAACCTATAATTGAGCAAGGTAAACCTGATTGCACAATCTAGGTTTGAGTAGAGGATTCAGGGAGGCAGAACAGTCATGTTGATGCGTGCACAGCTCCACATTCAATTTACCCAGATCTTAGGAACCTACCAAATCTAGTGGCCTTCAAACAAACTTGAAAAAAGCCTCTTTCTAGCAGCCTTCTCATCCCTCCTAAATTATGCTGAAACCCCTCTGTGTCTGTCTGATGTGGACATTGCCCCACTCTCCTATCTCACCATTCGTAGAACAGAAGATAAAAGGTTGGTATCATCGTTGTACAAAGTGTTTTAGCTACCTCTGTGCTGGGTAGAAATAGGCTATATACAATAACCTTGTGTTATTTCTTCCACTGTGAAGTGGCTACTGCTCACAAGCCAGCAGAACAAAAACATTAAATAAATAAATAAACATATCAACAAACAAATAAATAATTACTTAATTTTGGTAGTAAGAATTGCTGAAAGTTGCACTCTTTAGTAGAGTGTTCAAAGTAAATAAAAGATTGAGGCTTTAATCAAGTGACGGAAGAACTTTCTAAATAGGGTTCATTTCACTCATGCAATGGATCCACTAAACTCCTCAATGGTATCATTGGCTCAGTGTTATTTAATTTACAATAGTAAGAATTATTGAATGCTTCAGTTTACACATTGTGCTCACAAGAACAGCTGCTTTGTAGATTCAATAGCACTTCTGAGGTCATCCAAATACACAAAGTGTGTGTTGTCATGCCTAGGCATATTTTATTAGAATAGTAAAGCAGGAAAATCATCAATTAGATGCTAAGTACGAGTCCCTAAAGTCTGCTTGTACTTCACATGCTCCATGATATGATGAGTATAGAAACAGGGAACTATTATCTATTGAAATGCACAGTAGGAACGATCCCTATGTTCACCTAAAAAGTGAGCATTATCATCATGAGCACACTCACATCCATCAGCGGCTCCTCCACCATGGCGGAGGAGCATCGCCCCCTCCCCTCGCCAGCAGCAGCGGCAGCTGAAAAACTTGAAAAATAAAACGATAATAAAGCAAGTTTATTATCGTTTTATATTTCACCATGCTGTGGAGTCTTGGGGGCGGAGCCAGGGGGATGATAGTCACAGGCGGAGTAGTAGGTGCACTGTTGTCTGTGCGCATGCGGTTTGGCCGTCCTTTTCAGGCCGGTGTTGTGTAATATTAGGTATCCCCACGGGATCGTGTATCCCCTGCCCTTCGGCAGACTCCGGACGTCCTGCTTATTGGACACCTCGGACGAGCCCACAAGCAGCCCCGCCCACCTCAGGAAAGGCAGCCTCGGCTTTACCAGGCAGAAGCAGCAGCGCACCGAGCCGAGCAGCTGCCAGTAACGCACACATCGATCAGCTTTACGCGCTGACTGGAGATGCAGCTGGTGCGAAAACTGTGGAAGGAGTAACCATCACCCCAGGTCTCACAGGGGTGACACACCCGAGTACTCCCGAGTATTAAAATACAAAGGCGCCTTTGTGTGGATTTTCCATCCGGATTTTTTTTTAAGTACAAGTTTTCCCCTGCTGGTTGCAAAATCACAACAGCCTGATACATCTCACATTTTTTCCACGCACGAGGGATCGTTTTCACATGAAATAATGGTATTTCAATTCTGTGAGTTAGCTTCCCGTTGCACACCCAACCAAGCATTTTACTTGTTGTAATTTGCCATATGGAGAAGCTGTATGTTTTAATGTTTACAGGTTGCTTAGGACAAGACCCCCTAACGCTGGTTTCATTTGTCATTCAATCTATCCATGCTGCTCTCCAATGTGAACTATAATAGGGCAGATCCCTTGTACTTTAAGTAGCCTCCAGAGTGCTCCATATAGCTAACGAGATCCAGTATTATCCTGCTTGCTCGCAGCATCCTCTGTAGTACTCAGCCTTGTCTTCTGCACATCATATGCTTGGTGTGCAGCAGTACTGCAATTGTCATCTCGCCAGTGGTGTATGTGTACTGGCTGGCTTCCCTCAAAGCTGTTTGCATTCTCTTCATGTGTATTGCCAGGGCAGAAGCGACGTCAATGTGCAGCCATTGGCACCCTTCATCTCATCTTGCTGACCCTCCCACGTACCCATGGGAGAGAATTGTTTCTGTGTTAAATGGATTCTTTAGCGGTTAAAGTAGCGTAGCTAACCTTAAAATCAGCTTTCCCTGTGGGAGGTAGAGCTGCATCACCTCACTTTCCAGACTGCCTTTTCTACCCAAAAATAACAAATTCGGATGTTGCTTTTCTGTTCTTTGTATGTCACCACAGCCATATCAAGCCTCCTACATCTGAGGAGAAGGGCATGCTGGAGAAAAGACGTTTTTTTTAAGTGACAAAAGATAGCATTACTACACTTCATTTAAAAATCTGGACATTTCTTAAACGGGCATATTTCTAATTTCTACAAAATTAGCAAACGTAGTGCTACGAAAACAGTCATAGGCACCTTTTTTGTAGTACATTCCTTACATGTAGAATTGTCTTAAGGCAGTCGCATGTTCCACATGTTTCGAAAGGTAACGCTAGTGAACACCCAGCAGTCATAACTTAACAAGAGACGTGGTGTAACTTAGGAGAGTCGTAAGTTAAACATGTTTTCATAAGTCAGCCTAAAGTGCTCAACAGTAATGGTAGCCCCAGGGTACTCTGGCCTCCGCTGAATAGTTATTTGTGGATGGTCCTACCTCTCCCTTACTTGTGTCCCTGTCATGACCATTCCAGAATGCTTCCCAGTGACGTGTGTGTCATAGCAATACAAACGCACGAGAACTGTACATTTGCATTCACAGTCACTCTGAACGAGCTAGGGAAGTTTTCCTCTAATATTATAGCTCCAGATACACGAGCTTGGTAAGGGGTCTCCTTGGGACCCCACATACCCTCTGCTGGGATCAGAAAGACCACGTGGCCTTTACAGTGACATGAAATGAACGACCTATATGGCTCTGGCTCCCCCTCGCTTCTGCTCTCTGCTCGCACTTGCAGCAGCGCTCAAGCGAAATACCTCCCATTTCTTCTGACACACCTGAGATCTTCAGCAGTTTAATTTCCCCTCAGCACCAGCTTACTGGCATTGGACATAGCCTCTTTTGTGGTCTTAGGATTTATGAATCCTTGTCAATAAGCGTCTTTTAAATAAATAACCCAATAATCTAGCATCTCACCACCAGCAACATGAGCGTGACCACTAGCAGCATCTGTGGAAGGCACTTGAACCTGGTCCAAGCCAAGGAGGTAGCCTTAATACCAGTACCCACAGGATGCATCTAGTCTGGACCTTGGAACTAGGTTTGAGCAAAATAGCAACAAAAAAGGAAAAGTTGCACACTAT
The DNA here is from genome assembly GCA_963921515.1 of Calotriton arnoldi. Lineage (NCBI taxonomy): Eukaryota > Metazoa > Chordata > Amphibia > Caudata > Salamandridae > Calotriton > Calotriton arnoldi. Next base: position 201,244 of record CAWUFW010010301.1, read on the forward strand.
TGCGAAAATGTATGTTAAATTTGGGGAAACTAAGTTAGTCGTATCTCTCATCAACAAGCATTGGTAATGCATTAGTTTCACCTATGTGATTAACAATAATGTGTTTTTTGTTCTAAGTTGTAGCTTGGTGAGCAGTTGTGCAATACTAATCTACAACTTATAACAAAAACAGCTTATTATTAATCACATAGGCGAAACCGATGTATTACCAATGCTTGTTAGGATAGGGATGCACACTTGTTTTTGATAAATTGATCGTTTGTCACACTAATTTATTTGCTGTACACACGTAGTTGGTTCATTCGTCACGATGTCAAACACCAGATGTGAATGGTTATGAGTATAATTTCTTGCAGGACTGAGAGGGGGCACTACCAGTCACATTACTAATAAAAGTGTGTGAAAAGAAAAAGGAAACTAATGTGAGAGGTCTTGCAAGGTTGGCACGCACACTCCACTGCAGTGTCCTTAGTTCCCTGGTGCTTTGCTGCAGTTTTAAGATCTTTTTAGAGTTTCTCGTTGCTCAAATGAGTGTAATTTCTGATATTTATATGTTTGCCTCGTCTTCATTGCTTGATTTGGATCTTGAGAAAGTGTCACTCATAGTCGTTGAATGTCACTCATAATTACACTGAAATTATGGAAATGTCACACATAAGCAATGTGAAACCTTGGCAGCTATGGGGACACTCAAAAAGGGTGTCAATAAATAACTTAATTCTTTCATTTGTTTACTCTGTCGTGACCTCTGACTATTTGAAGGGACAGCCCGAGATATTAACTACATGTAAAACAAAAGAGAAAAATAAAGGGTTTTCTCAAATACAAAACGAAACGAAAACATTAAGGAAATGGAATGAAATCACCACGAGTTAAACATAATTAAAAGGGAGGTCAAAATATCACAGTAATGGAAAAAGCTAGGAAATAATGCAAAAATTAAAGAGGGAACAATGAATAATTTCAGGATTGAAAAAGAACGAGAGAGAATGCATGACAGGAAAATGGAGAAAGAACATTTTTGGCTTTTTAGTTAAAAAAAACATATTCAAAGCCTTATAGATACTACATGGACAGAAACAGCAAAAGCCTTCCTTATTTCCGTGTCATCATGTGCCTAGTGGTGATATCTCAGAAGACACCTCTCTGAATCCAGGGTCGGATTGGGATCACAATTCGGCCCAAGCACTCCCCCAAAAAAGTGGCCCACATTCCCGGATCGTCCATTTCATGGATCACCTTCTGGTTAGTCTCATTAGACTACTTTTTTTGAGAAATATTTGTTAAATTAAATATTTTAAAGCTTCTAGGGGCACCCTGGTTCAGGAACCCCTTTCTATGGCTGCATAACATGTTTTCTGTCTGACAGCATAGGAGCCTCTAATAATTAGATCTACGAAGCTTGTCTTTTTGCTCACGGTTTACAGGTGACGTAACGACATTCAGTTCATGATATAATACTCTGCTTAATTCAGCTTTACTCAGTTACCTCCAATTCGGGGCCCATCTGGTTTTGCTACATGAGTGCACTTACTTTTGGTCTCGCTGACATCTTCCAGCACTGTATTGTTCGTTTAAGTCTTGTTGTAAATGCTCGTTTACAGCACTGACATTGTTCCACTCAGTGCTTTCTGTGCTTTTGTAGGCACAGTTTTGTACAGCGCTTCAGGATTGACCTTAATGCCATATCCAATAATTTAAGCCCCACACTCCAAACAAGGACTATAAGACACTGGGGCAGGGGTGACAACACCTGGCCGTTTCTCTTACCCCCTCCCAGCCCACCATAGCCTGAGGTGAGAATGACACAAAGGCCACAAAATCACCTCCTCCCTCTGCCCCCCATGGAGGCCCCTGCATATTCACACCCTCCCGTAATGGAGGCCCCTGCATATTCACACCCTCCCATAACCTGAAGATCATGGCCCAGCAGGGGATGACACTGCTTCTGGCCAGGCAGGCCCCATGAGGCAGGGAGTCGAGGCGAGAATGCCCAAAAGGCCATAGCAACACCAGGCCCCCAGCCTTAATTTACAGCAGGTCAGGAGAGTGCACATGATGCTGGTACCACATTACAGAGGCCTGGCGGGGTCTGGGGAAGACAGTAAGTCTGTTGGACCAGTTTACAGAGGCCCAAAAAACACGGCCCACAGGTGCCCCTGAAGCACTGGCCCATCGGCCAATGCACGACTGCCCGCCTTCCCAATCCTACCCTGTCTGACTCTCCATTCAACCCAGAGGTGATTATACAACCAATTAACATGGACAGCCAAGCCAAGGGTCAGCCTTGGCTCTTAGAGCCCGTGCACGAGCTGGACCTCGAAAATGTTTGCATTAACATTTGGAAGCTTAGATATTAATAGGTCTCATGACAGCGCTGCACTTAAAAATACTTATTAAAAGTGATAGTTTCTTAAACATGGATTTAGAACCATTTCTCCCCCGCCCCTACACTGGTGACAGTGCCATTAGTAAAATAAGAGGCAGGACAGTTTTTATATGAACCCTGTCTGCATCCCAGATCACTATCAAGCAACATTATGGTCTATTAAATCAAACACACTAGGCTTTTGTGCAGCTGGTGTTCTGAATTCACGTATTTGAAAGTACTTGTGAAATAAAATATATGCCTGAGATCACAAAATTTAAGCAGGGAAGCCATGATTTATCCAGGCTTTCTGGTTTCACTTCGTGAAAATCAGTCACTAAATGGGTATGATTGTGTCTCCTTATTATGTTATGGTTTAGTTTTTACCTCTGTGCATTTTTCTGCAATTTTTATATAACGCAAACTCAACGCTAAGGCATTGGGGTGGTTTATATCAGCAATATTTACATTAAACATGGTCACATTTCTTTTGGCATGGGGAGGTTAAGTGATTTGCCCAGAATCCCAGAATGTTGAGCAGATGTTGAGACTTGAACCTGGATACCCAGTTCCAATGCCGACAGCTCTGGCCATAAATGTCAGGGTAGAGCAGAGACGAGCAGAAGGGTAGAGCATTTGGTGCCTGCTGCCTGTGTCCTGGGTCATACATAGCTGCCAAGGTTTCAGATTGCTTATGTGTGGCATTTTCATATTTTCAGTGTAATTATGAGTGACATTCGACGACTATGAGTGACACAATTTTTTGCGAGCAAAATGAAACAATGAAGACGAGGGAAACATATATAAATATCAGGAAATTACACACATTTGAGCAACAAGAAACTCTAAAACGATTTTAAAACTGCTTTAAAGTACCAAAAATGGGGGCGTGGCCAAGATGGCGGACGGATAGGACGTCTCGATCCTGTCTCTCCGTCCCCGCTGCCGATCTGTCCGCCTACTAACACATAATCAGCCCAACGGGACCTAGAAATCGCTTCGGAGGTGCCGGAGACCCCGGTGCTGTCCCGTAAAGGGGAAACGGCCATCCGGTGAAATCCCGGGGGAGCTTGTAGCAGCGACGCGAAGGGGCCTGCACTTGGCCAACTCGAGGCCCGGCGGAGGCCGATCGCGAGACCTTTCCCTGCCACCCGAGGGAGTAACCAGCATGAGAAGAGGGACCGGCCGGACCCCCTGAGGCCCCTGTGACCAGAGGCTGGGGCCCCAGCACACATGACGCTAGAATCAACGGACGGGAACCAGCCGTGACTGACCCCCGGTTACCACTGCAGCGCGGCCCTGACTGTTGCAGTGACTCCTGGCGCTGCCCCGGGGGAGAGCGGGGTCGACGAAGAATGCACTCGACGGAGAAGCCCGGCCCAGCCCTCATCGCCGAGTCGTGATCTACAGAAGTGTAGACAGAAAGGGTCAGCCCAGCATCAGCGATATTCCTAAAGGGAACGGAGATCGAATCACCGGAGCAAGGCACGCCTACCTGAAGAAGATTCCAGTAGCAGTCCGGTACGGACAGCACCAGATTCCCGAGGTGAGAGGTGGGGTGCTGACTCTGCGTGAGCGGAGAGCGGCGAGCGAGGCCCATCCCCTGGCAACTGCTGGCAGCAATTCAGAGTGTGACCCCACCACGCTGCAAACTACCTAGCTGAGATCCTGTGGGCGGAAGGAGAGCAGACCCCACTGAACTGACTAAAACAGAGATACGGAATTAGTGGGGAGAGGTCAGGACTGGCCCTACAGGCTCTGAAATGCAGCAACCAATAAGTAATAAGGCCCACATCACACCACTCTGGAATGGGTGGACCCCTTGAGGGTCTGAAAGGAGGGGCTCCCTTCTCTGATAATGCCAAGTGGACCCACTCGCGAAGGCGGTACCCTGTACCAGTTTCAGGGAATAACTTTGTCTGCGGTGGACAGAGCCACAGGTAGAACTGACCCATACACACTCCTTAAGTACCCACTAGCTTTTAAAGGCAGACTGTGACTCAAAGACAGGCAGAACCGGATCAGCTCTAAATCACGAGCAGAGAAAATCATCATAAAATAGATGAAACTAAGAGTCGAACTACAAACAAAATAAACAACAGGTAGCACAGCAGAAGTGTTCCAAAGTCTCTTATTGTTACCAGGTCTCACCAAAAATGGTGCCTGCCCGCATAAAAAAAGACCGCACAATTAAAGACATGCTGGCGGGGCCAGCCACTGGGGACCGGGGCACCCCTTCAGAACAGCCGCGACCACGAGATGAAGCTATATCCGATGAGCCAGTAACTCGATCTTTCATGGAATCTTTGTTCTACTCCCTTAGAGATGATCTGCAAGAGCTTAAGCAAGAACTTTTTTTTTTACAGAGTTTTATATAGCGCGAACTTGACCCGAAGGTATCGGGTATCAGAGCGCTTTACACGAGCACCAGTTGCGTTACATGAGGACACATTCATTTTTATTAGGCACGGGGAGATTAAGTGATTTGCCCAGAATCACAGGATGTTGCGTGTCCTTGCAGAGACTCTAACTTGATTCCCCAGATTTGAGGTCGACCGCCCTTGCCGTTAGGCCAACTCAACTTACGCAAGATCTGCAAGACGTCCGAAAAGACGTAGACGCACTAGGGGATCACGTCGCGACATTAGAAGAATGGGCAGACAGGCATGAGGAGGAAACGAATATGCTTCAGCAGGAGGTCATTCGACTTCAGGAGCAACACCTCGAGTTGCAAGCACACACTGAAGACCTCGAGAACAGGTCCAGATGTAATAACATAAGAATACAAGGAGTGGCTTCAAAATCCGAGGGAAACAATATGTTTACTTATGTAGGAGACCTCTTTCGTCATATTTTAGGATCCCCACCTGAGACTGTGTTTAAAATAGAACGTGCTCACCGAGTCGGGAGGCCGCGACCAGAGGGGGCGCCTCCAGCAGATATACTGGACTGCCTACACGATTTTCCCATAAAGGAGAACATACTCCGTGCAGCTCGTGAGAAGCAACCACTTAGCTTTCGTGGACAGTCACCAGTATTGTTCCAAGACCTATTACCCTACAAAGACGGCACGAATTCCGGCCTGTCGCGTAGCACCTGTGGGACAAAGGGATAGCTTACTCCTGGGGCCACCCTTCCGTATTATGTTTCGATTAGAGGACCGGGTCCATCAGTTATGCTCTCTGTCTGAGACCTGCCAGATCCTAGGAATAGACACAGAGAAAAGAAAACAGACTTCGGACTCCTCATGGACACAATCTAGAGACCGTAAAAATCGAGGGAGGCATCGAGGAGGGAAGAAGAGCCCGACGTGCCCGGACCCGGTCAAGATAGCTGAGGGGCAACAGGCGGCCCTTTAATGCATCCCGGAGGTTTTGGCCAAAACAGATGATCCACATGGTTCCGGTTGAGCTGAGCATCAAAGAAGCACGCAGTTTGGTTGGGGCTGGGGGGGGAGGGACGGGACTATTGGCCACACTATGGACCCCTTACTTCGAAATCCAGGCCTGGGAGGCCAGGCTCTGACTCAGGAACTTAAGTTTCAACTGTTTTCTATCTTAATATGTATAATTTTGGGCTTTGGGGCTTGGGGTTTATTTTTGGGTTCACCATAAGACATGCATCACATTTCACAACACACTTTTCAACTGAGGGTCAGATTGGGCCACGGTACTTTACAATCACATCAATAGCTCCCCTCCATTCCTTTAAATTCTGATGTCTGACACGACACTCAAAATATTAACCCTGAAAGTTATGGGCCTTAATTGTCCAGTCAAACGAAAGGCAGTTCTATCCTACCTGGAGAACTCAGGAGCTGACATATGCTTGATTCAGGAAACACACCTCCTACCCGGGGATTGTTACCGGCTCCGATCACGAGCATTCCCGCATCAGTTCTTATCCTCTGCCACTTCTTAAAAGGCTGGGGTGGCTATACTGGTGGCACGATCCTTTAAGGGGACAATTGGACATAGGGAAACGGAGTTAAGAGGTAGATTACTTGCGTACCAGCTCACCTTAGGAAACAAGACATTCATTGTGGTATATCTATACGCACCAAACGAAGGTCAAGAAACCTTCCTACGGAAAGCACTAGCAGAGACACTCTCCACAACAGATACAGAGGTTCCAATAGGGGGAGATCTTAATTTAATTTTCAATACAGATCTAGACAGATTGACACAAAGACATGGGCAGACCGGAGCATTATCGAAAAGAGGTCATAAATGGTTCAGAGTTCTGGGACTTAGTGAGATATGGAGAGAGACTCACCCAAAGACACGAGAATATACTTACTTCTCACACCCGCATAAAACATATGCGAGATTAGATTACTTCCTTGGTACTAGAGAGATTCATAGCTCCACTACGGAGATTGAAATCCTCCCAAGGACCCTCTCGGACCATACAGCAGTGATTCTTTCACTGTCTCTACCTCCAACGCAGCCTTCCCGTCGGACATAGCGCTTACATGAAACGATGCTGCTGCGTCCCACAGCAATATCTCAGATTCAAACAGCAATCCAAAATTACCTCACACTTAATGATACTCTCGAGGTGTCTATAGCGACACTATGGGAAGCACTGAAGGCTGTGATCAGGGGGGAGTTCCTTTCCATCGCAGCTGCCACAACAAACTACAAAGGGAGAAAAGCGATAGTCTCTCGTCACAGGTTAAGGAATTAGAACGCATCCACCAGCGCACAGGGGCCCCAAGGGTGTGGCATCAGTTAACAGCACTACGAGCACAGCTGGCAGGACTAGACCTTGATCGAGCTGAGTATGGGGCACTCTGCCTACGACACTCATTCTATACAGGAGGGGACAAACGTGGCCGAATCTTAGCTAACAAATTGCATATGAAACGCCAGGAGATGGGAATTCCATCAATACAGTCCCAGAGAGAAGGCCTTATTACTAGCAACAAAGCTATAGCAGAAGAATTCAAGGAATTCTATTCAAAGCTATACACGGAACAAGACCTAGACCCCCTAGCTAGCGCCATCTACCTCCAAGGAGCAAACACAACCCGCATTACCCCGGAGCAAGCAGAGAGATTAGAGGAGGAAATAAGGCCAGAGGAAATAATTTCAGCCATCTTCCACCTAAAACTCTCTAAGTCACCAGGCCCGACGGATTCCCCCCTATTATCTATAAGACATTCTGCAACGGTTTAGTCCCCATACTAACAAGGCTCATCGGCTCCTTCACGCAACCAGGTGCAATTCCTGCATCAATGCTAGCTGTCTCCATTGCGGTGGTGCCCAAGCCGGGGAAAGATAGACAGCAGTGTAGCTCCTACAGGCCTATCTCTCTACTAAACGTAGATCTTAAACTATTCACCGGCATTCTAGCACACAGACTAAGTCCGCTCTTACCCACTATCATAGACCCAGATCAAGTGGGATTCATACCTCACAGACAAACCAGTGACAATACCAAGGGCGTTTTACATATAATTGAAAAAGCTGCAAGGACCCCAGAGGAGACGATGCTGCTAGCCATCGATCCCGAAAAGGCATTCAATAGGGTCACTGGCCCTATCCAGAACAAGTAATAATGCATTTCTGCCTAGGTGATAAATTCAAAACGCAAATTATGAACTGTTACCATTCCCCTATGGCGACAGTGAGGGTAAATGGCCACACCTCAGAATCCTTTCAAGTAAGCAGATGCACGAGACAGGGTTGTCCGTTATCCCCTCTCTTATTTGCTCTATGTATGGAGCCTCTCTCCTAAAGAGTAAGAGACAGTCCCTAGATAGTCGGTGCTACCTTTGGGGGGGAACAGCATAAGCTGAGTTTATACGCAGACGATATACTTTTCACGTTGGGTTGTCCTGCCTCCACACTGCCGACACTCCTGGAAGAACTGGACGCATTTGGACGGACATCAGGGTTTTAAGGTTAAGGTAGAGAAATCACAAGCACTAAACCTATCAATACCCCAGGAATTGTTGACAAGTTTACAAACACTATACTCATTCAGTGGCAGTCAGTTGCACTCCCTTATCTAGGGGTTAAATTAGCGCCCACCCTCCAACAAATCTCCTCAATAAACTACCACACTTTATTAAGACAAATCAGGAACGAGACAACTAGCTGGAAACATCATCAGATTTCGTGGCTGGGTCGTATCGCAGCAGTTAAGATGACTATTCTCCCCAAGATCCTCTATTTATTTCAGACACTACCCCTAGAGCCACCTAAAGGGATGATTGGAACCTTACAAGCTGAAATCTCCCAGTACATCTGGTCCAGGAAAAAGCCACGCATGAGGAGAGAGCTGTGCTGTTTGTCACCTAAAAATGGTGGCTTGTGTATCCTGGATCTACACTTGTACTTTCAAGTGGCACAGCTACGGTACCTAGTAGAATGGTAACAGTCCGAGTCAGAGAAACCTTGGCTCTTTCAAAATAAAGCGGTAGTGGGAAGTCTTTGTGGAAGATCCCCTTTCTCAAGAAAGCCCACAGACCCAGGAACCTATATCTTTCCCCCATCACTCAAGAGACCATGAACGCATGGGATCAGGCAAATATCAAATGTGGTCTGACTTCTTTCCCTTTTCCTCTGACGCCACTATTCGAGAACCCTGGCTTTACTCCAGGGCTCGATCCTGGGGCATTCACGGAGTGGAAACGCTCTGAGTGTCGCTCCATGGGGCACATGATAGACGAAGAAGGGGTGATTCCCTTTCAGCAATTGAGCGGGGACATTCCCTTCCTGAAACAGAAAGACTACACTACTTACAGCTCCGTCACTGGTTAACACATCCCAGTAATAATCTGCATACAGAGGCCCCTCACAGCCTACGAATACTGACTAGTCACCCATACCACAGGTAGGCGGCTAAATTCAGAGATATATACATTTTTGACCCAACGTAATAAACACACGTACAAAGCCAATCAACATAGATGGGAGCTTGAACTGGGGAGACAGCTAACGGAGAAGGAATGGGGTGAGATATATTTCAGAGCAAGGCACACTGCCACAAACACTTCCCTCACTGAAACCTTTGTCAGAATTACCAAGTATTGATACCTCACTCCATCCAGATTACACAAAATGTATTCGACTCCAGTCATACTGGACTCAAATATTAGACGAGATTGCAAAACATTTAGAAACGCAAATACCTAGATTTCCGGCTTACATCTTACTAGGGCTACCAAACCCCTTAACATATCCACTGAAGTCTAGACGGGGCAGATAGATAGGGTTAGCGCTGGGTGCAGCTACACAGAATATTTTAGCACACTGGGGCAGGTCCCAACTGCCAACTCATACAGGATGGGTACATAAGTTATGGAATATACTGGGCATGAAAAGGATATCTTTGACACCTACAAACCAAGGAGAAGCCTTTGAGAAATTGTGGTGCCCTTATATAGCTCTCCTATCTCAAGACTTTAGAGAACTGACGTTTCCTAAATAACTAAGACTTTTGCGGCTCTCAGAAGTGAATACCAAAGTATAAACAGGTGCAACTAGTTATGATGTGATCTATTCCGTCTTAATTATGGAAAGTACAGTGAACAAACTTAGTGGGTGGGGGTGGGCTAGGGAAGGGAATGTTTATTTTCCTGTTTTCCTTTATATATAGTACTGTTCTCTCTCTGCTTTTCTCCTTATCCTCTTCTTTTAATGAATGTCGAGGGCTTTAGCATTGATGTCCAATGCAACACGGGTAATAATGTATACTTCATATGCCTGGCATTTCTTTAAAAAAATAAAAAGATTTAAACCATAAAGTACCAGAAATGGAAGGGCATTAGTGACCTTGCAACTTCATTGTAGTTAATCAAGTTTATAACCATGATATTATCAGACTGCAGTATTGGTGATGTGAGCACAAGCAGAAGGAAAAAATATCTTCTAAAAAATGCAAATATGAACTGCAGCATAAAGTACAAACAAAAGCTGTATTGCTAATTTAGAATACGTTCGGGAGCCGGGTGCACACATGTGAAGGGCAGGGAGTTAGACCTGAGCTGATGGCTATAGAGCAACATTAAGTTGTGCCAAGGGAGGTAAACTACTTTCCAAAAGTAGCCTCATAATGTGTTTCATTTTCAGCCATTCATGACATTTCTTATCCATTATAAAGTTGCATTCTGGGACATATAGTTTAACTTTTCTTTGTACTTTTGACTAAAAAGCCAGACCTTACTGAAGATGTTTGATACAACAGATTATGCAATGGTAAATAAAAGTTGCTTTAAAGACAAGAAGACATGTAATGTATTCCGTTATTTGAAACATGAGGCTCCACATGTTGTCTACTCATGAGAGAGCCTATTTGTACATGTTGCTGACACCGTGCATTGTAGCTAACTTTTGGCTCTTTAAAGCATCTGTATCCCTTATTCTGAGAAAGAATTCACCCAGAATGTTCTTATTGCTCGTGCATGGACCCTTATTACCGAATTATCTCCCGCTAGGTCTCTGTGTTATTAATTGGAGTACACCGTTCTCCCTTCCTGCACAAATAACATCACAGACAGGTCACTGCCCTTATACATAGGTGCTACTGCTTGCAACCCTTGCTACATCTGTGGCATATCTCACCTTTCTAGGGGTTGCAGAGGGATCCTGCTGTTGGGTGGCTACACATGTGTACGGACTGGCCCAGAGTTCTGCTGACAGCTTCGGTCAGGTGGAGCCAGGCCGTGGGGGATTCAGTCCTCCACAGTGGAGGTTCTCGCCTCTCAGAGGTGAGCAAGGGTTCCTCTAGACCATTGAATGACATCGGACTAGGTTACAGGATCATGCACTCTGCCCCCGCAGCACCTACTCCGACAAAATGAGGGAATGCTACATTACACCGATGATTTGGAAGCAGAGGCTACACGCACTGCGTCCCCTCCCAAGGATCACCTGTCACTGGCTCCTTCTTCTTCTTGGCTCACCACAAGGGCTCCGCAGTGTATTGGGGCACCACAGTGACCAGAATCACATCAGGAAGCCTTGCCCAAAGGAATAGGTAGCTTTATGAAAGACACAGGACCTTGTACCTTGATATCAGAGGAAAAGATGTGAATTACAAAAGGAATTACATTACAGAAAGCTGCCAGGCTCTGAAGCTGTGAAACTCACGTACCTGGGGGCCAGGATGCAGTGCTAAGGCACCAGACCACCACTCCGGCGGCGGCCGCAAGTAAGCTGGGAGTCCGTACGGGAAATCATTACGCTGCTGGGTCTCATCCGGCTTTAGAGGTATAATGCGGTGGGAGTTGCAGCACTGGCAGCAGGCTCCCAGCTGTGCTGGCAGGCTTCCAAAGTTAAACTATGCTGCGCCTGCGGCCTACAGGTATGGGTCTCACACAGTGTGCCCTTCAAGGCTTTCTTTGCAGTAGCAATTGGGCAATGGCGCTCGTGACGTCCTGAGTTAATAAGAGGTGCTGCGCCAGAGTGTCGGGTGAATATCATGTTATACTTTGTAGGCAGCTGAGTGAGTTGTCTCAGCCCCCAAGCCTGCCACAAGCAGTGCAGATGCACTGCTGCCAGCTAACAGGCTTTACTCTGTTAGTGTGGTTTAATTTGCAGCGTTCAGCTCCGGCCTGCTAAGGAGGCACTATAAATGCATAACAATGCATTTCAGTGCAGAGATGCGGACCACCACACTGAAATGTCTAATTCCTGATGTGTGGTACTTGGCTGGCTGGTCACATGACTTTGATTTACTTAGCTGTTGGTCTTTGTGTATTCCTCCCAGTGAGACAAAAGGGGATTAGGTGTTGGCAGACTTGACCACCCTGCCAGGATGGCTGGGGGCAGAGCTGTTCCTTGCCCACCTACAGTTCAAAGGGCTGTCTCCAGAACACACACTAAGGAACCTGGCACTGGCCTTTTTTCACCCCAGACTTCTTGGAGCCTTGGTAGGTTAAGAGAAGAACATTCCAGAACCAGATGTGGGGGTTGCTTGGGAAAGTCCCCCACTTCAAAGGCTGGCCCTAGGTATAAATGTTGCACCCCATAACACCTCTTCAGTACATTTCTGAACTTGTGGAAGACTTCAGAATGACTTCCTGGACCCCTAGAGGACCAGCCTGCTGTTTGAGGCCTGCCTTGGTACCCGGAGGTCTGCACTGCTGCTTCCAAAGGACTGCTCTGCTGCTTGAGGAATGCCTTGCTTCCCAGAGGACTTCCCTGCTGCTAGAGGCCTGCCTTGAAGCTTGAAGGAGAACTGGACCATCTCCATGAACGCAGGATCACCAGACACGAGTCCAAGGGATAGTTGGCTGGCCTTCTGTGTGAGCTACAGGGGCATAACAAGCTCCAGAGACCTTGAAATCTACACCTCATCTTTGCTGGAGTGAGTGTTAATCCCTCCCCCCCCACCAAACGGTGCCTCCCAGGTCTTGCACTCTTGGAAGTGGTGTTAAAGGTCCTGCTCCTGCCTAGCCCTAAAATGTGGGACTTTGAAAAAGTTTAACCGAAAGTACTAGAAGAACTGACAGAAGACAAGGAGCTACCTGACTGTTGATCTGCCCAAGGAGAATTGCCAGTTGGTCTGACTTTGCAGTAGCTCCTGCTACATTATTCCACTCAGGAGCAAATCCTGTTCACCAGGACCTCTCAGTGACAGTGTCTGGCCTCATGGAGCCCTCTTCTGTTACAGATTGTAGCTCTGTCACACTGGAGGTTTCTGGCTTCCAAAACCTTGTCTAAGTCCGAAGGTAAAAACTTTCACCGTGCTTGATGGTGACCAGCTCTCCATTGATGACAACAAACTCCTCAGCCTGAACATCCTGCTTCTTCTACTCAGAGCTTTTTCCTGCCATTGTCAATGGCTTCACCGAGTCTTCGTCCAGCACTCCCTGGCAATGACGACTCCTCTTTGGATGCAGCCTGCTTCCTTGCTCTGGTGAACTCTACCATCTCCTGGACTTTTTCTTCAAAATTTAATCTCTGTCCGAAGTTCAGCCAAGACAAGGCCCAATCCATCTTGTGTATCTGACTTGTGCTCCATCGTTGTCAATCTTAACTTTTGACTTTGTCCCAGTCTCACTGAAACAGATATGCGTGGTTGGCATTTTGATCTTTTAGGTGCTAGATTTCACTGAAAACTTAAAAAGAATGTGGTTGTACTGATAGGATTTCATTTTGTTTTGGTGTTATTTTATTTATTAAAATGTATCTTATTTTTCAAAATTGGGTTGGGATTTTTCTTGTGTTGTGTTTTCACTTTATTACTGTTTGCTGCATAAAAACTTTACACAGTGACTCTAAGTTAAGCCTGAAAGCTTTTGCGCAAAGCTACCAGACGGCTAAGCTCAGGTTAATTCAGTGACTGTTGTGTTTCATGCTGACAAGGATTCTGGTTGTTGCTTGGGTAGCATTTCATCCCACTCAAACAATAACCCTATTTCTTACAGTATAGTAACTCAGTATTTTAAAAAGACATTCTACTGCTGCTTCTAAAGAAGCAGGGCGATGACCAATCCATATTCTTACACTAAAATATTTTCTTCATTGCAGCTTGAAGCCAACATGCTTCTTCCATACTATTAGAAATGGGGTTTCTGGATGGCAGAGGTATGCACCCTTTCCAAGCAGGAACCACAGTCCCAGTCAGGGTAAGGGTAGTACACATTTAAAGTTTACCCGTGCTCACCCTCTGGTAGCTTGGCACAGAGCAGTCAGGCTAAACTAAAGAGGCAATGTGTAAATTATTTGTGCACACACACAGTAACACAGCTAAAACATCGCAAAAGTACTCTACACCAGTTTAGATGAATAGCCAATATTTAGCTGAGTAAAACAAGACCAAAACAACAAACATCCAACAATCACAAGTCAAGATATGAATTTATCAAGATTAATTCAAAATGCAGTGCTTAGAAGTCATTACCTCCTCATAAGTCTTCCTCGCCACCTGAGATACACAGTGAGCTTCAGCTCCACAACTGAACCCTCCAAGCAATTTTAAGCTTCAGTCCTCCCATCCCTCCCCAACATGGCCGCCCACCTGCACCGTTGACCCAGTACAGGAGGAGGCACGACCCACCCCACTTCCTGTTTTTTTTGTTCTGCGCTGCAGACTCTCCGAGCGCAATTTGCAGGTAAGTGGGGTGACGTTGTGCCTAACGCCCGGGGTGGAGGCCCTGCCAAGCGTGCTCTTGGGGCTTTTTGGCAAGGCAAGGCAGAGCGAGCTCATTGTGTAGGTTGGAAGCCCTGCTTCAGTGGGCTCATTCTGGGGTGTGGGGGCCGTGCATCATGGGTGCCCCCCACTGCCCCGACGCCTGCCCCTTTTTTTTCACGGAAAGTCCCGACTATCCGTGGGGCCTTGCAAGTCAGCCCCCTGTGGGGGGGTTGATTGTTGACTTTCGTGGAGACTTGGGAAAGGTCGGTCTCCGACCAATGTGTCCTGCGAATTGCCAGGGTGGGTTACTCGATTTTCTTCGACTCTCCACCCCCAGAATGTTTTGTTCACACTACCTCGCCATCAGCTGCGCCAAAGAGGGAGGTGCTCTTAGCGGGTGTTCAGAATCTTCTCGAGAAAGGGGCCATTCGTCCTGTTCCAACTTGTCAAAGGGGTCAAGGGCTCTACTCCATTCTTTTTCTGGTAATGAAGGTTTCCGGGGACTTCAGTCCTGTGCTGGATTTGAAAAGGGGGAACTCGTTTGTCCCTCATGTTAAGCTTAAGATGCTGTCTTTGCAGAAAATCCTTCTCTTACTGGTTCAGGGGGATGTGGTAGCTTCCTTGGATCTGCTCGATGCCTACCTCCACGTGCCCATTCACCCTGCATCCCAGCGGTTCCTCAGGTTTTGTGTGGGACCCAAGCATTTGCAATTCCAGGTACTGCCATTTGGTTTGTCTTCTGCCCTGAGGGTCTTCACTAAGGTCCTGCCTCCCTTGGTTGGGCTCATCCATAGGGAGGGAATTTGGGTATTCCCGTACCTTGATGACTGGCTGATTTCTGCCTCTTCTTTTTCAAAGGGGACTCTTCACGTCCAGAGGGTATGTGAGATTCTGGAGAGGCACAGCTTCCTGATCAACCACAAAGAGTTGCATCTGGTTCCCACCCAGGAGTTAGTGTTTATTGGGGGTCACCTGGACATGGTCAAGGGGCTTGTGTTTTTGCTGGCTGTGAGGAGGGTAACCTTGAGGAGGGACCTGGGTTGTCTGCTGGCCTTGGATTCTGCCCCAGCGCATCAGTGGTTGAGGTTGCAGGGTTTGATGTCTGCGGCGATAAAGGTACTGCCATGGGCTCGTTTGCATCTGTACCCATTGGTAAACCATCTCCTGTCCCATTGGTCCCCTTGTTCCGCTGCTGACGATCTGCCAGTGGTAGTGATGGAGCAAGGACTCACAATGAGACTTGCTCGTAAGCAATCTTCTCACAGTATTAATTAATTTGTACTAAAACCTTGTAACGTCTTTATTAATAAGTGCATACACAACATTTTTATCCAGATGATGCTTGCCTATGTGTTTTCCACTAATAAATAATCCTTGTCTAATCCAAAATGGCCGCTAAAGCGCGGGAACTCAACTGCGCATGTGTCAACCATATCACGTGGTATGACGTCTTTCTTTGCTTGGAGGGAATCTTTGCTTCTGCGCAGTGTATGCTAAAATGGCTGCTTTATGTTCTCACATGCTAAAGCCTTCGCGTTCCTGCAATTAATAATGTGGTATTCTAACGCTACTAATGCGGGATGGATTTTATAATTAAATGGGAATAGAGTAGAAGTAGGGGGTATACAGTGAAAACATTTTATTTTTGATTTTAATATGTTTCTTCTTTCATTTCTATTAGTTCGTAAAATGGGCCGGGGTTAACTGAACAGCAGCTCGAGCCATGTGACCTGCGCATGTGCTCTGAAACTAACAAGACAAAGCGATGAAGTCAACTTGGAAGATGTCCAAGGACATGACCCGCTGATCACCTTCACAGTTCATCTGAGATGTCCAAAATTTGATACATATTGTATACACTTTGTATTGAAATTGTCGTGAGACGGGTGGGAAATAAAGCAAATGTATTAATTGTGAGGGGCGGTATTTTAAAACAATGGGCTTAAAGAAATTGAACTAAATTGTCATGGTGTGAGGATCAACCCCCTGTCCCTGTCCAATCAGAAGTAGTGGGCCCATAATTTTGAAATATTAATGGGAGGTACATGGGCATAAAAGGGTATAATAGATATAGAATTAGCTAATTTAGTTCGCATTAGGAGCGTAGAGGAACACAGGAGCACAGCTTGAAGCGCACAGGGTGCAGAGCATTGAGGCTGTCAGCTTTTAGGACCACAGAACGAGCTGATCGATTGCAGACTAAACCGCTGTCCAAAGAGGTCCTGAGGTGGGGGCGGCGGATTCCATTAGAAAGAAGACACGGAAGAATCGAGGAGGAACGATGTGCCAGAGAGGGGAACGACGCAGGCGTCGTTGGTAAAGAGAGGTCACCTGTCCTGTCTTGAACCTGGTCCGGAGGTCTTTGGTCTTCATCTTTCCTGGGACCCTTTTCCAACTCCTTGGCCAAGGGGTTTGGTTCTCACACTTTTAGGTAACTATAAAGGCGTAATCTTTAGTTGTACTGCTGTCTCTATCTTCTCTTTTCTGAGGGACCGTCATTTGTGATTAATAGGTGATATTATAGTGTACTTCCTCCTTGATATGCAATTAAGTGCCGTGTGGCTTGTATATTACTCTGCTAAAATTTTAGATAAACATTTTAAAACTTCCTGAGTCAGGGGTTATTTCAGGTGTTTTATGAAATTGTATTTGTATGATCTCATTTTATCCCCAATTATCAAAGGTCCATTGGTAAGTCATTACTCTTCAATCAGAAAAGGTAATTGGTAGCAGGGATTTTGATAAAGAGTACAACTGATTCCCCCCCAGCGGTGATTGCTAGTTAGTGTGAATGAATGGGCCCAGGTGAGTATTCAGTGTATGAATGCTTGTTGCTAGTAACCCGCTGGATCAGTAGTGTCCCCTGAGATTCGGATCGCGCTGGGTTGGTGGTTGGTGGAGTCCAATCTGACCAGGGGTCTTCTTTTTCAGGTGTCCCCTTCCCAGGTGGTGATGACAGATGCCAGCCGGTTGGGCTGGGGGGCGACGTTGGATTCCTGGTCTGTGCAGGGTCTCTGGGATTGCCTGCAGGCTGGTTTCTCGTCCAACTTCCGGGAGCTGAAGACGGTTCAGATGGCTTGTCTGGAGTTTGCATCGGCCCTTCGGGGGCATCATGTTCTGGTCCGGACGGACAATCAGGTGGTGATGGGTTATCTCAATCCCCAGGAGGGCTGCAGAGTTCTGTCCCTGTAGCTCCTGGCTCAGGAGATTCTGACCTGGGTGGAAGCCACTGTGTTGTCTCTGTGGGTGGTGTATCTCCCAGGGAGAGAGAATTGTGGGGCAGATCAACTGAGCAGGGTTTTTCCCCCAAGTCTTCGATTTCACTGTCGGGGGAGGTGTTCTATGTGTTGCAAATGAGGTTTGAGTGCCCGTCAGTGGACTTGTTGCAGCCAAGTCAATGCTCAGCTGCCCAGCTTCTGCATGATTATTCCCTGTCCAGAGGCATGGCGGGTGGATGCGATGTCATTCAGGTGGCCGGACACTGCTTTACCATTTCCTCCGATCACTTTAATTGCCCTGGTTCTGTGCAGGATTTGCCTGGACAAGGCATTTGTTCTGTTGATTGTGCTGGGCTGGGCTCACCGCCCGTGGTATCCTCTTCTGAGGGAGCTGGCCGTTCAGGAGTGTTGGGCGATTCCTGATCTTCCTTATCCGCTGATGGATTTGCGTCTTCCTGTGGAGGTTCTGTGTCAGCTCCATCTTCAGGCCTGGCTCTTGAGAGGGTGAGCCTCTTGTCCCGTTGCTACTCCGAGGAAGTGGTTGACTTGCTTCAGGGTTCCCAAAGACTGGCGACTCTTCAGTCTTATTTCCGACATTGGGGGTCCTTTTCTAGGTGGTGTGTTTCTAAAGGCCTGGCGTCTGTTTCAGTGGACCCGATCAGGGTGCCGGATTTTCTGTCGCATGGTTTTGCGTTGGACCTGGAGTGATTTTCCTGCCCCAGCCTGGGATCTCCTGTTGGTGTTACAGGCCCTTCAGGCGGCTCCTTTTGAGCCCTTGGGGTCTGTGGACATTAAATTCTTGACCACGAAGGTGGTGTTCCTGGTGGCCATTGTGTCCGCTGGTTGGATTGGAGAGTTGGGGTCATTTTTGGGTTCTCTTCCTTTTTTACGTGTCTTGCCGGATCGCGTTGTCCTTTGCCCCAATCCTAAGTTCTTGGCCAAGGCCCCCTTAGTTGCCAACCGTGCCTGGCCCAATGAGATCGGGTCAAAAGCCTTTTCTTTCCACCCAGAGTAGGTGGATTAAGCAGATGATCCTTCTGGCCTATGGTTCCCAGGGATTGGAGGTGTCGGCCCAGATCCAGGGTCGGCCTACCCAGGGTATGTCTGTCTCCTGGGCCTCTTTCAAGGCTTTGATATATGCTCACTGTGTAACTCAGGTGGCGAGGAAGACTTACAAGGAGGTAATGCCACAGTTACTTACCAGTAATCTTCATTACTCCGAGTATAGTCTTCCTCACCACATGAGTTCCCATCCCTCCCTCCCTGTTTGACTATCGGCTTCATGTGGTTGCTTGCTGGGCATGGTAGTTGCACAGGAAGTGGGGTGGGTCGTGCCTCCTCTTGTACTGGGTCAAGGGTGACGATGGTCGTCCATGTTGGGGAGGGATGGGAGGATTGGAGCGTAAAATTGCTTGGAGGGTTCTGTTGTGGAGCTGCAGCTCACTGTGTAACTCATGTGGCGAG
Organism: Calotriton arnoldi; assembly: GCA_963921515.1. Classification (NCBI taxonomy): domain Eukaryota; kingdom Metazoa; phylum Chordata; class Amphibia; order Caudata; family Salamandridae; genus Calotriton; species Calotriton arnoldi. The sequence goes on from CAWUFW010010301.1 coordinate 220,384, forward strand.
GAAGACTATACTCATAGTAAAGAAGATTACCGGTAAGTAACCAGGGCAACAACTCCAACTGGGGCTATCAAGTCGCGCTTGACTGGTACAAATCCAAAAGTTCTCTCTGACCACGATGGAGCGCAGGTTGGAGACAGGAGTCATGCAGACCCGCTGACAGTACCTTGGATACATCAATGCTTGGGGACGATGCGATGTGCAATGGAAGAGGATGCATCGTAGGTGCAGGTGATGTGCCGGTTCCGAGGGAAGTGCAAGGTCGTTGAGGTGTTGGCACTCGGGGGCGGAGCATTGCGCAAAGTAGGTGATGCGCCAGTTCCGGGTGCGAGGCTTTGGTTTCTGAAGGCGGTGCAGCGTCAGTGATGTGTCAATGTCAAGAGTGCTGTGAGTCAATTTCATGGTGTCGCAGTCGAACCGCTGGGCTGAAAGCGATGCGTCAGTCGACAGCCACGCAGGGCCGGGAATGCATTGGAGTCGGGGCGGTGCACCACGGATGTCGGTGATGCGGTGTCCGAGACTCACGCAAGCAGTTCTTTCGGAGGTGCTGCGCAAAGTTGGGGCTTCGTTGAAAGTCAAGGTCAAGGTCGCTGCATTGTGCATTCGGTGAGCATTGTCCATGGCTTTGGTGCAGGCAGCGGTGATGCGTCAGTTTTGCAAGGATGTGCAGGTTCCAAAATGATGCTTCGGAGTCGTAGCCACGGATGGAGGGGGATGAGCAGGGCCCAGCCAGGCCATGATGTGCTCTGGCCCCCCAACTGAAAGCCCCAATCTTTCAGTTTCTGTTATTTGATAAAAATATAGTTAAGTTTGACATTTGTGAAAGTGCACGTGATATGCGGCCTCAACTCTGCCTGCATTACCAATACTGAAACTGAAAGAATCGTTGCTGTCTCCAGAGTAAGAGAGTGAGGCAAGGAGACAGACAGATGCAAGGGGGGGCTTGGCTAAGGCTGTCATGCACACCCTGGTGCACTGAATGATAGTAATATGACTTATGAACATTCAGAACTGACTCTCCTGGAGCCTCACTACCATTGGTGAGGGCACTGCATGCAGGCAGCAGGATGACATGCAGGGTGAACACACTGCTTCTGGGCCTCTCTTATCTGTCCAGCAAAGACCAGGATGGTTGAGGATAGAATCATGTTTTAAAGCATAGTCAATACGGGCAATTGCTCAGAGCCCACACCTGGTGGCCACCTGATATGTGGTCGGGACAGACCCACATCATCAGTATTCTATGTAACAGCTGTAGTTTTTTAAATAGCAGATCTAAAACAAAACAGATAAAATAAAATACTGTCCCTGACCCTCTGTTGTAAAGCCATTGTAAGGGTTGACATGTTGGGCTGCATATGTGCACTATGTTTCTACTAAAGGTGCAAGACGTGCACATTGCGTTTCAGTCTGTAGACAGGCTCATTAAAGAGCCATAACTACAAGACAATGATGCAAGAACAGTATACATGTACACGGGCCTTATGAAACCATCACTCACTTCGCTGATCTCACATAAATAGTATACTTCACCCAGCTCTGCCATAAAACAGTCAGGCAGACATTCTTGACAGCAGTAGCAGTACGATCCCAGTCAGGCTGGTGGGTTGGGGTCTGGGCCTCAGCTCAATATGTTATACCAGCTTGAGCAAGAGCTACGCTTGACATCTTTTAATTTTACTTCCCTATCTCGCATGGGACCTCTGTACAACTTTCCCTAGAGACACCAGATTTAGACATCTACACAAAGGAAAATATGGACAACCATGCACACAGACATACATCCACCTGTATGGACAGAACCACAAACATAAAGGTATCCGTGCACACAGACCAACATGCGGTGTATATATAGTCACAAATACTACCCATGCAGACAGACTAACCGATACAGGCCCTATGCACACCTGCCAACAGCCTGATCAATGTGTGCCCATGTGATTGTATGTAGACTGCCTCTGGTAGCATTTTCTTGTGGAACTAGAAGTGGTATTTAAAAACCTTCAATAGTCATTGTTTCTAAAGGATGGAGCCGTTGTTTTGAAAGAATGCATACCGATAAAGGGGAGTGTTGGTTTAAAGTTAGAGGTCCCTCTGTCCATCTATGGATTTCTATATTACAAACACCTAGAGCTAAAATCTCTTCTCTGTTAAAATCTAATAAATGTCATAGATGGGGGGGGTGCAGTCTTTCCTGTCAATGAGAGAAGGTATTTATGCTTGCTGCTGATCAACAAATATACAGACACTCATGCACGCAAGCGTTCAGACACACAGGCTCCATATGCACAGACCAACACCCATACATACTATTTTGTTCTCCAGAAGGCTCTGATATCACCATGTGCACATCTACCAATGGACATTAAGCATGTGCACATCAGCCTGTGCTCACTGCTCCACATCACACTATGTCCTCTAATGTATACAAGTCTGTGCCCCTTACTGTCAATCACCGTGTCCTCCTAAATGCACAGCATTCATTGCTCCCAATGTACATCAGCTTGCACTTCCCTGGGCTGAAGCAAGCTATCCTGCACTTCCATCTTGCAGAATACCAGTCAGTCTTTTGCTGCATATCATCTTTAAGCCTTTGTTGCACACCACACTACGCTCCCCCAATAAACATAGCTTTTGCCCCTTGCTCTTGGGTGCACTCATGTTCTTCCATATCATTATGTGAGAAATTGCACCAGTTCTGAACTTTCTTGGATTTCTGGTGCTTGTTGCAGGGTAATTTTAAGGCATGGGCAAATTAGCCGATTGCCCAAGAACTCCAGCATCCAAAGGGCCCCTGGTAAAATGATCAAGATAGCCAGAAGAACAGATTTTTGTTTGTCTGATGGGCATGCACACTTCAGAGAATCTTAAACCACATACCCACCTACCCCATTTTAACTCTCATGCTCCCAGGTATTTTGTGGTAATTAAGTTAAAGAATAAACGTTCTGTCTTATGTCTCTCTTTCAATCATCATATCACCTCTTCTATCGTATCACTCTCTCTGTGTCCCTCTACCGAACCCTACATTATGTACCTCTATACTAACTCACTGTCTCACTGAATCAAAGAACACCCTTGTGGGGCCTAGATCTCCTTTCCCAAGTGTGTCCTACCTAGCTCACAGAAATGCAGCAATACACAAATCTGTCTGAAAAGATTCCTCTACCACCTCATGTCTTTACCACACATGCCTGGGTCTTCCAAAAGGGAACCTAAGGACCTCCATTACAGACAAACAAGCACTCAGTGCACATACATAGCCACAGCACACACACTGTTCAACACTGTTACCTCTATGTATTGTGCCTCCACAGGGACCCATACACCCAGCACACACATTCACCATGTACACACTGCACAACACCATTTCGTTCATGTACTGTACTTCTTGTGGGTACACAGATACCCAGTTCATGCATTCACCATGCATGCACTGCACAGCACTACATCCTTCATGTTCTGTTCTCCTCGCAGGTACACACACACCCAGCACATACACACTTCATGAAGCACTGCTCAGCGCTGCCCTATCCCTGAATTGTACCCTTCCCAGGCACACATACACCCAGAGCTGAGTCACAACTCTTGCGCTGTGTAGCACTTCCACATCTACCGGATGTAGGGTAAGGGTGAGTTAAGCACACAGCTGTGGAACTTTAAAAAAGGTGAGTGAACCTGTAGGCCTCAATCCAGTGACAGGGTAAAAAGTACCTGTTAACTACTGCTGATCACTACACGGTATACTGCCACCACCGCGTAGGGCTGCTTTACTCCTGGTGAAGGTGGTAGCCTTTCACCACTATGAAGGTACAGCTTTGGGAACCCCAAGTTCAACAAGACCACAATCCGGGAGACAGGCCTATGTCATGGCATGCACGTGTGATCCGTGTCTGCCTATGACAGCAAAAATCAGCAGTAGGGATCCAGAAAACAGTACAGTTGGGCACTCAGGGTAGGGGTACAAGTCCATTACCATGCAGAGGACTTTTCTGCCCCAACATTTTTCTTTTCAGAAATGATGCAAAATGCTGATCTGGCATTTTGTGCTATTTTTAGCATGAAATTCTTCCTTACATTCATTTTCAGGGCCCATATGACACTAAAGAAAGTGAACACTTGCATGTGATGTGAACAGTCACTCATGTTCGATTCATTCACAATGTTCCCGTGCTCCCACAATCACATTTTTAAATAAATGAAAGCTGAATATGCAACATGGTGTAATACTTTAATCATAGGCATTTTGTGGAATTAGTCTGACGTGAAATGCAGGAAAGTTTGTGAGATTATGCCACTGAAACTAAATTTTACACCTGCCTACTTTTTACCCAAATCAATAAAATGAGCACCCCTGAGTTAATTAACAGTACGCATTGCCATCAGTAGCAAGAGATCCCTCTGGGAGTCATTGTGCACTTTACAAAGCATATATATCCACACTCACCTTGTTGAGATACTCCAGCCAAAGCTCTGAAACAGAGATGGCTCACTTCATCGGGGTTCATAAAGTGAATCATTAGCCTTGTTCCAATTTTACTGTAATAGTCTAAAGTTGTACAGAACTGCTTTAGCATCACAGTACCCGACCCTCATTGTGTAATGAAAAAAACATACTGCCTGTTTGAACGATTGGAAGGCTATGCTCAGCATTTCACACATGCACTATTTGTGTTGTATAGATCGGTGACACGCTTGCACTCTGTTAGTGATCAGTGGTCTGTAAATATAGCCTGCAGCTAGCTGTATGCCAGCGATTGAAAGCAAATTATAGGCCCTGCATCACACTTACAATGTGATTACACAACCAATCACCATGCAGCTCAAGCCACATAGTGTTTTACTGTTTCATATGCCCTGGCACTGTCAATCACTCTGTAAGTGAAACAGGGCCTCCCACATGGCTGGAACAGAAACCCAGGGGTATATTTGCAAGGGGATATTACCACCAGAACGACACTTTCAGCAATGTTCTTGTGGCGATATACCCTTTTCAATATTTACAACGCAGCGTTAAGCCACTTTTTGTGGCTTAACGCCGCTTTGTAAATAAGGCCCCTTTACACGCATCACTTAGCATGAAACGGGTGTGCAATGGATGTTGCTGTGGGCGTTCAACCACAACACCCATTGCTTTTGACGCTGCCCCAGATTTACAAGGAGGTGTAAATCTGAGGCAGCGGCAAAAACTAACGCCATCCAAGAGCAGGCGTTAGAATGACAAAACGAGGAGAAATACTTTTATTTCTCCTGGCTTTTTCTTTTTCTATGTGTGCTGCGGAATGCAACACACATAGAAAGAGTGAAATGATTGTTTATGTGTAGGAAGGTGTCACTTCATGCACATAAACAATCATTAAATAATGACGATATATGAATAATGACGATTTGCTACTTCTATGTGTGCTGGATTCTGCAGCACACATAGAAGTAACACATTGCTATTAGTGATTGTTTATGTACAGGAAGGGACTCCTTCCTACACATAAACAATCATTCCCTGCAATGCAGGCATGCTTGCACTATGGTGCATGGGTGCCTGCATTGGCATTAGGCAGCTAAGTTTAGCGCTTCGCTAGGGAAAACACAGGGGTGCGCTGTATTTTTGTGAATACGGCACAGCCCTGCTTTGTGAAAATGTCAGAGTGCTGCGCTGCCAAATTTGGTGCATCTCTGCCCTCCGACATTTTCTCGTAAATATGCCCCCATGTGAGAACCAATAGGCAACTAGAGCAGGACTCTCAACACGGTAAGTGTGCATATATATATATATATATATATATATATATATATATATATGTATATATATATATATAATCCATATTATGCAGCATTGTGCTGCATATGTTTAAGTATCATTTTAACCCATTTTAGCTACAAAAACGCTGTGGCAAATATGGTTACTCTATTATTATGCAGTATATGCGGCACAAACAGAATAGTATAATTCCCCTTGCTCTGACCATTCAGCATTCTGCTTATTCTAGAAAACCTAAACATTCTAATTCAAATCAGTGACCATTGATAGCTGCACTACAAGAGAACAACGTCTATCCCTTCAATATACAGAAAGTTTGCCACATAATCCTAGTACTCCTGACAATGTTAAAACTCTGCAGAGTGCTTTGGGGCTATTGCTATGATGCTAAAAAACATATATATAGAGGGAACTGAATAATATTTCCCATAGGTATATGTGCATGAGTGTGCACAAGTATGTGTAAGGGTGATTGTGTGATGTGAATTTTATCCCTGGCATAATATTGTTTATTTTTTATATTATGTGCAGCCATGTCATGACATGATGATTAGTGAACATTCAAGTTATAATATATCCATATGTGGCACTAGTACATGCGAGAACTTGATCAAAATGACAAACCGGTGTTGAGACACCAAACGTACATTGCTAAAAATTACTCTTACTTTGGGATAAAAAGTTTGTTTTTCATAACACTGATAAGCTTTTGTTTTGGGGTATATTTTCCTAGAATGAAAAGCATGTATTCAATAGTACAACTGTGCATATTTATTTATACACTCTAAAACTAAGGTTTGGGGACAAAATGTTTGCATTTTCTACGATCTATTTAATCTAATATTTAAATGACAATCACTGCTGCAGTCTGAGAATATAGGCTAAATGATTGGTGTAACTTGTATGTATGTATATGATATTTCTATAGTGCGGACCTAGCCTAAAGGCAGCAGAATGCGGTCCATTATAGGAGAGTTAGATGGGTTGTGGAAGGATAATGCTTTGTGGTGCAGTGTTCTTAAAGAATGAGGGGCCGCTTACGATGTCGGTCGGAGTTGCCTTCAACCGACATCGCTGCGGTCTCGGGACGACCAACCTCAGGTCAGTGGTCCCGACACCGCAATTACGATGCGACCGCAGGGTGCGCTTGCAAGCCCCCTATTCTCTATGGGAGCTTGTGCTGCAGTCGGATACTGGCCCCAGCACAAGCTCCCATAGAGAAATGGGAGTTTCTCTTAATCCCTGCACCACACGGTGCCTGCCACACTTTGCAGGGATTAACAGGGGGTGCCCCCCAGGCCGTCAATCGGAGGCCTCTGAGACATGGGGGCCCTGCATGAAAGCCCAACATGAAAAGCCTATCAGAAACCGACGTCATATTCCCCACGGCGTAAACGCTATATATAGGGAATTATGAGCATCCTCCGACTGGCTGATGGGCTCCTTGAGCCTGTCGGAAGCCAGTCGGTCCGACCTGCCGGTTTCAAATCCGACAGTCTTCATTGCAATAAGGCTGTCAGATCTGAAACCTACAATGTAAGTCGGAAAGCCTCTGACCTGATGTCGGAGGCTTTCCAACTTACAACTTTAATTGGCCCCTGAGTCTTCAACTCTTTCCTAAACTGGGCCAGTATTGGGGCAGTCCTGATCCATAAATGGATCCTGGGTGCATAGATGGAAAAGGCCTACTGCTTTGTTTTTCTTTTTTATACTTCTTACTCTGCAGTCTGATGCTGTCCTGGCTGCGGGTGTGCGAGAACCACCGAAAATGGTGAGCTGACCTGCAAGATTAGACGGTGTGTTGGTCGAGATGACTTTGTAAATGATGCATCTAGATTTAAAAATGACGCGTGCTGACAAATGGAGCCAAGGTGTTCCCTCTTGTTGGAGGTTATGGATGAGAATGAGACGTGCCATAGCATATAGGATGCACTTAAGGAGTGCCAGTGTGGAGACTGGGAGGCCAAGAAACAGAGCATTGCAACCATCCAGATGCAAGAGCACAAGGGCTTCAACAGCAATTATGAAGTTGATTTCTAGAAGAAACAGTTTCACTTTCTTTAGAAGTGAGTGCTAGTACCAGCCCGTCTTTTTTTTCAGACATTGTTTTATCCAGACCTGTAAGAGCTCTGTAAAGTAATAGCACTGTGTGTGAGCCTGTAAAACATGTGGCTCTGATGTGTATGTTATGTATGAAGAAGATTGTGAGATGCCTGACATTTTTATTTCGCACTCTTCAGAGAAATTATCTGGCATAACCCCTCAACCCTCCAAATAATCTGGAGGAATTGAGATTTGCAAACTTTGTTTGCTTGCTAAGTGCAATCCTCAGCACCTTAGAAGATCACCAGACACATCTGCTCTGACATTCTGGGTTTAAACAGTTCCTGTTTAGACTGCTCTCACACATTTCTGGCTCCGTCTGTTCTATCTCACGTCATCCTACATGGATGTTTGTTACGTTTGTTATATTAATTTTGAGCGCTTAGGGCCTTTTTGATGTCCATCAAACCTGCAAGGGCATTGGGTGGCTAAAATTATGAACACGGTGCCCTGAAGGAATATAAATATTCGGGCTGCAATTGTCCCCATTTCAGTACAGGCTTTGCATCTGTGTGTGTGTGTGTGTGTGTGTGTGTGTGTGTGTGTGTGTGTGTGTGTGTGTGTGGTGGGTGTGTGTACGCAGTGATAAGCTGACACTAAAATACATCAGTTAAAAAAGATTTTGTTAAGTTCAATTGTTTTATTGTATTAACATTAAAATACAATTACAGTGCACTGATGCTTTTGGCTAGACATGCTTTACAATATACTAGGTTAAACATATTTTAGCCTATCATTGCTTAGTGGACCAACAGCAAACATACCTATGAAGTTATCTTTAATTAAATCCTTCAATTAAATAATATTGAACCATATGCCATTTGCCATAATTTTTGCTCAAACATTAATAAACCCCAAAACCACTGTAAAGCCATATTTAAATTATATCCTATTATGATTGCTCCAATATGTTTTATTACATGATGGTCAGTTTTGATTAGCATGTTTTAAATGATCAATTTGATAATACATTAGCCCAAATATACAAAAAGAACTGCCTGTTTTCAAATATCACCTAAAATAAAGACTTCTTTCAAACAGATTCTGTGGATGGAAACCATTACATCCCACCCAGAACCACCTATAATCCTTATGTGGGGCCATACACCTCAAAACGTATACTTCTGGCTATGGGCCTGCCAGTAGAGGTGATGCGTCGATTCCTTGCTGCCAGAGAAGGTGATGAGCCTATTCCATACTGTAGCGCAGGGGAGTTGATGCGTTGATTCCTTTCTGCCAGGGGAGGTGATCCGTTGTTTCCTTACTGTGAAGGAGGGGATGCGTCAATCTTTGGACACGTTGCCTCGATTCCTTACTGCAGGGCCACGTTAATGAAGAACTTGGCTCACAGGGACGATGCGCCAAAAATCCGGATGCACTAGGTCGATGAGGCAGTGGGGGAACAGGCGATGCGTCGATTTCCCAGCCGTAAAGCAGGTAATGCGTCGTTTTCTTCAGCCGCACAGCAGGGCCCACGTCGGAGTTGGAGCGTGCACCACGGTTTTCTGTAAAATGGTGCTTGGGACTCGGGTTGTGGTGATGTTTCAGCCGCACGGCAGGCACGGTGTCGATTCTGCGGTCACACACAGGAATGCATTGGTCGGGAAAAACAGGCGCTGAGAGTCGATGCATGAATTTTCTTGGTTCTTTGCAGCAAAACCACCTCCAAGAGCCCAGAACTGGAGTTGTCGGTTCCTTACAACCCCAGGGGAGGAGAAGCCTTGGTTCCTTACTGCAGTGCAGGGGAGGTGAGACGTCAGTTCCTTACTGTGTTGGGGAGGTGACATCACGGTGGGGGTGAGGCGTCGGTTCCTTACAACGGTGCAGTGTCGATGGATTCGGGAGTCACCCACGTCAAGTATCAGCTCCGCTTTGAGGAAGCACCGGCGTCAGTGAAGTCGGGGCTGCGGTGCGATTCGGGACGGTGTGTCGTGGATGTCACGAGCGGTGTCTTTGGCTCCGGTGCAGGCAGCGGCCTCGGTGACGGCTTCGGAGTCGATGCGGCACGGCGCCACCAGGCGTCGGGCCTACGGTGCAAGTCGGGGCGGTGCGTTGTGCTCTTCACAAGCGGTGCCCACGGCTTCGGTGCAGGTTATGGCGCCGCTCGTCGGCGTTGCAATTTCCTTCTGTGGCAGCTGACACAGCAGTTCCAGATGCAGAGAGACAGAAGAAATGAAGTCTTTGTGTCCCTGAGACTTCAGAACAGGAGGCAAGCTCAATTTCAAGCCCTTGGAGATCTTTTCCACAAGCAGGTGACAAAGCAAAGAGCAAAGTCCTTTTCTCCTTTCCTTGGCAGCAAGTAGCCACTGCAGGCCACCCCCAGACAGCAAACAGCACCGGGGCAGTATTCCTCCTCAGCTTCTCCGGCTTTTCTCCTTGGCAAAGGTTCCTCTTGATTCCCAGAAGTGATCTAAAAGTCTAGAGTCTGGGCCCCTCTTTTTATACACAAAAACCCTTTGTTCTCTGAAGGCAGAGAGTGTCTGTACCCAGCCAAAACCAGTTCTGTCTTCACTGGTGCAGCTTCCTGGCAGGAGGTGGAGACAGCATTGTTGAAGGCAGACCAGGCCCATGCAGGTGAAAGGAAATCTCCACACCTTACTCTAAATGCAGCCCAGGTCTATTCAGCCCAGCCCTGACTCATCAGACTTCTGGAGCCACTGACCCTCTCCAGCCCCTGTCATCCAAAAGCCAGACATGCAATACACAAACCTAGCAGAGGCACACTGGATGGTTAGGCAAGAAAATACCTACTTTCTAAAAGTGGTATTTTCAAACACAGAATGTAAAAATCACCCTCACTAAAAGAGGCATACTAAACTTTATTTTCCTACCTTGTTCCCAGGGCCAGTTATGTTTCTAAGATGTTATAAACAAACTCCCCATTCTGTCCTATGGGAACTGGTAGCCTTGCAATAGTGAAAATCGAAATTGGCAGTAATTCACTATCAGGACATGCCACACACACCAGGGCATATCCTACCTTTCACACACAGTGCACCCTGCCCACAGGGGTACCTTGGGCCTACCCTAGGGGTGACTGACATGTAAGAAAAGGAAACGTTAGGGCCTGGCAAGTGGGTGCACTTGCCAAGTCGACATGGCAGCACTAGACTGCACACAGGCTCTACAATGGCAGGCCAGAGTCACCTTTTACAGGCTGCTTCTGTGGGTGGCACAATCAGTGCTGCAGCCCACTAGCAGCATTTGATGTACAGGCCCTGGGCACACACAGTGCACTGTACTAGGGTCTGACAAGTAAATCAAATATGCCAATCATGGAATCACTAATACATAACAATTTAAAAAAGGAGCACTCATACTTTGGCACTGAACAGCAGTGGGAAAGTGCCCAAAGCATCTAGACTAGCAAAACGGAGTCCAACACACAGCAAAACTCAGGAGGCAAAAGCAAAAAATGCAGGGTAGACCCACGCCAATGGTTCCAGGTCTAACAATTTACTATTCTTCACTCCAAGTCTACATACTTTGATGATATATGGTATTACCAAGGTACATATATGTGGAGTTATATATAGTCAAACTTTGCTTACCTATAGAAACTTACCTTCATGATATTTTTGTCCTCAATATTCTTGATAGGAAGTTAAATAGAGAGGGGCCCTCGAACCAAAGGGACAGGGCTCTGTGTAAGACTAAAAAGTCAAAAGAATCTCCTTTTGGGACCTCAATCAACCACAACTTTGTTTCTACAAACATTTGTTCAAAGATTCATCGCAATGGACTCAGACATAATTCCTTAAAGACCACAACACTGATCAAGTCAAATACCACAAAAAGTGCCAGATTATTCAGATCTTTAATGCCAAATCTTTACACATTACATTTAGGGCAACAAATAAAATGTACAAAAGCTGTAAAAAAGTGAACCAAATCACTTGAAATCATCAATTAAAAAACATATATATTACATAAAAAACGACCAAAATTCATACACAATAGAAATATTTTTCAAAAGAGGGAGCACACACCAGACTAATATATCTGTCTTTGTATCATGCTAATCTGTGTAAATCGAAGAATGGGACATATGATTGTTCAAAAGATCATCATCTATTTTATCCACGTGTTCATCAGATTTAGCATAACCTAAGAGTCAACGTGTTTTGGTGATTAAAAAGACTTTGACCACCTTCTTCAGGACCACAAGATATCTCCCATACATGAAGACATAATATTAAAATACACCAAACAAAAGTGAGAGTTTTTGTGTTCAATTGGCTCAGTTGTCATATGAATCCAATCTCTTGGATTAAGCCCAAATCTTAATGTGAAAGGATCCTTGGCTTGACAAGTGGGCCCAATCGCTTAAGTTCTTGATAGAGCGCCCACCTACTCGAGTTGTAAGGCTGCAGAGATATAAGTTCCTCACTGGGAAATATAGCCCTTCTTCATGCCAATAGGACCTGTTTTTTCAATTCACAGGCTCTAGGGGCCGATTCACAAAGGTAAAGTTAGACAAAAGTCTAACTTTACGCCTTTTGATATTCACAAAGGTGCATTTACGAGTAGTAAATGCCCTTTGTGAATACCGAAGATCTAACTTTACGATTTTCAGTATTCACAATGGGCATTTACGAGTAGTAATTGCCCTTTGTGAATACCGAAAGTCATAAAGTTAGACTTTCATCTAACTTTACCTTTGTGAATCGGTCCCAAAGTTCCCAGTGCCTCAGGGATTCCGCGCTGCATGTATAAGTTCGCTTGCCGTAACAGGATTTTCTATCAAGATTCTTGACACAATATTTTGTCCCAATGTATTTTTATTTCCAACATTCTGCCTAAATCCCCTATTATGATTACAAAAGGGTTTATTTCAACAGGTTCAATCTGTTGCCTAGCACATGTAAAATAAGCACACAGAATATTATTACAGTATTTATGCAGCACTTCAAACAGTAATGAAGTGAAAAAAAACTCAAGAAGAATCCCACACCAATCTCTAAAAATAGATTAAACTTTAAGAAAAAAACAACAAAACTCCAATAAGTAGAACCAGAAATATGCAATTTTAAAAGTTTTGAAGAAAAGTAGTTCTTAGAAGCAAGAAGCACCAATTCGTTTAACCGGTCATGGAGGATGGGGCCCAAGTCACAAAGGCAGACCACAATGGAGCGTGAGTTGGCTACAGGACTGAGTCCAATTCGTGGTTACAAAGTATCTTGGGGCATATTAACAAGGCCCGGCGATAAATATCGCAAAGCGCGCTTAGCGCATGCATATTTAGCGCCGGCTATCCCTGTAATTTATCGCCCGGTTAGCGCGTTATCAACAATGCGCATCGCAGAGGTGATAAAATTCCAGAGATAGCGTGGATATCCGCGATATCCTAGATGATAGGGCCTGTGGTCTTAGCCACAGAATCCACCCCCATGTTAAGTATGCCTTAGTCAGGAATTTAACAGACGTTAAATTCCTGCGTTAAGGCATACTTAGCGCGATTAAAATAATCGCTTCCCCGCATTGTAAATATCGCGAAGCTGCCTTCGCGATATTTACCCATGTTGTTTCCACAGACACGCCTACTTTGCATCTCATTAGCGATGCGAAGTTAGGCGTGCTGGAAACGGGAGCAAAATCAGCAAACCACGCGATGGCGTGTCTTTGCTGATAAGGCGATAAAACTATCGCCGCTTTTCGGCCGAAAACGGCCGCAAAAGCGGCGATAATGTTTTATCGCCGCATTGTTAATATGCCCCTTAGTGTCCTGGGTGTATAGATGTCAAGTCCTTGTATTGGCCTGTGTGGTGTGGCTGTCGAGGAGATGTCGACGAGCGCTTGAGATCCTGCATCAAGATATGTTGTGTTCCGTTGTGTCAGTTCCGGTGAAGCTGCCAAACATAGCTGTGATGCGGGTAACGTTATGCTTTGCATCGAGGTCAATAAAACCGCTAGTGTTGCGAGTACTTACGGCGAGATGCATCATGTATGTCGAGATGCGTCGAGCTGGGCCAGTTGTTGGCCTCAAGATGTGGTGCGCTTTGTTGGTGCTAGTGAAGACGCTAATCAGAAGCTAGGATGCTCAGTCCATTAGGACTCAAAATATTGCTTGCATTTGAGATTGTTCTTTATTAAGTACTTTTTGATGGGCCCTATAAACAGGTGAACAGTCTGTTCAATGCAAGGCTACTGCTAGACCACCGCTTGAGCAAAGATCGCTGATCAGCTCAGGGGTTGGATCCGCAAGGTAATAGCTGGATGCATTTAAAAAAAAAATATCAAGCACTTTCGGCTGCACCTGAATGAATCAGTTACTTCATGATAAAAGCAACACGAGAGAGTATGCAGGATAAGTAATCCAAACATTGAAAAGAAGATTCTCTGAATGCTATAACTGATGTATTCTGATGCTTACCCCTGCAAAGCAAAGTGAGGTCAATTTGAATGCCCCTGGTTTATAATTGTACAAGATGACGATGAGGATAGCTTCCCGGAGAGTGGAAGTATATTACCTGCATTTCCTATCGCTGGAGGGAGGATACCCAGACACTGAGGTGAGGTGGAAGAGATCAGGCTACATTTAAAAATTCCAAGAGGCCTTTTGTTTATCAAGGTGTTACAGTATACTACTCCCGAGCAAAGTCGCCTGGTGGATGGCTTTGACAAGGGTTGGGATACCAGCCTCTGCTTTTCTAAAGAGTTATAGCTTCTAGGACAGACCCGTCATCTGCCTGTCCCCAATCACTGCATCAGGAAGATCCAAAACCACATCTTGTCCACAGTGTGGGTGTTGAAGCTCAGAGTCACCTCCAGTGTTTCCTATAATGAGAAACATCATCCTACACAGAGGCCACCTATCCGCAGTAGTCTGAGAAAGATACTTGAGATTAAACCTCTATGATATTTTGCTCACAGATTGTGACTCTTTAAGGGTAACCCTTAAAAAGTAGGGAAAGCAAGATATTACTGCAATGCATAGGCCATAATATTTGGTATCCCAATAGAAAAATACAGGAAAACACAAGGGAGGGTACAGTTTGGCAGAAAAGTACTGTGTTCACCCCGTCAACATAAGACCATGTCAAATTGGGTGCAGAGACAGAATGTCAAATCAAAAATATCAATTTACACAAATATCGAGTCAAAAATATTGCGGGTCAGAAATATTGACAGACAAATTCTCGTGGTCAACAATATCGAATTTAGGTAAGTAATATCGATGTTTAAAATCTCAAAGTGTAAAATATCGTTTGCAAAAATATAGTTGTTAAAAATATCGATTTTTTTATTAATGTTATGTATTTTAGTATATATTTATATGTATGTGATGTATGATTTTTTGTATAAGATTTGTTTGTATTTTTAATATATGTGTTACATTTTTAGGGGCCGATTCCGATTCGGGCAGGAAATCTCTCCGACTGAGCCAGACCCGGAGAGAATTCCGACCGAATCGGACTCCAGCAGCCCGACCGAACGAGTACGATGCGTACGCATGCTATCGGACTCGATTCGGTCGGACTCCCATTGAAGTTAATGGGAGCCGGTCGTACAACGCGTACACGGGCTCCCATTGACTCAATGGGTATGATGCGAACAAGGGCGCCCCCTACAGCGGGTACGCGTCGATGCGGGTCGCACCGTACATGCACGTATAGGGGGGACCCATGGGTCCCCCCTGTGTGCGACTCGCGTGGCTACGCGTGCAGGGGGGTCTGACACGGACCCCCGAAGTCCGGCTCCGACTGCTCTTTGGAGCCGGACGGCGCGAGTCGGTCGGACTGCTCGAGGTGCGCATCGTACTTGCTCGGTCGGGGAACGTCTCCATTGCGCGGAGCGAGTCGTGTCCGTGCGAGTCGGTCGGAGCGGTTTGCACCCGCGAACGAGTCGGTCGGCGATTTCGCGTACGCTCGCATCGTACTCGCTCGCCCGGACGCATGCACAAATCGGTCGGAAAAGAGGCCTCCGAATCGGATCCGGTAATGCCGAATCCGATTCGGTGCCCTACCGGCCGAGATCGGAATCGGCCCCTTAGTAGTTATTAATCTTTTTTTGCGTCTTTATTTCCGTAGCGGGTTGTGGGTTTATAGGGGAATAGGGTGGGAAGTAATTTATTTATATAAAATTAATTGATTATTTTTAGTAGTTATTAATATTTTTTTATTTGAATTTTGTGTTTTTAGTTCCATAGCAGGTTGTGGGTTTATAGGGGAATAGGGTGGGAAGTAATTTAATTATATTACATTTATTGAATATTTTTTTATTTATTAATTGTTTAATTGAGATGTTATAGTGTTAAATGGGTAAAGTAATTTATTATTTATTATTAATTAATTAATAATTGGTTGTTAAATAATTTTAATTAGTTAATTGGTAATTAATTATGGTAATTGTGTAATTAATTTTAGGTGTGTGTTGTGGTGTTTATAGGACTAAAGAGTGGTAAGTATTTTGTGTTTAATTAATTATTATATAGTTGTTAATGTTAATTTTTTGATATTTATTTTGTGTAATTGTTTATTTTTTTGTGTGTTGTTTTTACTTTTAAAGGGGTAAAGGTGGGTATTAAATACATTTTTAGACATTTAATTATTAGTTGTTAATAGTAATATTTTTTCTTTTAAAAATAATATTTAATTGTGTTTTATTATTTTATAGTTTAATTTAGGTGTGTGTTGTGGATATTATAGTGTTAAAGCATGTGTACTCAATGAATGTTTTTTTAATGTTTATTAATAAGATTTTTATAATTTATTATTAATTATGTTAATTATGGAAATACATTTAATTAAAAATGTTGAAGTGTTTTGTTATTGGTGTGGTGTTAAAGGGTAGGAAATAAAATAAATACATTTATGTTTTAAATAATTTTTTGTTTGTTAATATTTGCTACTTTTAAATCATTATTGTTTATAAATATATTTATTAATTTATTTTATATATTATTTGTAGTTTTTTTTATATGTAATTAATATTATAATATGTGTTCTTTTTATATGTTTAATATATTTAATTTTATATTTTTAAAATATTGTTTTTTATTTTTATGATTTTACATTTTTTGTAATATTTTTAGATTGTTTTCAATTGTTTAAGTGCTATTAGTATTTTTTGTTTCTCTGCTATCCAACACTAATGTTGCAATTATTGGAGTGGGAATAGTAATTTTTAACCCTCCGCTATCCAGCACTTTCCCTACTGTTGCATTCACTGGAATTGAAATAGTAATTTTTACCCCTCCGCTATCCAGCACTTTCCCTATTGTTGCACTCACTGGAGTGGGAATAGTAATTTTTACTCCTCTGCTATCCAACACTTTCCCTACTGTTGCTATCACTGGAGTGGGTACAGTAAATTTAATTCCTCCGCTATCCAACATTTACCCTACTTTTGCACTCAGTGGAGAGGGAATAGTAATTTTTACCCCTCTGCTATCCAACACTTTCCCTACTGTTGCAGTCTTTGGAGTGGGAATAGTAATTTTTTCCCCTCCGCTATCCAACACTTTCCCTACTGTTGCTATCACTGGAGTGGGAATAGTGATTTTTACCCCTCTGCTATCCAACACTTTCCCTACTGTTGCACTCACTGGAGTTTGAATAGTAAATTTAATTATTCCGCTATCCAACACTTTCCCTACTGTTGCACTTATTGTATTGGGAAATGTCCGTTTATTTATTTTTTAATAGTTTAATGTTTTAATTTATTATAGAATGTTTATTTTTATTTTAAACTATATATTTTATTTTTATATAATTTTAAAGTTTAAAAATTAAATAAAGATAATACTTAGGGGCCGATTCCGATTCGGGCCGGAAATCTCTCCGACCGAGCCGGACCCGGAGAGATTTCCGACCGACTCGGACCCTAGCAGCCCGACCGAACGAGTACGATGCGCACGTATGACATCGGACTCGAGTCGGTCGGACTCCCATTGAAGTCAATGGGAGCCGGTCGTACAACACGTACGCGGGCTCCCATTGACTCAATGGGTGCGAGGCGAACAAGGGCGCCCCCTACAGCGTGTACGCGGCGAAGCGACTCGTGTCGTACACGCACAGGTAGGGGGGACCCATGGGTCCCCCCTGTGTGCGACTCGCGCAGCTACGCATACAGGGGGGTCTGACACGGACCCCCAAAGTGCTGCTCCGACTGCTTCTACGAGCCGGACGGCACGGGTCGGTCGGACTGCTCGCGGTGCGCATCGTACTTGCCCGGCCGGAAAACGTCTCCATTGCGCGGTGCGAGGCGCATCCGTGCGAGTCGGTCGGAGCGGTCGGGACCCGCAAACGAGTCGGTCAGCGATTTCGCACGCGCTCGCATCGTACTCGTTCGCCCGGACGCACGTACGAGTCGGTCGGGAAAAAGGGCTCCGAATCGGATCCGGTTCAGCCGAATCCGATTCGGTGCCCTACCGGCCGAGATCGGAATCGACCCCTTAATAAGGGGGGCGCTAGAGGGCGCTAAATCAAGATGGTCGCACCCGTGTGAGGCTCTGGTGGCCTGGGGACTAATATCCAACACTATCCTGCTTCTGCATCGAGATATTTGGAGTTTGCATTCAGCATTGTTCTTGGAAGCACTTTCTGCGGCTGAAATTGTGTTTTGCGGCTGCAGAGCCCTTCTGGGAGCGGCGACAAGACAAGCTCAGTCCTGAGGCGGAGACAACATGGCTGAGCAGCCGGGAGCGCCCGCCCTTGGCTGCCAGACTGAGGCGCGCGGCTGTGGCGGTGTCACCAACTCTCCTCACCGTCACCAATTAGAGGAGAACAGTGACCTTGACGCCGGAGAAGGCACTGATTTCTGCGGAGATCGATGGCGGCAGGAGAGAGACCCGCACCCGCACCCATAATATTTGGTATCCCTATAATAAACGATATTGGAAAGCTAAAGGAAGGGTGTTAGTTGGCATAGAAATACTGTGCTCACCCATCGAACATAAGGCGATGTCAAATAGAATCCAGGTAAGTTCTAACCCTTAAACACAGGGGATACCAAATATTATAGGCGGTAAAGGCCATTTTATTTGGTATCCCCTAAGAAAACCGGTTGTAAAGTCTTGTGGAATAATGTATAAAATGTGAAAAGCTACTGTAGTCTGCTAACAAATAAAAGGCAACTTCAACTGGTGAATGTCTAAAGGGTAGCCCATGAAACATAGGGGATACAAGTTACTACAGTAATACGTGAGCCATAATATTTGGTATCCCCATTGTAAACGATGTTGAAAAGCAAAAGGAAGGGTGCTATTTGCTGAAGAAATACTTTGCTCACCCATCCAACATAGGAACATGTCAAATTGAATCCTGTTAAGTTCTAACCCAAGAAACACAGGGGATACCAAATATTATAGATGGCATAGCCCATTATATATGGTATCCCCTAAAGGAACCGGAAGTAAAATGTTGCGGAATGATGTATAAAATGTGAAAAGCTACTGTAGTCTGCTATCAAATAAATGTCCACCTCAACTGGTCAATGGCTGAATGGTAGCCCATGAAATCTAGGGGATACGAGATATTACAGCAATGCGTGAGCCATAATATTTGGTATCCCCATAGCAACCGATGTTGAAAAGCAAAAGGAAGGGTGCTATTTGGCATAGAAATACTGTGCTCACCTATCCAACATAAGACCATGTCGAAGTGAATACTGGTATGTTCTAACCCAAGAAACACAGGGGATACCAAATATAATAGCCGGTATAGGCCATTATATATGGTATGACCTAAGGGAACCGTACGCACAATCTTGTGGAATGATGTACAAAATGTGAAAAGATACTGTAGTGTGCTTTCAAATAAAAGACAACTTCAAGTGGTCAATGGCTAAAGTGTAACCCATGAAACATAGGGGATACGAGATATTACAGCAATGCATGAGTCATAATATTTGGTATCCCCATACTAAACGATGTTGGAAAGCAAAAGGAAGGGTGCTTTTGGCATAGAAATACTGCGCTCACCCATCCAACATATGATCATATCTAATTGAATCCTAGTAAGTTCTAAACCAAGAAACACCGGGGATACCAGATATTATAGCCGTTATAGGCCACTATATTTGGTATCCCTTAAACTAACTCGGTTGTAAAATCTCGTGGAATGATGTAAAAAATGTGAAAGGTTACTGTAGTCTGCTATCAAGTAAAACGCAACTTCAAGTGGTCAATGGCTAAAGGGTAACCCATGAAACGTAGGGGATACAAGATATTACAGCAATGCGTGAGCCATAATATTTGGTATCCCCATTGTAAACGATGATGGAAAGCAAAAGGAAGGGTGATATTTGCCATAGAAATACTGTGCTCATCCATAAATTGAATACTGGTAAGTCCTAACCCCAGAATCACAGGGGATACCTGATATTATAGCCGGTATAGGCCATTATATATGGTATCCCCTAAGGGAACCAGAGGTAAAATCTTGAGGAATGGGGTAAAAAATTTGAAAAGTTACTGTAGTCTACTATCAAGTAAAACACAACTTCAAGTGGTCAATGGCTAAAGGGTAACCCATGAAACTAGGGGAATACGAGATAGTACAGCAATGCGTGAGCCATAATATTTGGTATCCCCATTGTAAGCGATGTTGGAAAACAAAAGGAAGGATGCTATTTGCCATGGGAATACTGTGCTAATCCATGCAACATAAGACTATGTGAAATTGAATACTGGTAAGTTCTAACCCCAGAAACACAGGGGATACCAGATATTATAGCTGGTATAGGCCATTATATGGGGTATCTCTTAAGGGTACCGGCTGTAAAACCTTGTGGGATTTATGTACAAAATCTGAAAAGATACTGTAATCTGCTATATAATAAAAGGTAACTTCAACTGGTGAATGGCTAAAGGGTAACCTATGAAACATAGGGGATACGAGATATTACAGCAATGTGTGAGCCATAATATTTGGTATCCCCATAGTAAATGATGTTGGAAAGCAAAAGGAAGGGTTATAATCAGCATAGAAATACTGTGCTCACCCATCCAACATAAGACCATGTCTAATTGAATCCTGGTAAATTCTAAACCAAGAAACACCGGGGATACCAGATAATATAGCCGGTTTAGGCCATTATATTTGGTATCCCTTACGGGAACCGGATGTAAAATCTCGTTGAATGATGTAAAAAATGTGAGAAGTTACTGTAGTCTGCTATCAAATAAAAGGCAACTTCAAGTGGTCAACGGATAAAGGGTAACCCATGAAACGTAGGGGATACAAGATATTACAGCAATGCGTGAGCCATATTATTTGGTATCCCTTTGTAAACGATGTTGGAAAGCAAAAGGAAGGGTGCTATTTGCCATAGAAATACTGTGCTCATCCATCCAACATAGGACCATGTCAAATTGAATACTGGTAAGTTCTAACCCCAGAAACACAGGGGATACCAGATATTAGAGCCGGTATAGGCCATTATATATGGTATCCCCAATGAGAACTAGATGTAAAATCTTGAGGAATGATGTACAAAATGTGAAAAGTTACTGTAGTCTGCTATCAAGTAAAACGCAACTTCAAGTGGTCAATGGCTACAGGGTAACCCATGAAACGTAGGGGATGCGAGATATTACAGCAATGCGTGAACCATAATATTTGGTATCCCCACTGTAAGCGATGTTGGAAAGCAAAAGGAAGCGTACTATTTGCCATGGGAATACTGTGCTCATCCATCCAACATAAGACTATGTTAAATTGAATACTGGTAAGTTCTAACCCAAGAAACACAGGGGATACCAAATATTATAGCCGGTATAGGCCATTATATATGGTATCCCCTAAGGGAACCGGAGGTACAATCTTGTGGAATGATGTAAAAAATGTGAAAAGATACAGTAATCTGCTATCAAATGAAAGACAACTTCAAGTGGTCAATGGCTAAAGGCTAACCCATAAAACGTAGGGGATACGAGATATCACAGCAATGCGTGAGCCATAATATTTGGTATCCCCATAGTAAACGATGTTGGAAAGCAAAGGGAAGGGTGATATTTGCCAAAGAAATACTGTACTCATCAATCCAACATAAGACCATGTCAAATTGAATACTGGTAATATCTAGCCCCAGAAACACAGGAGATACCAGATATTATAGCCTATATAGGCCATTATATATGGTATCCCCTAAGGGAACCAGATGTAAAATCTTGAGGAATGATGTAAAAAATGTGAAAAGTTACTGTAGTCTGCTATCAAGTAAAACGCAACTTCAAGTGGACAATGGCTAAAGGGTAACCCATGAAAGGTAGGGGATACGAGATATTACAGCAATGCGTGAGCCATAATATTTGGTATCCCCATAGTAAATGATGTTGGAAAGCAAAAGGAAAGCTGCTATTTGGCATAGAAATATTGTGCTCACCCATCCAACATAAGACTCTGTCAATTTGAATACTGGTAAGTTCTAACACCAGAAACACAGGGGATACCAGATATTATAGCCGGTATAGGCCATTATATATGGTATCCCCAATGGGAACCAGATGCAAAATCTTGTTGGATTGATGTAAGAAATCTGAAAAGATACTGTAATCTGCTATACAATAAAAGGCAACTTCAACTGGTGAACGGCTAAAGGGTAACCAATGAAACATAGGGGATACGAGATATTACAGCAATGCGTGAGCCATAATATTTGGTATCCCCATGGTAAACGATGATGGAAAGCAAAAGGAAGGGCTATAATCAGCATAGAAATAGTGTGCTCACCCATCCAACATAAGACCATGTCAAATTGAATCCTGATAAGTTCTTATCCAAGAAAACCAGGGGATACCAAATATTATATCCTGTATAGGCCATGATATAAGGTATCCCCTAAGGGAACCAGATGTACAATCTTGTAGAAAGATGTAAAACATTTGAAAAGATACTGTAGTCTGCTATCAAATGAAATACAACTTCAAGTGGTCAATGCCTAAAGGCTAACCCATGAAACGTAGGGGATTCAAGATATTACAGCAATGCGTGAGCCATAATATTTGGTATCCCCATAGTAAACGATGTTGGAAAGCAAACGGGATGTTGCTTTTTGCATAGAAATACTGTGCTCACCCATCCAACATAAGACCATGTCAAATTGATTCCTGGTAAGTTCTGACCCGAGAATCACAGGGGATACCAAATATTCTAGGCAGTATATGTCATTATATTTCATTTATCCTAAGGGAACTGAATGTAAAATATTGTGGAATGACGTAAAAAATCGGAAAAGATACTGTGATGAGCTCTCAAATAAAATGCAACTTTAATAGGTGAATGGCTAAAGGGTAACCTATGAAACATAGGGGACACGAGACATTACAACAATGCGTGAGCCATAATATTTGGTATCCCCCTAGTAAACTATTTTGGAAAGCAAAAGGAAGGGTGCTTTTTTGGCATAGAAATACTGTGCTCACCCATCCAACATAATACTATGTCTAATTGAATCCTGGTAAGTACTAAACCAAAAACACTGGGAATTCCAGATATTATAGCCATTATAGGCCATTATATTTGGTATCCCTTAGGTGAACCGGTTGTAAAATCTCGTGGAATGATGTAAAAAATGTGAAGAGTTACTGTAGTCTGCTATCAAATAAAAGGCAACTTCAAGTGGTAATGGCTAAAGGGTAACCCATGAAACGTATGGAATACAATATATAACAGCAATGTGTGAGCCATAATATTTGGTATCCCGATTGTAAGCGATGTTGGAAAGCAAAAGGAAGGGTGCTATTTGCCATAGAAATACTGTGCTCATCCATCCAACATAAGACCATGTCAAATTGAATACTGGTAAGTTCTAACCCCAGAAACACAGGGGATACCAGATATTATAGCCGGTATAGGCCATTATATATGGTATCTCCTAAGGTAACCAGATGTAATATCTTGAGGAATGATGTAAAAAATGTGAAAGGTTACTGTAGTCTGCTATCAAGTAAAAGGCAACTTCAAGTGGTCAATGGCTAAAGGGTAACCCATGAAACTTAGGGGATACGAGATATAACAGCAATGCGTGAGTCATATATTTGGTATCCCCAAAGTAAACGATGTTCAAAAGCAAAAGGAAGGTTGCTTTTTTGCATGGAAATACTGTGCTCACCCATCCAACATAAGACCATGTCAAATTGATTCCTGGTAAGTTCTGACCCGAGAAACACAGGGGATACCAAATATTACAGGCGGTAAATGTCATTATATTTCGTATACCCTAAGGGAACTGAATGTAAAATCTTGTGGAATTATGTAAATAATCGGAAAAGATACTGTGGTGTGCTATCAAATAAAAGGCAACTTCAACTGGTGAATGGCTAAAGGGTAACCTATGAAACATAGGGGATACAAGACATTACAACAATGTGTGAGCCATAATATTTGGTATCCCCCTAGTAAACTATGTTGGAAAGCAAAAGGAAGGGTGCTTTTGGCATAGAAATTCTGTGCTCACCCATCCAACATAAGACCATGTCTAATTGAATCCTGGTAAGTTCTAAACCAAGAAACATCGGGGATACCTGATATTATAGCAGTTATAGGCCATTATATTTGGTATCCCTTAAGCGAACCGGTTGTAAAATCTTGTGGAATGATGTAAAAAAATTGAAAAGTTACTGAAGTCTGCTATCAAACAAAAGGCAACTTCAAGTGGTCAATGGCTAAAGGGTAACCCATGAAACGTAGGGGATACAAGATATTACAGCAATGCGTGAGCCATAATATTTGGTATCCCAATTGTAAACGATGTTGGAAAGCAAAAGGAAGGGTGATATTTGCCATAGAAATACTGTGCTCATCCATCCAACATAAGACCATGTCAAATTGAATACTGGTAAGTTCTAACCCCAGAAACACAGGGGATACCTGATATTATAGCAGGTATAGGCCATTATATATGGTATCCCCAAAGGGAACCAGAGGTAAAATCTTAAGGAATGATGTAAAAAATGTGAAAAGTTACTGTAGTCTGCTATCAAGTAAAACACAACTTCAAGTGGTCAATGGCTAAAGGGTAAACCATGAAACATAGGGGATACAAGATATTACAGCAATGCGTGAGCCATAATATTTGGTATCCCCATTGTAAGCGATGTTGGAAAGCAAAAGGAAGGGTGCTATTTGCCATGGAAATACTGTGCTAATCCATCCAACATAAGACTATGTTAAATTGAATACTGGTAAGTTCTAACCCAAGAAACACAGGGGATACCAAATATTATAGCCGGTATTGGCCATTCATTATACATGGTATCCCCTAAGGGAACCGGACGTACAATCTTGTGGAATGATGTAAAAAATGTGAAAAGATACTGTAATCTGCTATCAAATGAAAGACAACTACAAGTGGTCAATGGCTAAAGCCTAACCCATAAAACGTAGGGGATATGAGATATCCCAGCAATGCGTGAGCCATATTATTTGGTATCCCCATAGTAAACGATGTTGGAAAGCGAAAGGAAGGTCGCTATTTGGCATAGAAGTACTGTGCTCACCCATCCAACTTAAGACCATTTCTAATTGAATCCTGGTAAGTTCTAAACCAAGAAACACCGGGGATACCACATATTATAGCCGGTATAGGCCATTATATTTGGTATCCCTTAAGGGAACCGGATGTAAAATCTGGTGGAATGATGTAAAAAACTGTGAAAAGTTACTGTAGTCTGCTATCAAATAACAGGCAACTTCAAGTGGTCAATGGCTAAAGGGTAGCCCATGAACCGTAGGGGATACAAGATATCACAGCAATGTGTGAGCCATAATATTTAGTATCCCCTAAGGGAACTGGATGTAAAATCTTGTGGAATGATGTAAAAAATCTGAAAAGATACTGTAGTGTGCTTTCAAATAAAAGACAACTTCAAGTGGTCAATGGCTAAAGCGCAACTCATGAAACGTAGGGGATAAGAGATATTACAGCAATGCGTGAGCCATAATAGTTAGTATCCCCATAGTAAACGATGTTGGAAAGCAAAAGGAAGGTCGATATTTGGCATAGAAATACTGTGCTCACCCATCCAACATAAGACCATGCCAATTTGAATACTGGTAAGTTCTAACAGTAGAAACACAGGGAATACCAGATAGTATAGCTGGTATAGGCCATTATATATGGTATCCCTAAGGGAACCGGATGTAAAATCTTGTGGGATTGATGTAAAGAATCTGAAAAGATACTGTAATCTGCTATAAAATAAAAGGTAGTACAAACAAAGCACTGCCAATGAGGCCGGGGGTCTATAGCGCTGCGTGGTCTGAGAGGTGCCGACAGCCCCACTCACTCTATGCCTGCAGGGGAGCACACAACGTGCAGTAACACAAAACATCATTTTGCCCACCAGTTGCTGGGTCACTGGACAATCATCATCCAATCACTGACTTAGTGGAATTGAGTTAACTGTCACTGACGGTGCCGTGCAGGTGGCGCCAGTTTTTGAAATACAACAGGGAAGTCGCCGCCCCCTGGATTCATCATCCCTCTCAGTCTGAGCAAGGGGCTGTGCACTGCAGGGTAGTCTCAGGGTGATTACTACTCTCCAGAGAGGATTTAATTGTAAGTGTCTGTTTGACAGACTTAGCCATGGCATGTCACATGGCTGGGTTCCTGAGGCTCAGCTTTATTTTGCACTGCAGCCAGAGCCTGAGGCTGCCCTATGCTGTGTGATGACAATTTGTGTTCATTGTTGGTAGTGAAGAAACTCAACCTTGAAGGTGGCACTGTATAATGCAGGCTCACTGGCAGCACAGCTTGCACAGCACTGCCAGCAGACAGCCCGCTGCTCGCGCTTTTGCAATGGTCTGTTCCTATTTGCAGTTTCTTATGCCCAGTAGTGCCGCTGTGATAGGAGGCGCTATAAATGCATGACTAAGCATTTTGGTGTGGTGATGAGGACTTCCATGCTAAACTGCATTTGTCTAACCATTGATGCATGATACTTGGCAGAGCTGTACCTCCAGCATCAAAAAAACAAAAAAGTGCTTTAATTCCCACACCCTCTATTGTCCATGTTGCCCCCAACACCCATTCCTTCCCTCCCTCCTTGTATCCCCTGCCTTCCCTCCGACCCCGCCAGCAATTAAAAGAAAGGGTTATAACCGTATCATATCTCCTTTTTAGGTCAAGCCTAGAGTCAGAGTGCATGCGCTACTCTGCGAGGCAGGATGTATCTACAATATGGGCTTTAACCAAGCCCATCGATTGCCATTCGTTCATTTTTGTGCCTTTCAGAAATGCTGCCTTTTTATTGGTGCATTGCTTGTAATTGTCCCTCCTTTGGGTGCTTGGTTCACGCGCAGGCGATTTCACTAATTGTTCCTTCGGATTGGTTATCACACGTTCATGGTTCCTCCTGGTTGGCCATCTCAATGCGCGCTTCCGCTGCTCTTTTCAACTTGATCAGCACAGCATGCAGTGCTTTATCCATTCATCTATGTGGCACATCGAGCATCAACTTTAAGCATGGACTCATTTGCACTTTAAACTGCATGCTTCAAACAGGCGGACATCTTGACTGCTGCGTGTTTCTCTGTGTATGTATGTTTCTGCTCAAGTGAGCGTTATTGCAGTGGGGGGGATCTGCCAATGTGGTCTTATGTTTACACCTGAAAGACCAAAAGACACCGGAAGCACAAAAGACAAATAGAAATGTTACTCGAGAGATTTAGACTGAGCGTGCTCTGTGCCTCGCTTGTTGTGAGTATATACTGCTTCTAGAGAAGTGATCCTGTACGTCGTTTCAGAGCTGTAACTATTAATGCACATGATCCCTTGTTTCTCCAAGCTATAGTGCGGAGTTTTTGGAAAATTTGTAAATCCCCACCATATAAGATGCATTGTGTAGTTCACCTTAAAGTGCTTTGCAGGCCTCTCTCCCACTCAAAAAGTCTCCAAGGGAAACAGTGGGTACTAGAGAAAGCTAACCAGGGCTGTTGCATGGATTTTTGCCACCCTTGGCAAAATGACATTTTGCGCCTCTTCACTCCCTGTAGTCTTTGCTAATTTTATGATAATGCTGATGGTCTTCTGCTCCTCTAGACTTAAGGCAGCGGCCTGCTTTTGCCTTGTTTTTTAAACTGACTCTGGAAGATGAGACCTTTTTCACACTGAGCCCCCATTCCATAGCGTGCCCTCCACTACGGCTGCGATCTGTCCGCAGTAGTGGTGATGTGGCTCTTGACTCCGTCTGTTGTCAGGCAGGTGTCCCCCCTTCCCACCTCTTTCCAAATGTGCTTTCTTTTACCATTGTGACTCACAATCTGTTTTCTGCACTGTTGCCTGTTAGCCATATGAGCAAAAAGACAGGTGGTATCTAAAGCAGATTACCTGCTAGGTGTATTCGTTGGCCTTACCATCAAATAAGAACCTGGTTATTTTTACAGTGCTTGCAAGTGTTTACCGTTTATAGCGCTGTAAATAACAAGTGGTCATCATTGCCCAACTCACTTAGCTGATTTTAGAACTATGAAACAGACAGTTGGCCCTGCCACTATCAAACCTGTGACTAGAAGGTTTATAACCATAATGATGTTGATAAATAGTTTTTTATAGTATGTAATGCCATAGGTTTGCAGTAGTAGGTGCTGTAATAACACATGTTACCCAATTTAATGCTACTCATTTTATCTATGTTGGATGGATGCAAGGCTGAACTGGCCCTGCTGGAATTCAACCTGGCTGGTAGCACAGTAATAACAGCAGGGAACACATAACCTACTGAGAAGACCAGCTGACATGGGATCATTGTGCAGAAAAATTAGAATCCTGCTTAAAAAAGACTACTTCTTAGGAAGTACAATAATAATAAAATTGCCATTCTTCTGAGCCTTTGCGAAGAAAGTGGGATTCATTGTTTTTGGAAGTTTATCCAAGTCACCAGTGGCAAACGACCATCCCAAACACACCAGCTAAAAACACATGAAGCAATCACATTGGTGTTGAGGCAGGCCAGGCACGGGTCAGCATCATTATAAAAGAAACAAGACTGCCCCAAGCGAGATCCAACCATCATCTCACGTCTCATAAGGTAAGCAAGGCAACAACAGCTCGAAAATGCAGCGAGGAAAAGGTCAGGAATACCAGTAACCCAACTCTGCACTGTCAGAAGCAATGATGCGGATGTTTTCCCTCTTTTATCTGGCATAAATGTTTATGCTTGTTTTTTTACCTCACTCAATAGCTTTTGGCATTTGATAAGTTTACAGTTTTAAAAGCAACCCGCTCGTTGCCTACTGAGCAGTGAATTCAAAATCCTGTGAACCACATACACATCTATGGGTGCATGGTTTGGAGCACCAGAATCAGAACTCCCCTGACAAATGTGCCAAGCTAAGTTTAGATGAATATGGTGCATGCCCCCCCACAGATGTGCATAGTCCTAGCACCATTTGCAACCAAAACAGCGCCCCACATTGTTCAAGCCCCCTAAAATTATTCAACACAAATGTCACTGGGGATTCACTTTGCATGTTTTCATTAAGATATTTGGACAAGTCTTTGCATATAATAAGGTTTTGTAAATTTGTGCGCAATGAAAGGCCGCCTTTCTTCGTAATTATGTTTCATCATTTTAAAACTTGGGAACACAATCCACACAAATACACTCCACACCATGCAACATAATTCCAATCAGCATAATTTCACTCAATGCTGCACACTTCCAAGCCACACAATTCAACTCTACCATTTTCCTTCTACACCACACAATTCGGCAACAAACCACATATTTCAACTCAACAACACAAGTACAGAACACACCAAATACATCTAAACCACACCATATAATTCCATATCACGCCACAAAATTCAACAGCACATCACATAATTAAAATCTCTATGACACACAAGTACACTCCACATAATTCCAGTACACTCAACTCAATATCACACAATTACTATCCACATATTTTAACTGCACACCATTCCACATAATTCCACTTAACAAATCCACTCCACACCACACAATTCCACAACTAATAATTCCAATCCAACCCACATAATTCCACTCCACAGCACATATATCCACTCCACACCAATTCAAAACACATGGGTAAAAGACATTGTCATTTACAGTGCCAATACCTCTAACTCTCACAAATTTGAGACCACTTTGCATTGTAAATGCTTGTTTTACTTTCATTCATGCAGCACTCCAGCCATGCTGCTACACAACATTACTTAAAAACATAGACAAATAACTCTCTAATAGGCAAAACATATTGCCAATGATTGTTTTAATTGGCACAGAAATATAATGCAGGCTGGTGATATGCCAGTAAGGTGGCAGCCTTATAATTGTATGTATATAATGATACAATCACTGTTGTTGTACTTACAGTGTCAGTTATATGTTTTAAAAACAATTTTGTAAATTGTTCATTGTATATAACAGACTAGGGGGCATATTCACAAGGAATTATCGCCGAGTTATAGCCACCTTAATGCATCAAAAGTGGAGATAGATTTAACGCCCCAGTCATAAGCGGGTGCAAACTGCAGACATCGCCAGTATTCCCGCGATAACTGCCGCAAAATTTATCTCCACGGGTGACACCACCAACTAACCCTAATGAGATGCAGAGTAGGCGTTCCCGTGCAAAAACTCACGAAAACACCACAACACCACTTTCACAACGAACTGCCAGATCTGCGATGCGAACCAAAAACAGACGATAAGCCGCGGTAGCAGCAGGGAATTAACACCTGCCTTCTGCTGGTGTTAAGAAGGACGACTACCTGCAGTACGAAAGGGAGCACAGCCCAGAGCCACATCGGAAGACCCACAGATGCCATGGAGCCAATGATCATGCAGCTCCGAGACCCAAGAGGCCACAACACCCACTGCCACCACTCCCAGGCCCCCCTCCCCCAGCCCCCTCCCCCCAGACAAACACATACCGTGCACGACACAAGAGCCACAAAAAGCGCATGATGTCGCACAATGACAAAAAGAAACACACATGTGTGGTCAGAAGAACGAGAAACAGTCACTCATCATTGAAGTAACAACCAAAAACTTTATTGAAATACAACACAAAACACCAATACGGAAGACTCCTTTCGGGTCCGTCCGGGACAATCTTGATGTCACAGCCTGGAAAATAAAGCACAAAATCAGAACGTGTGTCATGCGCACATCAAAGGAGCGAGACACAGAGAAACAGAGAATGAAAGAAAGGCAGAGAGAGAAAGAGAGAGAGAAAGGGAGAGAGAGAGAGAGAGAGAAGGAAAGGAAGGGAGAGAGAGAGAGAGAGAAGGAAAGGAAGAGAGAGAGAGAGAGAGAGAGAGAGAGAGAAGGAAAGGAAGGGAGAGAGAGAAGGAAAGGAAGGGAGAGAGAGAGAGAGAGAGAACGAAAGGAAGAGAGAGAGAGAGAGAGAGGGAGGGACACTGCCGCCCCCGCGCACCCAGGCACCACTGCTCACCTGCTGCCACCGGTGTGTCTCCAACCACGAGCCGGTATACACTGCAAGCCACCAGGTCTGCAATCTGTAATCGAGGCCAGAGTCAATCATGGCAGAGTCCATCTCACTGCACACGGCAACAATGCCTGTCTGTCCCTGTGCACACATGCAGCCGCACCCTACCCCCTCCCACCGGCCAGCGCTGGCTGTCCGCCCTTGCGCACCCAGGCCCCACTGCTCACCTGCCGCCAACGGTGTGTCCACCAGTGGGCACACCACGTGCCCGTGCAAGCTCCAGGCCCTGGTCCTGCCACCATGGCATGCTCCACATCATGCGGACCCGCACCTCGGCCCAGCAGGTCCCACACATGACGCTGAGTCCTGAGCCATCAATGGCAGAGACCACACCAGTGCACATGTCATCATCGCAGGCTGCACACCCGCTCAGCAATTTCGGTGCCACTAACCCTGTGCAACCCCAGTCAGCGCCACGTGGTGGTAGGCCCGTGACGGCCGCATGGCTTCGGGTGCGACTAACCCTGTGCGCAATAACTCATAGGCCCTTTATGATTGAGAATCGTGGAACGTCTGTCATCCAGTCACCTCCGGCAGTGGGGAATGTGTCATTGTCGGCCCCTTATATTGGCGGGGTCACATGGCCTGTGACGCCTGTGCTGGATGGGTGTGGTGTGTGTGCAAACCTGCCCTCAGGGATTGGCCGTGACATGCTGACAACTAGACCAGTGACCTGCAGACCACTAGCGTGTAAACCTGCGACATGTAGCTATGTGGCCCCCCCTCGGAGCGTAAGCGAAGTGGTCTGGCCTGGCGTACGCTGGACCATCGCAGGGCGTGCAACAATGACTCGGGGGCTCTGGGCGTGGTTCAGTCCATGTCCGGACAAGGAAGTGACTAATGCGTGTGTCCCTGTTGTAGTGTCTACGGCACCCGGAACGCAATCGGCAATGTAGCACACTGTGACTGGAATCCCACTAGATGAGCATCATTGACGTTAGGGGGAGTCACTGACCCTACATTCATCCACACATTCATACTTGAATGATGAAAGACATGACACAGCAGTGTGTTTCTGAATGTTTACTGCACATCCAGTGGAGTTTGGCAGCTGGAGCAGTACAGGGCCATGCCAACCCCACTTCACAATATGGGCCCGTGGAGGGCCAGCCAGAGTCCATTGGGGAATGACAAGTACAGCGGAAGAGGAAGAGTACAGTCCGCAGTCTGGTCGCCGTGTCATTGGTCACCAAACAGGATATGGCAGTCCATGTCGCGGTCCAAGGTGAGTGCAGCAGATTGTATCGGGGGTCAGTGGAAGGTCATGGGGCCATGTGCGGCACCAAGCAGCAACAGGCCAGGTGGTGGAAATGAATGCTAGTGCCTCCTTCTGATCTCAATCCCATCCACGTCCTCGTCCTCGGATGTGTGCTCTGCCTCACCTGTGGGTGGTGCAGTTCCGGCTGTGGCACTGTGTGCCACTGACACATCAGGGGCCGGAGGTGGATTGTCGGCTGCACTGTGTGTCAGTGACACATCAGGTGCCGGAGTGGAAATGTCTGCCGCACTGTGAGGCACTGACACACCAGGGGGCGGAGATGTAGGTGGTGTGGGAGCAGCAGCATTCATCTGCGCCATGCCTTGTGGCAGCAATGCCATGATGAGGATCTGCAGGGCATGGTAGATCCCAGCTCCATTTTGCTGATGTGCAGCGGTGGCTGCCATCCTTTCCGCCTCCATCTGCACCATGTCCTCCATGAGCCTCCGCATGTGTGCCAGCTCACGGCTGAGATCGCTGGAGCCACTCTGAGCGGACAGGTGTTCTTGTCTCCGAGTCATGACTCCAGCGATGTCAGCCAGGGCTCGTTGGAGACCATGGAGCGGCCTGTGGGTGTCCGTTAGGGACTGGAGGTGGTCCCTGATGGGACTTAGACACCCATGAATGGCGTCAAGTTTGGTAGCCATGAGGTCAAACCCCACCCGCACCTGCTCAGCCATCTCCCTCTGGCCCTCCAACACACGGCGTTGGAAGGCCATGTGTTGTTCGTGGGGGTCCTGGGAGACAGCCGGGGTTGTGGGTGCCTCCTGCTGGGTGGTTTGTGGAGTGGGTGGGGTCTCCTCGATGCAGCTGGGCTGCCCTGATCCTGGAGGTGATTGGCGGATGAGTTCAATGATGTCTTGGAGGGCTTCGGTGTCAATGCTGGGGGTGTCCTCCTCGTCATCAGTGAAGAGTGGCTGGGACTGCTCTACAGGAGTTGTTGACGGTGCCTCTGCAATGTGAAGGGGAGATGCTGTATTACAATGTGTCCACATGTATGTAGCCGCATGGTACATGTTCACATTCAGACAGCATGGCAATGTACATTGTGACAGTCTGTAGATCAGGGCCATGATCCAGAGTCATTGTGGGTGTGCACTGTGCTCTGCTTGATTGTGCATGTGTGCCATTGTGGCCATCTCCCCCGTCCCCCAGTACCTGGTGGTTACTCACCCTGTTGCTGTTGTGTTGTGTCATGGGGAGCAGTGTCCGCTCCCCCGACTCCTGCCACGGTCTCCACACTGATGACTGTCGACACCAGCTCCTCCATGTCATCCAGCTCCAGCTGTGGCGCTGGGCTCCCACCTCCAGTCTGCATTGCTGCCTTCTGGTTGCCTGCGAGTTTCTCCTTGGTTTTGCGCTTGATGTCAATCCATCACCTCTTGACCTCGTCCATTGACCTCTTGTGCTCTCCGACGGCATTCACCTTGTCCACGATAGACCGCCATATTCCAATTTTGGTGCCCAATGACACGTTGGAGGTGACGAACAGTTCTTGATGGTGTTCCATCACCTCCGTGACCAGGATCCTATTCTCCTGCGGACCGAACCGCCTCTTCCTCTTCTTCTTGTCCTTCCCTGTCCCCGAGGTCCCAGGCTGGTCGTCCGGGGTGCTTGTGGGGTTCTGCTCGTCCTCTGCGCCTGCTCCGGCTTCCTCCATGGTGCTTCGGTGTTGGGCATTTTGTGTTTGTGTGTTTTTTCTACTTTTGTAGTGATTTTCCCACCTGCCGTGTGTGTATTGCAGGCCTGGCGCTGCTTATCGCTGATTTCCTCATCACGGTTTGGCCCATCGCACATTTTTTTGCGTTGGGGTTTGTGTTTTTATCTCCGTCGCGGTGGTTGTATCGCGGACATTGGCCGCGTTTTCGGCAAACTATCGCATGGTACCGCCGTGTTGTGAATTCCACGTTAACACAGGGTTATTTTCCCGCGATAGACTGCGATGTGTAAAGTTGCGTTAACATTTTTTGGAGATGTGTAGTGCACGTTCTTGTGAATATACCCCCAAATCTTTGCTCAGTAACACTGAAACTAGTGACAACAGGATACAGCAGACGGAGTCAGTATCACTACTCCAAGGCACTGGCCCCCATACGTTAACCCGCAGCACTAGATTCAGTGCTAAGAAGTGCAGGTTAGCCACAAATCGTTCTTTGAACATACCCAAAGCAGGTAACAATAACCCCATATTAGCAAACCAGCTAAAATCTAGCCCATTGTCCATCCCTCACATACCTCGGGCGAGTACATCTAATACTCTGCAAAGTGAGGGTTTCTCAGATGCAGCTTTGGCGGTCAGAACTTCAGTAGGTTAGATCACTATACTAGGTCCGATCTATCCTTACAGTGGAAGGAAAAATTATCTGAAGATACCGTAAATAGCCACGTTCACGCGGAACTAAATACATCTAGCGTTCAGATCTCCATGACTACAGACAAGCTGCAATTTCCACTTCTCTCCTCTCCCCCCCAAACTGAGCTAGAATCGCTCAATGCCCAGACGGATAGGATAGCAATAGACATGCAAAACGCCATCAGAAACATGAAGAATATTTTACTTATCTCAGAAAGCTATCTCTCTAAAATCATCCAGATTAAAAAATCAGTACACTCACTACACAACAAACTTGACAGGATGAACACGACCCCATTGCCTCTGTCAAATAGGATTCTTCGTCCTCGCAAAATCCTTAGTTATCGGACAGACTCCAAAACACAATCCTTAATGCTATCATACGAGTTGTCACCCAGTACCACCCCTAAGAGAAATGATCAACAAATTAGAGCAGTTCCGATCAATGTAAACAGAATAACATAGGTGAAGCCTAGAAAGCTAAATGCTAACAACCTGAAAGAAATAACATTAATACCTTTAAGGCAAGATTCGATTCTAAATACCCCTCTGAAACCGCTTATGTGCTTACTACTGAATTGCCGATCAGCTATGAAACATGCAGCGGACATTGCCGACCTAATCATGAACCGGGGTATTGACGTAGCTATTCTAACAGAAACGTGGCTCAATAATGCATCGTCCCCATGCCTAAACCTATTGGTTCCACCAAACTACAATATTGTGAGACTAGACAGGCTAAACAAAACAGGTGGAGGAGTGGCCTGTATACACAGATCAAGCATCTCAATCTCTAAAGCCCACTCCGACCCTCTTGAGTCCTGTGAATACCTGGGGCTCTCTCTACGTCTCTCAGATAACCAACACTTTAAACTACACGCTTTCTACCACCCCCCAGGTAAAAACGCAATGTTCATAAACCAACTTATGGAAATTATCACAGCAAATTCTTATCCACACTCCAACAATATCTTTCTAGGGGACTTCAATCTACATTGGAATGACCTCATAGATAATCAGGTCAATATTTTCATAAACTTCCTAGCAGACCATTCTCTAGTGCAGGCATGTGGTCTTCCAACTCACTCAAAAGGCGCTACATTAGACTGGATCATCTCCAAAGAAAATTAGGTAGATTCAATCGATATTGTACCCTGCGACTGGTCGGATCATCACATCATCACCTTCCAAATAACATCCTTTAAGAAGAAAAGAGCCACACAAGCATTCAAGCCTAAGCAATGGGTCAGAGATACTAAAGGCCTAAACATGGAGTTGCTAACAGCAAGTTGCGAGAACGAACTTCAACCTCCTCCTGGAGTGGTGGACTTCAGCGAGCTTATGGATCATTACAACAGTACGATGTCTAAAATATTCAATAACATAGCCCCTTTAAAACTCAAAAGAATTCAAGTCAAAGATAAAAACCCATGGTTCAACGGTTCTCTGAATGAAGAAAGACGAATACTCAGAATCACAGAAAGGAAATGGAGACAGCTCCCATCATCCCCTCATCTAAATCAGCTAAGAAAGACTAGGAAAGCCTACAATAAAAGCGTACTTCAGTCAAAAAAAGACTTTTTTAGAAATTAACTTGATAATGCTAAGAACAGACCGAGAAAACTCTTCGATCTACTAAATGATCAGTCGAACAAATTGGCCAAATCCTCTCAACTAACAGCTCAATCGGCTCTGAGCTGTGAAGACTTTTCAGCATTTTTTACTACCAAAGCTAGTTCCATGGAGAATGAACTCAAGGTTACCGCTGATAATCTTGTGACTCAAAAGAGCACTCAAATGAAGCAGCCAACCCAGCCTGCACAAACAGTGCCCAAAAATATGGCCCATTGGTCAACCTTCAAACTTTATGATCAGGAAGACATTGCTAGAACCTTATTGGCCTTAAAACCAAACAACCATTACAATGATCCTCTTTCCGCAAAATGTTGGCCTACGGTCAACCACATGGTCATCCCTAGCTGGACTAAAATAATGAATGCCTCGCTCTCCCAAGGTTCCTTTCCTGACTGTCTAAAAACAGGCCAGGCCATCCCTCTACTGAAAAAACCTACCGAGAATCCATTGGACCCAAACAACTTTAGGCCGGTAACAAACATTCCCTTACTGGCTAAGGTGTTGGAAAAATGTGCTCAACAACAACTGAACCTTCACATCTCTGAATATAAGCTACTAAATGACTGCCAATCAGGGTTTAGACCAGACCACAGCACGGAAACAGCAATTATGCACATAGCTGATGACGGTGTGCTTGCTCTAGACCGTAACGAAACCTGTCTACTAGTCCTCCTCGACCTATCTTTAGCATTTGACACCGTAAATCATGGCAAATTATTAGACCGATTGGAGAATAGGATGGGTTTCTCAGGGACAGTCCTAAAATGGTTTCATTCCTTCTTAGAGAACAGATCGCAAAGATTCTTGGTGAACCATAATCTATCCCTTCCATCCCCGAGTCAGATTGGAGTCCCTCAAGGCTCAATGCTATCCCCATCCCTATTCAATCTGTACATTGAGCCACTCACGGAAATACTGCAGCAGGCTAACATCTCCTTCCACATGTACGCAGATGACACTCAGCTGTATATGAAGATCACATTGCTTGAAGAGATCAAAATAATGAACCTAGCACTACAAAAGACCATACACTGGCTTACTAGCAATCATCTTAAACTCAACTCACAGAAAACAGATTTCCTTCTGATCTCCCCCCCGTAAATCCTCCACGATGATCAAGGAATGGACCAAACTGATCACAGCGTTAAATGGTACTCCGATTCTAGTTGATTCTACCAAGTCTCTTGGAATCACGCTGGATAAGGAATTAAACATGAGAGCTCACATCAACACTATGGCAAAAAACGCCCGATTCCATTTGAGCTATCTCAGAAAATTGAAACCGTTCATTGATGCTGCTGACCCGAAAACGGCTGTCCAAGCTTTGGTTATCTCAAGGATTGAGTATGGTTGCACAACTCTAGCTGGGCTTCCTAAGATTTCAACAGCCCCACTAAAAGCCTGCCTCAATGCTGCAGCGAGACTCTTAACGGGTACAAGAAAATTTGACCACATCACTCCACATCTGAAAGCGCTCAAATGGCTACCGTACGAGGCAAGAATTCAGCTAAAGATGGTGTGTATTACACACAAAGCTTTACACTACAGAACACCACTTTACCTTGCCAGAAAATTACGATTTCTGGAGGCCTTAGACCATCGAGGGGTGCCGCAGATTTCCTTCTGAAACCAGCAATTTTCCGTAAGAAGAGAATGTACGATAGAGCATTCTCGGGAGTGGCACCAAGAATTTGGAATGCGCTTCCACCAAATATTAGAGGAATCACCTCTGTCTCGCAATTCAAAAAAGAGGCTAAGTCCTTTCTCATGAGTAACTTTCTCCCGTAACTAACTATGGCCCTCTTGCGACTCCTTTGAGACCTTTAATCATCCCTGAATCTACTATTTTCAGATGTGTTAATAGGTGGAGATAACAGGATGACTGCACTGCGAATATCAGAGTAATGGCTCCGGGATAGCACAAGTCATTGTGTTTTCATCGAGTCTCACCTATGGACCTCAGTCAGACCGGCACGGATACCCAAGTCCATACGCAAGATTCAAGGACGATAGCTAATGAAGATACCTCTATCAAGCCACATGATTATTGATCTGTAACTGTGCATCCAGTTCTGAAACCAGGTTTTCTTTAGAAAGGATATTACATTTAATATTACTTTTTATATGCAAGTATGTCATGACATTTACTACTATAACCCTAGTGGTTGCCTAGTAAGACTGAAGATGTTTATTAGTTGTAAATTTGTAAACTGTGATCGAAACTGTTTGTGGCGGAACTGTAAAGCGCTCTGACACCCAGGATTGAGTCATGTTCGCGCTATAGAAAACACTAAAAATAAAATAAAATATAATCTGAAATGTTTTATTTCTCAATTTTCCTATCCTGCTTTTTCCCATTGCCTTTTTTCTACCCCTCACACTTTAATATTTCTCCCATATTGATGCGTTTTATCCTTTTAGGTTTTTTAATCTCTGCCATTGTTTCCCTCAGCTCTGCCAAGTACCACGCATCAGGCGTTAGACTAATGCATTTCAGTGTGGTGGTCCGCATCACCGCACTGAAATGGAAAGTCACGCATTTGTAGCGCCTCAGTATCAATCCAGAGCGCTATTAGTGCTCTGTTAGAAACTGAAATCCAGGTTGCAGCGCACGGTCTGCGCTGCTTGCGCAGGCTTGGGGCGGCTGGCTCAGCTCGTGACTGGGCTGTCTTAAGCAGGCTGAGAGCAGAGGCTACAATGTAAGCAGGTTTATTCACTTCCCTTTGACACCGGCAATCCATTCAGGTTAACTGTGTGACTCGTCACCTCACAGTCAGTGTTAAAGTTATGGCCCACAGCTTCTATCAAGAGACTCGCTCTCTTTATATATTGGCAAGCCGGCACGGTGCGAGCGGAAAATGCGACAGTCATGGAATAATGTGACAGTCTTTTGGCATGCGGCCAGTCCCGTCCCAGTACAGACAGCCGCAGGATTGGTGGTGTCTGACAGGCAGCACTGAGCTCATCTCAGATTGCATGTTGTGGCGCAGCCGGCAAGGAGTTGTCAACTCGACTCCTGGAGGAGCACGGCTGCAGCCGACTCCGAAGTCAGCAGCACCCAGGAGGGAGAGAGTGTGCCTACACCGGCAGCAGGTAATGGAACCTGCACCCCCACCTTGAAACTTAATCTCGCTCCACAAGGGCCAGTACTAGCTTCCCCAGTCGGTTTGGTCTTGAATTCCCACAGAGCAGGCCAGAAAAAGAAGTTAGGGATTATACTCAAGCACTCAGCAGGTAATGGGTGCCACAGGGATGAAGGGGTCTGCACTTAGCACCTAACCCTGCAAATGGCATGCTGCAC
Source organism: Calotriton arnoldi (assembly GCA_963921515.1). Taxonomy (NCBI): domain Eukaryota; kingdom Metazoa; phylum Chordata; class Amphibia; order Caudata; family Salamandridae; genus Calotriton; species Calotriton arnoldi. The sequence continues at coordinate 260,212 of CAWUFW010010301.1, forward strand.
CGCCGGCGCTTCACAGCAGATAAACAGCAGTTATCTGCAGCGCCACAAGAAGTAAGGGACCCTGCATGAGACACCTGCCTACACCTGAAATCTTTCCCCCACATCCTCCAAAAACACCAGAGAAACCCATACACTCGCCCACTCTACACCCAGCATTCCTGCTTCCATACTTCCCTTTCACATAGGACTGCCCGGGCACACCCCTGCACATGTGACTGCCGCAGGTGAGTGCGGCCTACACATAAACAAGCTGAAAGCTGAGCCCTAGGGAGCAATCACCAGGATGGATGAGGCCTCCCTAGAGCCTCAGTCTGTTGGCGCCTGCCTAGCGGAGTGAGTCCGGCCCCTAGCATCGACAACTTGATACCTGGTTATGGTAATGAGGGGCAGCGGTAATGGTGCCGGTCCAACTTTCAGCATGGCCCGCAACTCTGTCACTTACGAGCCTGGTGTTTTCAGAAGCTCTGGTACAGCTGCAGCCTGCTGGTGGGGCAGGTAGTGGCGTGCCAACCGGGCTGACACCGCTCAGCTGCACTCCTCAGTTATCATTTTTATGCGGATTGATTAAACCGTACTGTCTTTGAAACAAACAGCATCCTGGCTGGCTGTAAGGTGTGCGCCTCACTCTCCTGAGCCTTGCCAATGCCCGTGATGCTGTCTGGGGCGGCTCGCGAGTACTAGGTTAGTGTCCTTCCATATCTGGTGCTTTGCAGTAATTTTAAGAACTTCTTAGAGTTTCTCTTTCGTGAAATGGGTGTAATTTCTGATATTTATATGCTTGCCTCATCTTTATCACTTGACTTTGCTTGCGAGAAAGTCACTCACAGTTGTTGAAATGTCACTCATAATTGCACTGAAATTATGAGAATGTCACACATAGCAATTGAAAACCTTGGCAGCTGTGTTCCCTCTTCTGTCATTCTCTCTCCTCATGTTTTAATTTACAATGTTATTCCAACTCTTCAAAAATAAAAATTCCATTCTTTCACTCAGACTCCATGCATATGTTTAATTTTTATTTATTTTTCGTTTCCTTCTTTGTACTACTTGCGATTTGCTTAAAAAATAAAAATTCCATTCTTCCACTCCGACTCCATGCATATGTTTAATTTTTATTTATTTTACATTTCCTTCTTTGTACTACTTGCGATTTGCTTAAAAACAAATTCCATTCTTTCACTCAGACTCCATGCATATGTTAGATTTTTATTTATTTTACGTTTCCTTCTTTGTACTACTTGCGATTTGCTTAAAAAATAAAAATTCCATTCTTCCACTCCGACTCCATGCATGTTTAATTTTTATTTATTTTACGTTTCCTTCTTTGTACTACTTGCGATTTGCTTAAAAAATAAAATTCCATTCTTTCACTCCGACTCCGTGCGTGCATTTATTTAATTTTCATTAATTTCACCTTTTTTTCTTTGTACTAGTTGCGATTTGCTTGGAAAATAAACATTCCATTCTTTCACTCCGACTCTGTGTAAGCATATAATTTTCATTTATTTAACCTTTCGGTCTTTGAACTACTTGCGACTTGCTTCCTGTCTTCTGTGCAGCAGCGGCTCCAGTATTAAAGAAACGTGAGATAATTTATAGCCTGAGCCTGGCTGGTATCCCAAGAAATCGTGTATCCCTGCACTCGCAGCAGTGGCTCCAGTATTAAAGAAACGTCTGGTATCCCATGAAATCGTGTATCCTTGCACTCAGCCCGAGCAGAGATCGACTGCTTCTGTCTCATCCTGCCCGGGCTGAGTTAATTCTCCGAAGACGGCCGAAGAGCAGGGGATACACGATCCCAAGGGGATACCAGATATTATACAACACCGGCCAAACCGTCCTGCGCACTGAAGCTCTAGCCAACCCGAGCTGTATTGCCGGTGTTGTGTAATATCTGGTATCCCCTTGGGATCGTGCATCCCCTAGGGTGACCAGACGTCCCGGTTTTCCCCGGACGGTCCCTGTTTTCGGAGCAGTGTCCCTGTGTCCCGACACTTTGCTCCTAATTACAGAAATGTCCCGGTTTTTGTGCAGTGTCCGGGTTAAACGGAGAAATGTCCCGGTTTTTAAATAGTGTCTCGCACTGAAACACTATTTAAAAACCGGGACATTTCTCTGCCTACTTAGCACAGGTGCTGAGACGGGTCTCTATTGGGATGTCCATTTTTGCCCTCAGGATGAAAAAACAATCTTACTGCTGCAGCAATACCACCCTTCACTGCCTTCAAAGAGACCCGTTATAGTTCTTTCACAGTCTCATCATCCCAGAACTGAAGCATTTTCAATGTTATGTACAACGAAGCCCAAGTTTGTTGCTTATTTATCTTATGCAGCTAAGAACAACTGACAAAGCGAATAGTCCTGGCTTGTTGTAGGTGTAATGTTACATGCATAGCTGCCAAGGTTTCAGATTTCTATGTGTGACATTTTCATAATTTCAGAATAATTATGAGTGACATTTTAACGACTATGAGTGGCACTTTCTTGCGAGCAAAATCAAGATATTAAAACGAGGGAAACTTATAAATATCAGATATGACACCCATTTGAGCAACTAGAAACTTTACGTTAGCTGCTGCAAAGCGTAAGAAATAATGGTTAAACAACTTTCATTTATACTCATGTCTAAGTAAATATACTTAGGATCGTACAAATATCAGGAAACTCCCTTGCAACATATTAAATCAAGGCTCTCTCTGCACACTAATTCAGGAGCGTTTTTTTATTTTTTTGTGGTTGTTTGTTTTTTGAGGCTTGTACCTTCAGCCTTTGCTGACTTACACTGGACCCTCTGGTTCCTCCCTCGTAATTAATGATGCTGCGCAGAGAGCATCACTCAGTCCAGGGCCTCTCTCCAAGGTGGGACTCAGCCCAAACAGGATGTGCGAGGCCCTGCTAACAACACTCTGGTGGCTACTGTTGTTGGATAGGCCAGCAGAGAAACAACATAAAGGTTGCCAGCCTTTGTGGTGGCCCCCCTCCTTCCCTGCAAACTAAAGTCAGAAGAACATCAGGACTCGGGCCACCTTCTGACGTCACATGAGTGACCCTGTGCCTCTCTCCAAGGTGGGACCCAGCCCAAAAAAGATGTGCGAGGCCCTAACAACACTCTGGTGGCTACTGTTGTTGGATGGGCCAGCAGAAAAATCAACATAAAGATTGCCAGCCTTTGCAGTGCCCCCCTCCTTCCCAGCAAACTGAAGTCAGGAGAACATCAGGACTCGGGGCCACTCTCTGACATCATGTGAGTGACCCGGCCCAACAGGGAACCTATGTCAGAGAGGCCCCAACAACATAAAACACACTTCACGCGGCGCCAGGCTTGCAACCCCTTTCACCATTTTGAGTAACACCGCAGGTGCTGCAGCTGCCTGATCGCGCGCTGCCATTGGTACCCAGGCTTAAAACTTAAACTTACTTGGGCTGTAACACACTCTGCCAAGGCTGGCCAGGATGCAGGCACTGGTAGGCTCAGGCCGCGAGCCACTGCGTGCCCCGGCAATTCGGGTTTGCTGCTCAATCCGCGCCTCCAGGCCGTGTTGTCCAGGCTGTGCAGTGAGTCATACTTTGCAATCCACAGGGAGCCATAAGTGTCACCAAGTAAGGATATCACACCGTGCAATTAGCGGGTCACCCGGGTGACGGTCACTGAAACCTTGACGTCTCTCTCGGCTAAGACTGTGTCACACATATGATTTGTCTGTAATTCTTCATCTGTGTCTGTGGAGGCGGCTGTCATTTTAGTCCCTTTTCCATGTCTATGACAGCTGTCAAATAGTCCTACTTTTATGTCGACCGTTACTGCAAACTGTAGTCCTACTTCTATGTCTATGAACTGTCCCCCTTTTTTGTTTTGAGAATCTGGTCACCCTAGCATCCCCTGCTCTTCGGCTGTCTTCGGAGAATAAACTCAGCCCGGGCAGGATCAGACAGAAGCAGTCGATCTCTGCTCGGGCTGAGTGCGGGGATACACGATTTCACTGGATACCAAACGGAGCTAAGGCTATTAATTACTCACGTTTCTTTAATTTATGAGTCAATGCTGCACATGAAGAGACAGGAAGCAATTAATTACCGGACGTTTCTTTAATAAAAGAGTCAATGCTGCACATGAAGAGACAGGAAGCAAATCTCGAGTAGAACAAAGAAAGAAACGTGAAATAAATAAAAAATTATACACATGCACGAAGTCAAAAAATGAAATATATTTTCTAGGCATGCATGGAGTGAAATAATGGAGTAAGTTTTCGAGGCATGCACGGAATGAAAGAATAGAATACATTTTCAAGGAGAAAACGAAGACATGCAACACTGTAAGGAAGCGCAGATAATTGCTAAATTACATAAATAAACTCTTATTTCATGGATTTTATATTTTTAAAAAAATGTTGTTGAAATTATAGTGGTTATTTATTGTGAATCTTTTTAATTTGCTCACACCGTGGCTCTTCTCTGAGCGTTCTGTCATTAGTACAATTAGTGCGACTCTGTTTTTAAACACTTTTTTGACAACACATCTGCCCATCTTTGTGTACTGTGCAGTGCGGCTGAACTCAGATTTAACATATTACAGCATCAAAAATGCAAGTGAACAATTTCCACCAGTCGAGTTTTGGATTTTAAAGAGGCCAAAGGACGAGAGAAAACAATGCTTAATCCCAAAATAAGAATATTTCTGCTTAAATGTCCGACGACATTCTGAAACATGTGAAATAGGTTGATGACTGATGTGCTGTGGTGAACTGCATGCTGTAATAACACATTTGCGTAAAGTAATGTGCACACCACCACCACTCGGAACCATGTTTGCATTTTTATATATCTGTTACTTTTCTACAAAACATTAGAAAAATATAGTAACACTATGTTCCTGAGGTTGTACAATATACAGATACTAGGTTACCTTTTTCAGCAGAAGGATGGCCTACACAAGATGTTCACAGCACTCAAGAAAGTTGACAAAATCACAAAAGAAAAAAAAACGGAGAAATGCAGAGTTAGGGGCATATTAACAACGGCCAGCGATAATTATCGCTGGCCGTGCTTAGCGTGAGGAATCCTATCGCCGGCTATCGCTGGAAATTATCGCCATGCTAGCGCTGTATTAACAACGCTTAGCGCAAAGGCGATAATTTTCCAGTGATAGCGATGTTTTCCATGGAACATCGCTGGTTTTCCAGCGATGTCCCATGGAAAACGGCGATATACTTGGCGATAGGGCCTGTGGTCTTAGCCACACAATCCACCCCCATGTTAGGTATGCCTTAGTCAGGAATTTAGCAGACGTTAAATTCCTGCGTTAAGGCATACTTAACGCAATTTAAAATATCGCTAACCCACGTTGCTAATATGGCGATACCTGGGTTAGCGATATTTCCCCTGTTGTATTCACAGGCACGCCCCTTTGCATCTCATTAGCGATGCGATGGGAGGCGTGCAGAAAACGGACGCTAGGTCAGGAATCACGCGCTAGCGTGTCCTTGTTAATTCGGCGATAAAATTATCGCCGCTTTTCGTCCGAAAACGGACGCTAAAGCGGCGATAATTCATTAACGCCGCCTTGTTAATATGCCCCTAAGTCTTTTAAAAAAGTGTTATGTCAAGTACAACAAAGTTATAGAATTCCAATATTGCTAACAGGTAGTGCTTTTATTGTACATGCTCATTTTCAGCCTCCTGGAGCGATCTCTTAGAACATTTGATGACACAGACCCAAAAGATAAGGGGGCATATTAGCAAGACCCACGTTAAAATTATCGCTGTTTTAGCGGCAGGAAACTGCCGCTAAAACGGCGATAATGGGCTTGCTAATATGTGTTATAGAATTCCAATAGAAGCCCAGGTTAGATGTGCAGGACATCTAACCTGGGCTTCTATTGGAATTCCATAACGCATATTAGCAAGCCCATTATCTCCGTTTCAGCGGCAGTTTCCTGCCGCTAAAACGGCGATAATTTTAACGTGGGTCTTGCTAATATGCCCCAAGATCTTTATATTATATTTAACATGTTGTTGGGACTAAGGATTTCAATCCAGTAACCGTCAGGATTCTGTATAAAGCGTGGGGCATATTAGCAAGACCCACGTTAAAATTATCGCCGTTTTAGCGGCAGGAAACTGCCGCTAAAACGGCGATAATGAGCTTGCTAATATGCGTTATGGAATTCCAATAGAAGCCCAGGTTAGATGTCCTGCACATCTAACCTGGGCTTCTATTGAATTCCATAACGCATATTAGCAAGCCCATTATCGCCGTTTTAGCGGCAGTTTCCTGCCGCTAAAACGGCGATAATTTTAACGTGGGTCTTGCTAATATGCCCCCAAGTCTTTTCATTTTACCATCATCTTGTTTCTTCACAAATGTTACTCCTAGATCTTAAAATCTTTTACAAGCTGCGTAGACATCTGGAACTGCAATGCCAATGTGTCCAAATCCTCGAGGGTCAGAGTTTCCGTTATGATAACTCTTCTCTTCACTTCCCCAATTATGAGTCAGTTCTATTGTGGCCTTCCTGGAAAAAGTCCCTGATGTTCGTTCTTTTGTATCGCTGGGGATGTCCTTTTTGTCCTCATAACCCATGAAATAAAGTGAGAATTTCATAGAAGAAAAATCACATTTCTGCAAGAGTGTCATTCCAAGAACTTTGGTGTAAAATTCTAATGACTTCTTGGGATCTTTTATCCTAACCATAGTTTGCTGCATCAAGTAATCCTTAGTGCTGGGGTCCGTGTCGGTGCACGCGCTGGCCACGTCCTCTTCGGACAGGGCGTGCAACTCCGGCGCCAGGACTTCGGACATGATGCAGCTGCGGCGGCGGGTTTCGGGCGGGAAGAGAGGAGACCTGACCCTGGGACTCAACTAGGCGGAGAGGTGGGAGCTAGGTCCCTTACATTCTAATTTTTAACAAGTATTTCATAGAGCTAAGGTTTTAGATTGCTATGAGTCACATTTTCATAATGCCAGAGTAATTATGAGTGACATTTGAACGACTGTGGGTGACACTTTCTCGCCAGCAGAATCAAGCAATACAGAGGAGGGACGACCGCACTGAAATGCGTTACGCCTGAGGAATGGTACTTGGCAGGAATCGTTGACTAGGAAGACAGATCAGTATTTCTGTCCTGTGACACTGTTTGTCTGCGTCGATATTTCATCTTTCTTGCAAATCAACATGCTGTGCACTTTATTGCTGTTAGATAACTTGTAGGTACTGAGTTACTGCTTATCTTTTAAAGGCAGAGCCAAATCCCATCTACGTGGACCAGTTTCTTCTTCTCAAATTCCATTCCTTTCTGATTAATTCATTCTATAGATTATCCATTCTCCCTGACTCATTTATGATTATCATTGCAAAAATAATTATCGCTCACCCGTAAACAAACCATACTGGGTGTACTTCACTTATATTATATGCTAGTGCGAACAGTTGGAGTTGCTAGTTTGACATTAAATAATTACAATGTAAAACTATTGTTTTTTACCTTTATCATTCCTACATTTAGTAAAATTATTTTGCTTTCTTTTATTGTTATTTATTACTACTACTGGTTTTTGGAAAATAAAATGCAGCCTTTAACTTGACCTCCAGTGCTTGGTGCAAGGGGTACTAAACTGAAATAGGCACAGTGTAATATGGCTAAATAGGTTCAAGTCCCTGCTGCAAGGATCGATGTGAAATCTGCAAGGCCCATGAATGGATATGGTCTCCGTTCTTCATTTTTATCTGATGTTGATTGTGTGGGGTAAAGTGCTGTTATTTATAGTGCTGCGAAGCTCCAGTGATGGTGACACCTCGAGCACTGTAGAAAAACAAACTTTATTATTACTAATACCACAAATCTGTGTCATTGTATGTCAATTGGACTTCAAGGCACGAGTTAAATTTCTTCATTTGTGGATGTTGTCCCTGTTTTTACTTATTTCTTACAAGCATGAGCTATGGTTACTGTGTGTAAAACGAGATTTGTACAAAGTATGGCTCCGGGCACACAGGGTGAACATTGTCACATAGAAACTGTGCTCCTAAAGGGCTACAGTTCTTGTTAAAATAAAATCCTTCTTTTTGAATATGATGTAAAGTGGAATGTCTGCTTGGGAGTGTATACAAATCATTCTATGGCGTGTTTCTACCTCTGCAGAGCACCTTTGACCAGGGAGTGTGGAAGTTGTTGACAACGACAGCAGGCCCCACGCACAGCTCGTCCGTGAGCAGAGGTCCACCAGGGGCTTACTATGGCACGCATTGCTCTGCAGCCCCGAGGAGGAACTGCCAGTTCTTTAGCCATGGATGAAATGCTGCTGAGGGCAGATCACCTTATAGATGCCCCACTGGATGGAGCCTGGCCTTCGTGCCATTAGCAACTACTTTACTGAACTTAGGCACACTTACTTCTTTCGAGGGTGGCAATGATTCCTCACGCCGCTTGATTCTGGCTCAGCCTGGACCTGAGCACACACGCACACATGTCTCAGGCGCGGCCGGTGGGGTCGGGTCCGGTTGCGTGATACCACGTGCGTGCACTGCAGCTGCGAGCTCTTTCCCATAGTGCCAGCTGCAGCAGTGTGTCAGTGTGCCAGCAGGTACATGAGCCGCCGGTTGGGTCGGGTCCATTACTGGGAACCCGCCACGTGGTGCAAGGGGCCATCTACGCTGCCATTGCCCCAGCAGCCCTTAGCGCAGGCAGCAGCCCATGAAAGCTTTGCGAAATGCCACCCGTTCAAGTTGCATGCCTCAAACAACACAACCTCTTGGTAGCCATTGGGCTGGGCAGGCACAGACTTCGACATCCTGTCGTCAGTGAACCCTAATGCTGTGCGCGTGTCTTAAGAGTTACATTGTAACACTGTGCAGCTCTTGCAGCTGCGCCAGAGCCCATAAGCCTGCCTAGAACAGTGCGCACTGCATGCTGCCACTTAAGCTTGTATAACGGTACATTATTATATAGCAGCGCTCCGGCTTGACAGTTGAGGGGGCACTATAATGCGTGACTTTGCATTTCAGTGCGGTGATGCGGATCACCACACTGAAATGCGTTAGTCTAACGCCTGATGCGTGGTACTTGGCAGAGCTGGTATTTCGCAAATCATGCTTGTCTTTTACATGGACGATTGGCAATGTGGGTCAGTGTGCATTCATTGACTTCCATTCACCACTGATGTGAAGCATGGCCAGTTTAAAATTATCTTGCAGTCCTATAAGATTAGGGTTTATAAATGGTAAGATGTTTTTGAGCTTGAAGAGTGTGATCATAACGTGTGGTGGAGCTGTCATGATTAGGCTGGGGAAGTGATCTACAGGTCTGATTTTGCTCTGGATGGAGACCCTAGAGCGTTGTGCTTGCAAGGGCATTGTGCAAGGCAGTAAATTGACTGCTGGCACGATTTAGAACCTCTGCATCCTTGTTGGCATAATGCATCCCATCCCTTGTGTAGAAAGGGGTGAGGGTTGCTGGAATTTATATGGCGCAGTCACGTGAATCCTGTCTTGCATATGAGTCTGGAGTAGCCTTTATAGACTGGATATTCCATATTTGAGTCTTGTATCAGTTGGCAATAGCCATTAATACTTTGTAGTTATCTGTTGTGTATATAGTCAAAGTTCCTGCGATGGGTAGAAGTAAGCATATTTGCACTCTGCTTTCATAGCTAATACCGAAGCAGGCGCATTTGGTTGTATGCACACCCGATTAATAAGAACACCATGCATCTGCACGTACTTCATGAAAACGTCATGCAGCAGGCCTACAGATGACGATACAAGTTTTTTTTCATGATTCAAGTGCCTCTCTGCCCCTGTTTTAACAAGCATCTGCAATGCAATAGGTCTCAAATTTACACGAGTTTGAGCTATTGGCATTGTAAATGGCAATGCTTTTTATTTATGTTTTGGTTTTTAAAACATAAATAAAAGGCATTTTCATTTACAATGCCAATAGCTTCAACTCTCACAAATGTGAGACCTATTGCATTCCAAATGCTTGAAGGCATCGCTGAGTTGCCCCCTTCTGTCTCCCATGGCCCCTGAAGAGCTCCCCATTTGCTACGAGTTGAATAAACAAGCCAGTGGTCACTCCTGCAGTAAGAGAAACTCATTAAAGAAAATAGTGCTTACAGACTAAAGAAGATGTACCGTGTAACAACCGAAGTAAAAGTGCCAGTCCTCATGGGAGGTTACAAATGAGACAAGGCGGTACTAAGGAGGGACTAACAAGCCTAATAACGAATCAGAAGCCAGCATTTACGTAGGACAATGACACAAGCCAATGACAAATATCAGCAGAGAGTGGGCGGGGCTTCAAGTACATACTCCAATACAGCATGGCTCGCAGAGCAGCGCATGCGCTGCCCAGGCTTGACCTAAAACGGCACGGAATACCCGTCCGCTCAGCTGTGCTACTCTGTAGTGCTTCTAAAGTACTAAACTGAATAAGTAGTGTTTTGTGGTGCAAGATTAATAACCCTTTTCAATATATCAACCACCTTAATCAGGGTTAGATTTCTTGTCTTTGCTGCTGTTTGGATGAAATGAACAGCAAACCCTTTTGATTCCCCTCCATGAATCCTTTCTATCGGTACAATTGGATCATGAGAGTGCTATCTATGAAACTGTGCTATTTTGAAATTTGCAACCAGCCAGATTCTTGGTCAATAGTGATAATGCCCTGGTGGACAAGAGGCTGTGTCTAGCCACGACCTGAATGCTGGCAGTAGTAAAGTACAACAGCACATTACTCTTGAGACTTTCAAATAGATCAGCTTCTTACTCTTAAAAAAATAAATATCATCATGTCGCGGGACCTTGTGCCTTGTGCCTTTTTGTGTGTTATTAACTAGCGAGTCTACCGACATCCCTCCCTCACAAGACCTCTGCGACAAACTCAGCACCTTTTTCCACCACAAAATCAAGAGCATCTACGACAACTTCGACGAAGACAACCAACACACTGAACCCTCACCAACCACCCCCGACACCCGGAAACCAGCGATTGACGACTGAACAGCCCTCACCACCGAAGACACACTGAAGACAATGAAGTCAATCCACTCAGGGGCCCCCACGGACCCCTGCCCCCACCACATCTTCAACAGAGCCGCCGACACCATCGCACCCATGCTCCACCACACCATCAACCGCTCCCTGGCGACCGCCTCGTTCCCCAACGACTGGAAACACGCCGAGGTCAACCCCCTCCTAAAGAAACCCTCAGCGGACCCCACCGACCTCAAAAACTACAGACCCATCTCCCTGCTCCCGTTCCCAGCGAAAGTCATCGAGAAAGCCATCAACAGCCAACTCGCCACATTCATTGAAGAGCACAACATCCTCGACTCCTCCCAATCCGGCTTCAGAAAAAACCACAGTACGGAAACGCCCTCCTCGCCGCAACAGACGACATCCACACCCTACTGGACAAAGGACAAACAGTAGCCCTCATCCTCCTCGACCTATCAGCGGCGTTCGACACAGTCTCCCACCGCACCCTAATACGCAGACTCTACGACGCAGGAATCCAGGACAAGGCCCTCGACTGGCTCCGCTCCTTCCTCTCCGGCAGGACGCAGCGGGTCAGACTCCCCCTTTCCTCTTGGACCCCACACCTACCACCTGCGGAGTCCCCCAGGGCTCCTCCCTCAGCCCGACGCTCTTCAACGTCTACATGGTTCCACTCGCCCCCATCGTCAGAACCTACGGACTCAACATTGTGTCATACGCAGACGACACCCAGCTCATCCTCTCCCTATCCAACGAGCCCAACACCGCCAGACGCAACTTTAGAGAAGGCATGGAAGCCGTCGCCAAATGGATGAAAAACAGCTGCCTACAACTAAACACCAACAAAACAGAAGTACTCATCATGGGCCCAAACCCCGATGCCTGGAGCGACACCTGGTGGACCCCCGCCCTCGGAAACCCGCCAACCCCCATGGGCCACGCACGCAACCTGGAATCATCCTGGACTCCGAGCTCAAAATGGACCACCGGATCAACTCTGTCTCGTCTTCCTGCTTCCACACCCTCCGCCTCCTTCGTAAGACCTTCAAATGGATCCCCCTCGAACACCGAAAGACTGTCACTCACACCCTGGTCACCAGCAGACTCGACTATGGCAACGCACTCTACGCCGGAGTAAACAAAAACCTCACCTGCAAGCTACAGAACATCCAGAACGCCGCCGCAAGACTGGTCCTCAACCTGCCAAAACACTGCCACATCTCCCAGCACCTGCGCTCACTCCACTGGCTCCCCGTTGAGGCGAGAATCACCTTCAAGATGCTCACCCACGCACACAAGGCCCTCCACAGCACCGGACCAGCATACCTGAACAGTCGACTCAAATTCCACGCACCCCAAAGGACCCTACGATCAGCCCAGCTCTCCTACGCCGTGGTCCCCCGCACCAGAAAGACCAGATCGGGAGGCCGCTCCTTCTCCTTCCTCGCGGCCAAAGCATGGAACGCCCTTCCGCTCCACCTCAGACAGACATCGCTCCCCATCTTCGCAAGAAACCTCAAAACCTGGCTCTTCGACAGACCCCCTCCTTGATGGAATGGAACCTGCACCCCCCCCACCCCTAGCACCTTGAGACCCTTACGGGTGAGTAGTCGCGCTTTAACAAACCCCTGATTGATTGAGTGAAGAAAAATCTAATGCATTGTTTTATGTTTGTATATTCTGGACAGGGCTCATATTTACTGTTTGTCTTTTGTGATTTAAGTTAATTAACAGACTAGTGCAATTGGTAAGTGGATCTGATACCACAAATGCCTGCATTTTCCAGTTTGAAAAAAATGCATTAAAGGCAATTAAACAGTAGTGTTGGACCCAAAAATGTTCCAGTCGTATGATGCTCAAAAGAACTACCCAACCAAATTTAATAATTTATGGAAATATCACACACTGTTTATCCGCAACTTCCCACTTCATTCTACAGTTTCACAGTTAAGTTGTTTTTATTTTTCATTATGAAACAGGCTACATGGCTCATCCCATATGGTAAAAGACTACAAAAACATTTATTCGGCCACTTAAAAAATATATTAGTTGTCAGTACTAAGCCTAAATTTCTAGCCGTTTTTTCACAGTAACATGCATAGAAGTTAAGCTATACTATAAAGGTTATTTTGATGGTGATGTTAACAAAGTACATAGAAATACATGTTTAAAGCATGGTGTAGGATGATAGTCTCTGTAGTGGACTCCCACCCTGTGCTGAGAAATAAAGAAACACGATTAGAGTTCATTAATTTATATTCAGAAGTTGCCACCTGGACTTATTAAGTACTTTGTGTGTTATTAAAAGAAAGCAGTCCTTTCTTGCTAGTTCACCTTTCATCCAAGGAGTAGGATATTGGTAGTATTGTAAACAAGTAGTAAGTGTGTGAAATGAGTCCAATGCACAACAAACAGTTTTCTCCTAAGCCACACATTGTTGGTTGTTTTGGATACACATGTATTGAGTGCAAGGAAAAAGATTCAGCTACATAGCCCTACAAGTCTCATTCATCTCCTGGGGCACGACATTCCTGTCCCTGATGACATTATGCTGGGCTGCGGGCTGCCAGGAGGACCTGCAACTCCTCCCTCCTCTACACGTCCTGGCTCACCCCAAACATCAGTTTACTACTAGGATCTCCCTAAGAACCCTACAAAATTCTCCCTGATGTTATCTCTCCTTTGACTCATTCCAAACCTAATTTTTTTACTCTTGATTCTTTCTCCCTAATCCCTTACTACAGGCTCTTCCCTCCTCCATCTCTCCTTTACTCATCCCAGACCTCAACTTACTACTATGATCTCCCAATTAACACTTATGAATTTCTTCCCTTCTCTATCCCTCCATTACACTATTCAATCCAACTAACCGACTTACATGTCCTTCGCTCAAATTAGCTCATACCTTCGAGTACAAATACTGATACTAATGCTAATACTAATACTATGCTCATATTTCCCTATACTAATCCACCACTAATCCTTTTGGGTTCCGGAGTAGCGTGCTACTCGCCGAAAAGTGTTTTGACTCCTCATCAGGGTAGTAAGCGCTATATTGATACAATTGCAAGAGATGGAATCAGATTATAAACTAAAACATGAGGAGAGAGAATGACAGAGAAGGGAAACAATGGCAGAGATAAAAAAAAACTAAAAGGGTAAAACGCATCAATACGGACAAAATATTAAAGTGTGAGGGATAGAAAAAGGCAATGAGAAAAAGCAGGAGAGGAAAATGGAGAAATAAAACATTGCGGATTTTATACAATGAACAATTTACAAATCTGTTTTCAAAACGTCACTGGCACTGTAAGTGCATAACAGTGATTCTTTCATTTTATACATACAATAATAAGGCTGCCACCTTACTGACATATCACCAGCATGCATTATACTTCTGTGCCTGAGCCCATTAAAACAAGCATTGGCAGAACCAATATGGTTTACCTATGAGAGAGTTATTTGTGTATGCTTTTAAGTAATGTTGTGTAGCAGCATGGCTGTAGAGCACCATGAAAGAAAGTAAAAAAAGCATTTGTAATGCAAATTGGTGTCGCATTTGTGAGAGTTAGAGGTATTTGAGATGTAATTGACAATGTCTTTTTCCCTTGTGTTGTGGATTGGCGTGGAGTGGATATATGTGGTGTGGAGTGGAATTGTGTGTTGGATTGGAATTGTGAGATGTGGAATTGTGTGGTGTATAGTGGATTTGTGTAGTGGAATTAAGTGGAATGGTGTTCAGTTGCAATATGTGTATAGTAATTATGTGGTATTGAGTGTACTGGAATTATGTGGAGTGTAATTGTGTTTCATCGAGTGCAGTTATGTGGAATGGCATTTTGTGTTGTGGAGTTGAATGTTGTGGATTTTAATTATGTGGTGTTAGGTTGAATTTTGTGGCATGATGTGGAATTCTGTGGAGTGGTTTGGATGTATGTGGTGTGTTGTGTAATTGTGTTGTTGAGTTGAAATATGTGGTTTGTTGTCGAATTATGTGGGGTTGAATGAAAATGTGTAGAGTTAAATTGTGTGGAGTGGAAGTGTGTGGTGTTGAGTGGAAATATGCTGAATGGAATTATTTTGCATGGCATGGAGTGTATTTGTGTAGATTGTATTACCAAGTTTTAAAATGATGAAACAATTAGAATAAAAGGCGGCCTTTCATTGCGCACAAATTTACAAAATCTTATAATATGCAAAGATTTGTCCAAATATCTCAAATAAAACATGCATATTGAATACCCAGTGACATTTGTGTTGGTGAATTTTAGGGAGGGCTTGAACAATGTGGGGTGCTGTTTGGGTTGCTAATGGTGCTAGGGCTCTGCACATCTGTAGCAGAGGGAATGTTCATCTGAACTCAGCCTGGCACATATGATACGGGAATTCTGATTCCGGGGGTCCAAACAAAGCACCCATAAATGTGTATGTGATTCATGGGATTTTGGATTAATTCACTGCTCAGCATGCAGCAAGTGGGTTGCTTGTGAAACTGTAAACATATTAAATGCCTCAGCATTAGATAGCTATTGAGTGAGGTAAAAAAAACAAGCATGAACATTTATATCACATTAAAGAGTGAAGACACCTGCATCATTGCTTCTGGCCGTGCAGAGTAGGGTTACTGTTATTCCTGACCTTTCCCTCGCTGCATTCTCAATCTGAAATTGCCTTGTTTACCTTTTGAGACATGAGATGGGGGTTGGATCTCGCTGGGGGCAGTCTTGTTTCTTTTATAATGATGCTGACCCGCCTCAACGCCAATGTGATTGCTTCGTTTGTTTAGGGCTGGTGTGTTTGGGATGGTCATTCGCCACTAGTGACTTAGATCAACTACCAAAAACAATAAATTATACTTTCTTCCAGAGGGCTTGGAAGACTAGTGATTTTATTATTACTGTACTTCCTGAGAAATGGTCATATTCAAGTGGATTTCTAGTCTTTCTGCCCTAGTTAGTGTGTCTGCTCAGTAGGTTATGTGTTCCCTGCTGATATTACTGTGTGACCTGCCAGGTTGAATTCTAGCAGGACCAGCTCAGCCTTGCATCCATCCAGCATAGATAAAATGAGTAGCATTAACCGGGTGATTAGGATGGCGGGTGGATCGCCACTGCCGGCCCGGCGGTGGCGATCCGCCCGCCATCGCAACCTGATTTACCCACCTCCAGATTACAATGGCGGTGGGTAATGCGGCGGACAAAAAGTCCGTCTGCCGCTTTTCCGCCGACGGCAATCGTTACGATTTCCGGCCGGGCGGAGCTGGGCCACTAATATGGTGGCGGTGCCTAGCAGGCACCGCCATCCATATTAGGATGTGTGCGGAGAAAGGCCTTTCCATGGCGGCAATGCCGCCATGGAAAGGCTGGCAGGGAGTTGCTTTGGGGGCCCGTTGCGGGCCCCCGGGGGGGTGGGGGGTGCGCTTTTCCGCCGGTCGGCAATCGTTACGATTTCCGGCCGGGCGGAGCTGGGCCACTAATATGGTGGCGGTGCCTAGCAGGCACCGCCATCCATATTAGGATGTGTGCGGAGAAAGGCCTTTCCATGGCGGCGATGCCGCCATGGAAAGGCTGGCAGGGAGTTGCTTTGGGGGCCCGTTGCGGGCCCCCGGGGGGGTGGGGGGTGCACTTGGGGGGTACCCATGGTACCCCCTCCATTTCCATGCTCAAGGTGGCAGGCACCGCGCGGTGCCTGCCACGCTGTGCATGGAAATGCACAACATGGCAATTCGACATTGCGGCGGGTGCTGCTGTAAGCAGCACCCGCCACAATGTTAAAATGCCTGATGCGACCGCCACGGTGGCGGTCGCATCATGATTGGGGAGGCGGGACCGCCTCATGGCAGGCGGGCGGTCCCGTTTCCGCTAGGGTGGCGGGCGGACTTAAATCCGCCCGCCATCCTAATCACCCCCTAAATTGTGTAACACTTGTTTTAACAGCGCCTACAGCTGCAAACCTCTGGCATTACGCTACGCACTATATAAAACTATTTATCATCATCATTATTATAAACCTCCTAGTCACAGGTTTGATAGTGGCATGGACAACTGACCATTTCATAGTTCTAAAATCAGATAAGTGAGTTGGGTAATGATGACCACTTGTTATTCACAGCGCTATAAACCGTAAACACGTGCAAGCACTGTAAAAATAACCAGTTTCCTTTTTGATAGTAAGACAAACAAGTGCACCTAGCAGGTAATCTGCTTGAGATATCACCTGTGCTCTTCTATTTGCAAAATCAAACAGAGAAGAAATGTGTGGGTTTAATTTGCTCACATGGCTATCGGGCAATAGTGCAGAAAATAGATGGCGAATCAGGAGGGTAAAGGAGGGTAACACAAAGCGCATTCGGGAAGAGTTGGGAGGAGAGGGAAGCCTGCCTGACAATAGACTGAGCCAAGAGCCACATCATCTCTACTGTGGACAGATTCTAGCCGCAGTGGAGGTCATGCTATTGAGTGGGGGTTCAGTGTGAAAAAGGTCTTGTTTTTCAGATTCAGTTTCAAGAACAAGGCAAGAGCAGGTCGCTGACTTAAGTCTAGAGGAGCTGAAGACCATCTGCATTATCGTAAAATTAGCAAAGAGTATAGGGGATGAAGAGGCGCAAAAAGTAATTTTCTTTGCTACCCACTGTTTGCCTTGGAGAATTTTTGTAGGGAAGAGATGACTACAAAGCCCTTTAAGGTGAACAACACAATGCATCTTACATGGTGGGGAGTGATTTCATAACGGAACACAAATTTTCCAACAACTCCACACTATATCTTGGAGAAACAAGGGATCATGTGCTTTAATAGTTACAGCTCTGAAACGACGTACAGTATCAGTTCTCCAGAAGCAGTCTATACTCACAAGCAAGCGAGGCACAGAGCGCCCTCAGTCTAAATCTCTCGAGTAACATTTCTATTCATCTTTTGTGCTTCCGGTGACCAGTCTCTCAGGTCTAAACATAAGAGCACTGTTAGAACTGGGGGTCTATAGTTGGCAGAGGTATGCGCCTTTGTCCAAGTAGGGACCCTCGCTTCAGGGTAAGGGGGATACAGACTTTAGATAGCGCCTGCTCACCCCCTTTGTAGCTTGGCATGAGCAGACTGGCTTAACCCAAAGGCAATGTGTAAAGTATTTGTACCCAAACTCACAGTAACACAGTGAAAACACCAGAAATGGACACCACACCTGTTTGGAAAAATAAAGTAACTTTATCTAAACCAAACAAGACCAAAACGACAAAAATACAACCTATATGTATTAAAATACGACTTTAAAACAATTATCTCAAAAATAGAACTTGCAGAAAACAAATAGCTCCACCTGGGTCTATTATGACATTGTGACAGCCAATAATTCAAAGAATGGCGCCAAATGTAAGATGCGCGGAGTCGGGCATGGAGTCACACTGACCCCCAGTACCTTAGAACAAAGTCTTTGGATGATGCATGGTGTCATGGAGGTGAGGCATCGGTGCCGAGGTTGAGGCTCGTTCCCTGGTTGCCATGGCTGAGGCGAGGCGTCATGTCCATGAGGAGGCGATGCATCGAGTTCAGGACAGGGGAAGTCAGTTCAGTCGGTGGTGAGGCTTTATTTCTAGTAAAGCGATGCAAAGTCGAAGACTCGTGAACTCACCCTTGTCGGTTATTGGCTCTGCGATAATGGGACTCAAGCACTGATGGGTGACGGCGTCGGTGTGAGCGCCGGAAAGACCGATAACTGCAGGCGTTGAAGGGCATCGGAGCTGCAGTGTAGACAGGGCGGTGCATTGTGCACTTCATGGGCGGTGCCCCGGGCCTCGCTGCTGGTCGTGTTGGCTCTGACGGCATCGGAGTTGGTTTTCTTTGTGTTGCAGGACCAAACACACAATTCCCAGGGCCCAGGAACTGGAATTGGTGCTCTTTTGAATGCAGGAGTCCACACAGGAGTCCAGGTGCTGGTCAGTCAGTTGCAGGTGAAGTCTTGATGTCCCTGAAACTTCAGGACAGGAGGCTAGCACACACAAGTCCAGTTTTTGTCCTTTCCTTGGCAGAAGCAACAACTGCAGGCCAACCCAGCAAAGCAAACAGCAAAGGGGCAGTACTCCTCCTCACAGCTCTCCAGCTCTTCTTCTAGGCAAAGATTCCTCCTGAATCCAGAAGTGATCTAATTCTCTGGGGTTTAAGGTTCTCTACTTATGCTCCATTTTGTCTTTGTGACAAGGGTCTCTGAGCCCAGTCTAATCAGTTCTGTCCTCTCTGGTGCAGCAGGTCCACAGGAGGTGGAGACATCATTGTGCAAAGGAGACACAGCCTATTCAGGTGCAAGGGAAACTCTTCCCACCACTCTAAAGGCAGCCAAGGTCTATTCAGCCCAGCAATGTGTCTCCCAGGAAAGGCAGGACACACACCCCCCCCCCCGGTGGCTGTCTACAGTGAATGCACATCCCTAGCCCCTGTCACTCCAAAACCAGACAGTCAATGCACAAACCAGCAGAGGCACACAAAATGGTTAAACAAGAAAATGCCTACTTTCTAAAATTGCAAAAACTGGGTTGGCGAAGTGAGCTAAAGAACGATGATGGATTCAACTCAGATCTGTGACTGGAGTGAGTGTCTGAAAAGTTTCAGCGCTCCCTCCATCATCTTTTTGTGTTTGCGCTACTTTCTAAAAATGGCATTTTCAAACACATAATTTAAAAACCATCTTAACTAAAAGATGTGTTATTAAATTCTGAGTTCAGAGAACCTAAACTCCATTTCTACATCTTGTCCCAATGGAAAGTTATGCTTCTAAGATGTTATAAAGCAACTCCCATGTTAGCCTATGTGACAGATAGCCTCTCAATAGTGAAAAACTAAATTGGCAGTATTTCACTATCAGGACATGTAAAACACACCAGTACATGTCCTACCTTTCACATACACTGCACCCTGCTCATGGGGGTACCTTGGGCCTACTTGAGGGGTGATCCTACATGTAAGAAAAGGGAAGGTTAGGGCCTGGCAAGTGGGTGCACTTGCCAGTTCGACATGGCAGGTTCAAACTGCAGACAGACACTGCAGTGGCAGGTCTGAGATACCTTTTCAGGGCTACTCCTGTGGGTGGCACAATCAGTGCTGCAGGCCCACTAGTAGCATTTGATTTACAGGCCCTGTGCTCACATAGTGCACTGTACTAGGGACTTACCAGTAAATCAAATATACCAATCACCAATTGCAATAGCAATTTATACAGGGAGCACTTTCACTTTGACACTGATCAGCAGAGGCAAAGTTCCCAAAGCATCTAAGACAGCAAAAACAAAATCCAGCACAGCATCAAAAATACAGGAGGTTGAGGCAACAAATCAGTGAAAACCACACCAAGGATGGCAAGTCTAACAACCACATTGGGAGGTCCCCCCACGTGACTCACAATCGCCATCTGTGAAAAAGAAAGGAAGCCTAACCTGCTTGAGCAGAAACATGCCTAATAAACAGATAAACACGCAGCGGTCAAGATGTGCGTCTGTTTGAAGCATGCAGTTTATTGTGCAAATGTGTCCATGCTTAAAGTTGACGTGCCATGCAGAAGAATACATAAAGTGCTGCGTGCTGTGCTGATCAAGGGGGAAAGAGCAGAGGAAGCGCGCGTTGCAATGGCCAACCAGGAGGAACCATGAACGCGTGTTGGCCAATCCGAAGGAATAATGAGTGAAATCGCCTGGGCGTAAACCAAGTCTCTTTCCATGTGGATAACAAATATTAAGGCTCATGCTTTGCTATAATATGTGGTATCTCCTACTTTTCAAGGTTTACCTTTTAGCAATTGACATTTTGAAATAGTTTTTTATTTAACACCAAATTACAATATCTTTTAGTACTTTTGAATGTATTTCACAAGCTTTCACATCAAGTTAATTTTGGGGATACCAAATATAATGGCCCATACAGACTATAATATTTAGTATCACCTAGGATTTTAGGGTTAAAACATACCAGGGTTCATTTGGACATGGTCTTATGTTGGCTCAGTGACCACAGTATTTTTCTGCCAACTGGCACCCTTCCTTGAGATTTCTAACATCTCTTACTATGGGAATACAAAATATATATATATTTTTTATACAATTTATATAGCGCAAATACCCTAGGGTGTCTCGGCGCTGTGGAGTAAAGGAGAGCAGCTAGGTAGGATGATTACTGATTGAATAGCCATGTTTTTACTTGTTTCCTGAATATCATGAGGGTGGGACTGGTTTTGATATGGAGGGGAAGGGTATTCCACAGTCTTGCCGTGGCAACTGTGAAACGTCTGTCTCTCCAAGATGTTTTCTTAGTGCGAGGAATAGTCAACAGATGGGCTGATGAAGAACGAAACGGTCTGTTCGGATTGTATGGGCAGAGTATTTTTTTTAGGAACTCAGGTCCCGTGTTGTTGATGGCTTTATATGAGATGCAAAGTGCCTTGAATTTCGTTAGACTTCTAATAGGCAGCCAGTGAAACTGGCGTATAACTTGAGAGATCGATTTATATTTGGGGGTGCCGGACAGAATTCTGGCGGCTGAGTTCTGGACAAGTTGCAGTTTGTTGAGGACTTTCTCCTGAGCATTTAGGAGGAGTCCGTTGCAATAGTCCGTCTTTGACATTACCAGAGTGCACATGAGGGTCTTACCGGCACTGGGGGGGAGAAATGGTAAGAGTTTTCTTATCATTTTCAGGGTGTAGAAGGATGAAGAGACGACCGCGTTCGCATGGTGAATGAAAGACAATTTGTCGTCAAACACTACGCCAAGATTCCTGACCTTTGTAACCGGTCCAGGAGGGGGTCCCAAATCGGATGGCCACCAGGTGGGGGACCAGCCAGGGGATAGATTGCCAAAGATCATCACCTCCGTTTTATCGGAGTTAAGCTTTAGGCAATTGTTTGCCATCCAGGAGCTTATGGCCAACATTCCCTGTTGGAAGCTGGCAGCAACTGCTCCTCCATCGTTGTGAACTTCCAACACTAGTTGGGTGTCATCGGCGTATGAGGTTAGTCTCATCCTGTGTGCTTTGATGATCCTGGCCAGGTCCGACACATAGATGTTAAATAAAGTCGGACTTAGGGAGGATCCTTGGGGCACACCACAGGGAAGGGTGAATACAGGAGAGTAGAAGTCACCAAGTTTGACTGACTGGGTGCGATTGGAGAGGAAAGAGGTTAGAAGGGCTCTAGCCCTATGGTGAATGCCGATGGAGGAGACACGGTCGATCAGGATGGCGTGATCGACCGTGTCAAAGGCAGCCGACAGATCCAGTAATATGAGGACTGCCGCGCCGCCTTGGTCAAGGATCATCCTAATTTCGTCAGATGCCTTTATGAGTGCCGTCTCGGTACCGTGTCCCTTCCTAAAACCGAATTGGGTGTCATCCAAAAGGTTGTTGTGGTCGATGAATTGAGCTAGTTGAAGGTTCATAATTTTTTCGAAGATTTTTGATGGAAATGGAAGGCATGCTATTGGTCTATAGTTTTTGGATTCTGAGGGGTCGAGATTGTTTTTTTTTAGAAGGGGTTTGATAATGGCCTTCTTCCAAACTGAAAGGTAGGAGCCTGTGTTGAACATTGAGTTGCAGATTTTGGTAAGGGTGGGGCCTATTGAATCTGGAATAAGTTTTAAGACGGAAGGGGGACAAGGGTCGAGGGGAGATCCATTATGGTCTATGCATTGTTGTAATATCTCGTATCCCCAATGTTTCATGGGTTATCTTTTAGCCATTGACCAGTTGAAGTTGCCTTTTCTTTGATAGCAGACTACGGTATCTTTTCACATGTTTAATACCTTTCCACAAGATTTTACATCCAGTTCCCTTAGGGATACCAAATATAATGCCTCTTTCGCCTATAATATTTTGCATACCCTGTGTTTCTCGTGTTAGAACATACCAGGATTCAATTTGACATGGTCTTATGTTGAATGGGTGAGCACAGTATTTGTATGCCAACTAGCACCCTTCCTTATCCTTTCCAACATCGTTTATTATGGGGATACCAAATTATATGTCTCACACATTGCTGTAATATCTCGTATCCGCTACGTTTTATGAGTTACTCTTTAGCTATTGACCAGATGAAGTAGCCATTTATTTGATAGTAGACTACAGTATCTTTTCACATTTACCATCTGGTTTCCTTAGGGAATACCATATGTATTGGCCTATACCGGCTGCAATATTTGGTATTCCCTGTGTTTCTCGGGTTAGAACTTACCAGGATTTGATTAGACATGGTCTGATGTTGGATGGGTGAGCACAGTATTTCTATGGCAAAGCGCACCATTCCTTTTGTTTTCCAATATCGTTTACAATGGGGATACCAAATATTATGGTTCACGCATTGCCGTAATATCTCTATCCCCTACGTTTCATGGGTTACCCTTTAGCGATTGACCACTTGAAGTTGCCTTTTATTTGATAGCAGACTACAGTATCTTTTCACATATTTTACATCATTCCACAAGATTTTACATCCGGTCTCCTTAGGGGGATACCAAATATAATGGCCTATAACAGCTATAATATCTGGTATCCCCAGTGTTTCTGGGGTTAGAATTTACCAGTATTCAATTTGACATGGTCTTATGTTGGATAGGTGAGCACAGTATTTCTATGGCAAATAGCACCCTCCCTTTTCCTTTCCAACATCGTTTACAATGGGTATACCAAATATTATGGCTCACGCATTTCTGTAATATCTCGTATCCCCTTCATTTCATGGGTTACCCTTTAGCCATTGACCACTTGAAGATGCCTTTTATTTGATAGCAGACTACAGTATCTTTTCACATTGTTTACATCATTCCACAAGATTTTACATCTGGTTCCCTTAGGGGATACCAAATATAATGGCCTATAGCAGCTATAATATCTGGTATCCCCAGTGTTTTTGGGGTTAGAATTTACCAGTATTCAATTTGACATGGTCTTATGTTGGATGGGTGAGCACAGTATGTCCATGGCAAATAACACCCTCCCTTTTGCTTTCCAACATCGTTTACAATGGGGATAACAAATATTATGGCTCACGCATTGCTGTAATATCTCGTATCCCTTATGTTTCATGGGTTACCCTTTAGCCATTGACCACTTGAAGATGCATTTTATTTGATAGCAGACTACAATATCTTTTCACATTTTTTACATCATTCCACAAGATTTTACATCTGGTTCCCTTAGGGGATACCAAATATAATGGCCAATAACAGCTATAATATCCCCAGTGTTTCTGGGGTTAGAACCTACCAGTATTCAATTTGACATGGTATTATGTTCGATGGGTGAGCACAGTATTTCTATGGCAAATAGCACCCTCCCTTTTACTTTCCAACATCGTTTACAATGGGGATACCAAATATTATGGCTCACGCATTGCTGTAATATCTCGTATCCCCTACGTTTCATGTGTTACCCTTTCGCCATTGACCACTTGAAGTTGCCTTTTATTTGATAGCAGACTATAGAATCTTTTTACATTTTTTATATCATGCCACAAGATTTTACATCTGGTTCCGTTAGTGGATACCAAATATAGTGGCCTATAACAGCTATAATATCTGGTATCCCCAGTGTTTCTGGGATTAGAATTTACCAGTATTCAATTTGACATGGTCTTATGTTGGATGGGTGAGCACAGTATTTCTATGGCAAATAGCACCCTCCCTTTTGCTTTCCAACATCGTTTAAAATGGGGATACCAAATATTATGGCTCACGCATTGCTGTAATATCTCCTATCCCCTACGTTTCATGGGTTACCCTTTAGCCATTGACCACTTGAAGTTGCCTTTTATTTGATAGCAGACTACAGTATCTTTTCACATATTGTACATCATTCCACAAGATTTTACATGTGGTTCCATTAGGGGATACCAAATATAATGGCGTAGAACAGCTATTATATCTGGTATCCCCAGTGTTTCTGGGGATAGAACTTACCAGTATTCAATTTGACATGGTCTTATGTTGGATGGGTCAGCACAGTATTTCTATGGCAAATAGCACCCTCCCTTTTGCTTTCCAACATCGTTTACAATGGGGATACCAAATATTATGGCTCACGCATTGCTGTAATATCTCGTATCCCCCACGTTTCATGGGTTAGCCTTTAGCTATTGACCACTTGAAGTTGCCTGTTATTTGATAGCAGACTACAGTATCTTTTCACATTTTTTACATCATTCCACAAGATTTTACATCTAGTTCCCTTAAGGGATACCAAATATAATGGCCTATAACAGCTATATTATCTGGTATCCCAAGTGTTTCTGGGGTTAGAACTTACCAGTATTCAATTTGGCATGGTCTTATGTTGGATGGATGAGTAAAGTATTTCTTTGGCAAATAGCACCCTCCCGTTTGCTTTCCAACATCGTTTCCAATGGGGATACCAAATATTATGGCTCACGCATTGCTGTAATATCTCGTATCCCCTACGTTTCATGTGTTACCCTTTAGCCATTGACCACTTGAAGTTGCCTTTTATTTGATAACAGACTACAATATCTTTTCACATTTTTTACATCATTCCACAAGATTTTACATCTAGTTCCTTTAGGGGATATAACATATAATGGCCTATAACAGCTATAATATCTGGTATCCCCAGTGTTTCTGGGGTTAGAACTTACTAGTGTTCAATTTGACATGGTCTTATGTTCGATAGGTGAGCACAGTATTTCTATAGCAAATAGCATCCTCCCTTTTGCTTTCCAACATCGTTTACAATGGGGATACCGAAAATTATGGCTCACGCATTGCTGTAATATCTCGTATCCCCTACGTTTCATAGGTTACCCTTTCGCCATTGACCACTTGAAGTTGCCTTTTATTTTATAGCAGACTACAGTATCTTTTCACATTTTTTATATCATTCCACAAGATTTTACATCTGGTTCCCTTAGGGGATACCAAATATAGTGGCCTATAACAGCTATAATATCTGGTATCCCCAGTGTTTCTGGGATTAGAATTTACCAGTATTCAATTTGACATGGTTTTATGTTGGATGGGTGAGCACAGTATTTCTACGGCAAATAGCACCCTCCCTTTTGCTTTCCAACATCGTTTACAATGGGGATACCAAATATTATGGCTCACGCATTGCTGTAATATCTCCTATCCCCTACGTTTCATGGGTTACCCTTTAGCCATTGACCACTTGAAGTTGTCTTTTATTTGATAGCAGACTACAGTATCTTTTCACATTTTGTACATCATTCCACAAGATTGTACATCTGGTTCCCTTAGGGGATACCAAATATAATGGCCTATAACAGCTATTATATCTGGTATCCCCAGTGTTTCTGGGGATAGAACTTACCAGTTGTCAATTTGACATGGTCTTATGTTGGATGGGTGAGCACAGTATTTCTATGGCAAATAGCACCCTCGCTTTTGCTTTCCAACATCGTTTACAATGGGGATACCAAATATTATGGCTCACGCATTGCTGTAATATCTCGTATCCCCCACGTTTCATGGGTTACCCTTTAGCTATTGCCACTTGAAGTTGCCTGTTATTTGATAGCAGACCACAGTATCTTTTCACATTTTTTACATCATTCCACAAGATTTTACATCTAGTTCCCTTAAGGGATACCAAATATAATGGCCTATAACAGCTATATTATCTGGTATCCCCAGTGTTTCTGGGGTTAGAACTTACCAGTATTCAATTTGGCATGGTCTTATGTTGGATGGATGAGCAAAGTATTTCTTTGGCAAATAGCACCCTCTCGTTTGTTTTCCAACATCGTTTACAATGGGGATACCAAATATTATGGCTCACGCATTGCTGTAATATCTCGTATCCCCTATGTTTCATGGGTTACCCTTTAGCCATTGACCACTTGAAGTTGCCTTTTATTTGATAGCAGACTACAGTATCTTTTCACATTTTTTACATCATTCCACAAGATTTTACATCTGCTTCCCTTAGGGGATACCAAATATAATGGCCTATAACAGCTATAATATCTGGTATCCACATTGTTTCTGGGGTTAGAACTTACTAGTATTCAATTTGACACGGTCTTATGTTCGATGGGTGAGCACAGTATTTCTCTGGCAAATAGCACCCTCCTTTTTGCTTTCCAACATCGTTTTACAATAGGGATACCAAATACTATGGCTCACGCATTGCTGTAATATCTTGTATCCCCTATGTTTCATATGTTACCCTTTAGCCATTGACCATTTGAAGTTGCCTTTTGTTTGATAGCAGACTACAGTATCTTTGTACATTTTTTACATCATTCCACAAGATTTTACATCCAGTTACCTTAGGGATACCAAATATAATGTCCTTTCCCGTCTATAATATTTGGTATCCCCTGTGTTTCTTGGGGTAGAACTTACCAGGATTCAATTTGACATGTTCTTATGTTGGATGGGTGAGCACACTATTTCTACGGCAAATAGCACCCTTCGTTTTGCTTTTCAACATCCTTTACAATGGGGATACCAAATATCATGGATCACGTATTGCTGTAATATCACGTATCCCCTATGTTTCATAGGCTACCCTTTAGACATTCACTAGTTGAAGTTGCCTTTTATTTGTTAGTAGACTACAGTAGCTTTTCACATTTTATACATCATTCCACAAGATTTTACAACCAGTTTCCTTAGGGGATACCAAATAAAATGGTTTTTACCGCCTATAATATCTGGTATCCCCAGTGTTTCTCGGGTTAGAACTTACCATGATTCAATTTGACATGGTCTTATCTTGGATGAATGAGCACAGTATTTCTATGGCAAATTGCACCCTTCTTCTGCTTTCTAACATCGTTTACAATGGGGATACCAAATATTATGGGTCACGCACTGCTGTAATATCTGGTATCCCCTACGTTACATGGGTTAGCCTTTAGCGATTGACCACTTGAAGTTGCCTTTTCTTTGATAGCTGACTACAGTATCTTTTCACATTTTTTACATCATTCAACAAGATTTTACATCCGGTTCCCCTAGGGGATACGAAATATAATGGCCTATAACAGCTATAATATCTGGTATCCCCTGTGTTTCTGGGGTTAGAACTTACCAGTATTCAATTTGACATGGTCTTATGTTGGATGGATGAGCACAGTATTTCTATGGCAAAAAGCACCCTTCCTTTTGCTTTCTAATATAATTTACAATGGGGATACCAAATATTATGGCTCAGGCATTACTGTAATATATTGTATCCCCTACGTTACATGGGTTATCCTTTAGAGATTGACCACTTGAAGTTGCCTTTTATTTGATAGCAGACTACAGTATCTTTTCACATATTTTACATCATTCCACAAGATTTTACATCTGGTACCCATAGAGGATACCAAATATAATGACGTCTACTGCCTATAATATTTGGTATCCCCTGTGTTTCTCGGGTTAGAACTTATCAGGATTCAATTTGATATGGTCGTATGTTGGATGGGTGAGCACAGTATTTCTATAGCAAATAGCACCCTTCCTTTTGCTTTTCAACTTTGTTTACAATGGGGATACCAAATATTATGGCTCACGCATTGTTGTAATATTTCGTATCCCCTACGT
This sequence comes from Calotriton arnoldi, assembly GCA_963921515.1. Classification (NCBI taxonomy): domain Eukaryota; kingdom Metazoa; phylum Chordata; class Amphibia; order Caudata; family Salamandridae; genus Calotriton; species Calotriton arnoldi. The sequence goes on from CAWUFW010010301.1 coordinate 288,740, forward strand.
TACATAGGTTACCCTTTAGCTATTGACCACTTGAAGCTGCCTTTTATTTAATAGCCGACTACAGCATCTTTGCACATTTTGTACATCATTCTACAAGATTTTGCATCCGGTATCCTTGGGGGATACCAAATATAATAGCCTATACGGCCTATAATATTTGGTATCCCCAGTGTTTCTCGGGTTAGAAGTTACAAGGATTCATTTTGATATCGCCTTATGTTGGATGGAGGAGCACAGTATTTCTATACCAAATAGCACCCTTCCTTTTGCTTTCCAACATCATTTACTATGGGGATATCAAATATTATGGCTCATGCATTGCTGTAATATCTCGTATCCCCGATGTTTCATTGGTTACCCTTTAGCCATTGACCAGTTGAATTTGCCTTTTATTTGATAGCAGACTACAGTATTATTTCACATTTTGTACATCATTCCACAAGATTTTGCATCCGGTACCCTTAGGGGATACCAAATATAATGGCCTATACGGCCTATAATATTTGGCATCCTCAGCGTTCCTCGGGTTAGAAGTTACAAGGATTCAATTTGCCATCGCCTTATGTTGGATGGAGGAGTACAGTATTTCTATGCCAAATAGCATCCTTCCTTTTGCTTTCCAACATCGTTTACGAAGGGGATACCAAATATTATTGCTCATGCATTGCTGTAATATCTCGTATCCCCTATGTTTCATGGGTTACCCTTTAGCCATTGACCAGTTGAAACTGACTTTTATTTGAAAGCAGACTACAGTATCTTTTCAAATTTTGTACATCATTCCACAAGATTTTGCATCCGGTACGCTTAGGGGATACCAAATATAATAGCCTATACGGCCTATAATATTTGGTATCCCCAGTGTTTCTCATGTAAGAAATTACCAGGATTCAATTTGACATTGCCTTATGTTGGATGGGGGAGCACAGTATTTCTATACCAAATAGCACCCTTCCATTTGCTTTCCAACATCATTTACTATGGGGATACCAAATATTGTGGCTCATGCATTGCTGTAATATCTTGTATCCCCTATGTTTCATGGGTTACCCTTTAGCCATTGACCAGTTGAAGTTGCCTTTTATTTGATAGCAGACTACAGTATCTTTTCACATTTTGTACATCATTCCACAGTATTTTGCATCCGGTACCCTTAGGGGATACTAAATATAATAGCCTATACGGCCTATAATATTTGGTATCCCCAGCGTTTCTCGGGTTAGAAGTTACAAGGATTCAATTTGATATCGCCTTATGCTGTATGGAGGAGTACAGTATTTCTATACCAAATAGCACCCTTCTTTTTGCTTTCCAAAATCACTTACTATGGGGATACCAAATATTATGGCTCATGCATTGCTGTAATATCTCATGTCTCCTACGTTTCATGGGTTACCATTTAGCCATTGACCACTCGAAGTTGCCTTTTATTTGATAGCAGAGTACAGTACATTTTCACTTTTGTGATTTAATTCTGCAAGCTTTTACATCTGGTTCCTTTAGGGGATACACAATAAAATGCCTCAAAAGAGCTATATTATTTGGTATACGCTATGTTTCTCAGGTTAGAGCTTACCAGGATTCAATTTGACATGGCCTTCTGTTGTCTGGGTGAACACAGTATTTTCCTGCCAAATAGCACCCTGTCCTGTTTTTTCCAACATCTTTTACAGTGGAAATACCACATATTAAGGCTCCTGCATTGCTTTAATATCTGGTATCCCCTACTTTTCAAGGATTTCCTTTTAGCAGCTGACCAATTTAAGTTGCATTTTTATTGCAGATTACAGTATTTTTCACACTTATTTCATTACACAAGCTTTCAGATCCAGTTTCCTGTAATGTAATGCCTTATAGGAGTATAATATTTGGTATCGCCTATGTTATGTTTCAAAGGGTTAAAACTAGCCTGGACACAATTTGTCATGGCCTAATATTGGCAGGTTATGTTACAATGCACCCTTCCTTTTGTTTTTCTTTGTCTCCTTTTATATGGATAGCAATATTATATCTCAAGCATTGCTGTAATATTTTGTATACCCTCCTTTTCAAGGGTTACCATTTCACCACTGACAAGTTCAAATTGACTTTTATTTGACAGCAGATTACAGTATAGTTTAGCACTCGTAATATCATCCCACAAGCTTTCACATCCAGTTCCTTTAGGGGATACCAAATATAAGGTCACCAGTGAGCTGTAATATTTAGTATCCCCTAAGTTTCTTGGATTAAAATTTACCAGGATACAATTTTATATGGTCTTATGCTGGCGGGATGAACAAAGTGTTTTTGTGACAAATCACACCTTCCTTGTGTTTTCCATTGTCTCTTTTTATGAGGATACCAAATATTACGGATCATACATAGGTGTAATATCTGGTATCTCCTTGCGTTTCAAGGAAGACCTTTAGACCATTGACAAGTTGAAATTGCCTTTTATTTAACAGCAGATTACAATGTGCTTTAGCACTTTTGATACCATCCACAAGCTTAATTTCCAGTTTCTTTAAGAGATACCAAATATCATAGCCTATATGGGCTGTAATATTTGGTATCCACTATGTTTCGAGGTTTAAAACTTACCAGGGTACAATTTGTAATGGTGCAGTCAAATGAGAGGGTTTAAAAAAAAAGGAAGTAGTGGCGCTCAGCTTAGTCGTGGGAGTAACCTCCTAGACGAAACACATGTTGGCTGGTTGTTGGTTTTTTCTGCTGATCATTTTTCATCGTGGTTTGAATAAAAGAAAAAAGACAAGACTCTTCTGCGAACTTTACTTCATCTGATTTTCCCATGGACTTTTGTCAATTTCTAACTTATTTATACACATTTTATACGTGTGCCCAGGATTTGTTTGTTCTACAATTTGTAATGGTCTTATGTTGACGGGGTGAACACAGTTCTTTTCTGCCAAATTGTACCCTTGCTTGTGTTTTCCTGTATTTTTCTAGTGGGATATCAAATTGTACGGCTTATGCATTGCAGTAATATCTTGCTTTCCCTACTTTTTAAGGGTTACCCTTTAATATTCATAATCTGTGAGCAAAATAACGTAGAGGTTTAATCTCAAGTACCTTTCTCAGACTACTGTGGAGAGGCAGCCTTTGTGTAGGATGATGTTTCTCAGTATAGGAAACACTAGAGGTGACTCTGAGCTTCAACACCCGCACCGTGGACAAAATGTGGTTTGGGATCTTCCTGATGCCGTGATTGGGGGCAGGCAGACGACAGATCATTCCTAGAAGCTATAACTCTTTGGAAAAGCTGAGGCTGGTGTCCCAACCCTTCCCACAGCGATCCACCAGGCGACTTTGCTCGGTAGGAGTATTCTGCAACTCCTTGATTAACAAAAGACCTCTTGGCATTTCTAAATGTAGCCTGATCTCTTCTTTCTCACCTCAGTGTCTGGGTATCCTCCCTCAAGCTATAGGAATGCAGGTAATACACTTCCCCTCTACAGGATGCTATCCTCATCCTCATCTTGTACAATTACAAACCAGGGGCATTCAAATTGACCTCACTTTGCTTTGCAAGGGTAAGCATCAGACTACATCAGTTGTAGCAGTCAGAGAATCTTCTTTTCAATGTTTGGATTACTTATCCTGCATATTCTCTCATGTTGCTTTTATCATGAAGTAACTGATTCTTTCAGGTGCAGCCGAAAGTGCTTGATATTTTCTTTTAAATGCATCCAGCCATTACTTTGCGGTTCCAACCCCTGAGCTGAACCGCGGTCTTTGCTAAAGCTGTGGTCTAGCAGCAGCCTAGTAGTGAACATAGTGAACAGACTGTTCACCTGTTTATAGGACCCATCAAAAAGGACTTAATAGAGTACAATCTCAAACACAAACAATGTTTTGAGTCCTTAATGAACTGAGCCTCGTAGCTTCTGATCGGCGGCTTTACTACCACCAACCCAGCGCACCACATCTTGAGGCCAACAATTGGTCCAGCTCGGCGCATCTCGACTCAGCGTGACGCATCTCGACGCAGGTACTCGCAACACTATTGGCTTCATTGACCTCGATGTAAAGCATCTCGTTGCCCGCATCACAGCTGTTTGGCGGCTTCAACAGAGCTGACACAACGCATCTTGATGCAGGATCTCAAGTGCTCGTCGACTTCTTCTTGACAGCCACACCACACGGGCCAATTCAAGGACTTGTCATCTCTATGCCCAGGACACAAGATACTTTATAACCACAGACTGGACTCCGTCCTGTATCAGACTCACGCTCCATCGTGGTCGGCCTTTGTGACTTGGACCCCATCCTCCATGACCGGTTAAACGCAATTGGTGCTTCTTGCTTCTAAGAGCAACTTTTCTTCAAAACATTTAAAATTGCATATTTCTGGTTCTACTTATCTGATTTTTATTGTTTTTTCTTAAAGTTTAATCTATTTTTCGGGATTGGTGTGGTATTCCTCTTGTGTTTTGTTTTCACTTCATTACTGTTTGAAGTGCTGCATAAATACTGTAATAATATTCTGTGTGCTTATTTTACATGTGCTAGGCAACAGATTGAACTTGTTGAAATAAACCCTTTTTTAATCATAATAGGGGATTTAGACAAATTGTTGGAAATAAAAATACATTGGGACAAAATATTGTGTCAAGAATCTTGATAGAAAATCCTGTTAAGACGTGCTAATGTATACACGCAGCACGGAATCGCTGAGGCACTGGTAACCTAGAGCCTGTGAATTGAATAAACAGGTCCTATTGGCACAAAGAAGGGCTATATTTCCCTAGTGAGGAACTGTATATCTCTGCAGCCTTACAGCTCAACTAGGTGGGCGATCCATCAAGAACTTAAGTGATTGTGCCCACTTGTGAAGCCATGGATCCTTTCACATTAAGATTTGGGCTTAACCCAAGAGATTGGATTCATATGACAATTGAGCCAATTGAACACGAAAAGCTCTCACTTTCGTTTGGTGTATTTTAATATTATGTATTCATGTATGGAAGATATCTTGTGGTCCTGAAGAAGGTGTTCAAAGTCTGTGTTAACCACCGAACCATGTTGACGCTTGGGTTATGCTAAATTTGATGAACACATGGATAAAATAGATGATGATCTTTTGAACAATCATGTGTCCCATACTTCGATTCACACAGATTAGCATGATACAAAGACAGATATAATCGTCTTGTGTGTGCTCCCTCTTTTTGAATTTTGTTTTCTATTGTGTATGTATTTTGGTCATTGTTTATGTAATATATTTGTTTTTTTAATTGATGATTTCAAGTGATTTGGTTCACTTTTGTACAGCTTTTGTACATTTTATTTGTTGCCCTAAATGTAATGTGTAAAGCTTTGGCATTAAAGAACTGAACAATCTAGCACTTTTTATGGTATTGACTAGATCAGTGTTGTGGTTGTTAAGGAATTATGTCTGGGTCCATTGCGGTGAATGTTTGAAAGAATGTTTGTAGAAACAAAGTTGTGGATGATTGACGTCCCAAAAGGAGATTTTTTTGACTTTTTAGTCTTACACAGAACCCTATCCCTTTGGTCCGGGGGCCCCTCTCTATTTACCTTCCTATCAAGAATATTGAAGGCAAAAATATCATGAAGGTAGGTTTCTATAGTTAAGCAAAGTTTAACTATATATAACGTCACATATATGTACCTTGACAATACCATATATCATCAAAGTACGTAGACGTGGAGTTAAGAATAGTAAATCTATACTTACCTATTTGCATTTACCTTCTCAATAGTTTGGTCCTTGATATTTTTGACATGAGATTCTGTCCACACAATATTTTTCCCCGATATTCCGTTAGTGATCCCATAAAAGCATTTTTCTTAGTGCAGAGATTGTGTGTGATATTGAAAAGAACAACGCTGGCTCTCAAATCACCACTGCGTCTCTGAATCCCTGTTTGGGGACTGTTAGCAGTGGCGGCTCCTCTGTAATAGCGGAGGAGAATCGCCCCACTTCAGAGTAAAAAATAAAACGATAATAAAACAATTTTATTATCGTTTTAGTATTCACTGGCAGCCAATGCTGCTGAGTCTAGGGCGGGACCAGGCAATCCTTTCTTGACAGCACAGGGACTGGGAGGAGGAGTGGAGGGCACTTGTAAGTGACATGTCAGTTTGGCCGGCAATATTAGGCCAGCCAAACAGACATACGTTCTTAGATTTCTCCAACCCAGCTGTATTGTACAGGTTGGTGGTGAAATGACACCTGCTCCCAGTCTAGTGAGTACCTAACCAGGCCGCTCAGACCAATCCAGGCGCTGCTCTTACAGCATGAGAGCAGTTTCTGTATTGGTTGGGGAGTCTGGGAGCCTGTGCTGGCCTAGGAACTTCCGGAAGAGAGGAGCACCGAGGTGGCAGGTAGTAGGAGCGGCAGCGGAAGTAGCAGATACATGCTTTTTTTTATTTGCCCCCGCGCTGCCACACCACTTTATGTTGGCAAAAGCTGCTGCTGACTGTTAGTAACTCAAAAACACAGACACCACTTCTACTATGTATTGGGTTGTGCAGGGCTCCAACCTGTCTTTAACATTCAAGCGCTGGTGCATTGAACTAAGTTCACTTGTGTCACCTGTTTGTGTGAAAACAAACCTTTTAGATCTAAGCCAGAGCCTTAGTTTACACAACATCACAACATGCAGATTACCCAAAGGACCCTTCAATAGCCCTCATAAACAAACTACCTCAACCTTAAGTGTGCCACAAGACACATCAAATGGAATCCAGCACTCAATAGGAAGACCTAAGTATTCACCATTTCAGGCCCCTATCTGGGGGCCATTGGGCCACATCCCTGAAAGTTGGGTTCGATGACACATTATTGTGGTAAACAATATTGTTAACAAAAATATTGTGTTAAAAATACTGTTTACCACAATATTGTGTTCCTATACTAATCAAGATTGCAAAAATATCCAAAAAATATTGTAGACAGTAATATCATCCAAAAATATCAATTTTTTAAATATATATATAGTTTAAAGTAGTAAATGTAAATATATAATATATAAAATTAATATAATATAAAGTAAATAAATTACACTAATTATTTAACACTATATATAAATATATTTGTATATAAAAACACATTTATACATATGTGTGGATGTTAAAGAAATAGACTGGATTACACTAGTGTACAGTGGAAAGCTACAGAGTGGAGTTATGTATGGTAGAGTGAAGGGGTACAGTGTGTCGTTCACTTGAGAAGAGTGTCATAGCGGGGAGTAGAGTGGAGTGGCGTACAGTACACTGTAGTGTAGTAGAGTGTGGTAGAGTGGAGTAGAGTTCAGTGGCATACAGTAGAGTAGAGTGGAGTGGAGTAGATGGGAGTAGTGTGTCACAGAGTAGAGTGAAGTAATGTGTCATAGAGTAGAGTAGAGTAAAGTGGGGTGGAGTGGCCTAGAGGGAGTTGCGTAGTGTGTCGTGGAGTGAAGTAGTGTGTCATAGAGTAGAGTGTAGTAAAGTGGGCCGTCGGATTGGAATATAGTAGCATAATTACTGATATGAACTGGGGGGGACAACCCAGTTGGCCTACCACAGCCCGGAGAAAAGGCCACTCGAGGGAGTCAAAGGCCTTCTCTGCGTCGAGAAATGGCACTGCAGCCGGGATGGTGGGAGAAATTTTATTAAGCAGGGCAAAAACAGTACAGAGATTCAAGGAGGTGGACCGGTGTGGAACAAACCCAGACTGTGCCGAGGAGACGAGCTGCTCCACTAGCAAGGCTAATTGGGTTGCTAGCACCTTGGGCAAAATGTTATTATCTAAATTTAACAGCGATAGTGGGCGATATGACACACAATTACCAGGATCTTTACCGGGTTCCAGCAGCAAGGCGAGGACTTTTTTTCGGAGCGTGGGGGGTAAAGTGCCGACCTGCACGGCCTCGTTGTATAATGCCAACAATCTTGGTGCAAGTTGTTTCTTATACGCTTTATAAAATGCCCCAGTTAGTCCGTCAAGCCCAGGCGCTTTTGAGCCATCTAGAGTGTCAATAGCTTGGGTCACCTCCTCTAGGGTGAGTGGCTCAGTGAGGAATTGTCTCTGACCATCCTCAAGCCATACCTTGGCAACTTCCGCCAGGTATGCTGAGAGTGTCTCAGGGTCATTAGTTACCTGAGAAGAGTACAATTTTTGGTAGTAAGTACAGAGTGTGGCCATGATACGTCCTGTGCCCGTAATGGCCTCTCCATTCTCTGCTCGGAGTTCCGCGACATAATTGACCGATCTGTTGGGGCGTAGAATGCGAGCAAGGGTGCGGCCAGGTCGCTCACCCTCGCCATAGCGACAAGCTCGGGTGTATTTACTCAGATATACGGTTTCCCGTTCTGCCAACTCGTGATATTCGGCCAGTAGTTCTGCCCGTCGAGTCAGTCCAGGCACTCAATCAGTCTCCTCGCTATACTCCAGCTCCTGCAGTTTCGTTTCAATCCGGCTTAATTGCGTGTGGATATCTCTAAGAATACCCACCTGCTTGGAGATACACACCCCTCTGATGAAGGCCTTAAAGCCTCCCACAAGGTCGCCTGTGAGGGCACAGTTCCGGCATTGTACTCAAAATATTCAAGAATGGACATATGAGGCTCACTACGTAACACTTGGTCCCGAAGCGAATCGCTGTTGAAACGCCAGGTTACCTCGAGGCCTCTTCCATATGGAATCCAAAGTTTCAATAAGATTGAATTGTGATCTGAGAGTGTTCTAGGGGGCACTGTTACCTCGGATATCCATGAGTGAGCTGTGGCCGACAATAGCCAATAGTGTAATTGAGTCCAGACCGAATGGGGCGTCGATTAGAAGGTGTATCCGCATTGCGTAGGGTGATGGGTACACCATGCATCATGCAGCATATAAGTGTCGATGATGTGAAGGAGTGCCTCTCCGGCCCTGGGTTTGTCAGACGGGTGCGTGCTAGTGGAATCGGTGTGCAAACGAAGTGGTAAATTAAGATCCCCACCAATAATAAAATGGTCCACCTCAAAGCTGTCCAGTCGGGAATAGAGGTTTAAAAAAAATCAGGGTTGTCAGTGTTAGAGGCATATATATTGACTAATAATGTACTTTTGTCTCCCAGCGTTCCATGTACTAGCAGATATCTGCCTTCCATGTCCGAGTAGTGTGAGTGATAAAGAAAAGGTACAGTTTTATGAATTAAGATACAGGTACCACGCGAGTAGGAACTGTAACACGAGAAATACCGATGTGTGGCCCAGTTCCTAGAAAACACATGGACAGCACGTGGGGAGAAATGGGTCTCCTGAAGAAAAACAATTTTAGCGGCATGTCTATTAAGATATGTCAGTACCTGTTTCCCTTTGCGGAGATTGTTAATACTGCGTAGATTCCAGGTAACTACACCTAGGTCGATGGACTTGACCATGTTATGGAGTTAGTATGAAGTGATCATACGAAGGCCCAAGGACCCTGTGCCATACAACAGAATAGGTGGTGAATGCTAAGGTGTGATGTGCAACATCATAAAACATTTCAACTCTAGTAAAACAGTCCCACAGTAGAGTCCCACCCCCCCCACCTGCACTAGATCCAACATTATCCAGTGAATCCCATTTAGCCCCTCAACAAAGAAAGAAAAACATAACCCACAACAATTCAAAATGGTGTTCACCATGGGGGCATGGGAGCAACTCGGTCTCCGCCGGTCCTACAAAGTAAAGAGTCAAAGCTGGAATGCGGTGCTCCCCACCATGAATTTGGATATGCAAGCGAGGAGATATGCAATATGAGTCATTTGCTGACATATATACAAGCAAGGAGACAAGTGTATCAGACATCAGACCCAGCAGCCAACCACCCCCCCCCATTCTCATTTCAAGATGTGGTGGGCGGGCTCCTGTGTCCCTGCGTCCCATTAGCATCCGGGGGGTGTGATCATTCAATGGAGATCCAGCATGGATAGTTTTGTAGTAGGCCTCAGCGTCTGTAGGGGTATTGAAGATCCTGGATCTTCCCTAATGTTATATCCGTAATCGAGCCTGGTACAGCATGGAGTAGCGGATGTTCAGTTTGCGGAATGCATTTTTAACACTTATGTATTTCTGCCGAGCTTCCTGTACCATTAGGGTGAAATCAGGAAAGATGGAGATATTCGATATTCGAACCTTGGTATTGAAGTGGACCCTTTTCCCGGGCCAACTGCAACACTGTGTCTCTGTCCCTATAATTGAGCAGACGGGCTATAAGGAATCGCGGTGCAGCGCCTTCCGGAGGTCATGGGCCCAATGAGCCCAATCAGCGGTGTGCACATTCGATCGCAAAAGTGTTGGAGAAACTAGGGCGGTCAAAGAGGGCCAGTAGCAATTGTTCAACAAAGTTCTTAGGACGCCCCATGTTGGTAGTCTCTGCAATTCCCGAGATATGAATGTTATTCCTACGAGATCTTGCCTCGAAGTCTCATTTTTGATAGCCACTTGTTTTAAAAGGCGCTCCATTTTATCTAGGTGCTTCTACGTTGTCACTGAGTTATCCTCCAGGCTGGAGATCCTTTCTTCAGCACCGTCAATCTGGGCTCCCTGTCTGTCCATCCGCTCGCACAGATTGTCCATGCGGCCAGTTAGTGTATCGAAGCGTGCCTCCATGGCTTCGAAGCCCACCTTGAGATCAACCATCACAGCTGAGATGTCACATGGGGGGGCCGTGGCACCACCTCGTCACGAGGGCTCTTCTGAATCTGACTGGGAGCCACGGTGACCAGCGGGGCCAGCGCAGTCGAATGTAAGCCTTCTCTGCCTGGGGTCCGAACGTCCCATGTCGTGTCTTCAGTAGGCAAACACCCCAGGTACAGGGGGACGGCGCGCACTCAGGGTATCTTCACTCCTCACCCCTAGCTAGGCCCGTCCCACAATTGTCGTACAGTCTGGACGCGCGGGGGAGCTACCACCCAGGGAGGGTCCCACCATTACCGGGAAATCTCCCAAATCTAGCAAGGTGGGTTGCATGAAGTGTTGCATGTGTCTATGTGCATAGAGATGTCGGTGGGTCACAACAACTGCTGTCACACGGTTTGTCAATAGGCAGGGATCCTATCCCCAGCTCCCCAATTCCAGGTGTAAGCAGGTGGTGCGGCAGATCAGCTCCCAGAATCAGCTCACATCAGCTCAGCGGATCAATATGCAAACAGTGGGGAGGCTGGGGCAGTGGGGGGCAGTGTACTCAGCGTTCCCTGTCTCTTCGTAGCCCCATCCCGCCGGGTATCCAGACGATGGTCGTTATCTCAGGCACCCCCGCTATGGAGCAGATGGTTTAGGTTAGTGTCTCTGGGGGGCTGCCAAGTAGACGACTGAGCGTAGCACCTTCCTTTCGCACAGCTGCACATGTGCCAGGAGTTTGGCTTGGTTAAACAAGGTCAAAGCCCACAGGTATACTCACCGTTCTTCACCCGCAGCAGCCACCCATAAGCGTTATATAGGGGCCTGTGCAGGGCTCCAGCCATGCGTGTAGGCAGCCGCCAGGCGGGAGGTGTGGCCCGCGGCACTCAGACAGGCACCCAGGCCCAGGCCGCACTTCACCCACACTCCGTACTCGCAGCAGCCTGCTGCCTCACAGCTCCGGAATCAGGAGCAGGGCCACGGGCCAAGTCAGAAGGAGCCGACTGCTCCGTAGCCTACACATGGAGGAGGAGTGAGGGGGCGAGTCGGCAAACAACGAGATCAGGCCAGCTCGGCCTCAGGCTCACCTGCGGCCCCTGTTGCCGCGGGGCCTCCGAGGCAGTGTCGGCAGCACGGCGACGCTCCCGATTCCCCTTGGCTTCAGGTAACAGTGGTGCAGTGGTTGCATGCGGGCATCGCCCCCCCCGTCTCCTCGAGCCACAGCACTCCCAGTATGCCGTAGGGAGACCAGCGTTAGTATAACGTAGCGGTGAGCAGCATATCGGAGACTGACGGATCCTGAGCCTCACTAAGATGCGCCCATCTTGTTGGCGGTCTTGGCGTGCCCCTCGACTTACACATCCTTAAGGCCACTCAAATGAACAGCATGATAAGCCGGATTGGTAAATATATGGCTTTGGCAGTTGCGGACTCCATGTACCACTAGAGCAGCGATGATAGCTCTCATAGGATGTACCACAAATTGGGCAGCACCTGGACAAGTTCCTCAGGCATGCTGCAAGAGTGCTGGATAGCACACTGTTGGCTGTCTTGTAGTTTCTTGATGCGTTTCCACACATGAATCTCACAGGGAAACAGTAGACATCACACAACTTCAGACAGCACAGGCTTGGCTTCCAGTGTCATTTGGCCTCTTTTGTTCACTCCACAGCTGGGAACATAGCTGGTCTTTTCCTCCTGGACAGCCTCTCCTCCAGTATGGCTAGGCCTAGGCTCTCTCCTTCCCTCTCTGAACAGTCATACAGTCTTCTTTGTGCTAGGCAGACCCGCAGCTTCTCCAGCTAGTTTTAAAGAGTTCTGGTGATATACACTCACCTCTGCGAGATTGTCTGGCAGGCAAAAATGCAGATACCACATGGTCAAGCCTTTTTTAAAGGTAATGTCTCTCACAACACGTAGTTATGATGCTGGCCCAAAGCAGCAGTATCTACTACACTGGCATAGTGAAGTCTGAAGTCTCTTCACCTGGCTATCATCCATCATCCACTTTCCTGAAATAGCAATAAGGACATACAATAAGGCAGGCCGTGCCTTGAAACTTGATCACCTTTAACAATAGAATCTCCGGGCACACTTCTTCTCCCCTACTAACCATCAAATAGTAGTGTCCAGAAAAAGCAACCCCTTGGTAAAAGGTCCTCATAAAATTTCAAAGGGTATCCCAGTCTCCATCCTCCCACGTGTCATTGTGTGGGTTTGCACCCTCCAGCCTCAGGAATGCAGGCAATACACTCAAGCAAGTTACATTTTGCCCCAAACTTTTCTGTGAACTCCCCTTCCTTTACTCTGCACCCTATAACCTGGATGTACAACTAACTAGTTGCAATGAATAAGTACCCAATTAGATTCACGTTCTATACGGGTATTGGATACTGGTCTGTAGCTGAAAGATGAGTGCAGATTGAAGAGAGAAGAAGGGATTATTGCACCAGGTTTCTGGTTAAACTGGCCCACTTGACAACTCAGGAAAACAATGCCTCACCAGCTCACTTCATATCCAAAAAACCTGTTTTATTTCACCTTCCTCCATACATTCTCAAACATAAAAGAAAACAAGCTGTGTCATGCAATTTTTATGCTGTATTCTGAAAATATTTTTTCCATTTATGTTATACATTTTGCATGTCACACACTACATTTTTCCTTTATCATTTATAGACAATTTCTTGAAAAGACTCTGATAAATCGAATGCAATATAATTTAAATTGAAATTCAGTGAGACACTTCCACCTTATGCACCCACAGTTGCCACGTGTACCCATGTCATTGATTTTACTTAGAAAAACAAATTATTCCAGGGGCCATATTATACAAAGTGCCCCGGGGGAGCAACGTGTGTTTGCGCCAGGGCACTTTGGTATTACAGAAAGGGCCGCAGACAAGTGTGCGGCCCCTTCTGTACTACAGATAGTGCTGGTGCACATATAGCACCAGCATTATCAGCAGAGGGCGTTCTCTCATTTGCATTTTTGTGGGCATCCTCAAAGGAGAGGAAGGGTCCAACCCTGTGCTATTTTTTGAAACATGGTTGGTGCAAGCAGTGGCACCCGTGAAACTATAAGCTCAATAACTTGTGGAGCAACCCAACCGAGTGCCAGCGCGGCAACTGCCACCATGAGCTGCTCCCAGGCCAGTGGTGGCCAGACTTAAGAACTACAGGGATAAAAATGCCATTCCAAGAGCAGTAGGGCCAAGGAGCCATTACTCTATGACAACGTGCATATATTCCTATTCCCAGATTACATTCTGGCCATCTGGAGACGTAGGGTCTCCTTCCTGGGAGTAAAGAAATGCTTGAGAGAAGCGGGACTGACCTACTCGCTACTGTTCCCAGCAAAATTGAAGATAATGGTGAACAACACCAGCTATTTCTTCACTGAGACAGCTGATGCCTGGGATTGGTGGAGCAGATTCTTATATTCCTGACTATCACTAAGCCGCAATGGGTCAGTGACCCACCTTGATGGCGAGCTGATTTTCGGACGTATTGTATCTGATCATGATATGCCAATCGCTCCCCAGACACTCTCCTTAGACGTAGTTTTGCATTCCAATATGCCACTGGGATAATCCCACCTGTGGGTCGGTTTGTTGATTGTTTGGACAATTGGAGTTTTCTTTACCTCCCTGGGTTAGGAGTTAGTGGTTCTAGTTTACTTGTTTGCAAGGTCACACAATGCGCATTTGCCCAGCCCTGAGTATTGCCTGTCTCACATGCTGCCACCCATCAGAATTATGAGGGTACCCGCCCTCCACTGGCCGGTGCCTCCCCTCACTTGCTTACACATTGTGCTATGGCCAGGCTGCGTATCTTAACATGGAATGTCCGAGGTATGGGGGACAGCAAGCAAGCGTCACACAGTACAAAAATATATTAGAAGGTGTGAAGCCCAGATAGCCTTTCTCTAAGAAACCCATAATGCTGGAGGGGAAAACGCACGTGTCCAGGAACGTTGGCATGGTCAATGTTGCAGCACTACATATTCAAGCTTTATATGGGTTAGGCCTGCAGTTCCCTTTCGATGCATGGCAATGGAAATAGACCCTGAAGGGCGATATGTTCTGGTGGAGGGACAGTTAGATGGCAGGCCCCTTTTATTAGGCAGTACGTATGCACCAAATGTAGCACAGCAAGCCTTCTTGGCCCACCTCACTGTCATCCTTACCAGATTGGTGCATATCCCTTAGATTATTAAGAGGGATTTTAACTGTGTCTTAAACCCGCAATTAGATCGCTCCAACCAAGACAAAAGTGTAATTCTTTAGATATAACTGCATACCAAATGTTGCGCTGGAAAATTGGAAGTTGATGCATGCCCACTGGAGCGGCATTCTGTTGCAGGGATTCTGCACATATACAGAACTATGCGCAGGAAAACAGGACCTCAGTGAATAGGGGTGTACCAACCTACCACATTAGTACCCAAAATCCCAAACCGACTAGCTATAGTGTCTCATTTGTTCTCCGACTAACAGCGAAGCTACCAATGATTAGACAACCCAGAACACGACACTCCCGACTCTCTCAGGAATCGTGGGAGCCAGACAACTCTTTGGCTCACTCACTCATACTTGTCCACAATGCGAGTAATCAGAGTCACGGTAAAGTTTAAAATGTTTATTTTAACTTATGCGCTCTATGGTACAGTACACGTGCCATTACTAGCAGCAAAATGCATAAACACAATATAGTCAGCATTGTCACAATTCCATAGAATATAAACGGGGATATCATTTTATAAAGACAGTGGAAAAGGGCTACAATACCTAACCACCCTCCCCGTGGTAAGAAATAGTTTATTATAAAAAAGAAGCCCTCTGGGCTTTGTCAGCAGTCCCCATACCTCAAGGCCTAGATGAAAGGTTTACATCTCAGGACAAGCACAGCTCTTCTCTTCGGAAAGGAGTCTCTCCAAGTGCCTGCACAACATGTTTAGCTTGCAATATTAAAGCATACGATTTTCAGAAGTGCAGCTGTGTGTCATGCTATGTCTAGGTGCGAGGGACTGACCAGAACAGAATAACAAGGGGCATTGTTGATCGACCTTGTACATCGTGTGCAGACTAAACCTCAGAGCACGGCAGAGAACGCGAAAAGCAGACAGTTCTCATGTGAAAGGGCACAAACAGAGTCTTGCGAAATCTATGCATGCAGTGTCGTGCGCAAAAGCAGCCTCATGGCAGCGAAGCTCATGCTAACTTAGCAGATGTCAACAATAGACCCACAATCCATACTACAATTCCATAGCTCCTCATAGCTTCTGAGACGCCTTTGCCCAGGGCATTATATTTCATATACTATGTACATGATAGGTCAGAATGACGTCCAGTTTTAAACACAATGGACATGAGGTATTAAAAGCTTTTGGGTAAAAATAATGCCCTATATGAATATCTAAATGGTTCACGTTATGGGCATTAGGTCTCATGAAATTATGAGCAAGTGCAGTAGGTAGACGCCACCGTACATGTAACCCGGTATTTGTAAAGCGCAAACTAATCACCCGTAAGGGTCTCAAGTCGCTGGGGGCCATTGGGGAGATTAAGTGAGCTATTGCCCAGAGTCACATGGTGCTGAGCTGATCTGCCTCCGGCGCTGGGAATCGAACCATGAGCCCCACGCTCCAGAGTCAGCCGCCCTGGCCGCTGCGCCAAACCTCTCCTCCCATGTCACATGTCAGCATGAAATTAGGAGTTGCCATTACTTCATACCACAAGACTGATAAATGTTTAATTTGCATTTATAGTATTTATTGTGAGATGTCACTCAAAATGGTACAGCATTTGTTTTGTAATGGAAACACAATGGGCAGCTTGCATTATTTTCATTATGTTATGGCTTGATCACTCTTATGTTAAATTGGTGCCCATGCTTGCGGACCCTCTCTAATGTATTACGTGCACTGAATCCTCTTTCTCTGTGAATTGCAAATCAGTGAAAAGAATAAGTGACAAGCAGAGTGTCCACTTCCTGACCCGTACGCAAGGAGACTGATGTCTACGAAACATGTCGGAATATTTGTGTATATCCTGAATAAACTGTTGAACAGCAGAGGAGACTTGTGGATTGTTGTTGTACGATGCAGCACTGAGGACTGTTTTAATATATGTATTCACCCGCAATGCACTGCTGATGACGTCACATATTACATCATTCATGACATGGTCAGTGACATCACTGATGAGATCACTGATGACATCTCAAATTACATCACTGATGACATCATCCAGTGGTTGTGTGTTTCTGTAAAGTTTAAATATGTTTTATATATATATATGCCAAGGTGTATTGAAGAATGAGTGGGTGTATAAGTGTCTGAATGGATGATTTAGTAGATGCATGACTGGCTGTATAAGTGAGTGATTAAACATGTCTTACTGAATGCATGGGTTAGTGACTAAACTGTGTGAATGTCTGTATCAGTCTGTCTGTTGGCGTGTAAGCGGCTGCATGGGTTGGTGAGTAGCTACATGAGTGTCTATATGGGTTATTGATTGGTTGTCTGAGTATCTGTATGGGTGCCTGAGTGTCTGTGTGGGTGGGTGGGGGGTGTGTGACTCTGTGCATAGATGTGTAAGTGGGTGATTCCATGAGTGTATGGGTTCAAGAGTGCATCTGTGAAGGGCTGTATGGGTGGGTGAGTGTGTGTATGGGTGTGTTGGTGAGTGAATGGATGTCTCAGTGGTACATGTGTGAGTAACTGCATATGTGAAAGGCTGTATATGTGAGTGTTGGAGTATATAAATGACTATATGTGAGAGTGAGTGATTGTGAGAGTGGCTGTATGGATGAGCGTGTGCTTGTATCAGTGATTGTATAAGAGAGTAAGTATGTGTTAGTATCTGTATGAATAAGTGAAGTGGTGTGTGTATAACTGTATAGGTGAGTAAATGGGAGTGTGATTGATTCTTTGCATGACTGACTAGGTGTGTGAGTAACGCTATGGATGAGTGGTGGTGTATGAGTGCATATGATAGTGCTGCATTGATGAGTGACTGCATGTATGAGTGACTATATGGGTGAATGAGTGGATGTGTGTGTAGACCTAGGAATCAGTGAGTGGGTATATAGTAACTGGTATTGGTGTGTCTATGGTTTCAAAAATGGTAGTCTGTATTTTAGAGTGGGTGTATCAAAGGTTATATTAGGGTGTGAGGAGGTACATCAGATTATAACGTGGATGATGTCATCAGTGATATCATCAGTGATGTCATTTGAGATGTCATCAGTGATGTCATCAGTGATGTCACTGACCATGTCATGAATGATGTAATATGTGACGTTATCAGCAGTGCATTGCGGGCGCGAGTTATAGTTAGCTCAACTAACTATAACGGCCGAATTTCTCTGGTTTTGTACGAGTGAAATGTCCAACTAACTATAATGTCCCTGAAACCTGTGGTTTTTTCAGTGAATTTCTAAGGTTTTTTAAATGCTAATTTCTAACTATAACGTCCCTGAAACCTATGGTTTTTTCAGTGAATTTCAAAGGTTTTTTAAATGCTAATTTCTAACTATAACGTCCCTGAAACCTATGGTTTTTTCAGTGAATTTCTAAGGTTTTTTAAATGCTAATTTCTAACTATGCCTACAGAGGTAGGACATGTGCAGAAAGAGGACGAAAGGCACAGAAATAAGCAAGAGAATTACAGAAAGAGGCAACAGAAGTCCAGAAAGCGGAAGAAAGGTGCAGAAAGAAGCAAGAGATATGCAGAAAGAACCAACAGAGGTGCAGAAAGAGGCCTTGTTGCAAAGTCATCCTGTGCCCCCAACCTTTTTGCTGACTGGTACTGGTGGTAACTGACTCTGACTAACCAGGCCCGGAGCCAGTGCTATGCTGAAAGACACTTAGAATACAGTGAAAACACCTACATACACTAGGGTACACTATGGGTTGGGGTACCCCTGTGATTGGCATGACCTCCCCTGTAAGGCCCTAGTACATAATAGGGCAGGGGGATTAAAACTACCTCTAAGTCAGAGGTGCAGAAAGAGGCAAGAGAAGTGCAGAAAGAAGAAACAGAGGTGCCGAAAGAGGCAAGAGAGGTGCAGAAACAGGCAAGAAAGGTACAGAAAGAGGGAACAGGGGTGCAGAAAGAGGTAAGAGGGATACAGAAATTTGCAAGAGAGGTACAGAAAGAAGCAAGAGCAGTGCAGAAATAAGCAAGAGAAGTGCAGAAAGAAGCAAGAGAGGTGGAGAAATAGGGAAGAGGGTGCAGAAAGAGGCAAGAGGGATACAGAAATTTGCAAAAGAGGTGCAGATAGAAGCAAGAGCAGTGCAGAAAGAACTGACAGAGGTGCAAAAAGAGGCAAGAGGGGTGCAGAAAGAGGTAGGAGAGGTGCAGAAAGAGGCAAGAGAGGTACAGAAAGAGGGAGGGGTGCAAAAAAAAGGAAGAGAAGTGCAGAAAGAAGCAACAGAGGTGCTGAAAGAGGCTCGAAGGGTGCAGAAAGAGGCAAGAGAAGTGCAGATAGAAGCAACAGAGGTACAGAAAGAGGCACGAGAGGTGCAGAAACAGACAGGAAAGGTTCAGAAAGAGGGAACAGGGGTGCAAAAAGAGGCAAGAGAGGTGCAGAAAGAGGGAACAGGGGTGCAGAAAGAGGCAAGAGGAGTGCAGAAAGAAGCAAGTGAGGTGCAGAAAGAAGCAACAGAGGTGCAGAAAGACGTAAGAGAGGTGCAGAAACAAGCAAGAGAAGTGCAGAAAGCAGCAAGAGAATTGCTGAAAGAAGCAACAGAGGTGTAGAAAGAAGCAAGAGAAGTGCAGAAAGAGGCAAGTGAGGTGCAGAAAGAAGCAAGAGCAGTGCAGAATTAACCAACAGAGGTGCAAAAAGAGGCAAGAGGGGTGCAGAAAGAGGTAGGAGAGGTACACAAACAGGCAAGAGAGGTACAGAAAGAGGCAGGAGGGGTGCAGAAAGAAGGAAGAGAAGTGCAGAAAGAGGCAAGAGAATTGCTGAAAGAAGCAACAGAGGTGTAGAAAGAAGAAAGATAAGTGCAGAAAGAGGCAAGTGAGGTGCAGAAAGAAGCAAGAGCAGTGCAGAAAGAACCAACAGAGGTGCAAAAAGAGGCAAGAGGGGTGCAGAAAAAGGTAAGAGAGGTGCACAAAGAGGCAAGAGATGTACAGAAAGAGGTAGGAGGGGTGCAGAAAGAAGGAAGAGAAGTGCAGAAAGAAGCAACTGAGGTGCAGAAAGAGGCAAGAGAGGTGCAGAAACAGGCTGGGAAAGTGCAAAAAGAGGGAACAGGGGTGCAGAAAGAGGCAAGAGATGTGCAGAAAGAGGAAAGAGGGGTGCATAAAGAAGCAAGTGAGGTACAGAAAGAGGCAACAGAGGTGCAGAAAGACGCAAGAGAGGTGCAGAAACAAGCAAGAGAAGTGCACAAAGATGCAAGAGAATTGCTGAAAGAAGCAACAGAGGTGTGGAAAGAAGCAAGAGAAGTGCAGAAAGAGGCAAGTGAGGTGCAGAAAGAGGCAAAAGAGGTGCAGAAAGAGGCAAGAGGGGTGCAGAAATGTGCAAGAGAGTAGCAGATAGAAGCAAGAGCAGTGCATAAAGAACCAACAGAGGTGCTGAAAGAGATACAAAGGGTGCAGAAAGAGGCAAGAGAAGTGCAGAAAGAAGCAACAGAGGTACAGAGAGAGGCAAGAGAGGTGCATAAAAAGACAGGAAAGGTGCAGAAAGAGGGAAGAGGGGTGCAGAAAGAGGAAAGAGGGGTGCAGAAAGAAGCAAGTGAGGTGCAGGAAGAGGCAACAGAGGTGCAGAAAGACGCAAGAGAGGTGCAGGAAGAGGAAGAAAGGTGCAGAAAGAGGCAAGAGAAGTGCAGAAAGAGGAAGCAATGTGCTTAAAGAAGCAAGAGAAATGCAGAAAGGGGAATTAGAAGTGCAGAAAGAGGAATAAAGGTGCAGAAAGAAGCAAGAGAGATACGGAAAGAGGCCAGAGAGGTGCAGAAAGAAGCAAGAGAAGTGCAGAAAGAAGCATGTGAGGTACAGAAAGAAGCAAGTGAGGTGCAGAAAGAAGCAAGAGAAGTGATAAAAGAGGCAAGAGAAGTGATAAAAGAGGCAAGAGAGGTGCAGAAAGAAGCAAGAGAGGTACAGAAAGAAGCAAGAGAAATACAGAAAGAAGCAAGAGGGGTGCAGAAAGAGGGAAGAGAAGTGCAGAGAGAGGCAAGAGAGGTGCAGAAAGAGGCAAGAGAAGTGCAGAAAGAAGCAAGAGGTACAGAAAGAGGCAAGAGAAGTGCAGAAAGACACAAGAGAAGTGCAGAAAGAGTAATAAAGGTACAGAAAGAGGAAATTAGGTGCAGAAAGAAGCAAGAGAGGTACAGAAAGAAGCAAAAGAAATACAGAAAGAAGCAAGAGGGGTGCAGAAAGAGGGAAGAGAAGTGCAGAGAGAGGCAACAGAGGTGCAGAAAGAAGGAAGAGAAGTGCAGAAAGAAGCAAGAGAGGTACAGAAAGAAGCAAGAGAGGAGCAGAAAGAAGCAAGAGAAATACAGAAAGAAGCAAGTGAGGTGGAGAAAGAGGCAAGAGAGGTACAGAAAGAAGCAAGAGAGGTGCAGAAAGAAGCAAGATAGGTGCAGAAACAAGGTGAGGCTTACAACAGTGACATGGGAAGGGTTGCTGTTTTATATTTGGCTAGGCCCAACATTCTGAGCAGTCGGTGAATAGTGATGCTGCCAGAGAAAAGTGAGTGCAAGGATATTGTTTGAATGATTGGATGAGTGCATGGGTTGTGCCTCAGTGAATGCATGAGTGCAAAGGTAGTGCCTGGGTGACTGAATGAGTGAATGGGTAGTGCTTGAGTGAATGGATGAGTGCAAAGGTAATGCCTGGGTCATTGCATAAGTATATGGGTAGTTCCAGAGACTCATACGAAATAGACTAATCCCTAATCCCGAATCCCTCGGCCAACATGTTTTAAACCTCACTTTTCTCTGGCAGCTTCACTATTCACCGGCTGCTCAGAATGTTGGGCCTAGCCAAATATAAAACAGCAACCCTTTCCATGTCACTGATGTAAGTCTCACCATGTTTCCAAAGTCTGTGCCTTTTCCTAGTGACATTATACATAAAAAGAAACCTAGAAATAGTAGAATACCTGTGTTTCAGACCGCATGCTCTCTAAGTTTCTGTACAAGAAGGTGTATGTATTCCTTTCTGCTCATAATACAGGGCATGTGGGTATTCAACAGTCTATTGGAGGGGTTCTGTGACACCTACATAGGTAAGACATGTCTCCCTCTGCGACCGAATGATGGAGCGGAACTGAGAAGATTTGTGCACCTGTATGAGAAGCTACCATTTTTTTAAGCTAGGATCTTCAGATGCATAGCCTGTGTCAGAATACATGTACATGTAGACATATACCTGAGTCATGAGAGCACACAGACCTTTAAACTTGACAGAGTGCACTTCCCATTGCAAGCAGACACCTAAATTTATACGGCCTACTTCAAGTGTACCTTTCCAGAGACTCATATGAAGTAGCCTAATCCCTAATCCCTCTGCCAATATGTCTTAAACCTCACTTTTCTCTGGCAGCTTCACTATTCACTGACTGCTCAGAATGTTGGGCCTAGCAAAATATAAAACTGCAACCCTTCCCATGTCACTGTTGTAAGTCTCACCATGTTTCCGAAGACGCACCCACTCACACCACTGTAGAATCTTTTATACACCCACTGCCGCTCCCACACAGCCATTCACAAACCCATTCATAAAGCCATACCATTACTTACACACCCACTCACTGATTCATTGATCTATACACACATCCACTCGCTCACCCATACTGCTACTCACAGACCCACTCAATCACTAATTCAGCCATTGACATATCCACTCATACAGGCATACAGGTGATGACACACTGAGTGAGTCACCTATAAAACTACTCACACACCAAAACACTCACCCATACAGTCAATCATACAGCCACTTACTCACCCAAACAGTTATACACCCACCCACTTACTTACTCATAGAAAAAAGAACACATACCCATTCAGCTATATAGTCACTGACAGAAGCATGCACTCATCTATATAGCCACTCTCACATTCACTCATTCACGCATATAGTCACTCATATACCCAGTCACTCATGGATACTGCCTTTTATATACTCAGTTAATCACCCATACTGACACAGGCACTCAATCACCGACACAGCCATACAGACACTCACTCACTCATACAAGTTTTCACACACACAACAGTACCCCATACAGCCACTGACTCACCCACTCACTGATCCATACAGGCAGTCACACACCTCCTCACACACAGACACCCAGACAACCATAGACGTAGTCAGACAACCAATCAATCACCCATATAGCCATTCACATACCCACTAACACACTCATACACCCACTTAGACATTAACTGACAGACTGATACACACATTAATACAACCAGTCACTCACCCATACATTCACTGAGACACCTAATCACTCACTTATACAGTCAGTCACGCACACACTGAGTCATCCATACAGTCACTCATAAACCCACTAATTCACCAATACACCTTGGTATATGTGTTTAACACCCATAAACTTTTAAAAAACACTCACAGTCACTGGTACCAGCGCTCAGGAATTCCGCTGCGTAGGACTTACAGGCGGTACCAGGAGGGCTTCTTGGCCCCATGGTCCCTCAGGAGTAAAGTGGACTTCATCCCCCAACCAGTAGTGTGCCACGAGGCGCGTTTGCAGAGTAGTGGAGAAAGGGGGCGTGGCATCCGAAAACCACTTAGCAATCCCACTGTGTGGGACTTACTGGGGGTAACAGAAGGGGTAGTTGGCCCCCAAGGACATCCTTGGGGGCCAACTACTCCTCCTATTACCTCCAGTAAGTCCCACACAGCAGGATTGCTGAGCTGTGATAACAGGCCACCCCCCCCTTTGTCCACCACTCTGCAAACGCGCCTTCCGGTGCGCTCTTGGTTGGGGGATGAAGTCCCTTTCGCTGCTGGGGGTCCTTAGTGACCAACAAGCCTACCTGTTACCTCCAGTAAGCCCCACACAGCTGGATTGTTGAGAGGTAGTCACCACTCTGCAAAAGCTCCTCCTGGTGCACTGCTGCTCGGGGGATGAAGTTCACTAGTCCTGAGCTTTCATATGGCTTCTGCCTGCTATCCTCTGCTGAGCCCAGGATGTGGCGTTACGGT
The DNA here is from genome assembly GCA_963921515.1 of Calotriton arnoldi. NCBI lineage: Eukaryota > Metazoa > Chordata > Amphibia > Caudata > Salamandridae > Calotriton > Calotriton arnoldi. The sequence continues at coordinate 312,513 of CAWUFW010010301.1, forward strand.
TAGAGCTGTTGATTTTAGAACTGGGTAACCAGCAGTCTCAACACTGGCTCAACATTCTGTGATTCTGGGCAAATCATTTAACCTACCCAGGTCAAAAAATATGACTTGGTATAATTTAACTGATGCTGATGTAGAGTGGTTCAATGCCTTAGAGTTTGGTTGCACTATATAAAAACTGCAGAAAAATGCAGAGAGGTAAAAACAAAGCCTTAACATAAAAGGAGACAAATACATTGCTATTTATTGAATGCTTTTTACACAGTGAAGCCACAAAGCCTAGATAAATCACTGCTTCCCTGCATAAATTGTGTGATCTTAAGTATATATTTAATTTCACTAAAACTCATTTTTCTTCATAATTACATATTTACATATTAACGTACTTTCCAAAACATGAGTTCAAAATACCAGCTCTATAAAAACCTACGGTGTTTGACTTAATAAACCATAATATTGCTCGATAATAATCGGGGACGCATACAGTGTTCACCTGACATCTGTTTTGCATCTTAGTTCACTAATGGCATTGTCACCATTGTCACCATTGTGGAGGCTGGGACAGGAATGGTTCTACAGCCATGTTTAAAAGCTATCTCTGTTAAGTACTTCTCAGTGCTTCCACAAGTTTAAGAAATACACTTTTTTGAATTTTGATCAGAATTTATCATATTTTACACAATGTTTGTTGGATGATTTTCATTAGCTCTGAGTTCAATAGGGAGTCAGAGTCATATGAGATATCACCACTGTTACAGAGATTCTGCACAAATACAGAACTATGCGGAGGATTATAGGACCTTGGTGTATAGGGACTGAGTCATCCTACCACCTTAGTACCCATGAGCCCAGGACCGACTAGCTATAGTGTCTCACTTGCTCTCCTACTCACTCACAGAGAAACACATGATTAGACACCCAGAACACAACACTCTCAGGAATCGTGGTAACAAGACACACCCTTTCGCTCTCACTCTTGTACTTGTCCAAAATAAGATCTGACAGAGACACAAAACAGTTTAAAATATTTATTTTAACTAACGCAGTATATGTGCCACAACAAGCAGGAAAATGCATAGTACAAATACAGTCAGCATAGCAGCTAGTCCATAAATCATACAGGGAGATATCATCATGAAAAGACAATAGAGCCTAACCTCCCTCCCCTTCCCAAGAAGCAGTATTATTACATATTAGAAGATCTCTGGGCTTTGTCAGCAGACCCTATACCTTAGCCTATAGATGGATAGATCTACATCATAGGTGCTGTCTCGCTCTTCTCTCTGGAAAGGTCCCTCTCCAAGTGTGTGCTACCTATTCATGTATTCTAATAAAACCAAAGTACGTTTGTCCAAACAACAGCTGCATCGGTATGTTTTGTCTAAGGGCTAAGGCCTGGCCAGAACAAAATAACAAGGGTCATTGTTGTTCGACCTTGCACATAATGTTCAGTCAAAATCCCAGGAACATGCAGAGAGTGAACACAGCGATGAGTTCTCATGTGAAAACAGCCATAGAAACTATAGCAAAAAATAAAGACGTGTAGTAACGTGTGCAAAGCAGCAGGCAGGCTGCAGGGTGCTCATGCTAACTTAGTGAAGACAACAATGTCTCTGTGGGCCAATTGACACCACAAGGCACGTCTACATGCAAAAATGGAAGGCCTTTGCTGCTCTGTCCCTGTAGCATCTCTAAAGATTTGAATATGTTTTATTATTAAAAAGCCAAAAGGTTTCCTTTCTCTGTTTTCCTCTCATGCTTTCTCTCTCAGTCTTTTTCAATGTTGTAAATTCCCTTGTTTCCCTCATGTTTTTGCAATATTTCTTTGCTTTTTCTATTACTGTGATGGTTCCCCTCCCTTTTTACCCTCTTTTCCTCATGTTAATTTCGTTCCACTTCCTTAAACTAATCTTTTCGTTTAGCATTCGAGATCTACGTTTATTTTCTCCTTTGTTTTACACATAGTGCATGTCAGTTCAAACAGTCAGAGGTCAAGGCAAGATAAACAAACAGTTAAGCACTTTATTGGGACCCTTTCTGAGTGTCTCCGTAAAACAAAGCGACTGGTGCAATTCTAACAGCAGCTTTGCTCAGAGCACTGCTGCTTCTGCCTGCTAAAGCCGAGGTTCACCTCTCCTGAGTTGGGCGGGGCTGCTGTGGGCCTGTCCGAGATGTCCAATATGCAAGACCTCAGAAGTCTGCCGTAGAGCAGGGGATGCACGATCGCAAGGAGATACCAAATATTACACAACACCTGTTTGTTTCTGTTGGTGCACTGGTATCTCGGAGTCGGATACGTGTTTGCTGTCAGTACATTGAGGTTCCAGGGTCATGTAGCAGGGTGACTCTGATCCTGCAGCAGTTCAATCACCATAAAGATGCCCAGGCCATCGACCCCCTCCCCCTTCCCAAAAGAGATGCCATTGAGTTGTTTCTGGGTCACAGTAGCCAGTGTGCACGCCTCAAGCACAGTTTGCTGCTGAGGTGATCACAGAGTCACCAGATACACTTGCAACACATGCAGTGTACTAGGAATCGTCAGTGTGCTTACAGCTGCCAGACTGTCTGCAGGAGAGGTGACGGGCCTAGTCAACATGTTTTGCTTCCGAGCTGGCTATAGCACGCATCAGAGTGCTGGCACGAGGGGCCTAATCAGCATCTTATCCTTCCGAGCTTGATAGAGTGTGCATCAGAGTGCTGGCACAAGGGCCATAGTAAGCATCTTCTCGTTCTGAGCTGGATATATTATGCATCAGAGTGCTGGCACGAGGGGCCTAATCAGCATCTTAACCTTCTGAGCTGGATATAGTACGCATCAGAGTGCTGTTATGAGGGGCCTAATCAGCATCTTATCCTTCCGAGCTGGATATAGTATGAATCAGAGTGCTGGCACGAGGTGCCTAATCTGCATCTTATCCTTCCGAGCTCAATAGAGTGTGCATCAGAGTGCTGGCATGAGGGGCCTGATCAGCATCTTATCCTTCTGAGCTGGATATAGTACGCATTAGAATGATGCCACGAGGGGCCTAGTCAGCATCTTATCCTTCTGAGCTGGATAGAATATGCATCAGAGTGCTGGCACGAGGGGCCTAATCGGCATCTTATCCTTCCAAGCTGGATATAGTATGCATCATAGTGCCGGTACAAGGGGCCTGATCACCATCTTATACTTTGGAGCCAGATAGAGTGTGCATCAGAGCGCTGGGACGAGGGGCCTAATCAGCATCTTATCCTTCCAAGCTAGACATAGTTTGTAACAGAGTACTGGCACGAGGGGCCTAATCAACATCTTATCCTTCTGAGCTCAATAGAGTATGCAACACAGTGCTGGCACGAGGGGCCTAGTCAGCATCTTATCCTTCCAAGCTGGATATAGTACGCATCAGAGTGCTGGCACGATGGGCCTCGTCAGCCCTTCGTCCTTCCAAGGTTGATACAGTTTGCATCGGAGTGCTGGCATGAGGGGCCTAGTCAGCATCTTATCCTTTGGAGCTTGATATGGTATACATCAGAGTGCTGGTACAAGGGGCCTAATCAGCATCTTATCCTTCCGAGCTGGATATAGTATGAATCAGAGTGCTGGCACGGGGGCCTAATCTGCATCTTATCCTTCCGAGCTCAATAGAGTGTGCATCAGAGTGCTGGCATGAGGGGCCTGATCAGCATCTTATCCTTCTGAGCTGGATATAGTACGCATTAGAATGATGCCACGAGGGGCCTAGTCAGCATCTTATCCTTCTGAGCTGGATAGAATATGCATCAGAGTGCTGGCACGAGGGGCCTAATCGGCATCTTATCCTTCCGAGCTGGATATAGTACGCATCATAGTGCCGGTACGAGGGGCCTGATCACCATCTTATACTTTGGAGCCAGATAGAGTGTGCATCAGAGTGCTGGGACGAGGGGCCTAATCAGCATCTTATCCTTCCAAGCTAGACATAGTTTGTAACAGAGTGCTGGCACGAGGGGCCTAATCAACATCTTATCCTTTTGAGCTCAATAGAGTGTGCAACACAGTGCTGGCACGAGGGGCCTAGTCAGCATCTTATCCTTCTAAGCTGGATATAGTACGGATCAGAGTGGTGGCATGATGGGCCTCGTCAGCCCTTCGTTTTTCCAAGGTTGATACAGTTTGCATCGGAGTGCTGGCACGAGGGGCCTAGTCAGCATCTTATCCTTCTGAGCTCGATAGGGTGTGCATCAGAGTGGTGGCATGAGGGGCCTAATCAGCATTTTATCCTTCTCAGCTGGATATAGTACATATAAGAGTGTTGGCACGATGGGCCTAGTCAGCCCTCCGTCCTTCCAAGGTTGACACAGTGTGCTTCAGAGTGCTGGGACGCAGGTCCTAGTCAGCATCTTATCCTTCTGAGTTCGATAGAGTGTAAATCAGAGTGCTGGCACAAAGGGCCTAGTCAGCATCTTATCCTTCCGAGCTGGATTTAGTATGCATCAGAGTGCTGGCACGAGGGGCCTAGTCAGCATCTTATCCTTTGGAGCTTGATATAGTATACATCAGAGTGCTGGTACGATGGGCCTAATCAGCCCTCTGTCCTTCCAAGGCATGATAGATTGTGCATCAGAGTGCTGGCACGAGGGGCCTAGTCAGCATCTTATCCTTCTTAGCTGAATGTAGTACGCATCAGAGTGCTGGCACGATGGGCCTAGTCAGCCTCATATCCTTCCGAGCTGGATATAGTATGCATCAGAGTGCTGGCACGAGGGGCCTAGTCAGCAGTTTATCCTTATGAGCTGGATATAGTACACATCAGAGTGCTGGCACAAGGGGCCTAGTCAGCATCTTATCCTTTGGAGCTGGATATAGTATACATCAGAGTGCTGGTACGATGGGCCTAGTCGGCCCTCCATCCTTCCAAGGTCAATACAGGGTGCTTCAGATTGCTGGGACGAGGGGCCTAGTCAGCATCTTATCCTTCTGAACTCAATAGTGTGTGCATCAGAGTGCGGCACGAGGAGCCTGATCAGCATCTTATCCTTCTGAGCTCAATAGTGTGTGCATCAGAGTGCTGGCACGAGGTGCCTAGTGAGCATCTTATCCTTACAAGCATGGGTTTAGTACACATCAGAGGGCTGGCACAAGGGGCCTAATCAGCATCTTATCCTTCTGAGCTCAATAGAGTGTGCATCAGAGTGCTGGCATGAGGGTCCTAGTCAGCATCTTATCCTTCGGAGCTGGATATAGTATACATCAGAGTGCTGGTACGATGGGCCTAGTCAGAACTCCATCCTTCTAAGGTCAATACAGGGTGCTTCAGATTGCTGGGACGAGGGTCCCAGTTAGCATCTTATCCTTCTGAGCTCAATAGAGTGTGCATCAGAGTGCAGCACGAGGGGCCTGATCAGCATCTTATCCTTCTGAGCTGGATATAGTACGCCTCAGAATGATGCCATGAGGGGCCTAGTCAGCATCTTATCCTTCCGAACTGGATATAGTATGCATCAGAGTGCTGGCGCGAGGTGCGCAATCAGCATCTTATCCTTCCGAGCTTGATATAGTACACATCAGAATGCTGGCATGAAGGGCCTAGTCAGCATCTTATTCTTCCGAGCTGGATATAGTATGCATCAGAGTGCTGGCACGAGGTGCCTGATCAACATCTTATCCTTCCGTGATGGATATAATACGCATCAGAGTGCTGGCATGAGGGACATAATCAGGATCTTATCCTTCTACGCTGAATATAGTATGCATGAGAGTGCTGGCACGAGGGGCCTAGTCAGCATCTTATCCTTCTGAGCTCAATAGAGTGTGCATCAGAGTGCTGGCACGAGGGGCCTAGTTAGCATCTTATCCCTCCAGGCTGGATATAGTACGCATTAGAGTGCTGGCACAAGGGGCCTAGACAGCATCTTATCCTTCCGAGCTGGATATAGTATGCCTCAGAGTGCTGGCACGAGGTGCGTAATCAGCATCTTATGCTTCCGAGCTGGATATAGTACGCATCAGAGTGCTGGCATGAGGGGCCTAATCAGCATTTTATCCTGCTCAGCTGGATATAGTACGTATCAGAGTGTTGGCACGATGGGCCTAGTCAGCCCTCTGTCCTTCCAAGGTTGACACAGTGTGCTTCAGAGTGCTGGGACGCAGGTCCTAGTCAGCATCTTATCCTTCTGAGTTCGATAGAGTGTAAATCAGAGTGCTGGCACAAAGGGCCTAGTCAGCATCTTATCCTTTGCAGCTTGATATAGTATGCATCAGAGTGCTGGTACGATGGGCCTAATCAGCCCTCTGTCCTTCCAAGGCATGATAGATTGTGCATCAGAGTGCTGACACGAGGGGCCTAGTCAGCATCTTATCCTTCTGAGCTGAATGTAGTACGCATCAGAGTGCTGGCACGATGGGCCTAGTCAGCATCATATCCTTCCAAGCTGGATATAGTATGCATCAGAGTGCTGGCACGAGGGGCCTAATCAGCAGTTTATCCTTATGAGCTGGATATAGTATGCATCACAGTGATGGCATTAAAGGCCTAGTCAGCCGTCCGTCCTTCCAAGGTTGACACAGTGTGCTTCAGATTGCTGGGACGAGGGACCTAGTCAGCATCTTTTCCTTCTTAGCTGAATGTAGTACGCATCAGAGTGCTGGCACGAGGGGCCTAGTCAACATCTTGTCCTTCCGAGCTGGATATAGTACACATCAGAGTGCTGGCACGAGGGGCCTAGTCAGCATCTTATCCTTTGGAGCTGGATATAGTATACATCAGAGTGCTGGTACGATGGGCCTAGTCGGCCCTCCATCCTTCTAAGGTCAATACAGGGTGCTTCAGATTGCTGGGATGAGAGGCCTAGTCAGCATCTTATCCTTCTGAGCTCAATAGTGTGTGCATCAGAGTGCGGCACGAGGAGCCTGATCAGCATCTTATCCTTCTGAGCTCAATAGTGTGTGCATCAGAGTGCTGGCACGAGGTGCCTAGTTAGCATCTTATCCTTACAAGCATGGGTTTAGTACGCATCAGAGGGCTGGCACAAGGGGCCTAATCAGCATCTTATCCTCCTGAGCTCAATACAGTGTGCATCAGAGTGCTGGTACGATGGGCCTAGTCAGCCCTCCATCCTTCTAAGGTCAATACAGGGTGCTTCAGATTGCTGGGACGAGGGTCCCAGTCAGCATCTTATCCTTCTGAGCTCAATAGAGTGTGCATCAGAGTGCAGCACGAGGGGCCTGATCAGCATCTTATCCTTCTGAGCTGGATATAGTACGCATCAGAATGATGCCATGAGGGGCCTAGTCAGCATCTTATCCTTCCAAACTGGATATAGTATGCATCAGAGTGCTGGCACGAGGTGCGCAATCAGCATCTTATCCTTCCGAGCTGGATATAGTACGCATCAGAGTGCTGGCACGAGGGGCCTAATCAGGATCTTATCCTTCTAAGCTGAATATAGTATGCATCAGAGTGCTGGCACAAGGGGCCTAATCAGCATCTTATCCTTCTGAGCTCAATAGAGTGTGCACCAGAGTGCTGGGACGCAGGTCCTAGTCAGCATCTTATCCTTCCGAGCTGGTTAGAGTATGCATCAGAGTGCTGTTAGGATAAGCCTAGTCAGCCCTCCGTCCTTCCAAGATTGACACAGTTTGCATCAGAGTGCTGGCACGAGGGGCCTAGTCAGCATCTTATCCTTCAGTGCTCGATAGAATGTGCATCACAGTGGTGGCACAAGGGGCCTAATCAGTATCTTATCCTTCCGAGCTGGATATAGTACGCATCAGAGTGCTGGCACGAGGGGCCTGATCAGAATCTTATCCTTTCGAGCTGGATAGGGTGTGCATCAGAGTGCTGGCATGAGGGGCCTAGTCAGCATCTTATCCTTCTGAGCTGGATATAGTACGCATCAGAGTGCTGGCACAAGGGGCCTAGTCAGCATCTTATCCTTCCGAGCTGGATATAGTATGCATCAAAGTGCTGGCACGAGGGGCCTAATCAGGATCTTATCCTTCTAAGCTGAATATAGTATGCATCAGAGTGCTGGCACAAGGGGCCTAGTCAGCCCTTCGTCCTTCCAAGGTTGATACAGTTTGCATCAGAGTGCTGGCATGAGGGGTCTAGTAAGCATCTTATCCTTCTGAGCTCGATAGAGAGTGCATGAGAGTAGTGGCATGAGGGGCCTAGTCATCATATTATCCTTCTGAGCTCGATAGAGTGTGCTTCAGAGTGTGGCACAAGGGGCCTAGTCAGCAACATATCCTCATTAGCTCGATAGAGTGTGCATCAGAGTGCTGGCAAGACAGGCCTGGCCAGTCCTCCGTCCTTCCAAGGTTAATAGAGTATGCATCAGAGTGCTGGCCCGACGGGCCTAGTCAGCATCTTATCCTTCCGAGCTCGATAGAGTGTGCATCAGGGTGCTGGCACGAGGGGCTAGACAGACCCCCTTCATTCCGAGGTACAATGTGCATGAGTGTTCTGGCAATCTTCTGCATGCTTACAACAGCCAGATTGTCTGCAGGAGGGATGACAGGACTAATTAGCCTCCCACCCTTCTGAGCTTGATACATTGTGCATCAAAGTGCCATCACGATGGGCGTAGTGAGCCTCCCATCCTTCCGAGTTCGACACAGTGTTCTGTGCCGTGATGACTATATAGACAGACAGACAGATAGACAGGGAGATAGATCGGGGGTTTGTAAAGCGTGAGCTACTCACCCGGAACGGGTCTCAAAGCGTTGAGGGAGGGGGGTAGGGGGGATTCCGCAGCTCCTGCAGGTTCATTGAGTTCCATCGAAGAGCCAGGTCTTGAGGTCTTTTAGGAACTTGGGGAGCGAAGTAGTCTTTCGGAGGTGGAGAGGGAGTGAGTTCCATGCCTTGGCCGCTAGGAGGGAGAAGGAGCGCTCTCCTGTTCTGCTTTTCTTGATCCGAAGTAAAGTTGTGAGGGAGAGCAAAGGGGAGCATGGAACACGAGGCTGTGGTTCAGGTTGGCGGGTCCGGCGTTGTGGAGGGCCTTGTGTGCGTGGGTGAGAAGCTTGAAAGTGATTCTCTTCTTGACGGGGAGCCAATGTAGGCTCCGTAGGTGTTGGCTGATGTGGCAGTGGCATGGTAGGTTAAGGACTAGTCTGGCGGCGGCATTCTGGATGTTCTGGAGTTGGCGGGTGAGGTTCTTGTTGATACCGGCGTAGAGTGCGTTGACATAGTCCAGTCTGCTCCTGATGAGGGCGTGAGTGACCGTTTTCCTGTGTTCGGGGGAGATCCACTTGAAGGTCTTGCGGAGTAGGTGGAGGGTGTGGTAGCAGGAGAAGGTGATGGCATTGATCTGGCGGTCCATTTTGAGTTCGGAGTCTAGGATGATCCAGAGGTTGCGTGCGTGGTCCACGGGGGTGGGGGGGGTCCCCAAGGGCGGGGGGCCACCAGGTGTTGTTTCAGGCATCGGCGTGTGGGCCCATGATGAGTATCTCTGTTTTGTCCGAGTTGAGTTGAAGGCAGCTGCTCTTCATCCATCTGGCGACTGCTTCCATTCCGTCTTGAAAGTTGCGTTTAGTGATGTTGGGATCGTTGGATAGGGAAAGGATGAGTTGGGTGTCGTCTGCGTATGATGTGATGTTGAGTTCGTGTGCTCTGACGATGGCTGCGAGCGGGGCCATGTAGATGTTGAACAGGGTCAAGCTGATGGAGGATCCTTGTGGGACTCCGCAGGTGGTTGAAGTCGGTTCTGAGAGGAATGGAGGGAGTCCGACTCGTTGCGTTCTGCCGGAGAGGAAAGAGAGGATCCAGTCGAGGGCATTGTCCCGGATTCCTGCGTCATGTAGTCTGAGGGCTAGGGTGTGGTGGGAGATCGGTGTTGAAGGCCACGGAGAGGTCAAGGAGGATGAGGGCCGCAGTCTCCCCTCTGTCGAGGAGGGTGCAGATGTCGTCTGTTGCTACGAGGAGTGCGGTTTCGGTGCTGTGGTTCTTCCTGAAGCCTGATTGGTAGGGATCGAGGATGTTGTTCTCTTCGATGAAGGTGGCGAGTTGGCTGTTGACAGCTTTTTCCATGACTTTGGCCGGATAAGGGAGTAGGGAGATTGGTCTGTAATTCTTGAGGTCTGTGGGGTCCTCTGAAGGTTTTTTCAGGAGAGGGTTGATCTCGGCGTGTTTCCAGTCTTTGGGGAAGGAGGCGGTCTTGAAGGAGCAGTTGATGATACGTTGAAATTTGGGGCGATAATGTCAGCGACTTTGCGGTAGATGTGGTGGGGGCATGGGTCCGTGGGGGCCTCAGAGTGGGTGGTCTTCATTATCCTCAGAGTGTCTTCGATGCTGAGGGCGGTCCAGCCGTTAAGTGACAGTTGCGTGCTGCTGGGAGCGGCGGGAGGGGGTTCCTCGTGGGGGTTGTTGACGTCGAAGTTGTTATAGATGGTCTTGATTTTTTGATGGAAGAAAGTGCTGAGTCTGTCGCAGAGGTCCTGGGAGGGAGTGATGTCTGTGGACTTGCTGTTGGGTTGGGCGAACTCTTTGATGATGCTGAAGAGCTACTTGCTGTTGTGTGCGTTGGTGGAGATTCTGTCCTGGAGTGCTTCCTTCCTGGAGGGTCTGATGAGCTTGTGGTGGGCAGCGGTAGCTGTTTTTAAGTTGTCAAGGTCTGTCAGTGTTTTGGAGTTTCTCCACTGTTTTTCGAGTCATCTGCAGGTGCGTCTGGAGTCTTGGAGTTCGGTGGAAAACCAGCTGGCTTTCTTGGCGTGGGTCTTGGAGGTTTTCTTGAGGGGGCGATGGTGTTGGCGCAGTCGGTGATCCATTTGTGTAGAGTGTGGGCGGCGGTGGTGGGGTCATCATCTGTGGTGGTGGGAGCGGAGCTGCTGAGGGCGGTGGAGAGCTGGTCGTCAGAGATTTTGTTCCAATTCCTGCGTTGCAGCTGGTGCGGTCGTCTGCGGTGGATGTTGGATTTGAAGGTGAAGTGGACACAGCGGTGGTCCGTCTATGGGAGTTCGGAGGTGTGGCTGAAGGTGACGGAGTTCCCTGCTGTGAAAACGGTATTGAGGATGTGCCCAGCTGAGTGCGTTGGTTCGGGTACGATCTGCTTGAGTCCGATGGTGTGGAGGTTGTCCAGGAGGGCGGCGGAGTTGGGGTCAAAGCGGTTGTCGAGGTGGAAGTTGATATCTCCTAGTAGCGTGAAATCGTTGGAGGTGATAGCATGCGGCATGATGATGTTGGTGAAGGAGTCAGAGAAAGGAGCGTGAGGTCCGGGGGGTCTGTAGATGAGGGTGCCTCGGAGGGTGGAGGACGGGTTGGTCTGGATCTTGAAATGGAGGTGTTCAATCAGGTCTGTGGGCCCGTCGAAATAGGTGCTCAGCCGGAGATTGGTCTTGTGAGCGATGGCGATGCCTCCTGCGGGGCAGTTGGTGCGATCTTTCTAAGTGAACTTGTATCCTTCAGGGATGGCAATCGCGATGTCTGGGCCAGGGCAGCGTTCGTCCAGGTTTCGGTGAGGAAGGCGATGTCCGGGGCGGTGCTGTCAAGGAGGTCCCAGATTTCTGTGGCGTGTTTGTGGAGGGAGCGGACGATGAGGAGAATGCATCTCAGGGTTTGGGGTGCGGTGGAGTTGTTGCTAGAGGAAGGTGGAGGGTCCTGGGTCTCAGCGGAGGTGAAGGAATGGTGACAGTGACGGTAGGTGAAGGTTCGTGGGTGTCGAGAGGTGAGGAGAGTTTGCAGTTGAAGTTCTTGCCTACGTTGAGTTTGTGGAGAGCCGAGGAGGTGTAGCACTGGCGGGCCGGAGGACCAGGGGTCCTGGCGCTGGTCGCGGTCGGGTCGCGGACGGGCGCAGACGGGCTTGCCTTTGGAGCGCCTTTGGCGGGCCCGCAGCGCGCGGCCGCCATTAAATAGAGGAGGAGGGAGGGGGATGCAGCTGGAAGGCGGGAGCAGGAACCGGGGAGGGGCCACAGGGGCAGCAGTGGCGGGGGAAGAGCGGGAAAGAGACGGGTGGCAAGAACGGGCAGGGGGGCACCAAACGAGGGCAAAAACAGGCGGAGAGAGAAATACAAAATTAAGGAATACAAATAAAAGCACAAGAAATAACCAGGAACTCAATACAGAATACAGAAGGAATACAAATAAAAACACAAGAAATACCAGGAAATCAGGGCAGAAGCAGGCAGAGAGGGTGGCGGCCTCGAACCAGGGGCAGCGTGGAGTGGGAGACAGAGGCACTCAGGTGGAGCTGCACGCCTGGGAGAGCAGTACCCTGGCCAAGGTCAGGGGACTTGCTCGCTTGGGCACGCAGCGGCCGCCATTAAATAGGGGAGGAGGGTGCAGCAGGGAGGTGGGAGCGGGAACCGGTGGGGGGGAGGGGCTGCCGGGGCAGCAGCGGCAGGGGAAGAGCGGGAAAGATACGAGTGGCGAGAACGGGCAGGGGGGCACCAAACGAGGGCAAAAACAGGCGGAGAGAGAAATACAAAATTAAGGAATAAAAATAAAAACACGAGAAATACCAGGAAATCAGGGCAGAAGCAGGCAGAGAGGGCGCCGGCCTCAAACCGGGGGCGGCATGGAGCGGGAGACAGAGGCACTCAGGTGGAGCTGCGTGCCTGGGAGAGCAGTACCCTGGCCAAGGTTGTGTGTTCAACACTGCAGTATGTGGTGCACTGACTGTGTTCCACCTCTCCTGTGTGTGTTACAGTGACCTTGTGTGTCCAGCACCGCTGTGCATGGTATACCAACGCTTCATATGGAACACCTACATATGTAGTGCACCCACTTCTTGTGCCAGACACCGCCGGGATTAACCCACTGAGCCCCCCTCCCCGTAGCTATCTGTAAAGCAGGTAACAGTAAGATGGTGTCCACGTTCACCCACCCACATCTCTCGCAGTCTGAAAGTTTACACACCTACGTCACGGGAGTCCCAATCCATCTCATAGATAAATAGACAGACAGACAGACAGACAGACAGACAGACAGACAGATAGATAGATAGATAGATAGATAGATAGATAGATAGATAGATAGATAGCAGCCACTGCAGGTAGGAGCGGTGGGGCGGTGGGGCCGGGTGGCGGGGAATTTGGAGAGACGACCCCGAGGGAAAATTAAATAAATAATTAATTTTCCCTTGCGTCGTCTCTCAAAATCCCCCCTCACCTGGCCCCACCGCTCTTACCTGCTGCGGTAGATAGATAGATAGATAGATAGATAGATAGATAGATAGATAGATAGATAGACACTGCGTACCTTAGACACACCACCTCAGTTTTTTAAATCTTCAGTAACTCTGTAAAGGAAAATTGGTTCTAAAGTACTGGCAGCATTTTGACTTGCTCTTTTAACTTCCTTGAGCATCCCTTACCCATAGTCTACCTGCGTCTCATGAAAGTGCTCCGCCTTAGGACCGCTTATTTTGTACGTGCCCATACCCAAAGCGCACTGGGGCAGGGGTCTGGTGTCTAGTAGCGCCTTACAAAAGCCCTTATTAAAATAAACTAATAAAATATGATTCTACATTTGACAATATACCACCTAGTGCTGTGCTACACAGTGCCTCTAAGGAGAGTGCACATAGCCTGAACCTCCAGGTTCAGGCAAACCCATGATCCACTCACGTAAAGAGATAGGCCTAGGCCTTCATGCACTTGCAAGATTAGCATGAGGTTGGGAGCAAAACTACAAAAACTGGGATACCAGATACTCATGTTTGGACATTCAGGGTCGACCTATTGGCTTTGCCAGTGCTTGTTTTCTAGTTGATATTATGACAGTGCACAGTGGTGAGTGAAGTGCTTTCTGGTAAATGAGGCATAAATGCATGTTAAAATTACAACACTCTCAAAGTGTATTTGAAAACAAAGAATGGTGAACAGAGGGGAGACTTGCTATAGACACTTGAGCAATTGTGCAAGGATAATTCTCTTGAGCTTTCTGTTAAGTGTTTGAACAGTAATTGCAAGTCGACATGGTGGTCAATCAAGGAAACTTTGTATGAAGACATAAATAATAACGATTGAGTAAAACAAATTGCATGTAAAACCCTCAAGTTAATTAATTAAAAAACTAATGTCTGCCAGAGTTTCAAAACTGGAGAAATGTACACGCATTTCACAGTACTAACATGGCATTTCCTCTGTTGCTTCTTTCTAAATGAGTGATGACTCTCCTAAACTCGTACAACAAGAGCTCATAGTAAAATTATACGAAAATAGAGGACGTCACCAAGCCTTTCAGGCCCCGTGCACTGTTTTATTCATCCTTCCAATAATACGATTTCTTTTTATTTGTATCCACATTGCACTGAACAGATTTGGTGATTTACTTTAACAATTTGCCATGAGGGAATCGACATACGGTGTCTTTTAACCCTGTATGAATGAGATGGCTCCTCGTGCATTTCCAACACCAGCTTTGCTCGGTGCGCTGCTGCTTCTGCCTTCTAGAGCCGAGGCTTGCCTCTCCTGGGGTGGGCGGGGCTGCTGGGGGCTCGTCCGATATGTCCAATAGGCAGGACGTCCGGAGTGTTCCGAAGAGCATGGGATACACGATCCCGTGGGGATACCAAATATTACACAACACGGGGTTGGAGAGAGCAGGCGCAGGCTCCCAGTCTCCCCGGAGGTGCAAATCGAGGCTGCTCAGGCCAATCCTGATGCTGCTCTCATGCTGTGAGAGCAGAGCCAAGATTGGCCGCAGGGCAGTCTGGGAGCCTGTGCCTGCAGAGAAGCCAGAAGAGCGGCGATGCAGCAAGATTCAGGTGTTTTTTTGTTTTATCCACCCCCTCACTTCCCGGCCTGCCACTTTGCCCTGACACCAGCTGCAACTGCTTATAGCGTCTGCTTTGGCTTGAGTTTGTCGGGATATTACTTGATACATGCCTGTAGAGGGGCTGTTCAATGTCTAGGGCCTCGATTAAGAGTTGCACGGTACTGGCGGGGTGCAAACACAGCACCTGAAATTACCGAAACAGTCGGATCCCACCCCGCCAGTACTGAGCAAGACTCATGGGAGTGGGGAATAACTGTGTGGGCATGGAATTCCTGTGTGGATTTCCACAGTTTTCATTGTTCCAAGGTGTTTAACCTTTCCATTTGCGCACTGCTCTGAGCAGGTATTAAATGGGAGCAGGAGCTACTCTGTGGGGCATGGGTGAATGGAGGAGAGAGAGGTTGAGGGAGTAGTGGAGGTTTGGGAAATTAGTGTCCTGGCAAGGTGGGAGCATTGAATGCTTTTCTCTTGCCTTAGGAAGAGTTTGGGCAGGGACAGAGCAAAGGCATGACAGCGGCTGCGGCTGAAACCTCAAGCCATTTTACCACCTAGTATTTCGGGTTGGTAAAATTGGGTCGGTGTTCTCGCATCTGGGAAACATAGGTACAGGAACATGGGCCAGTTGTGATGCGGGAGAGCGCAGTAGCGTAACGAAACGTGAGGGTCCCCCCTGCATTGTACATAGGGGGGCCTCACTCAGGAGCTTTCAGGCCAAGGTACTGTTCTGAGGGGGCCCCTGGAGTTTGGGGGGGCCCCCTGCACTGCGGGGGCCTTTGTTATGCCACTGGGAGAGCAGACTTCCACACTGGAATTCCACTCCCCATCGACTCATTATCAGGGCCTAGATGGTGAAGGGAATCAGTATGCCTGCTTCATGTAGTAATTTGTTTTTCTTTGTGCTTTCCAACACCTACCTCGCTTTATAAAATAACTCTTGGGAAATCTACAGGAGCCATATGAAATGAATGTAGTACCATAAACTGTAATAAACTTTTAATAGTCATCTAGAGACATGGGTAATTTGAAAGCCTGTAAGCCTCCAACTTCGAATTAAAATCAGTTTCCCTAATGGTTTACCTACAGTGTAATAGAAAGTTAATGAACATTAAAGGTATACTTTTTTATCCTGTTTATATTTCAAAATGGTCCAAATAAAGCATTGGAGGCACAAAGGCAGATAAAGGCCGCACTCTGATCAGTGAGATGCATATTACTTTTGCTCTGGGTGTTGTGAGACTTGGCAATTTCCTTTAAATAGAACTGGCTCTTAAGTTGTGCCAGCGAATTAATCACAAGCTCATTTTAAAAACAGCATAGTGAAAGATCAAACGAAAGAGGATGTGGTCTAACGGTTAGGGCAGTCGACCTCAAATCTGGCGAACCGGGTTCGAGTCTCAGCAACCAAATGGTGCTCATGCAAAGCGCTCCGATACCTGATACCTTTGGGTCAAGTTCACGCCATATAAAACTCCGAAAAAAAAAAGCTACAATTATCAGTGTAGTTTCTGGCCTACTTGGTAATAGACAAAATAGTCCTCATTTGGACTTTGGTGGGCAACACGTTTTCTGTCTGGGTAACAGAGGTAATAATAACCTTTGTCGCCCTGGCAGACCACCCGAAGAGGAAAAAATATATGTCAAAACATCCAATCTTAATAAGGCGGATGGGCTGAGGTACTTACACTGATGGTTCCAGGCTGTCATTCTAGGGTTTACACTGGCCGAGCCAACGGGGCAACATCGGTGGGCACGTGATGGTCCACCTGCCTCTAAATAGAGTAGGTGGACGGTCACTTTGGTGGGCAGGGTATCCTGTACCGCAAACTCTAAATGACGTCCAAAGTGCCTTTCAAGAGCAAATACTATGGGCCATATTATCAAGAACGGCGATAAAGGGCTTGATAATATGCCCTATAGAATTCCAATAGAAGCCCAGGTTTGATGTCCTTCACACCAGAACCTGGGCTTCTATTGGAATTCTATAGGGCATATTATCAAGCCCCTTATTGCCGCTTTAGCAGCAGTTTCCTGCTGCTAAAGCGGCGATAATGTTATCGCCGTTCTTGATAATATGGCCCTATATTTCTATAAACAGTTGTAGTTTACAAATTGTCAACTGACGCCCAATTTACCAAGACAGAAAAGTGCAATTTACATGTGTGGAAGCTCAAAAACATATAAGTAATGAAATGTATGCTTGTAATGTCTCACTTATTTTAAAAACAAAAGCCCCAGCAACTGTTTATGTGGAAAGGCAAACAGATCTAGGCAAGGCAATGCATGCAAGTATTGTTATTCATTTTAAATATTAAAGTCCTGAGCCGTTGCATATGGCTGTGCATTCCCGACAATGTTCTTTTGCCCATTCAAGCCCCCCTGGCTTTTGCTATTGCGCAAATAGTCTGTGTTGGTTCCTGATCATGAACTACCTCTCAAGTTGCAAACTCGTGTCCCTCGGAGTCACTCAGTCACTCTGTTCACCCTGAGAGGGAAGGCACCACATTTGTCCCCCCAGGCTGTAGTGTTAGGGGTCGCTTCTCTTGGCCTCCTCTGCACAGGACCGTCTGGTAGAGCAGGTACAGAGAGTTTTTTTAAGTGCACAGCTGCACATGTAACAGCTACATTCTGGCCTCCCATCTGGCCTAAATCCAGAGGCCTGAGACAGGCAAGGACACCTTTGTGTCTATTAATGTTTGAGTGTATGTGAACAACTTTTACGAATCAATGAAATGTGATAAATTATAAATGTTATGCTAGCACTGCTGGAGTACCCTTTGTTTGGGTAGACCAATAGCTGGTTGCGAACATTTACTTTGGTAATAATGTCAGTGGCACAATAAAAGATGGATGCTGTACAATCACCCACCTCTGTTCCTTGTTCTCTGGGGCCATCTGGCGTCCTGCCAGAGTACCCCCTTGGCAATTGGACCTAGTCATCTGTACATGGGCAGTGACAGCGGGGTGCAACTGGACCCAAACCTAAAGGGGTACTAACATGCTGAACATTGGGAGAGGAGCCATCTTCAGAGCCATAGTTAAAATTACTCGTCACTCTTCTAGTGGGTATTCTACCTTTACTTCGGCAGCCTTACATTGAGAGTCTTTACATCACAATAACTACTTCAGGAGTCATTATATCGTAGATAAGTCATTAAAATGTTGCTAAAACGTATCCTATCTAATGTATGCTTATTCTTACAACTTATCTGAGGCAAAGAACATGACACTCAAGGACCTTAATTTGTTGTGTAGTAGGCGTAAATTAAAAACGCAAATGCATCCTAAGCAATGTTTATATTTACATATCTAATACATATATATTTTAAAAAACAAAGGTTAAAGTGACTTTATAGTTAGGTATGGTAATAATATCTCATTTTAAATGAAAAAAACCTTAGACATTCACTGAAAAAGCTCAGCTTAAAGTGACGTTATTTTTAGGTGAAAATGTCAGTTTAAAAGTAACATTCTAAAAAACAATGGGGCCTATTAGCAATAACCGGCGATAATTATCGCTAAGCGCAGTTAGCGCTAGGATAATTATCGCCGGCTATCGCAGGTTTCTATCGCGGAGATATCGTGCTATCAGCAACGCTTATCTCCAAAGCGATAGAAACCCTGGAGAACAGTGTGAATATCGCTTGAAAACAAGCAATATTCGCACTGTGACCAGTGTTAGCTTGCTAATAGGGCGAGGGGGATTTAGCCATGTAATCCACCTCCCATTGGATTACATGGCTAAGTCGGGTCTGGACCAGGCGTTAACATACAAGCGCTAAACTTGTTTAACGCTGGTTCGTTAATCACCTCCCCTGCCTCGCTAATAGGCGATAGCGACCTTAGCGACTGTTTCCAGTCGCTTTTAGGTTGGGAACGCCTACTTTGCATGCCATTAGCGATAAATATCTCTGGCATGCAAAGCGGCACCCAACCCGGTCGCTATCGCCTAGAAGCTGTCGCTAACAGCAGTTAGCGACAGCTTGCTAATAGGGCGATTGGATTATCGCCGTTTTAGCGGGAAAAAGTCCCGCTAAAGCGGCGATAATCACGTTGATAATATGCCCCAATGTCACTAGTTACTCAAGAAACATATATATACACACACACATATATATATATATATATATATATATATATATATATATATATACCACACAAAAAGAAAGAATCTCTGCGCTCTCGGGAAGTGTCAAAGTGGAATTTTAATACGGTGTATATATATATATATATATTCACTAAAAAAATTGTTAATGTAATGTTGTAGTTAGGTGAATACATCAGTGATGACATTAACGCTTTGTACAAAAAAAAACCCACAGAAATTCACCAGTTATAGTTAGAACTAACTATAACCTGCGCCCCCTCCATGAAGTGCTTATGACCTCACATATTACATCACTCATGACATAATTTATAACATCACAGATAGAATCTCAAATGACATCATTGAGGACATCACAGATGACATCACTGATGACATCATCCAAGCTTCTTTTGTACACATTGCTCTATAAATAAGTATGCCATTAGAGCTATGAAATTAAGTGCAAAACTTCAGAGTAATATCAAGCATCATTAATGCTATCATTCATACAATTCCTATAGGTGAAACAAGCTTCTGATATCTGTAACAATAACCCTATAACATACACGTCATGGGTAGCTGAGTTCATGGTAACTAACAACCACAGATAAATGGGTAACTTCTACTGCACACGGTGTTCAATCTGTACAAAATTAATCAGAGAAAACTAAGGGGCCTATTACAATGGCGGGCGGAGACACGACCGCGGTGCCGGCGGTGGCGTTAACACCCATTTACCGCACGCCGCCAGCGGTCTTCACGCCCGCCATATTAGGATTGCCACACATTGCCCATTTCCCGCCCGCTGCGGTGCGACGCCGACCGCCATCAAAGTGCGCCCGCCACCACAGCGGAGTGAGCCAATCACCACACACCGCCGTGCGGAATGATGTCCCGTACGCCGAAGATATCAGGATGCCAGAAACATGGCAGCGCACCGCGACGGAGAAACCGCACAGCGAAAGACGGCGGAGACATCACAGCGGAGACAGAAAAGAAACACCCGGGACACACCGCGATGGATCCTGCCCTACACGCCTTCCCGGTGCTGTACATGATACACCACCTGCAAGTCATCCTCCGCTACGGACGCCTCCGCAGGTACGTACAGACACAACAGTGCAAGTAACACAATACACAGCTCCAGGGTGGAAAAACTTCACATGGGAACACCACACACCCATGTGGGGACAGGCACACAGCCATCACTGCACACACACATGTCCCACCTGTGACAAAAATACCTCGCCACATACTGCCCACCCATGTACCGCATTCATGAACAAATGTCCCGGTCACGTCACCGCCGCGGTCAGTGTGCATGAAACCATGCACACAACGCAGAGCCCAGGGCCAGCGCATGCCAAGGGCACCGTACAAATCGCACAGAGCCACAACTCCATCCACAACACACCAGCTACCTCACTGAAGGGACACAACATGTGCCTCTCAAGTGCCACTCCTGCACAACAACCACACAACTACAGCCACACCATGCCCCACGTCCCATCAACTGCATATGCAGCCACAGCAGGACCCTTTGCACAGGAACACATAGCACAGAAGCCCAGGCCCCAGACCACACACACACCACAACAACATCACACACAAGCCAAGAACACTGAGGCCAGGCACAAAATGTACACACACACACAGATGAGGACCAAACACTTCACTGCACACACTACCTGACAAGTCACACACACACACACCACCCTGACTCACAGCTACATACACACACCACATGCCAGCAGTAATGGAGGACAACATATAGGAAAGCCAAAGTGAGGTGCCCACAAATGGAAGGGCAGTGACACAACAATCAAGCATGTGTGATGCACATGCAAGACAAGACACATGTGAGAACACACACAGCCCATCACAGCACACATGGCTGACACAGTCAGTCAACACAAACCACGGTCACCCCAATGCAACATCTGGAGACAGCAAGGACACCCATGTATAGGCACATGGAAGTAAGGAAGGCCCTGAACTCAAACGCTGACCAGCCACACATAGGCATCCAAATACTGGACAAGAGAATGTCTGCTGCACAACACACAGGGCCCAGTGACACACTACATGACAGCCAAGCACAAGTAGGATATGTCACACATACCTCCTCCCACAACAGCAACACACAATACTGCCATGTGCACAAAACACAACCACAGGGCTAAACAAGTACACATACAGGCCCACCACTCCAGGGTCACACATGGCAGTAGTTGACAATGCAGGTGCACACACATCCACAGTCACAACAAAGTCACCCCCTTCACACCATACACTTCTCCACCACCCAAGTGCACACATTGGAAGTAAGCCATGGGACCTGGATAACTCATCACCACAAGATATCCAAACACCGACACTGATTGGCACACAGAAAGGAAGCTCACACAGACCCCATGACCCTGGCCTGCCTGCCTGTAAGCCCGTGCCCAAACTCCCACCCTGTGCTGCCATCGCCCACAAACCTGACATGTGTCCACCATAGATAACATGAGCCAAGAAGGACGATGACAACAAGATTTCATTGCCAACCACCTGCACTGCACCCATAAGTATCACATTCATGTAGAAATAAAGGGGCAGATTTACGTTAAACTAACGCAGCGCGGTGCAGCAAGTTGCTTTGCTGCGCCACGCTGCGTTAGTTTGGAAAGCACAGGGATGCAACATATTTACAAGAATATGCCGCATCTCTGCTGCTTCCCCTGCGCTGGCGCACAAACTGCAGCCATGCGCCGGCGCAGGCACCCTTGCACCATGGTGCAAGGATGCCTGCGTCGTGGGGAGATTGTTTTGTGCAGGAAGGGGCACCTTCCTGCACAAAAACAATCACTACAAGCATTTTCCTCTTTCAACGCGTGCTGTAGAATGCAGCACGCATTGAAAGAGGAAAACGAGGAGAAATTAAAACATTTCTCCTCGTTGCGCCTCTCTACGCCACCTCTAGGGTGGCGTAGCTTTCAGACGCATCTCCAGAGTTACGATTTCTCGTAATTCTGGAGATGTGTCTTAGTTCCATGAGTGTTGCGTGGGAACACCCACAGCAACACCCATGGGAACGCCCCTTCACCGCAAAGTGCTGCGTGTGAAGGGGCCGTATTTACAAGGAGAGGAAAAGTCACGCAGGGTGGCTTTTTCTCTCCTTGTAAATATGGAGCAGCCCCCTGCGCCACCAGTACGTCACGAAAAGTGACGTACTGGTGGCGCAGGGGGCTCGTAAATCTGCCCCGAAGTGCCTCCCACCCCTGCAAAAAAATGAAATGTGAGACAACCCATTGGCAATGTTGAAGTGGCATACTGAGCCTGTGACACAGTAAACCATGCACACACAGAAACAACTTTATTCAGGAAGGACACTGACAACTCACTGCAGGACCAACTGTGTTTATTCACAATTTGCATATTGAGACAACAAATTTGGGCAACAGCAAAGCCAGTGGGCATTTCAATATGCACAGTATTTACATGAAAAGCTGCACAGGCAGGGGGCAAACAGCAGTGAAACACAAGGCAAGTACAATGTGCAGAGTAGTTACATCAGAAGCTGCACAGGCAAGGGGCAAACAGCAGTGAACAACAAAGCCAGTGGCCAGTCCAATGTGCAGATTAAGTCCATGAGAAGCTGCACAGGCAGGGGGCACACAGCAGTGAACGACAAGGCCAGTGGGCAGGACAAAGTGCAGAGTGAGTCCATGAGAAGCTGCACAGGCAAGGGGCAAACAGCAGTGAACAGCAAGGCCATTGGCCAGTCCAATGTGCAGATTAAGTCCATGAGAAGCTGCACAGGCAGGGGCACACAGCAGTGAACGACAAGGCCAGTGGGCAGGACAAAGTGCAGAGTGAGTCCATGAGAAGCTGCACAGGCAAGGGGCAAACAGCAGTGAACAGCAAGGCCAGTGGCCAGTCCAAAGTGCAGGTGAGGTACATGAGATCCTGCACAGGCAAGGGGCAAACAGCAGTGAACAGCAAGGCCAGTGGCCAGTCCAAAGTGCAGGTGAGGTACATGAGATCCTGCACAGGCAAGGGGCAAACAGCAGTGAACAGCAAGGCCAGTGGCCAGGAAACAGTGCAGGTGAGGTACATGAGAAGCTGCACAGGCAAGGGGCAAACAGCAGTGAACAGCAAGGCCAGTGGCCAGGACACAGTGCAGGTGAGGTACATGAGAAGCTGCACAGGTAGGGGGTAAACAGCAGTGAACAAAAAGGCAAAGACATTGTGCAGAGTAGTGACATCAGAAGCTACACAGGGAATGTATGCAACTCTACCATGCCATGCCCAGCAACAGAGTAATGGGCCTGACAATGGGCATCACACGCACCCCTGTGGACAGACAGGTGTGTGAGGGTGACCACCACTCATATGGGGCTGTATGTCGGACTTGGAGCTGACTGTGTGTTGGGTTCAGTTGGAGGACTGCCCTGGGCAGTGGGAGTAACAACTGTGGAAGAGCCAACTGTGCTTGTGGGAGCTGGGGGCTGCTTGGACCAGGTGGGGTGGTGGCCCGGGAGGTGGACTCATGCCCTGGTGAGACACAGTGTGTGCCGGAGATTGTGGAGGGGTGCCTCTCCACTTCTTGGGGATCCTGAAAGGCTTCCCTGTCTGGGGATTATGGGGAACTGGGGCAGACACAACAGGTGACCCCACTACCAAAGCTGATTCTGGTGTGGATGGTGACCCTCCCTCTGGGGACATGCTGGATCCCGCTGTGCGCTTGCCTGGTGTTTGCCGCCACCCTGCCTCCCTCTGTCCACCAGCTTTGCCCCCTACAGTGTCCTCCCGTGCTGGCTTCACAGGGCTTGGGATGGGAGTGGAGGTCAAGGATGGATTATCCATGGGGCCCTCATCCTGTGTAATGTTTGCAGGCAACACCTTCTCAGTGGGTGTGGAAACTGTCATTTTGCCTCTGCGAGACGTCTTTGGGACAGGGGAGTCTTTGGCGGGGGAGGAAGGTGAGGCCTGTGACCCTGATGCTTGTTTCTTTGCTTTGTGGCCCTTGCTGTCGCCTGATGGGCTTTTCTCTCTGCGCTCTGGGGTGGCCTTACTCTTATGTGGGGATGGTGTCTGCGCCCTAGTACGCTTGGGCTGCTGCTGCTCCTGTGTGCTGCGGGTTCTGTATCGGGATTTTGGGGTCCGTTGAGCATTGTCACTGTCGTCAGAGGTGCACAGTGACACGGGGCCGGACCGAGTGCTGGGAGCCGCTCCCTGAATATGTGCCTGTTGCAGGGCTGCTGTCACAGTTGATGACAAGGACTGCACAGTCCGGTGTAGCCCACCTACGTCGGAATGTATGCCCTCCATGAATGCTATAACCTGCCCCAACTTTTTGTCGTGCTCCTGGAAGGCATTGCGAAGTGCTGTCTGCCCCACACACAGCTGGCGCAATAGCTCGACTGCTTCTGCACTGAGGGCAGCAGGGCTGACATGGGCTGGGGCAGCTGTGCCTGGGGTGAAGGTGACTCTTCCCTTCCTACTCGTTCAGACACGGGCAGCACCAGTGGAGGTTGAAGGGAGGCTGGGCACTGGACGCTGTGTGGCGGAAGAGGAGGCCGAGTCCCCGTTCCCTGTACCCCCCAACATGGATGTGTCACCGCTGGCATCAGATAAGGTAGAGCTTTGTGTCTCCGGCTGTGAACCCTCTAGCAGACTCCTGTCCCCCTCCTCGGCGCTGGTCACATCTGTGTCAGTCTGCTCCGGTGCGGCTGTTGCACTGGAAGCCTCACCACTGGTGTCCGTCCCCTCTCCCTCTGCACATACGGGAGCTGCTGCATAGGAGAGAGAAGTACTGTGAGATGAGTGGCATCAACAGAACTAACACGTGCCAATACATCTGCATCCTAGAAAGAGGTGTGCAGCACATTGCATGCCACCCTGTGCACACATATATCTTGCCACCCAAAATTTCAACCCAACGGTGCATGTCCGACACACATCCTGCCATAAGTGCCCCAGGTGACTCACACAGCACACCATCCTGCAGTTGGCTCACATCAGACACAGCCCCAAAATGGCCTGTGCACACACACTGTCCTGATGTTGGCAAGGATGAACACCACGACATGGTGCACATCACCTACATGTATGGAGACCTGGAACACCCTTCCACTAAGCCTACGACAGACCCAAGACCTGCTGACCTTCAGGAGGCTACTCAAGACCTGGTTGTTCGACCAGTAGCAGCACCCCCCCCCTTTTTTCTCCCCAGCGCCTTGAGACCCTCGCGGGTAAGTAGTGCGCTCTACAAATTCTGTGATTGATTGATTGGAGCAGTAGGGGACCACACAGACCACAACATACCAGCCCACAATGACCCTGCACACATGCCATCCACCATATCGAGTCCATGGGCACATCTACTGTTGCACATTGGCCTCAGATGCCTGACTGGCAGACATCTGAGGTCTGGAATTGCACGCATTCATTGAAACGCATTCACAGTTGGCACACTGGCATTCCCATCCATCTGAATTCACACACTACCCCACAGCAGAAGGTACCTGAAGGCCACAACTCCAAATGTAAGAGAGATGCACCTCACTTCATGAAGCACCGTTTGGGCAAAAGCATGCACATACACCCAGCACAGAGGCCACTCACAAAACATTGCACCACACAACCAACGTCACACAGCTGACAATTTGCACACTCTGTAGACACATGCACCCACTCCCATCCAAAGGCAGCCTGCAACACATACTCACCCCTAGCTCGCGGCTGATGCTCCTTCAGTTGTCTGTCCAGCTCAGGTTGTGTGACAGCCAGGATGCGGGCCATTAATGGTGTCATGCTGCGCCTAGCCAACCTGCCAGTCCGAGGGAGCAGCCCCAGCGTCATCTCGGCCACGTTCTTGCTCAGCCGGCAGATGTCGTCCCACCTTTTATGACAGTGGGTGCGCCTTCGGTTTGACACACCCAGATCTCGGACTCTGGAGGCAATGGCCCTCCACACGGCTTTACGCTGGTGGACCTTCAGCTGCAGGCATGGGAGACAAGAGGGGTGAGGTTCCAGTGACACAGTGCACAATGACAACACAACGAAAATGCAGTAGCACGACAGTGACTCATCCAAAACTCCAGCTACAACTGTAACAGAGCCAACAATTGCTGTGAACATGGTACAATGTCATTGGTCAATCAGACGTACAGGCATGCATGTTCGATGGTGGACACAGTACCTCCACATCCCATTCACATGCAGGATACCAACACAGCAAGCAACGTGTAGTCTGGCCGCAGCTACTGTCTGCAGTTACCTACAACTACACATAGAGAAGATAGCAAAACATGTGTCTTGTTGTTGGACTCACTGTGTCCAACACTGCGCATTCCTAAGTGTCCTAGCCCTGTGAAAGCCTCACTGTGTCCTGGAACTCACATAGAGTGACAACAACTGTCATACACACACCCTTCTCCCACGCCTGCTCCTGTGCAATCTACATGGCAGAGATGGTACTTAGATGAAGAGGCGTGACCCAAACACACATGGAACACACTGTACATGCAGTGATGTGGACATGTGGCATTCGGGCGGGGACTGTGCAGGGCAGGTGGACTGACACTGAGTGGGTAAATTGGGAGCAACACAGCCATTCACACAAACGATAACTGGCCAGACTCCTGCATCACCAAAATGCAGCTGCACTGTATGGCTGACACTACAGGACATGTCCCTCTACTCAGGATAGGCATGCAGGGTAACGTGTGAAAGAGCCCACCAAGCCCTTCCCGCTGTAGTAAACATGATAGGCAGTGCATGTCAGAGCCCCACAACCACTGACACATACCGAAGCACCTCCACCTCACGTGTGCCCACCCTGCACTCTCACTCACAGTCTGGGAGACTTACCACGACATTAGGGCCGCCATAAAGCCTTGGGTACTGTGCAAGCACCCCGTCTACCAGGACCTCAAGCTCCTCACTGGTGAAGGGACTGGCACGGATCTACTGAGTGGACATGTGGCAGCAGCAGCACGTTGAGGGTGGCAGCCAGCAGTCCCTTGAGGCAGCAGCAGCAGGTGGAGGGTGGCAGCCAGCAGTCCCTTGAGGCAGCAGCAGCAGGTGCAGGGTGGCAGCCAGCAGTCCCTTGAGGCAGCAGCAGCAGGTGGAGGGTGGCAGCCAGCAGTCCCTTGAGGCAGCAGCAGCAGGTACAGGGTGGCAGCCAGCAGTCCCTTGAGGCTGCAGCAGCAGGTGGAGGGTGGCAGCCAGCAGTCCCTTGAGGCAGCAGCAGCAGGTGGAGGGTTGTCAGTCAGCAGTCCCTGGTAGCTGTGGGAATGTGGTGCACCCTCCCACACATATATAGGCCCCTGGGGCTGTGTCAGTGGTCCCAGGGTGCTGCAATTGGTGTACCAGGTCTGCCTCATTCAAATACATCCAATGTCCGCCTCCGCGGTGGCGGTGCACGCCTACCGCGATTTTCAAACTCGCATCAGGCTACCGCGAGGCTGATTCCCATTGGCTGCAAGGGCATGGTCCATGCCGGTGACACACCGTAGGGTCCAGGTGCGCGCTACCGCGGTGGTGCATCTTTTGAATGCCTCCAGTGACCGCCTCCGCGGGGGTGGTGCACGCCTACCGCGATTTTCAAACTCGCATCAGGCTACCGCGAGGCTGCTTCCCATTGGTTGCAAGGGCATGGTCCATGCCGGTGACACACCTCAGGGGCCAGGCGGTAGGCTACCGCCATATGTCTGCCAGACAGTGCCTGGAGTGAGCGTGATTCGGGTAGCGGTGCATGGTGACCGCCATTGTCACATACATATCTGGCGGTGTCACCCGCGATCGTGCCTGGGTTATGGGCGGTGACACACCTCAGGGGCCAGGCGGTAGGCACCGCCATATGTCTGCCAGACAGTGCCTGGAGTGACCGTGATTTGGGTAGCGGTGCATGGTGACCGCCATTGTCACATACATATCTGGCGGTGTCACCCGCGATCGTGCCTGGGTTATGGGCGGTGACACACCTCAGGGGCCAGGCGGTAGGCACCACCATATGTCTGCCAGACAGTGCCTGGCGTGACCGTGATTTGGGTAGCGGTGCATGGTGACCGCCATTGTCACATACATATCTGGCGGTGTCTCCCGCGATCGTGCCTGGGTTATGGGCGGTGCCAGTCCGCAGGTGTCAAGCGGTAGGCACCGCCATATGTCTGCCAGACAGTGCCTGGAGTGAGCGTTAATGGAGTTGTGGAGTAGCTGTGCTGCACCTAACGTGTCCTCCAGCTCTCTGCATAGGCCAACATGTACAGTGCCCAGTGTCTCAACAATTGAAGGGTCCTCATGAGGGCAAATGCACAAAAGGGACATGTCACTCCACGTCACCAACACATACCATATATGGGTCGCCAATACATTGCATGGGCACATACACTCGCACATGTCACATGTGCTGTGTAATGAAATGTAGACTGTCCAGTTAATGTGTTGCATAGCATATGTAGATAATGGTCAATGTCTGTGTGTGCAATGTAACGCACACTGTCGTCTCATTTACTGAACTAGGGGCATCAGCAACTGGCACATTGTCAAATGCACATGCACACACGTGTCCCCCACGCTCAGCCGGTGGTCAGTGTGTAGTTGAAGTGTGCCATGTGCAACCTGTGTTGGGAGGTGTATCAGGGCCAGCAACATGGTGTGTTCGGGTAGTATTGCAATTAGTAACATATGCTGGGGGTCATACTCACAGGTATGCACACATATCTGTTAGTATATCACACTGTGCATGCGAATGAGCCGGAGGGGTGCACAGATAATTGCTGCTGGTAAGGGGACAGGTGTACGAGTAGTGTGCCTGATGTGTACCTACTTGTGAAGTGCCCTGTCGGTTAATGGTGCATGTTGTAAGACTTGGGAATGTGTCTGTAGAAAAAATGTATGTGATGCACATTTCATGGTCTTCTGCATTGACATCTGTGCACTGTGATCTGTCCTAGGAGGAGGAGGCACAATATCCATCGTCCGTTCACAGTCCTGGCAGACATGGAGAATGAGGATATAATCCGCAAATTCACGCTGGACCGACAAACCCTGCAGAACCTATGTGCCATGTTGGAGCTCCACCTGCAGCCACGTCGGACATATCCAACAGCTTTCACCGCAACATCTAAGGTGATGGCATGCCTGCATTTCTTTGCAACAGGCTCATTCCAGCACACGGTCGCAAGTGCAGGCGGGATGTCACAGCCGATGTTCAGCATGGTGCTGAGGGATGTCCTGTCGGCCATGATGCTCTACAAAGACAGATATATCCATTTTCCCAAGGGGCCGGAGTTGGTGGCTGTGAAGGGCGATTTCTATGCCCTTGGACATATCCCCCATGTCATTGGTGCAATTGATTGCACACATGTTGGGCTTGTGCCACCACAGGCACGTGAACAGGTTTACCGCAATAGGAAGCATTCACACTCGGTAAATGTTCAAGTGGTGTGCCTGGCGGACATGATCATCTCACACGTGTGTGCCAAGTTTCCCGGCTCAGCCCATGATGCCCACATCTTGCGCAGCAGCATCGTTCCTCAGCTGATGGCCAATCTGCTTCCGGAGCGTGCATGGCTTGTGGGTGAGTATGCATAGTGGATTAGAGTGGTGTGTGTGTGACATGCTGTTGTGTGGCATTTTGGGACTGCAAGGTTAATCTGTGTCTCTCACACCCAGGTGACTCGGCATATCCGAACCGCCCGTGGTTGCTGAGCCCATTGCGGAATCCCGTCACGCCAGCTGATGTGCGATACAATGATGCCCATGGGAGGACACGGCGTGTGATAGAACGGACATTTGGTCTCCTAAAATCAAGATTTCGGTGCCTGGACCGTACTGGAGGTGCCCTTATGTACTCGCCAGGGAAGGTGTGTCAGATAGTGGTGGCATGCTGCATGCTCCACAACCTGGCCATTCGCAAGGCAATACCCCTGATCCTGGATGACGATGATGAACAGCCAAGGCCGCCGCCTGCAAATCAAGCCGGATCCAGTGACGAGGGCAGTGGAGAGGAGGAAGGGGTCGACATGCGTCGACAGCTCATCACCCGCTACTTCACTTGAAGGTGAGTGACGATGTAGAAGGGACAAAATGGTCTGATGGTGTTGCAGTTGCTGTGTGGGTGTATGTGAGCTTGCTGACTGCAGCTTGGTGTTGACTCATTGCTGCCTGCCAATGTATGTGTGATTGGTTAGTGTGATACAGAATGTCTCTATGGTGACTGTTGCTCTGTGTAAAGTTTGTAGATCTGAGTACCTTGTTGACAAGTGTTGTGTGATGTGTGCAATGCCACACCCATACAAGTGACTCTTGTTCTGCGGTTTTCCCTAGGTCCCTTCAGCATCTCACTTGTTACCTACATTCCATTCCCCTGGACCATGTCCTACACGGTGAAGGTTGCACATCCTGTATTAAAGACGGAGCAGACACAACAACATGTGTGTAAGGTGTATTTATTTACAACTGTGACATGCGAGGGTGGAGAAAATGTGAAGGGGGAATTGAAGTAGTGAGTTGACAGTCATGGTAGATGAGATACTTGAGTAGTCCCCACAATGATGTGGAGACCCAGTCCAACAGATAGATGCCATTCACATGGCAGTGTGGTGAAGGATAGTCCAAAAGGTCAATGCAGTGGTGCAGTGGTCTGCCATCATGGCTGGCTCGGGGACTAGCGTTTGGCAGGTGCTTTGGCACGTGAGGCCACCTGGCCTTTCCTTGGACGGCCCCTCTTGCGCTTGACTGGAGGGGCCACTGCTGCAGGGGCAGTGGTGTCTGAGGACTCACCCCCTCTGTGGACGCAGGGGAGGATGATGAAGTGTCATCCTGCTGCCCAACAGGGGAGGCGGAGGGGTAGAATGTTGCGCTTGCCTGTCCCTCAGAACCGCCACTGGCTGCCCCAAGAGGTCCACAATCTGTCCCATGCGTGTGTCCATGAACCTCAGCAGCAGGAGGTGCTCCCGAGATTCCTCCTCTAACCGGCCCATTCGTCCCTGGGCCTGTTGGTAGGCCCCAAGGACTCTGTCGATGTGGCCCAGGGCTTCCGTCCCAGGATCAGTCCCCCTCTGCATGACCCTGTCCCGACCACCTGCACTGCTGCCACGGTCCTGTCCGGTCCTCACATTGGCCCGCTGCATCCTCTCCCTGGCCTCCGCAGTCGATGTGGTGGGCTGCTCAACCCCTGGGGCAGGGAGGGTGTTGCGGACAGCTGTGGTGGTGGTGGTGGTGGTAGTGGTTGACACACAGGCCGTGACAGCAGCTGTCAGAGGATGGTCAGGGGCTGCAGCTGATGTGGTTGGGGGACAATGGGTGCCTGGGACTGGTTGCGGCCTGCCACACCAGATGGGCCAGCGTGGAGCTCCTCATCCAAGGAATCCAGGGAGTCCTCATCCAGTTGTCTCTGTTCCGGGGGGACTGGCTCTGCAGGGTGGTGTCATCCTCTGCAGTGAGTTCTTGGTCACCTGTGGGTCAGATGAGAAATGGTCATTGTGTTGCACCCATCAAAGTTTGTGTTAGCAGTGTTACATCAACTGTTTGTACATCCAGCAGTTGTTCACTGTACAAATTTGCATTGACCGACATCCAGTGATGCATTACAAGCTGTTGTGGTACATGCATTACTTGTCCATATTGGGAGTTGTCAAGACATGACATGCACAATATAATTTTTTAACATTGACAGTCTCATGTTGGCATCCAGTTATTGATCAATCATATGTCATCCATTTACGCGTATGTGTCACTTGTTGAGCCCTTGCAGCGGTTTACTCTGCACAGTGAGTGAACATTGTAGTTTCATGCATACCTTTTCAATGTGGTGTAGATATCTGTATTTGCAATTCCAGACATGCTTAAGTTTGCTTTAATTAGATCCTAGGTGGTGTGGACCACTGCTACTGTCAGATGGCATGTAGTGGTATGCATGGTTGTGCTAGAAGTTCCATCTACATGTGTTTCAGACATTCACACTTTGGTTGCTGTCACAGTTTCATTTTCCTAGGTGTGTGCACACTATAATTGCCAATGCTATCTGGGTGTGCAGTTGTGCATTGAGAGGCCTGGTGTCCTATGCCAACATGTTTTTTTAAATGCATATCTGGCTGCATGTTGTGGCTGTTGATATGTTGTGTTTGCTGTGTTTTCCTTGTATTTGAGAGACCTCTCTGTGTGTGTATGATGAGGGCTTCCATCTTGGTCCAGTGTGGGACAAGTCAGCATGATATGTCCACATGCCAGTTCTTTTGAAGTGTACATTGCAATGACTGACACATGCATGTTGGTGCCAGGAAGTAATGGGTCTTGTGTGCTGGCGGTCAGGTGGGCCCGTGTGAGTTGTTGTGCAAGCTTCCCAGCCCCACACACCCGACCTGTGAGATGCGGTTACCTACCTGTGAGTTGGGTGGGTAGCATACATTGCCTGCCACATGCTTCTTATTGGGGGTGTAGTGTCCCATCCTCCATAGTGGTGGAACAGCATGCATGTTGCATTTTGTGGGACGGATAGCCAAACACACTACACCGTCTCACTGTGAAGATGGCTAACTACCGTTTGAGGTGAAGGTGAGCAATGACATGGCTATGTGACTTGGTAGAAATCTTTGGATGGAATGTGCGTGTGGTGAGCATAATGTGTGTGTGGCTTTTTGTACCCATTGATTTCAGATTACATTTGGTCATGGGGTATAGCCCCCATCACTGTTGTCCCAGCTATCTGGCTGTGGGGTTCACTCCCCCGACATTTGAAGGCACAATAGGGCAAGGGGTATAGTCTCGTAGCACAGTGGTGACATACAGCAGGGTGAAGATCTCACCCAGCATACATTTCCACACTGTCATGGTTTAATGGTATTTGTGGACCTGAGAACATGAGCCCAGTACTGGTGAAGCAGTTGTTCCAGGGCATCCATACACTGACATGTTGTGGTCAACAGTGGTGTGTGTGTGAGATGTACTCAGCCCTGTGCAGACAATGTGTGCTTTTGGGGCCAGACTATACCAGCACTGTTCAGACAGACAGTGTGAGATGTGAACATTGTCAATGCATACACACATTGGTGGTCCAAACAAGACACCTTTGACAATTTAATTCAGACAAGGTGCTGTTCTGCAATTCAGTGCAGCACTGTGGTAGCTGGGTGTGTTGCAGGACATTTGGGATGTGCTTAGTTTAGCATTGTGAGTCCCAGCTGCAGTGTAGTTTTTGGGTACACTGCACTTCCACTGTTTACATTGCAACACTGTGGTATGACATGGGTGATTTGCACTTTGCCAAACAAACGGCCAGACACTGCTGCAGGGCAGCATGATCGTTGTTAGTGTTGCAGTGTGTGATGCCTGGCACAGTGTACACAATGTGGGTCAATTTTGAACAGAGACTTGTGCATGGTGACTACAACACAACTGTTTTGCATTATTTGTGTTGGTGACTGTGGACTAAGTGGCATGGTGTCATGTGCGGCTGCACAGACGGCACATGCCTATGAGTGGGACTAGTGCTCCATCCTGCTCAGCTGTGGGACAAGGGGGCCTGGTGGGAGTTGTAGTGCAGGCCTCCTAAACACCCACCCACCTCCCTGTAAAGATGGCTACCTACCTGTTAGGTGAGGGTGAAGCACACAATGGCTGAGGCATGCTTCTGGGAGGGGGGCAGTGCTCCATCTTGCGCAGCTGTGGGACAAGGGGGCCTGGTGGGAGTTGTAGTGCAGGCTTCCCAAACACCCACCCACCTCCCTGTAGGGATGGCTACCTACCTGTTAGGTGAGGGTGATGCACACAATGGCTGAGGCATGCTTCTGGGTGGGGGGAGGGCTCCATCCTGCTGAGCTGTGGGACAAGGGGGCCTGGTGGGAGTTGTAGTGCAGGCCTCCCAATTCCACAGACACCGCCCTGTAAAGATGGCTACCTACCTGTTAGGTGAGGGTGAAGCACACAATGGCTGAGGCATGCTTCTGGGTGGGGGGCAGTGCTCCATCCTGCTCAGCTGTGGGACAAGGGGGCCTGGTGGGAGTTGTAGTGCAGACCTCCCAGACACCCACCCACCTCCCTGTAAAGATGGCTACCTACCTGTTAGGTGAGGGTGAAGCACACAATGGCTGAGGCATGCTTCTGGGTGGGGGGCAGTGCTCCATCCTGCTCAGCTGTGGGACAAGGGGGCCTGGTGGGAGTTGTAGTGCAGGCCTCCCTATTCCACAGACACCTCCCTGTAAAGATGGCTACCTACCTGTTAGGTGAGGGTGAAGCACACAATGGCTGAGGCATGCTTCTGGGTGGGGGGCAGTGCTCCATCCTGCTCAGCTGTGGGACAAGGGGGCCTGGTGGGAGTTGTAGTGCAGGCCTCCCAAACACCCACCCACCTCCCTGTAAAGATGGCTACCTACCTGTTAGGTGAGGGTGAAGCACACAATGGCTGAGGCATGCTTCTGGGTGGGGGGAGGTCTCCATCCTGCTCAGCTGTGGGACAAGGGGGCCTGGTGGGAGTTGCAGTGCAGGCCTCCCTATTCCACAGACACCTCCCTGTAAAGATGGCTACCTACCTGTTAGGTGAGGGTGAAGCACACAATGGCTGAGACATGCTTCTGGGTGGGGGCAGTGCTCCATCCTGATCAGCTGTGGGACAAGGGGGCCTGGAGGGAGTTGTAGTGCAGGCCTCCCAAACACCCACCCACCTCCCTGTAAAGATGGCTACCTACCTGTTAGGTGAGGGTGAAGCACACAATGGCTGAGGCATGCTTCTGGGTGGGGGAGGGCTCCATCCTGCTCAGCTGTGGGACAAGGGGGCCTGGTGGGAGTTGTAGTGCAGGCCTCCCTATTCCACAGACACCTCCCTGTAAAGATGGCTACCTACCTGTTAGGTGAGGGTGAAGCACACAATGGCTGAGGCATGCTTCTGGGTGGGGGGCAGTGCTCCATCCTGCTCAGCTGTGGGACAAGGGGGCCTGGTGGGAGTTGTAGTGCAGGCCTCCCAAACACCCACCCACCTCCCTGTAAAGATGGCTACCTACCTGTTAGGTGAGGGTGAAGCACACAATGGCTGAGGCATGCTTCTGGGTGGGGGGAGTGCTCCATCCTGCTCAGCTGTGGGACAAGGGGGCCTGGTGGGAGTTGTAGTGCAGGCAGCATGTACACATGTACCCATGGTGATGTTGCTAACTACCTTTGGGGGGCTTCAGGGGGAGTGTCTGTTGTATCTGTGAGAGATGTGTTGGGGGGAGTGTTGTGCACATGAATGAATTTGAACCTAGGATGTATTATTTTGTAATGGTGCAAGACAGTACATTTGTGTGATGTTAGGCATTTGTTTGTACTTACCAGCCTCCACTCCCCCGGGTATTCCTGAGAGACTCTCTGGATGTAGAATGCCAAGCACCCTCTCCTCCCATTCAGTGAATGTTTTGAGTGGAACGGGATGGCCACTGCCTGTCCTGTGAGCCAGCTCATGGTTCTTGGCTCTCTTCTTTTTGACCACTGCCTTCAGATCGTGCCACCTCTTCACGATTTCATCTCTATTGCGTGGCACGGTCCCTACTGCATTGACCTTCTCTACTATCCTTCTCCACATTTGGGTCCTTGTTGCTAGTGGTGTCTGTTGGACCTGGTTACCAAACAATTGTGGGTCTACCATGATTATCTCATCAACCATGACCCTCAACTCACTCTCAGTGAATTTGAGCATTCTCTGTGGTGACATGGTGTGTGATGTGTCAAGGTGTTTAGGGTGCAGGTGTGGAAGTGGTGGTGGTGGTGGTGATGTGTGTGTGTTGTGCAGATTTGCCTCTCCTGTCATCTGTGGTGGATGTCCCCTCAGTTGTGGAGTTTTGCAAAGGATTGTGGTCTGTTGGGGGCTGGATTTATACTGGTGTCTGTGGGTGTGTCAGGATGGGGTATTGGTAGCAGGTGTGGTGTGTGTGTGAACCTGGGATTTGTAGTTTTGGAGTTTCCCATGGGGGTGTGTCTTTGGGCTGTGTTAGCTATTTTTGGGTGCATGCCTTGTTTGGTTGGTGCACTTTGTGGCCATGTTGTGTGTGTTTCTAGCGACCGCCACTTTTTTGACGGAGCGTCCGCAGTGGTGGCACGGCTACGGCGCTTCCGCCGTCTCACTGATTCATCAATGTTGTCGACCGCGGCGGTCGGAAACAGCGCACTGCACCGCGGGGATGTCGGGAATATCATAATTTCGATGGCGGTGTCTCCGCTGTGGTTGCAGTCGTTTGGGCTGTTTCCGCTGCGAAACCGACCGCCGCGGACGGGTTTGGGCCTTCTCCGCAGGCGAATGGCGGTTTCTCGGGTCTCCTTTCCGCCGCGGTTGGATTTTTACCGCCGAGGATCCTAATCTAGCCGTTGGTTTTCCCGGGGTAGCGGCAGGCGGTGATTTCCCGCTACCATGGCGGTCGGTTGTTTTTCCGTCCGCCATCGTAATGACCTCCAAAGTTCCTCCAGATACTCAAGCCCTGTTACATACCAATGTCCTATTACAGACAGTCTTTACTGTTTCAAACCCCTCACAGTCATCAAACCTACAGTGAGAAATTAAGTTGATGTCAGTAGAAAGGTGGGTAATATAAATGGTGTTTACTCTATGGAGACAGTTACTCTGTACCACACTGTTTGCAGACAGTGAAACCCTCTTGAGAAAAACACCACAGAGTATTAAAAGTATCTACTAAGAACAGTGAACACTCTATGCAAAATGTATGCAAAGAGAGGCTATTCACTTAAAATAACCAAGGTCTCAAAGTGCTAAACATTAGGGGTGGGCGGAATTTGCGTAGTCGCGCTACGCAAAGCTCCGCGAAACGGTAAAAAATCTCCGCGAGCACGCAAAACTTCAGCAAACACGCGGAATTGCTTGTTCCGCCCGTTCGCGGTGCTTTTTTCCTGTTCGCGAACGCTGTTTGGTGTTACGCTGTTGCGTGCTCGGGGAGAAATATCTCGCAAACACGCATTTTGAAAGCGCAAACAAGCAAAAAATTCCGCGAAGCCGCGGATCGCGGAATTTTTGGTAATTCCGCGTTCTCCGCGGAACGCGAAATTACCCAAATTCCGCAAATTCCACGAGCGGAACGGAATTTACCGCCCAGGCCTACTAAAGATCATACTACCTGCAGCCTTCATACTGTGATGCAAACTTTACAGACAGCCCATCTTCTGAAGCAAAACAAGCACATGTACATAGGTTAGTACCTGGTGCACACAGTCTTCAATGTTATGTTACAATTGTGATGCTGAGATGATTCTATCTAATAACTCAAGGCTGCTTACAGTACTTAGTATGTAGTATGTAGAATGATTGCCCTGTTGGAAACCTTTTCTGCACTACCAGAACACTTGCGTGGAACATGCTGTCACCTGCACACAGAGTTACTCTTCAATACAGAGATTTATAA
The DNA here is from genome assembly GCA_963921515.1 of Calotriton arnoldi. NCBI lineage: Eukaryota > Metazoa > Chordata > Amphibia > Caudata > Salamandridae > Calotriton > Calotriton arnoldi. The sequence goes on from CAWUFW010010301.1 coordinate 349,640, forward strand.
TGTGTTCAGTACCTCTATACACCTATGATGTACTAGGAGGACATGCATTTGGTAAATACTTACACCCATTACCTGGGCACAGGCTATATAAAATTAGGTAGAAAAGTAATATGGTAGTTACTCGCCACTATGGAAACTATAAAACAAACTAGCACACTCACTGGATGATGCCATTAGTGTTGTCATGAATGATGTCATTTGAGATGCCATAAAGGATGTCATACAACATGTCATGAGTGATGTAAAATGTGAGGTCATAATCAGTGCCTGGTGGGGAAGTTTCAGTTTCTATGCCCTATGGCACTACTATGCCAGCATCAGACCACAACTTCTACACTCAGAGGTCAGTGTGTAACAGTCCTGGCTTTTTATTCACTTTGCACGGTCTGATTTTTCAGCAAATGCTTACCAGTTCTATACATGGGCTGAAGTTGCGGGAGTCTTTAGTGGTTGGCAGTATAAAAAGCATGAAAAAGAACCATTTACAAAAGGGATATCCTAATACATGTGGCCTAGACTCACATAGGTGTGTTCCTGCTCCTGGTCTTCTTCCTTAACTTCCAGGTCCTTCTGTGCCTTTAGGCATTGGTCCTCCTTTTCTAGGTTGTTTTGGTTCTCCTGATACTCACATCATTGCCCTGGTCTAACTAGTACTTGTCACTCTGGTACTGGTTTCCTGAATTTGGTGGTCCTGGTTGTAGTAATTCCAGACCCTGGTCTTTCTGGCCTTGCTCCTGGCTCATCCTTTTATTAGTCCTTCCTGGGCCTACTGAATCTGGTACTACTGATCCTCACCCTGATCCTGTTGGTCTGCTGGGTCCTTCTCTGCTTTGCCCCGTTGCCCTGATTCTCCTAGGGCTGGCACAACTAGCCTTTCCGATATGGATCATTACGTTTCTCCTTGCCCTGGTCCTTATGGTCCACCTCGTACTGCCTCCACTGGTCCTGGTCTTCCTTATTAGGTCCTCTTTGGCTGGGCCTCATGACTCTGGTTGTCCTGATTCCTCTGATCCTCGCTGCCTGGTCCTCATACCCCAGTCCCTAGTCTGCTGCACTTGGAACTTCAGGTCCTGGCCCCTTGGTTTTGAACTCCCTGGTCAGTCAGTCACTCAAAACCTCTCTGGTCCTCTAGCCCTCTCCCTAGTCCTGTGTATTCTAATCCTTCTAGTCCATCTACTCCTCCCCATCTGGTCTTAGTGGCCCTAATCCACCTACTCCTGACCTGACTAGTTCCCTGGGTCCTCCTCTGACACGTCTTGATACTCTTGACTCTGGTCCTCCTGTTTGTTGTCATCTTGGACTGACTTATCCTTATCCTCCTTGTTCAGGTCATCCTGTTCTTAGCCACCCAGCTTGGTCACCATGGCTCCTATCATCCTGTCCTTCTTTGTCCTGGGCCTCCTTTTCGTCCTCATCCTGGTCTTGCTTGCCCTGGTATGCCAGGTCCTGTTACTCTGGGCCTCTGTGAATTGAGCTTACTTTTCCCCTTGGTTGTGGTCCCTCTGGTCCTCATTGTCCAGATCCTATTAGCTCTTGTCTTGTTGGCTCTGATTGCCTGGCCATCCCCTTTTTATTCTTCAGGTCCTGTTCTCCCAGTCTTCCTCACTCTCAGTCTGGTTTGCCTAACAATGGTCTTCCTATGCCTTGTCACCACAGTCTGTGTTTTCTTCTTTTGCGCCCATTAGACTTGAAGCTTTTATTTCTGGTCCTCCTTGTTTGTGTGTTTGTATGCCTAATCCTCTTGGTTGTTGTCCTTCTGGACATCCTGGTCCCTTCAGGTCCCCTTCGCTACCACTTTTATTTTTTTTCATGACCCTCGTGACTCTCATCCATTTAACTTGGGACTTCTGATCGTTCTCACCCTGTTTATCTGAGTCCCAGTATATCAGTTCCTTGTCCTGCTGGTCCTATCGGTCAACCTGGCCTCTTGCGTTCTGGCCCTCTTAGGCCTTGCCCTCTTTTCTTTGGTCTTCCTGCTTTGGATCATCCTTGTCCTCCTGGCCCAGTGCCTTATCTTCATGGTGCTTCTGCCACTGCACCCAATGGTCTGGTCCCTTTTGGTCCTGTTTCTCTCTGTTTGGGTGCTTCTGAGCCTTATCATTTTGGTCCTGGTCCTCCTGGACATCCAGGTCCAGTACTGTTAGTCTTCCTGGCTGTAGCTGCTCTGGTCCTCCTGATATTCTTCACCCTGGGCCTGTTACCCCTAGGTTCTGGTCTTTCAGCTCCACTCAGTACTCTGGGCCCTGGTCCTATGTCATGGTTCACTCAGCACTCCTAGGCCTGTTCCTGGTCAAATTGGTGCTGATCCTTCTAATCCTCCTTGCTTTGATCCTGGTCCTCCTGGCTCTGGTATTCCTGGTATTCTTGGAACTGACCCCTTTGTCTTCCTTGCTTATTCTGGCCCTCCCAGTCCTATTAGCCTGGATCTTTTCTTCCTGGATCTGGTCCTGATCCTCTTGGCCCTGGTCTTCCTGCTGCTTGTCCTCATGCTGCTACACAAAAAAACAGCAAGGTCCTCCTTTATCTGGTCTTCCTGGGCACGGCCATTCTATTGTGTCAGGGATTCACGGGTAGCCACCATCTTTGCTGCAGGGAATCGCGCTGATGGCCTTTGCCTACAAACCTACAGTTCTCTTGGCGCCTTCTTTGGCATTCCGCGCTTTCATCCACACCTTAAGCACTTGCACCTACGTGGCCTTCTGCTTACACTTTCAGTTCATCATGGTCTTGGGTATGAAGGGTATGTAGGGTATAGAGCTCAGCACCTTAGGTCACCATTTGGGCAGAACCTATACACATGGTGATTTTATGCTTTAATTGACCTCTATCTCAGATTTTGCCCCTCACCTTGGAAGGTGCTCTGAATACTGGCGAGTCATTCTCAGTTGGCGAGTCATTTACAACATGAGACAGGGGGCTAAATACTGGTGAGTCATCTTCAGTTGACGAGTCATCCACATCAACAGTGATTCATCCTCAGCTGCTGAGTCATCCACAACAACAACAACATGAGATGGCCAGCCAAGATCTCGCGAGACCTCAAAGTCTCGGCAGCCATTTTCTAAAGCTCTCAACGATAAGTAACCAGGCTCCTGAACATTTGATGCTTCGCATCAAGGAATCCAGACTTGACGCATGTCCTGCCCAGCCTCAAAATTTGGATCACACGTCTCCATCTGGATACGTTAAGTACTCTATTTAGAGCTGTCCCGCTTTAACATTAGTCCTGCGACTGCTGCACTCATTGGGAGGGGCTTTGTTGCCTTGCTTGGGCCTCTCGCTGCGAACCTAAATGAAGGAAAGCTTGTCCCTCTCACCGCCGGTGAAAACTCTGCATATTCAAGCTGCCAAACATTCTAAAAACAGCTATGCTAGGGTTATTCAGCTGCACAGATAAGTTTGTTGTTTATTGTGTATATTTTGTTCTCTTCAACTTCCCTAGGAACTCCTAATTTTTGTGCAATCTGGTGTACTATCGTGTGAGGAGAAACACTAAACATTAGTGTGCACTTTTGTCAGCGTACTTGTGGAGATCATGTTTCTACTAGTTACAATGGTTGATATTTTACACAAGTTATGTGTTGTTATATATAATGTTAAGCTATGACAAGTAATGTATGTACACTTGTGATATCCTTTTTTATGTACACCATCATGAGGTAATATGTGTTCCCCTCCTCCAGTGTGCTTGATTAGTAGACGCAGTATCTTGTTTCCCCCTTTAGCAAACGCTAAGTACCCTTTAGCTAGAAACTGTCAGTTTCCGTGTGGGTGATATATCTATACTAACATTTTCCTTATGATTACTCGTTCTGTAGATCCAAGTGGGACATCTGGAGGACTGTGGATAATCACGTTTGTTATTTTTGTAAATTGTTTTAGCCTTTTATTTTAGCTTGTTATTTTAGATTGTTGTTTGTTCCAAACCTCTTTCCCTTGTGTTTATCCCGACACCATCGCGTTCTTCTTCTGCTGGTGGTGGTGTGGTGGATGCAGGGGAGAGATGGTGCATGCTGCTCCCGCAACAGATGGTCTTGGACCTCATGAATGAGGACCTAAAACTGCAACACACTCTGACACTGAGCCTGGTATTTTGGTCCTGGTCCTCCTGCCCACCACTGTCCATTCCACTTGATCTTCCAGATGCTGGTTGCCCTTCTTACCTCAGATCCAATTCTCCCTCGTCCTGCTACTTGTAATGATTGCTCTGCCCCACTTGGTAAACCATGCCCTGGTCTGCTAGCTCCTGATCCTCATGACCCTCTTAGCTCTGTTTCTGGTCCTCCTGGGCATGATCCTTTTGGTTTACCTAGTCTTCTTGCTCTGGTCTGCTTGGGGCCCTTGGTACTGCCCCCTCGGTCTTCCTCATCTCTGTCCTGCTTATCCTAGTATCCTGGTCATACTGGAATTGCCCTTTGGGTCCTGATCTTCTTAGTTCTCTTCAATCTGCTCCTGATCGCCGTGGCCCTGTTCCTGTTGCTCCTAGCCCACATGGCTGTGCAATCACTTGTCCTGTTACAGACAATTTTAGCCCTTCCTAGTTCTGATGTTCCTTGCCCTTCAGTTCATGCTAGTCTAAGAATTTCCTGACCCTGCACTTCCTGGTCCTGGTTTTACTGCTCATCATTCCCATGTATTCCTGCCCCTATTCGTTTGGATTCTGGGTCTCCTGTTTCACAGGCTTCTGGTCCTAGACCTTTTCATCCTCCTTATCCTAATTCCCATACGTCAGTTTCCTTGGTCCAGCTCCCCTGGTTTATCTAGTCCCCTCATTTGCCTGTTCATAATCCATTTGATCCTGGTCATCTTGGTCTATGCAGTCCTGGTCTTAGTTCTGCTAATTCTTTGTGTGACCCACATATATCGGGCCTTCTGATGCTAGTTCCACTGACTTTGGTTTCCCTAGACCTCCTAGTCCTCCTACCCCATCCTACTCCTACTAGCCCTCCTGGTCTCCTCGTAGCATGTGTCTTAGTTAGGCCCATGAAGAAACGCTGTCATCTTTCACCATGTACACGTTTCTTAAGTTGCCTTCCCTTCACACAATAACCTTTTACACACATTTGTGGGCATGACAATGCTTGATTAGTATCTCTGAAACTGCTTTGCTTACATAATCCACTTCGCAGGACCATCATCACGACTCTTTGAACAATATGTACAAGGCCTCGACACACATTATGCAAATGTCACTCTATTTTTTCATCCACAAGGCGACACGGCCATCTATAGACCATAACAATGTTGACCTGCCTGAGGACTCGCAAGGATACGTTTCATTATAAATTAACAAGCATTTCCGGGTTTAGGCAGAGGAGCACTTCCTTGTCATTGGCGAGGTCTCTACATGCTGAAGCTTTGGCCCAGCAGCTTGCTGATATCTTTGAGTAGGGTGTCAAACTTTTGACAACCAAGTGCACTTACATTCTTTCCTTTCGGGTAACAGGGGCGGATCATCCAGTATGGGGCTTCTTGACAGAACACATACACATGCCCTAGACACTTAGGTTAGGGGATGTATAGTAGGAGTACGCCAGATTTCTATATTGTTTTATATGCATGCATATATACATTGTCTTAGCTAGGGGTGGGCGGTGAACTCCGCTCCACCACCGGAGTTTGTGGACTTGTGCCAACTCTGCTGGGAGCGCAGAGTTCGGCAAAAAACTCTGACTCCCCCACATGGCGGAGTTTGACCCTGCCACTCACCCCTACTTATTTGCCTTAGTTATAGAACTGCAAACAATGGACCTGGGTGTCTTGGGCCACATTTAGGAAAAAGGACAAAACCCTATCGGAGGCCATCCAACTCCTTTTTATGCCGAGAAAATCTCACAAAAAACGTTTGATGTAGAAAATATTGGCACTGTGGGTTAAACGCATTTCTTTCTTTCAAAATACCCATTCGGTGCATCCCGTTGTGTACACAATCTGGAGTAGACATTTTTCAAGGCGCTTTACTAGGAGGCATGGCTGGGGTCACCTCACCATGGTGATGAACCAAGCAACTGGCTTACACCCTAAGGGTAATATTCATGGTATTACTTCACAAAACAGGTGATCATGCATATAAATTATAACACTTGTAATTACATGGGAGTAGTCAGACTTAATGTGTATGAGATTTGACTGTAATACTGTTCCACATCGCACTGATAGTTCTGTCGGAGTTCAGTAAATGCTGCCAGATGTCTGGGCATGCACTTAAAGTGAAAAGCATACATATGACCATTAAAATGGTACTATTCACCCTACTCAGCAATGAAATGTTTCCAGGATCCAACAACTCGACAAGTTGAACTATACCCTGGGGTAGCGACCACTCGCCCACTACTTACACAGACCGTCCGTGAAGCTTAAAGTCCGCTGTCTGTTGTTGATCTTTTGACGGATGTCATTTGTCTGTGATTTCAGCACTTCTGGGTTGCACAACAACTGATTCCCCGGCTCAATATATATTGGGCCTGGTATGGAAGTTGGGGTGGAAATGGCAATCTAAAAGGCAACCTATGGTGAGAGGTTTTGCAGCATCTTAGCCAATCCTAGACTCTACTCCAAATAGAGTTCCGAACTGTTGACTGGCCGAGGTGTCACACAAGCCTCTGTCTAAGTTGTACTGGTAGCGTTACAGCTGGTGGGTGCTGCCCTAATCTGAGTGGTCTGGGCTTGCTGGAGGCATTGGTCAGTCGCGGAACCTCTCGGTGTCATACTTTCTCAACCTAAGGCATCTGAGATTTAAAAAAAAAAGCTGTGCCATGGTTGGCTCGCGTCCAGCAGTGGGTGGGTGGCTGTGATTGGACAGTGTGTCATGCTTGTACACACTGATTGGCTTGCCTTCTCTTTGCTTTTTATTTTCTCAAGCACTGGCTGGCATATTTTGGTTGAAACTGCTGAGGCGGGATGCAAGGTTTGTAACATTTTTTTCCTCCTTTCCTTCCATTGTTGGGAGTGTAGCCTCTGCGGAAAATGTGGAAATGGCTCTTTTTTGTGTGACATAACAAGGCTGGCTTCGGTTAGATGCACTGAAAGGCTTTGGGGTGGAGTGCCTGTGATCCCACGCTGGGCAATGCTGCTGCGAATGAACACAGGATGCCAAAAAGGGGCCAGCTTGTATATTTAATAAACCCAAGCCTTCAGCTAATTATTTTCCTGACTTCTCTGGGCTCCAGGACTGCTCTCAGCCACATGACATGACTAAGCCTGAAACAAGAGGGCGAAGCGGAACTCCGCGGGATTCCACAGAGTTTTTATGTAACTCCGCGGAATTGCGTGTAGTGCAACTTCGTGAACTCCTCCCACCCCTAGTCTTAGCACGATGGTGGAACTTTTTATTTTGTTCACTGTCCTAGTACTTCTAATCACTTTCATTTGATTTTGTCTATTGATCATTACGGCACATATATTTTAGTCAAGAATTACATTGGGTCAATAAACATTGGAAACGTCCCGCTGTGTATTTCTTGTATATTTCTCTGGGATGAAGAGAGCACGAGTGACTGAGCAAAAGGGTTTGAGATCTGTTACCACAATCCCTTGGGGATCAGGGTTGTCATGTTCAGTGGTTGCCAGAACCATTTGCTACCCTACTAGGTTTAGAGGTACTCATGGTGGCACTGTGAGCTTGCTGGCCTACAGGACAACATATCCTGAGCGGGTGCATGGAATCAGTCTAGCACCATCCCAACGGTTATGCTGTCCACAAATGTACATTTCCTACCATAGGATGGAAACTACCTGACACTGGTTTGCCTATTCTAACTTGTTCTTGTCCATCTGACCATGAGCCCCTCTATCATGGTCCTCCTAGTAATGGTCCGATTGGGTCTGGTTTTCCTCGTCCCTCTGGCACTTTCCTCTTAGTTCATGTGTTGTGGGTCACTCTGGTTCATGCATTTCCTGTCACCTTGGTTTAGGATCCCACTGAGTCTGACACTCGTGGACATTCTGATCCAGATCCAATGAATTTAGACTTTCTCCCCCTTTATAATCTTCTGATCATTCTAATCTAGGGTCCTTAGGTCCTACTAGCCCTGGTCCTTTACGGTTGTGGTCTTCCTGGTACTGATCCATTTGCCTCTGCCACTTGGTCCTCCTTGATCTGATGTCTGTGGTTTTGACCATCCTGCCTTTGGTCCTTCTCTCCACTGGTCTCCTGGTACTGTTCCTCTTTGGCCTGTCTACTTGGGTCTGCTACTCCTGGCCCTGGTTGTTCTTGTACCTCAGTTCCTGGTCGATGCACACAGGCTCTCACAGCCCTCCTTGTCGTTATGGTCCAGTACATTCTATTCCTTCTATCTCTGGTCCTTCTGTTCCTTGGGGCCCTTTCCACTGGGTTCATATCCTCTTGGCCCTCCTTATCCTTCTCACCCTGGTCCTGGTACCCCTAATGCTGTTTTCATTGTCCTGCTCCTCATCGTCTATTTGTACTTGGGTCCCACTGGTATTGGTAATCCTGGTCCTCATAGATTAGATCTCCCTGGGCCTGGTTCTTCTTGTCCTGGCCCTCATGGCTCTGGTCATCCTAGCCCACCTAGTGGTCCACCTCTTGTCCCTTATACTCCTACCTTTCTTCCTCCTCCTACTGCTTCCTTTCCCAGCTCCGCTTTCACAATTACTTTAATCAGGCACAGCCTCCAAACCTGTCACACAGATTTTTATTTTTTTGGCTTCCATGTTCATTTTGCTCAGACAGCACTGTCAAGTACAGAACTGGGGGCTTGGTAGAGCCAGGACCTTGCCCACTTAAAACACAGTTTAACATGTTAAAAATAAAAACTACCATTCCCAAAATGCATTGTGCAGGTCACTAAAATGTCAGTGTGGCTGAAGCGACTGCTCAGCACATGGGACTAATAAGCATAAATGCCCTAAACCAACTATGCTGGTGAATAGTATGAAAAAGTGTGATTAGTCACAGGCTGAAAAGTAAACTCCTTTTGTGAATTACCCAGACACTTTACTTACCTGTCTCCTGCTTACATATCCCCATTCCACAGGAGCCCCATTAGTGTCTCACTCAATTTACCTCTGTGAGTGCCCCCGAGGCACTGCGCTCCAAAGCACTAATTACCTACTGTCCATGCCCCTCCCTCTGGGCCCAGATACCACCTATCTGTCTGCATTCCATTTGCTGCTGCATGATGACTAGTGCTGTGCTGCTACATTTGAAATACTAATCAAGCACAATCCGCCTTAAACAGAAGCCTAAACAGTACTTAATTTGAGCTGGTGGCTTCCGGTGCTCGGCAGTGGCACTTAATTGTCAACACCAGCACTTATGACAGTCTGCCATAAAGTGGAGCTGTTTGTCCCAATCAGAGATGAGCAAACAACAATAGTTTATTAATTCAACTCACATTAAAAATAACTGATTCCTGCTGCCCAAGCCATGCCTATAGCTTTGAGGGCCTGGAATGGTTTGAAGAGTCACACTTGTAGGACTGTGATGGTTATCTGTTGTGTTGATACAGTTATTGGCAATGCCGGCAGGTGCAAGCTGCAGTGGTCTCCTGACGAGAGCCCTGGCTTACAAATTAAGCACTGAGCCTAAAGCTAGCACAAGGCTTTCCATAAGAAGCTCAAAAGAGCCTAGTCCTCAAAAATCATCAAAAGGAGCATCATGAACATTAAAAAAGCAATGTATTCTCATGAGTGAATAAAACATTTATGTAACATGCTTTAAAACAATACTCAGTATTCTTTGCTGACACTCAAATACTCCCTGACTTAAGCACAAAAAATCTGTGTGCCATATTCTACGTGTCTTATTTAAATAATAAAATATGATAAATGATTTTATTCAAAATAGATTTTTGTTTTTTTCATCTTGAAACAGCTTAACTTAATTTGTGCACTTGCATTTTTACAAACTATTATATGTTTGTATATGCACTGCAAATGCTTCACAAATGTTACATCCCCATTGCAAGATGGCCAGCACACTACCGTTCCCTGCAGTTCTTTTTTTCTTTATGTCTTGCTAAATAATGACCTCCTTCACACTATTTATCTGGCCGCCGGTCAAACTGTACTCCATCTCTACTATTTAGTCTATGGCCAGCAGAACAGCAGAGATTTTGTACTATTTGCCCGGCAGCCATGTAAATAGACAATTCCTTAAAAAATAGGTTGATTTCTTTAAAAATGTAGTGGCTCACAATTTCCAACCTACTTCATGCACATTAATGAGGTAGGTTGAATTGCGACCCCCTATGATTCAGTATTTAGTGAACAGACCTATAAGTACATGAGATCGTTTGCAAAATACCAATACATTCGGTAAAAGTCAGTGTGCAAATTGTGACCGCTTCTACCAAATACATTTTCACACATTTCAAAGAAGAAATTACGAATCGTTATTAGTTGTGATTTCTATTTCTTATTTGGAATATTAGCACATGAGGCCCTAGTTGCTTTGTTTGATTCTGGTCTATCCTTTAACACTCAGTTCTCAACAGTGGCATCAAAATGTTTAGATCAGTTGCATTGGGTCCACAAAGTTTTTCCTTTTCTTTCTGTGTCAGCTCAAAACAAAGTTATCCATGATTTAATTACCTCCAATTTAGATTAGAGAATATTTTTACATCTTGGCCTTCCTGTCTATCTTATAAATAGGCTTCAAATTGTGCAGAATGCTGAGTCAAGCGTGATTTGCAATAGTTCTCATAGGGTGCCTGTTCCTCATTTTCTCCCCACACAATATTGGATTCTGGTATAACAAAATGCACTTTTAGGCCCTTGTTGGCATATAAAGTGCCAAAGTGTGAGAAGCCCCATCTGGCTCAGATGAATGGTCTGCCTGTATAAGCCTGTTTGAGCTCTTCAGTCATCTTGTGCTAATTTCTTCCAGGTCTCTCTGGTTAAGAGAAGCCATATTGGAGACAGCTCTTCTTCCTACAAGAATTTACAAAACTGGAATTGTTTACCTCGATCTCCCTCCCACGCTTCAGGGACGTAAGTAACATTGGCACAGCAGGTGCAGTCCACTAGAGGGGCCCATTGAACACTGATAATAGCTGTATTTTGTATGTAGGATCGATACAGTGTTTGTTTTATGTTTATGATTACATATTTAAACACACAAAAGGTAATGGGGGAAAAGTTTGCAACAAGTCTAATCACTGGAATTGCTTGGGGTAACATTCCAACGCATAGCTCTTTTATCCACCCTGCCACCTTAGAATAGACCCAGTCATATGCAAATCAGTATTGGTCCTGCTCCAACAGGGCCAGTCCAGCGCAGAAAAACATTGATTACAACGCATCGTTTACAACGCATGCCATTACAACGCAAGTTGTTACAACGACGCGTTGTTTCATCGCATGCCATTACAATGCAAGTCCTTACAAAGACTTGCTGCAGGGGGCATAAGGTGTTGGATTTGTTGGATTTTCAATCCAACACCTTCCCTACTGTTGCACACACTGGAGTTGGAATAGTAAATTATACTATTCCAAACTCCAGCGCCCCCCCTACAGCAACGACCTGCGTTGTAATGGCTTGCAATGTAACAACACGTCGTTGTAACGACTTGCGTTGTAATAGAATGCGTTGTAAACGCATGCGTTGTAACCAGTGCTATTCGTCCAGCACAAACTGCCAAGACAGATCCTCTCTGAACCAGAACACAAGACAGGTTTTGCCCTAATTGGTGCTCTTCAGCCGTGTGTAGCTTGGTTCCAGTGGCACAGTGACCCAGGGACCCACGTGGGGGCATACCCTTGGCCACTTTAGGCGTTACATCAAACATAAAAGTTGATGGGAGAAAGGCTTGCAACAATTTTAACCACTGGCAATCCCTCAGAGTAGCGTTCCAACGCACGAAGGGGAAAAGAATGATAGATTGTAATAATGCCCTGTGTGGTTGGCAGGGGTAAGATTTATCACAAGCATTGTCATACATATTAGAAAAATAACCAGAATCTTCAGCAAGAATGTGAGTTGCACTTAAGTGTCTCGGTATGTCAATGGCACTTTATTGTCATGTAAGAACCTATATGTTTTGACATGGCAGCCTCGGTCATGGTATTAGGCTGCTAGGCCAAAATGCATAGGTTCTTTTATGCCAATAAAGAAGTGCCATTAAAATTAACCCTGGGCACTGAACTCCGCTCCGCTGGCCGAGTTTGAGGAATTTTGCATACTCCGCGTTCGGCGGAGAACGCGAAGTTCCTGCAAAACTTTCGATTCTGCAGCGGAGCGGAGTTCAGCCCCGGACCCTCCCGCCTCCCACCCCCTGCAATAAATATTTCTAAATACAATTTACAATGAAAGTAAAATAAAACCGCACTTACCTTATCGCGGCGTCCTGGCCTGCCCTCCTGCTCCTCGCTGTAATCCCCTATGTCAGACATACGTCATGGTAGGACTGCGCATGCGCGCGCATGCGCAGTCCTACCATGACGTACGGGATTACGGCGAGGAGGAGGAGGAGGGCAGCCCGGGATGCCACGATAAGGTAAGTGCAGTTTTATTTTGCTTTAATTGTAAATTGTATTTTGAAAATATTTAGTGCGGGTGGGTGTGAGGCGCGGTGCGGAGTTTTTGGCCAACTCCGTAGAGCTCCACGTAGAGCAACTCCACCTGCTACGCCCGGGGTTAATTAAAATATTAAACCTTGTGCGTGCGCTCCATATCCTGGTTGCTCCCCTGTGTCTGGACAAAGAGATAACTCTCTGATGAGCTCGAATTATAGTGAAACTTGTGTCACAGGTTGCTTTTAATCATTCTAGTTTGGCCTGAATGGTATTTTTTTATAATCCACAGCTGTAATACTGTGCCTGGAGTGGTAAAAAGATTTTGCAATTTTTCAACTCGACGTAGATAGCACTAGCTAATCCTTTGCTTAAAGACTTTCCTGTAAAAATGGGAGAAGGCTTTATCGTGTTCTAACTCGGCGAGGATGGCACTGTGCTAATCCTATGCTTAAAAACACTGCTAGAAAAACAGACGTTTGAGGTGAGCAGATTCAGAGTGTCTGCAATGTTGTTGGGTGCTCCATATAAAGGAGCTGCTCTCCACCTAAACATATTTCTCTATCTATCTATCTATCTATCTATCTATCTATCTATCTATCTATCTATCTATCTATATATATATATATAATATCTTACTGGCGCTCACCAGTAGGTGATTATAGTTAGTGTTTTTGTTTTGCAAATAACTTTGCACCTTTTGACGAATCTTTATATATGTGTGTGTGTGTGTGTGTATATGTATATATTTATATTACACCAATACTTCAGAAAGATTCACAATGAAGGTGGGGCACTCAATGCTGATCCAAGTGGTTTATTCATGGGTCAATACAAACAACGGTCTCACAGGACGCGTTTCGGCTTCTCGCCTTCATCAATATATATATATATATATACACACACATATATATAGATAGATATTCACTGACAAAACCAAGTGTTACAGGAATGCTATAGTTTTTTTAATTTTTTTAAATTTTATTTATGATTTCAAGACAAAAACACAATAACTGACAATTACAATACAATTAGCCAGCATACTATCCCTTAGTACAAAGCAAATTACAGTTCCGGACAATTGGACATAATACAATTAGTGGCCGTTATTGGGCGCCCCAGGTACCCATCTCCACAAACATTGTAAAGCTCCCAGACCTACAGGCATCCATCTGAAACATATTGTACATTATGGCAATATAACCCTTAGAGGGTGTATGAACTAGAGGCACAGATAGGCCTATCACATTTACAACATGAGCCCAAGGAGGTATATCGTGATTTGAACAGACCCCACCAAAATGTAAGAGGCAAGCACAACTAGGTCTCCTCGGCATGTGCCTGTGCAGAAGGCCCGGGCTGGTTCCGAGCCCAGTCCAGGAATGGCTCCCATATGTCCCGAGGCCTCGAGGACGGGGGCATGAGTTCCCAAAAAGTGCTCAATTGTGTGTGGCCATACGTGACATCACTCAACCAGTCTTTAATCGAGGGAACCCTCTTCCTACCCCAGCGAAGTGCAACCTGCCTTTTAGCATAGAGTAACAGGAGTGCATGTAGCTTTCGATGCTTGGGTGGTGTGTCCTTCACATACCCCAGAAGTCCCATTTCCGGTGAAGGAGCATCTGTCCTACCAACAATTTGGTTCACTGCGGCAAAGATCTTAAGCCAGAAATCTGCTATCCGTGGGCATTCCCATGCAACATGCAGGAAAGAAGCTGGCGTGTAGCTACAGCGCCAGCAGCTCTCGTCTTCTCTAAGCCCCATACGGTACAGGCCGACAGGTGTCCGATAATATCTGTGTAAATATTTGAAATGAATTAATCGTAACCTGTAGTTCGGGGAAAGTTCATTGAGCTGTCTACAGCAGAAATCCCATTGGGCCTCAGTGAGTGGAGTGGGAAGCTCGCTGTTCCAGCCTTGAAAAGACTTGGGCTTCACCACCAGGTACGTGTTTTGCATTTGGGTATATAGACGTGTGACAAGCTTACGGGGGGAAGAGGACTTCAATATGTTTTCCAAGGCCGGCAGCGTAGGGGGGACCGCCGGGAAGCCATCGCACAGGGCACGGCATGCCGTACGTAGCTTGTAATATAGGAATAATTCAGCAAATGGTGACACCTGATCTGTGCTTGCCTCGGGAGGGGACCTAAATTTGTCGTCGGGATATAGATCCGCAAACGTGTGCAATGACATGCTATGAGTTAAATTCCTGCTGATCCCATCCTGGACGCAGGGAAGCATGGGATTACGCACCAGCGGAATGGAAGGGGCGTAAAGTAGCAGGATGTCAGCCCTTCCCCGCAGCTCGCCCCACGCCCACCTCAATGTGCCTGCTGTGTCCACGTCCCCACGGGGGCGCTGAGAGGTCTGATAAAGCGCCACCTTAAGTGGGATCGGGGCTACCGCATCCATTTCTACTGCCACATGGGGCTGGTACGGCGTTGGGTGGACCCAGAAGTACAGAAATTGGGCCTGAGCACATAAAGCATATAAATGCATGTCTGGGGCCCCCTTGCCTCAACGGCAGAGTCAATAAATCCCAGGAAACTCTGGCCTGCCCTCCAGCCCAAACCAAGGAAATCAGCTGCGACCTAAGGGCGCTGAAAAAATGTTTCGTGAGGGGGATTGGCACGTTTACAAAAAGATAAAGAAACTTCGGTAAGATGACCATTTTGGCCAGGGTTATTTTCCCAGCTACGGATAGAGGCAATTTGGACCAGAGCCCTACTTTCTCCTCCAACCAGGTGACCGCTCTTCCAAAGTTCAGGTTCCATATCTCCTGCATGTCCCGACTAAGCCACAGGCCCAGATATTTAACTGCTTCAGCCTCCCATCTCAGAGGGAACTCAGATGCCACCTGGGGTGAGCCTTCCGTCAATGGAAACACCACCGATTTAGACCAGTTGACTGAAACACCCGCCAAGCCCCCGAATCGAATAAATTCTCTAAGTACAGGATCTAGATTCTCCTCGGGCTTGATGATGTACAACGTCACATCGTCCGCATATAACGAAATAAGGAGGCTTCGAGTGCTAAAACCAATACCCCGGGCCGTGTGGTGCTGCCTGATCCGGGCTGCCAGCGGTTCCATCGCAATGGCAAAGAGCAGGGGTGAAAGAGGACACCCCTGTCTAGTGCCTCGCGATATGGGGAATGGATCAGAAATCAGGCCGTTCACCCTGATCCTGGCCACCGGCAAAGTGTACAGTAGCTTGATACGGCTTATAAAAAGCGGGCTTAGTCCCATACGTGTTAATATGGTAAACAAATAGGGCCATTCAAGCGTATCAATTGCTTTTGTGGCGTCCAAAAAAATTGCGGCGGCGTGTTCCTCCGGGTGGAGATAACGCAGCACCGAAAAAATCGTTCGCAGATTATGGGCAGTCGACCTCCCAGGAATGAACCCTGACTGATCCAGGAGTGCAATCATCGGAAGTAGAGGCTGTAGTCTATTAGCAATTAACTTAGCTAGTATTTTCACATCCACGTTTATCAGGGACAGCGGTCTATAGGAATCCACCTCCGTCTCCGGCTTTCCGGGCTTTAACAGGGTTATAATTATTGCCTCTCGCATGGACTGGGGCAAGACCCCCACCTCCAAAGCCTCCTCGTAAACTGCCATGAGTCTGGGCGCTAGCTCTTCAGAGTAAGTCTTAAAGAACGAGGTAGTAAGGCCATCTGGCCCCGGGGCCTTATCAAGTGGTAGACTTTTAATGACCTGTGCCACATCTTCTACTGTTATGGGGAGATCCATATATTCCCTATGAACATTATTGAACCAAACAAGGGCAACGGAGTCCAAAAACTCCTGCATCCCCTCCGGGCATGTCTGTTGGGTGGCCGTATAAAGTGTAGAATAAAATGACGAAAAGGCATCCAAAATTTCCGACTGACCCCTGATTACATCCCCACCTGCGGTGCAGATTTCGTGCACAAACATGGCAGATCTAGGAGGACGGATCATACCAGCCAATGTGCGACCCGGTCTATCGCCCTCGCCATACCTACGGGCTTCGACATATTTACCCAGGAATTTAACCTCCCGTTGGGACTCTTCTGCAAATTCAAGTAATTTAGTTTTCGAAGAGGCAGCAGTACCTGGCTCATTTGTGGTATAGAACTGATTTTCAAGGTCTCTTATTTGGTTTTCCAGCGCGACAAGGGTACCCCTAATAGCCTTCAGTACTCCAGCCTGCCTGGCAATGCATTGGCCCCTTATCACAACTTTAAACGCCTCCCACAATGAGGCCGCAGTATCAACGGAGCCAGCATTGAGAGCAAAATAATCTGTAATGTCAGAGCGGATTTCTTCCTTGAATGCCTCGTCAAGAAGGGCATGCGGAGGCAAGCGCCAGGAGAAAGCCCGGGGTGGCGCTCCCGGGAGTGTCAACCTGAGCAGACAGGGGGCATGGTCCGATAAAGAGCGTGCCAAATGCCGGACCTCTAATGTCCAGGTTGCAGTGTCTCTCGATATCAACCAGTAATCCAACCTGGACCATGCACTATGGTGACTTGAAATACATGTTCCCTCCCTGAGTTCTGAATGACGGCACCGCCAAATATCAAGGAGCTCCCCATCTGTCATAATAGCGTTTAGAGCAGTACTAGCATGTGGGTGCAAGGACCGAGCCGTTCCCTGCCTGTCAAGCACGTCATCCAACACAGCATTAAAATCCCCCCCCACAATATTATGTTACAACCAGTTGCTCTGATCTTAGACCAAATGTCGCCAAAGAATTCGGGTGAGTCTACGTTAGGACCATATACCGCAACCAAGACCAGCGATATGCCACCCAGTCTGCCATGAATGAGATGGAATCTCCCCTCCGGATCAACAAATGTGTGGTCCTCCTTCCAGTCAACCCCCCTTCTTATTAACACCGCCACACCCCGAGCATAATTGGAATAAATGGAAGAATACACATGGCCCCACCTACTATGGCGCAGTCTGTGCGACGGTTTAACATTTAAATGGGTTTCCTGCAAAAACATATATCAATGTTATGCCTGGTTAGATAAGCATGCACCAATCTGGCCTTTCTGTTATCGTTCAACCCTCGAATGTTCCACGTCAAAAGTTTAGTGTAACAGCGTGTAGTCTGGCAAAACGATCTCACATGGACAGTTTATACTGAAAGAACATGGTGACATCCAACGGCAAATTTCTGTCCTGATACGCAACTCATCCCACATGCTGGCTACAAACAACGAAACGACCCCTACCCACCACCCACCACCCACACCAACCCCCCAATCAGGTTGCAGCATACCCACCCCATAATTTACATACGAAAACACAGAAAATAACAGCAGGAGATCTCCCATGGGGGCGAGGGGGAACCGGCAAACTTCCCCGCTTACACAGGGTGGCCGGGAGAACTGCAGAGAGGCAGGCAGCTAATTAAAACAGAAAACAAAAACATGTATAACAGAACCGCTCTCAGGCCGCGGGGCCCCAAAAACATCATATTGCAAATCAAAGGGACAACAACGAGGGGGAGCATGTAAACCCGTTTCTCCGACTGTCTCCTGCTTATCTCAACACAGCCTATTGACGGACAGAGCAAATACGTGGCAGTAAACTAGTCATTGTCACTTAAATGGCCTGACGAGTTTCCCTCAGCAGCACTAGAGGTTTTTGCCTTTTTACCACCAACATGTTTGGCGAATTTCAAAGCAGACTTCGCATCAGTGAAGTAGTGTGCAGTACATTCATGTGAGACTTTCAGCTTGGCTGGATAAAGTAGGGAGTACGGAATCTGTGCCTGCATCAGAATGCGCTTGGCAGGAATGAACTCCCGTCGCGCCGCCTGCACAGCCGGAGTAAAGTCAGGATAAAATGAAATATTGTTACCTTTATGGGATATTTGACCTTTCTCCCTAGCCAAGCGCAGAATAAGATCTCTATCCTGATAATTCAATATTTTGGCCAGGATCGGCCTAGGCGTCGCACCCACTGGAGGTCTCGGCCCCAGAGATCTGTGGGCCCTCTCCACCACAAAAACTGCCGACAAGTGAGGGTCAAAGAGCTTGTGGAGGAGGTCCGCCACAAAGGTCTCCATTTTGGAAATGGCGGTGGTCTCCGGAATGCCTGTAATGCGGAGGTTATTTCTTCGAGACCTCGCCTCTAAATCCTCGTTCTTGGCCCTAATGACGCCCAACAGCTTGTCCATCTGCAGCAGTTTCTCTTTAGTGTCCACCTGGAATTCGTGGAACTCTGTATGCCGATTCTCTAGGACATCCAGCCTGGTCTCATGTGAAGCCACCTGCGTCTTGACGGAATCCAATTGTGCAGTTAGGGTGTCTAACTTAGTGTCTATATTTCGCAGACTTGAGCGCATCTCCAGCATGAGGGTCCGCAGGTCTTCCCCGTGGTCGTCCGTCGACATCTCATGGTGACCACCCCCCTGTATTTCCGAGTCTGGGTCTATCTGTCTCGTGGAGCGCTTGTTTTCGAATGGCAATTTGGACCGCTTTGCATCAGGTTTGCCCATGGTGGCAGCGGTCCGCGAACGGTACAGAGCAAATGGAGCCAGCGCACCAGCCTCCCCCTTTGATGCAACACGGTGGACCCGAACTCTGCCCCTAGGCCCCTCCAATTACCACTCCTGCACCACAGCGCCCAATGTCCGATCGGGTCCGTCAGGGGCAGAGCAGAAGACTGCACTCACACACAGCTGCTTCGGGCCCAGTCACCGCAGCTCATGAGTCGCAAGGACAGTCAATCAGCACTCAGAGCAAGGGCATGCGTCACCAAGGCTCCCGGGTTCTCAGGGGCAACGCAAATCGCCGTCTCACCCAGTCTTCCTGCGCCACACCTGCTTCACGCACACGTGTCACACCAGGCACCGGCTGTACACCAGCCCCCTGCCAGCCACCTCCAGGATGCGCGCGGTGTTATCCAGGGACAAATGCAGGCAGGTGTCAATCCACAGTATCACGGCACCCCGCCAGTGATATGGTTCCAGAGATGTGGGGCAGCAAGTCCACGAACCCCCCTCACCAGCAGGACACACACAATGTAGTGCACTCCTTCCTCCAACCTCTACCCCCAGCAATCTGCTCACCGGCCGTCTCCTTGCACCTCCTCCGATGGCGGCGGGTACAGGGCAGTCCAGACTCTCGTGTCTATCCGCTCCCACTCTCCTCGGGCACCGAGCCTGTTCCCGCAAAATGGCGGCCGCGGCCTTGTAAGGAAAGGTGACGCGGCCCTTCACATGTATTGCATCACCGCTCGCGGGCTCATAACTGTATTCCGCATCAGCCCCGATCTTCAATTTGCCACCAAAGCCACTCGTAGAATGACGGGGAGGCTATCTCCGCCGCGCGGCCCGGACAGGTCACTAGGCCGCACCACAGCCGCGGAGTAAAGTTTCAGGGCGGTCCGGCTTCATCCAGCGACGGGTTACGGCAGCCCATCTGCTGCCCAGCACACCTCCTCACCGCTCGGGCATCCCTCACTCCCCGATCCCAGGAGAACCAGCGTTAGGATCAGGGGCACCTCCGCAGTCCGAACAGCGGCTATAAACGCTGCAGCAGCCCTCCGTGTTTAGGATTATTGTAAGGATTGCTACCCGGCCGGCGGAGCTCGCTCACAGAGCGGCCATTCCGCAGCACGGCAAGCCACGCCCCCAGGAATGCTATAGTTAGGCTCAGATTTCACTACTACAAAACCAGTGAAATTCAGTAGGTATAGTGTCCAGTACCCCACAAGTTTACCTGTTTCTTGCGGAGAGATCTCGCAGAGATGACATGAGCTATCGCCCCCGTGTCCACCTTACCCCAGTCGAGACTTGGAAACAAACTAGGATAAAGATGGGAGTGGGGAAGGAAGCTAAGATGGCAGGATGATGTCCGGAAGACCAGTAGAGGACGTCCCTCTGTTCGGATTAACCGAGGACACCAGCTACACAGGGAGACAATGGAATACCTATTACAATCAGCACAAACAAACCCTCTTCCGATCACTAACATACGCTCATGTGGAAGGTAGTGGTTACCTCATAACTGGACATCATAAGTTCTGAAGCCATCGATAGAATGAACAGAATAGCGCTCCTGCGCAAAGCACACCAAAATAACTAGCGCTCCTGCGCAAAGTACAACAAAGGAACTAGCGCTCCTGCGCAATGAAAGAAGAACCCAAAAACAAGCGCTCCAGCGCGATGCAGGGAAACCCAAAAACAAGCGCTCCAGCGCGGTGTGGCTTTATCAAAAAAAGAGGTAAACATAAACAAGCGCTCCAGCGCGATGTGGCAAAGGGTACGTTTCCTGTGCAACCAGGCGCCTACTGACTGGACCCCCCCAGGGAACGTAACTATTCTCCAAAATGTTGTATAAGGCACTTCCATTGCGCACGCACTGGCAAGGAGCGATAACTTGAAGGGTGTCAGCAAGCGGCAAGTCAAGGCAAATAACACAAGGAAGAATGGGCAGCGCTCCTGCGCGGCCCCGAATACCTGAGAAGGCGTCCTACAGGCGAAGAAGGCGTCTGTCCAGGCACGGGCGTCAATACGAAGTGCCGAGCCGGTGGGAATCACTGAGGTTATGCGGATTCCCCTGGAAGCGCTGAGTGACGTGGCGGTGGTTCCAGCAATGGAAGCTGAACCGCAAACCGCCAGCAACACGGAAGTGAGGAGATTCGTTTCCGCATGAGTGATGGTTCAAGCGCGCACACAAACATACCAGGTGATCGGGGAAGGAGGGCCTCCTACCGAACCATGACAGTACCCCCGCCCAAAACAGAACCCCCACCCGCAACAGCAGCCTCACACAGGGGTGGCAGGGCGAGGGCTGAGAGGGTGACTGACATGGAAGGCACGAACCAACCGGGAAGCGTGGCGTACATGAGACAGGGGCTCCCAGGACCTCTCCTCTGGACCGTACCCTTTCCAGTCTACCAGATAAAAGAGCCTACCCCGGGTACGACGGGAACCAAGTATAGCCCTGACCTCGTACTCAATGTGATCATCCCTAAAAACAGGGGAAGGAGGGGTTGACACAGCGCACTCAGGGTGAACGGCACGCAGAAGGGAGACATGGAAGACAGGGTGTATTTTCATCTGCGGAGGTAACAAGAGCTTCATGGACACACGGTTGATTACTTTGTCAATGACATAGGGTACCACAAAACGGGGCAACAGTTTCTTGGGGCCGTGCATGTTAAGGTTACGGATGGAGAGCCACACCCTGTCTCCTTTTTTGTAGGAGGGTTCCGTCTTCTGGCAATCATCTGCGTACTGCTTATAGGTCTCTTTGGCCTTGGCTAGCTCAAATCGGGCCTGTTGCCAGAGAGTACAGAGCCTGGCATGGTATGCCTGAACCGTGGGCAAGGGACTGTTCTGCGGTTCTTCCCATGGTATAGTTCTGGGATGCTTGCCCTGGAGGCAGTAGAAGGGAGACATCCCGATGGCAGAATGCTTGTTGTTATTATATGCGAATTCCACCATCCATAGCACTTCTGCCCATTCTTTTTCAACTACCAGAAGCAAGCAACGGAGGTACTGCTCCATGGTGTGGTTAGTCCTCTCGGCTTGACCGTCGGTCTGAGGGTGGTATGCTGATGACAAGCGAACGTCCAAGTCCATGGCAGTGCACACCTCATTCCAGAAACGAGACACAAATTGCGAACCCTGGTCTGTTATTACCACAGACGGTATGCCATGCAGTCGAACCACATTCTGCAGGAACACCACTGCCAGCTCGGCTGCCGAGAGCAACTTCTTCAGTGGTACGAAATGAGCCATCTTCGTGAGGTGGTCTACTATGGTCAGAACAGTGGTGTAACCAGATGCGGTGGCTGGCAATTCCACGACAAAATCCATGGAGATGGTGTGCCAGGGGTGAGGAGGAACAGGAATGGGATGTAACAGCCCAACGGATGGTCCTGACATGTTCTTTCCTTGGGCACACACAGTACAACGAGCGATATGGGCCCTGGTGTCTGTTTCCATCGTGGGCCACCAGAAACGCCTCTGCAATAGTTCCATGGTTTTGTGATAGCCCGGATGGTTGGACAGAACATGGTCGTGACATATATGCAGGGCCTGCTGTTGACGGGCTACCAGAGGAAGGTAGTACTTGTCGTCTTTGTACAAGAACCCGTTCTGTGTGGTTACACCCTTGTGGTTCTCTACCAAGGAAGTCGGATCAGTCTGTTTTATGTCATCATGAAGCTGGGAAAGGAAATCAGAAGACAGAACAACACCCTGGAAACACTGTTCGGGAATGATGGGCAATGGCTCAGCAGCGGACACAGTGTCGTCGGTGTCCTCTAGACGGGATAGTGCGTCGGCCTTGGCGTTCTCCCTACCCGGTCGGTACGTGATGCGGAAATCGTATTCATTAAAAAACAGAGTCCATCATAGTTGTCTGGATGTGAGGGCACGGGCCGAGCGAAGGAATTGCAAGTTCCTGTGATCCGTATAAATAGTTATGGGATGTTTGGCGTCTTTCAGGTAGTGGCGCCACTCCTCGAACGCTGTCTTGATGGCCAGGAGCTCCCGGTCTGATATGGTGTAATTGCGTTCGGCTGGTTGGAGTTTCCTGGAATAGAACGCTACAGGGTGTAGGAGAGCTGTTCCAGTGTCCCTTTGCGACAACACACCTCCCAGAGCGTCCTGTGAGGCATCAGCGTCCACAGTAAACGGTTGTTCGGAGTCGGGGTGCCTCAGAATGGGAGCTGTGGTAAATTTTCTTTTCAGCTCCTGAAAAGCGTGGTCGGCTTCCGAATCCCAGCAGTATTGGACCCCCTTGCACAGTAAACGAGTGATGGGAGTGACAATCCTGGAGAAGTCTGTGATGAAGCGGCGGTAGTAATTGGAAAAACCCAAAAACCTCTGGACGTGCTTCACGGTGGTCGGAGATGGCCATTGCAAGATAGCTTCTACCTTCTTGTTGTCCATTTGGATACCAGTAGGAGTGATGACATGTCCCAGGAACTCGACAGTCGTGGTATGAAAGATGCTTTTCTCCAGTTTGACGTACAAACCATGTCGTCCTAGTTGTTTGAGGACGGCGCGTACGTGTTGGACGTGGTCTGCCATGGTCTGTGAATATATCAGTATATCATCGATATACACTATACAGAATATATCGATGAAGTCCCTCAACGCCTCGTCGATGAAGAACTGGAACGCCGCGGGGCCGTTGCAGAGTCCGAAAGGCATGACCTGGTATTCGAAAAGGCCGAATTTGGTCCGGAATGCTGCTTTCCATTCGTCACCTTTCCGGACTCTGACTAGATGGTAAGCCCCCCGCAGGTCCAGTTTGGTGAAAATGGAGGCGTTTTTCACGTGGTCCAACAGGTTAGAAATCAGAGGCAATGGGTACCTATTTTTGATAGTGATGGGGTTCATCGCCCTGAAGTCTATGCATGTCCTGAGATCCCCCTCCTTCTTGGCCACGAAGAAAATAGGAGAGGATACTGGGGACCTAGAATGGCGTATGAACCCATTATGTAGGTATTCATCCAGGTAGGAGCGGAGGTGCTCGTTCTCCTTTTCAGTGAGGGAGTATATCCGGCTACAAGGAAGTGTGGAGCCAGGGATCAGATCAATCCTGCAGTCGAACGAACGGTGAGGAGGAAGGGTGTTGGCTCCCTTCTTGTCGAACACAGCAGCCAGGTCAAGGTATGCTTCTGGTACGTTTTCCTGTGTTGTCATGCCCATTCCTGTCAAGGGTAGAGCGTGGGCCTGTATGGCACGCACACCGGAGGAGTCGGTCGGTTTATAACAGGAAGTGCTGCAATAGGCTGAATCCAAGGCTAGAATCCCGGATGCCCAGTCTATCCGTGGGTTGTGGCTCACCAGCCACGGAAGTCCCAAAATAACTCGAAACTGGGGTGCATCGATAACGTCGAAGGCAATGGTTTCCGTGTGTTTGTTTTCAAATGACATAACCAAGTCCTCTGTTTGGTACAGGATAAGACCGGAGGTGAGATCAGTACCGTCCACTGCTTTTACTGTCTCAGGTTTCGTCTTTGGTACCGTGGCCATACCCAGGTCCTTCATATACTGGGTGTCAATGAAGTTGCCGGTGGCTCCTGAATCGAGAAGGGCGGTTACCTGCCATACCTGGCCTGTCCATGCTCGGAGGTTCACCTCAACACCCAGGTGGTGGCTGCCACTGAAAAAGGCAGGGGTCGTAGTCTTGCTGGACGAAGAACCCAGTAGCTGGACCCCGCTACCTACTGGGTTTCTCCGTTTCCCGCTTTGTCAAACTTGGATACAGGTAGTGCGAACGGTCTTCTTCCTTTGGCTCGGGTAGGCTTTACTGGGCATTCCCTGACGAAGTGTCCGTTTTTACCACAGTACAGGCACTGGTTCTGTTTTCTCCTTTTCTCTCTTTCCTCGTTGGTGAGAGGTCCCCGTACACCACCTATTTGCATTGGTTCAGGCACGTCACTGGATGGAGCCGCTTCGTCCTTCGTTTTGTCCTTGAAGGACAGGAATCGATTGTCGCCTCCTTTGGTTCTCTCATTCTTTCGCTCCTGTATCCTGTAGTTCACCTTGACCACTAGATCGATGAAAGAACCTATTTCATCCGGGGGATCAGGCATCTGTGAAATCAGGTCCTTCAATTCGTCGCGTAAACCCCTGTAAAACACGGATACTTTCTTGGTCTCAGGCCAACGGGCTTCAATGACGAGTCTACTGAAGGTTTGATATAATGGAGCAGGTCGGTGTTGCCTTGTTTCAGATTGAGCAGTTCGTTGTCCGCGGCTTGAACAAAGGTGTGACGGGCGAACATCTGCCGCAGTGCTTCCTTGAAAACCGGCAGGTTGTATAACATGGGGTCTCAGACGCACGGGAGCATGATTTAAAGACCGGGAACGAAGTAACCTTGGCGCCCATCCGTATGGATTTCCCCCAGTGATCTGGCCCCCCGTTGTGCCCCTCTAACTACTGGCACTAAAGCATAATCCTGGTTGTTGCATAACAGTCATCCGCCTCCTAATATAACTGTTATCGACGGCAAGTTCCAGGCTATACCCAGTGTGTCACTTTACAGCGGATCACGGTCACCCTCGGCGTGAAATTTGCATCATTTACCCCCTGATCATTCTACCTGAACGAGAGGACTCCATACCGTATAGGCTCCATTCAAGCGCTGGACTTCCACTTACCATTGAACCATTCTTCCAGTCTGAGGTTCCATATTATCCCCAATAATAAACACTACGAGTTTCAACGAGGTTTCAGTTTTTTTGTACATGGCTTCCTGATGAAGGCACACAGCCGAAACGCGCGTAGGACACAGATTTCCAAAAGCCATGCCAGAAATGATTGTCCTCTGAATATATTAATATGATTATTTTTGTCTGTATGTTTATGATATCAACTGTATTTTGTTAAACAACTCCCCATATATCAATGAGTGACACTGTGTATACTATACATGATATTTGGTCAATGCAAGAATTTCTTCTCTGTCATTTGACCTTTTGAACCCAGTGTAAACATACATACAGAGGACTATATGTTTTATCCTTGTTTGTGTATTTAGTCTTAATTATTTATAAAAAATAATAATAAAAAATATTTTTGATACTACTGAACAGAGGTTGCATGTATATGTTTTTTATATTGTTCAGGTCCATTATTATTTCCATTGTTCCTAAAATTGTGATATTTACATACTGTATAACATGGGGTCGTCATTGTCCACCAGGGAGATGGACCATTGGGCGGCGTCGCCACCCATGTAGGAGAGGATGAAGGCGATCTTGGATGCGTCGTCCGGAAAAGCGGTTGCTCTGGCCATGAAGTGCAGGTGGCACTGGTGAAGAAAGACACTGTACTTGGTGCTGTGGCCATAAAAGCGTTCGGGAGGAGCTAGTTGCACGGGGTGGGGAGCTATCACGTGTATGGCATTGTCTTGTTGTGTAGTAGAGGAGGTACCCCCAAAGGTGAACAAGGGAGGCCGTAGCAACCCCTCCTGCCGAACCCTAGTAGAGGGAGAAGGACCCCAGGGACCTGAAACCCCAGCCGCCATCTGACCCTGTAAGGCCGTCATGGCTTGGCGCAAGCTGAGGTTTTCTGCCTGTATGTTAGCAAGCATAGCTGCTATGTCTTGTAGCGTGATCCCGGTATCGCTCATGTCGTCCGGGCGAGAAGTTAAACTTGGGCTTCGTATTCTGTCCAGTACCCCACAAGTTTACCTGTTTCTTGCGGAGAGATCTCGCAGAGATGACATGAGCTATCGCCCCCGTGTCCACCTTACCCCAGTCGAGACTTGGAAACAAACTAGGATAAAGATGGGAGTGGGGAAGGAAGCTAAGATGGCAGGATGATGTCCGGAAGACCAGTAGAGGACGTCCCTCTGTTCGGATTAACCGAGGACACCAGCTACACAGGGAGACAATGGAATACCTATTACAATCAGCACAAACAAACCCTCTTCCGGTCACTAACATACACTCATGCGGAAGGTAGCGGTTACCTCATAACTGGACATCATAAGTTCTGAAGCCATCGATGGAATGAACAGAATAGCGCTCCTGTGCAAAGCACACCAAAATAACTAGCGCTCCTGCGCAAAGTACAACAAAGGAACTAACGCTCCTGCGCAATGAAAGAAGAACCCAAAAACAAGCGCTCCAGCGCGATGCAGGGAAACCCAAAAACAAGCGCTCCAGCGCGGTGTGGCTTTATCAAAAAAAGAGGTAAACACAAACAAGCGCTCCAGCGCGATGTGGCAAAGGGTAAGTTTCCTGTGCAACCAGGCGCCTACTGACTGGACCCCCCCAGGGAACGTAACTATTCTCCAAAATGTTGTATAAGGCACTTCCAGTGTGCACGCACTGGCAGAGGAGCGATAACTTGAAGGGTGTCAGCAAGAGGCAAGTCAAGGCAAATAACACAAGGAAGAATGGGCAGCGCTCCTGTGCGGCCCCGAATACCTGAGAAGGCGTCCTACAGGCGAAGAAGGCGTCTGTCCAGGCATGGGCGTCAATACGAAGCGCCGAGCCGGTGGGAATCGCTGAGGTTATGCGGATTCCCCCAGAAGCGCTGAGTGACGTGGCGGTGGTTCCAACAATGGAAGCTGAACCGCTAACCGCCAGCAACACGGAAGTGAGGAGATTCGTTTCCACATGAGTGATGGTTCAAGCACGCACACAAACATACCAGGTGATCGGGGAAGGAGGGCCTCCTACCGAACCATGACATATAGTTACCTGAGCTAGCTATAACTTACGCCCTACAATCCTACAATGCACTGCTATTGACCTCACATATTGCACTATTCATGACATGGTCAGTGACATCACTGATGACATCTCAAATGACATCATCCAAAAAACCACTCACACACCCCTAAACAACCTCATACACCCACTCACATACCCATCCACAGACCCATACAAGTACTCACACAACCACTCGCTCATTTATAGTCACTCACACACCCACTCACTCACTCATACAGCCACTCACTCAACCATACAGCTACTCATGCCACCAGTCACTCACCCATACAACCTCTCACACAGCCACACACGCACCCATACAACTACTTACACACCCAGGGCCCGATTCACAAAAGTAATCTGAGACAAAATCCTAACTTTACGACTTTCGGTATTCACAAAAGGCATTTAGGAGTAGTAAAGTTAGGATTTTGTCTTAAGTTTGTCTTAAGTTTTGGTCTTAAGTTAAACTTAAGTTAAACTTAAGTTAGGATTTTGGCTTAAGACCAAAGTCTTAAGATCAAAATCCTAACTTTACTACTCCTAAATGCCTTTTGTGAATACTGAAAGTTGTAAAGTTAGGATTTTGTCTCAGATTACTTTTGTGAATTGGGCCCCCACCTATTCACCTGTACACCCACTCACTCACCCATACAGCTACTGGCACAGCCACTCACTCACCAACACAGCTACTCACACACCCACTTATACACCCATACAGCCACTCACACACCCATATAGCCACTCAGACACCCACTCACACATGGATACACACAGTCACACAGCCACTCACATATGTTAGAAGTAGTATCACTCATTAGTAGTACACCTAGTATACTAATTTAACTTTTGTAGTAACTTAGTAAATATGCTTAACAATCATAAACTCTTCGAAAACACTTACAGTCATTGGATGAAATAATCAGTGACGTGTTCAGTGATGACATTTGAGATGTCATCAGTGATGTCACTGACCATGTCATGAGTGATGTATTATGTGAGGTCATAAGCAGTGCATTGTGGGGGCATAAGTTACAGTTTGCTCAGGTATCTAACTAACTGCTAAATTTCATTGGTTTTGTAAGAGTGAAATCTGAGCCTAACTTTAATGTCCCTGGAACTTTTGTTTTTTTAGTGAATTTCTAAGGATTTTTTAATTCTAAATCCTAACTATAACGTCCCTGTAACCTTTGGTTTTTTCAGTGAAATTCTAAGTTTCTTTAATTCTATTTCCTAACTATAACGTCCTTGTTACCTTTGTTTTTTCAGGGAATTTCAAAGTTTTTATAATTTATATTTCCTAACTGTAACATCAGAGAGTGGGTGTGTGAGTGGCTGTATAGGTCTCTGAGTTGGCTAGTGAGTGGTTTTGTGGGTGTGTGAGTGGCTGTATGGGTCTATGAGTGGGTGTGTGAATGACTGGATGGGTGTTTACATGGCTGTGTGAGTGGGCGTGTGAGTGTCTGTGTAGATCTGTGAGTGGGTGCATGAGTGTCTGAGTGGGTCTGTGAGTGGGTGTGTGAGTATCTGAGTGGGTCTGTGACTAGGTGTGTGAGTGTCTAAATGGGTCTGTGAGTGGGTGCATGAGTGTCTGAGTAGGTTTGAGTCTGTGCTTGAGCCTCTGAGTCTGTCTGTGAGTGGGTGCATCAGTGTCTGAAAGGGTCTGTAAGTGGATAGATGAGTCTCTGAGTGGGTGAGTGAGTGGGTGAGTGAGTGTCTGAGTGGGCCTGTGAGATGATAGATGAGTCTCTGAGAGGGTGGGTGGGTGGGTTCATGGGTGTCTGAGAGGGTCTGTGAGTGGATGGATGAGTCTTGGAGTGGGTGAGTGAGTGGTTGCATGGGTTTCTGAGTGGATCTATGACTGGTTGTGTGAGTCTCTGAGTGAGCCTGTGAGTGAGTGAATGAGGGTCTGAGTGGGTGAGTCAGTGGGTACGTGAGTATCTGAGTAGGGCTGTGAGTGGGTGCATGAGTCAGGGGGCCTGATTCACAGAACTAACTTACGTCAAAAACGTAAACGTAAACGTAACCGTAAATGTAAAGTTTGTACTTTTTAGGTATTCACAGAATACACTTACTCATTTTGGTATTCACAGAATAGTACTAACTTTACGTTTACGTTTTTGACGTAAGTTAGTTGTGTGAATCAGGCCCAGTGGGCCTGATTCACAGAACTAACTTACGTCAAAAACGTAAACGTAAACGTAAAGTTAGTACTATTCTGTGAATACCAAAATGAGTAAGTTCATTCTGTGAATACCAAAATGAGTAAGTGTATTCTGTGAATACCTAAAAAGTACTAACTTTATGTTTACGTTTACGTTTTTGACGTAAGTTAGTTCTGTGAATCAGGCCCTCTGAGTGGGTCTGTGAGTGGGTGTGTTAGTCTCCCGTTGGATCTGTGTGTGTGAGTCTCTCAGTGTGTTTGTGTGTATTGTGTGTATGTGAGTCTCTCAGTGGGTCTGTGAGTGGGTGCATGAGTGCTTGAATGGATCTGTGAGTGATTGAATGAGTGTCTGAGTAGGTCTGTCAGTGGGTGTGTGAGTCTCGGGGTGGGTCTGTCAGTGGGTGCATGAGTGTGTGCGTGGGTCTGTGAGTGGGTGCGTGAGTATATGAGTGTGTCTGGCAGTGGGTGCATGCTAAAATAAGAAGGGGGGCATTCGGGGGCCCATCCAAGAGCTCCTCAAAAAACATTACAAAAAAGACATAAGAGAGCAGGATAGGAATACCCTGTCCCTCTAGGTCTGGTGATGGGGTCCCACAGGGACCCTGTGAGGGTTAAAAACATTTTTTTTAATTTTGCCACAAAATCGCTGGTTAATCCGTAAATTTGCATCAAAATTGAAAAAAAAACACAACTGCGGTCTCCCGAGCTTGTTTACACTGTAGCCCCTGGGTGAGCCTGGTCCTGGGGAAATGTGGGCATTAAAAAGAGAAAAGGAAGGGTGTGCACGGGCCCCCTCGTAGGGTCCTTTTAGCCATGGGGACTACCACCTCCCGGGGGCTTTATTTTTGCAATGGAGGAGGGAAGTGCAGACAGTGTTTTACCATTCCCCGGGGACCACCACCTCTCCGGGCCAAAATGTACAAATAAGCAGGGGAGCCATGTGGACCATAGGCCCCGGGGACCACCACCTCCCCAGGGTTTATTAAAAACATAATACTGGTAGGGGGCGATACGGCCCAACTCCCTGGGCCAATTTTAGACCCAGGGACCCCATCCCCCATGGCTCGGTCATGTCTACCTGGGTGCCCTGGCCCCACCCACGGCATCCAGTGTGCTTTGATAGGGAACGCTGGGGGAACCTGTATGCCCCTGTGGTCTCTGTCGGCTCCAGAGTATGGGAGCAATATGTAATCTGCGTCCTGAAATACAAGAAAACTCCGCAATTTGACCGTTCCCGCTTGCTGGGAACGGAGTTATGTTTGCTCTCGCTTGGCGGGAGCTGTCGCAGCTTCCGCAAAGCAAAAGCAAACTACTATCTCCAAAGGGTGGGCACCTCAGGAGATAGCAGGAGCCAGACCAGGGGGTGGCAGTCTCCAGGGCCATTATTGGTTCCAGGAGGGGGGCCGCACGACTCCCTCCTTTACTTTTCATGGCCAGCCCTCAGGTGGTGGTGGTTCGTGGTGGTTCTCGGGCTGTATATGGCCCGGGAAGGGGGACGAGCAGCCCTCCTCCCACTTTTAAATATGTCTTTGGCACCAGGGAGGTTGTGGCTTCTGGGGCATCTGCGCGGCCCCCCTTTAAAAGTTTTATTTTAGCCTCAGCAGAGGTGATGGTGGTCCCTGGTGCTTGAAGCAACCCCCAGAGCAGGCCCCTTACAGCCCCTCTCTATTTAAAAAATAAAGCCCCAGGGAGGTGGCGGTCCCCCGAGCTTAATAGGCCAAATGGAAGGAGGCCCTCCTCCAATATATTAAATAAAGCCCCATTGAGGTGGAAGTCCCAGGGGCTAAAAAGACTTTTGGAGGGGGGCCCCGTGTGCCCACTCCTTTTCTTTTTTTATGCCCACATGCCCTCGTGATTGCCCCACTCGGCGGCTTTAGTGTAAACACGCATGGGAGGCTGCACTTGTTTTTTTTCCAATTTTGCCAGGAATTGGCAGATCCACCTGTGATTTTGCTGCAAAATTGAAAAATAAATGTTTTTAACCCCAAGTGTGGTCCCTGTAGGACCCCACCACCAGACCTAGGTGGTCAGGGTATTCCTACCCTGCCCCCTTTTTTTTATTTGTAACTTTTTGGGGGGACTCGTTTGAGCCAGAGTCCCAAAATGGCTGCCAACACTTCTTGGTTGAAGTGTTGGCAGCCAATCACATTTCAGCACTGGGACTGCTGGATCCACAGAGAATCTGCGCCCCTAGATATACAAATTTGGTTTTCATTTAATGTCTCTAAAACTACTGAACGGATTTGCACCAAATCACAAAAAGCACACTTTTGAGCTAGCTTTCTGCTAAATTTGGTGTAATTCCGTCCAGCAATTCGGGCTGTATTCGTTTTTAAAATCCCTATGGGAATTAACATGGGAAAAATGCATTTTGGAATCCCCCTTTTTCTCCGTCCCTGCTTGACATATCACCTCAAAACTTTCAACACTGAAGCTGAACTGAGCATCCTATTAGTTGTGAAACTTTGTGAAGATTTGTCAAATGGTGCCAAAGATAATGGCAAAACCAAAAATGCTCTTCCTATGGAAACTGGGTCCTAACTATACTGGCAACCACTTGTAGGTTTTATATATATATATATATATATAAATATAAATATAAATATATTTATATACACGTTACACTTTACACTTTAAGGCACTGCTGGCATAAAAAATTCTGATGCAAAGGTACTCTTAAATAATGTACATTGTCATGACTTTCGATTTATTGTCATGCGAGATAAAGGCGTAAGATATGGTGTAATTTTCTAGACAATGGGCCCGTTTTACTAAAAGGAAAAGTATTACATTTACTTCTATGCTCAGATGCTGATTTACTTCTGTTTGGAATTTCCGAATTTCTATTGTAATCAGCAGTGAATGCTGTGCCTGGCTCAGATTTTTCTGAAGATCCCATTCAGAATCATGTGATTTAAAAAATGTTTTCCATACCTCCGTGAACTGGACCACTGCTAGTAAACTTACATGTGTTACTGAGTTTACTTTTATGAATAGACCCCAGTAACTGTTCAATAATGTTTTCTAAAGCACATTCGCGGGAATATTTACGAGCTTCCTGGGCCACCGGAGAGTCACTTTTTGTGATGCTCCGGGGGCGCAGATTATAAATTCATACTAATAATTCATATCAATGAGGCCACGCAAAGCCACTATGCTTGGCTTTGGATGCCTCATAGATATGGAGTAAGGCAAGGCAAAGCAAATCGCTGTGTTGCCTCACTCTGCACTCGGGAGGTATTCAATGGGCTTTGCGGTGGGTTTTCCCATGCAACACCCATGGATTTTGGCGCTGCCCCAGAATTACAAAATCATGTAAACCTGAGGAAGCGCCAAATCCTTATGCCTCCTGAGGTGAGGCGTAACGAGGAGAAATATCTTTATTTCTTCTCTATTTGTGCTGCACATGGTGCAAGAGTGTCTATGTTGGCGCTAGGCTGCCAAAACTGCACCAGCGCAGGGAGAAAGAACAGGAATGCCCAAATTGCATACATACAGTGCATTCCTGCCTTTCACTTTGGCGTAGGGCAGTGCAGCAAGATGACTTGCTGCGCTGCCCCATGCTAAATCCCAGTAAATAAGGGCCTTGTTTACTAATAGTGGGTTCAAAAAATAAGATGTAACACATTTTGTGGTGTATTAGGTGTTAGGGACTGCTGCAGTTCAAGGGGCATCTCATATCCAGTCTAGGTGGGTCTATAGGGGGAGATCATGCAGCGCTGGGGGCAGGAACTCTCACTAACGTGGGCTTCTTTACTCATAGATCCGTGCTCATTAGGGCTGGAGTTTATTGAGATCAGCTCAGTATTGGTGTGTTGGCACTGATTGCCAAAGCTCCTCATTTGAACTGAGACTGTGACATGTCTCCCAGTCCAAGATATCCAACCGGGACAGTGATGTATCAAAACATTATGGGGGCCCCCTGCACAACATGGAGAGGTGGCTGTGAGACTCCCATACCTCAGATACTCATAGACTTGGGTTGAAAGGGGGCCCCTGTAGGGTGAAGGACCTCCTGAGCCTCAGGGGCTGCAGGGCCCTATGTTACACCCCAAACCTCGGTTCTCGTTATTCAATAACTTCTATACAGTGACGTAACAAAACTTTAGCCCCCCCCCGCAAAGTACATGGAGGGGGTCCACGCTCCAGACCCAGTAAGGAGCTTTCAGGCACTGCCCGTGCAGAGTGCCAAAGGGGGGCCCCTGGAGCTCGCCCCCCCTTCGCACCGCGGGGGCTTCGGGGGCTATTGTTATGCCGCTGCTTCCATATACCCTAGCACAGCCACTTATAGCTATTTATTTTTTTTGTACACTGATACGGTTTCTTGGTTATCTGAAGCAGTATTTGTGTGAGACCTTGACACTGCTGTCATTGTTTGCCAGGCAATGCTTCGTGTTGGTGTGTTTTGCTTTGCTCATGGTAGGTCTGTCACGCAGCTTTCCCCACCGCCTACACCGTATTTGTTTTCTTGCTGGTTGAGCGAGTTCAGGGCCAGACTGGGAACCAAAACCGGCCCTGGCAAAGTGCTCTGCCGGCCCCCCAGGGGGTTAGGGGTGCGGCCGAGCTGTTTGCCAGGGCCGGTTTCGGCCGATTTTGTTACGGGGGCCGATATTGCAGCTATGCAGCAAAAACGGCCCTGTAACAAAAATGGCCCCCCAGGGGGCCAAAACCGGCCCCCACCCTGGCGGCCTACCGGGGAAACGCCCGGTGCCCGCTATGGCCAGTCCGGCCCTGAGCGGGTTACTTCTATTGTTCTCCTTGTTGTATTTTGCCTTGATAAAAGAACGATGAGTAAAAAATGTTAACATTTTTAATATCCTGACTTGCATGCGTAAAGTTAACAAAAGAGTAGTCCCGGGCGAAATTTAAATAACGTCCGGATTTTTCACGTAACTTCTGGAATTTCACAATACGCAACACTGATGAAATTATGGCATGTCATATAACTATATGCCAACATTTTACTGTAAGTACGTGGGAATAATGCGAAAAGCCAAAACACAATTGGCTTTTGCTCATTCCACTTGTTTTTTTCACCTTTTTTTTTTTACTGAGAAATGCATCCTCACATCAATAACTGACACAAGGACTCATTTCACGCTAAAATATAGGGTAGAATGATTTATCCGCATGGTGCGTAAATAACAGCATTTCCCATAATCTTCTGGAAATTTTGCATATTTATGCAAATCAAATTACTCTACCTTCACACGTCCCTCCAGTGTTACCTTTCTGTATGAATGCCAGAATATGTCTGTGTTTATATACATGGGGGCAGATTTACAATTAACTAACGCAGCACGGCGCAGCAAGTCATTTTGCTGCGCCATGCTGCGTTAGTTTGGAAAGCACAGGGATGCGACATATTTACAAGAATATGTCGCATCCTTGTGCTTCCCCTGCGCTGGCGCACAAACTGCAGCCATGCGCTGGCGCAGGCACCCTTGCACCATGGTGGAAGGATGCCTGCGTCGTGGGAGATTGTTTTTGTGCAGGAAGGGAACCTTCCTGCACAAAAACAATCACTACAACCATTTTCCTCTTTCAATGCGTGCTGCAGAATGCAGCACGCATTGAAAGAGGAAAACGAGGAGAAATGAAAACATTTCTCCTCGGTAGCTCTCCCTACGCCACCTCTAGGGTGGCGTAGCTTCAAACGCATCTCCAGAGTTACGATTTCTCGTAATTCTGGAGATGTGTCTTGTTCCATGGGTGTTGCGTGGGAACACCCACAGCAACACCCATGGAACGCCCCTTCACCGCAAAGTGCTGCGTGTGAAGGGGCCGTATTTAAGGAGAGGAAAAGTCACGCAGGGTGGCTTTTCCTCTCCTTGTAAATATGGAGCAGCCCCCTGCGCCACCAGTACGTCACAAAAAGTGACGTACTGGTGGCGCAGGGGGCTTGTAAATCTGCCCCATGATCTGTAAGTTCACAATGCATAAATTAAGTGCCACTGAAAGTGTATATGAATTAGCAAATTGTTGTAAGTTAAATGCG
The DNA here is from genome assembly GCA_963921515.1 of Calotriton arnoldi. Taxonomy (NCBI): domain Eukaryota; kingdom Metazoa; phylum Chordata; class Amphibia; order Caudata; family Salamandridae; genus Calotriton; species Calotriton arnoldi. Next base: position 385,466 of record CAWUFW010010301.1, read on the forward strand.
GAGTCATCATTTAGGAATTGCTTAAGCGGTAGATTTTTGGGAACTATTGTGTATTTGGTCCAGAGCAAATAGTAAATCAGTAGTAAGTTACCTATATAATGTATTTATGAGTGGTCTGGGATTGTAACAATGGTGAAAAGACAAGTGAATTACTGTGTTTGTTAGATTAACCCTTCTGCCTTTACCTTACTTCCCTTAATACTTAAAAACAACAGTGCAATTGTCTCTAGTACACGGATATTAGGTGGGTCTCTGGTGTTTGCTGTGCAGAATGTGAATATTTAATTTAAACGGGTGATCTCAGCCCACTTTCAAGCAAACACAATACATAGTGAAACTCAAATGGAGTTTGCAATATATAGTCTTCCCTCTCAAGGTTCCTACTACAGTGGCTTTTGTGACTTCTTCCCTAAACTATGACAGTGAACCATTTCTGCGGATTTCAAACTAAGGTTCAGTGTATTTCTGCACCACGACCATTTCAATCTTTTAATCTCTTTTTTATTGATAGAAACCAACATTACACATTAAGACATATCTGCAACATTACATCACTTACAAGACTATTATACATTACTTAACCCAGCATGCACTACACTCAACTTTAAGGAATCATAGTTGAACTCAGATGTCAATATAATTTGAGTCCAGTAAAAAGGGGTAATATGTTACCAATCCCAAAATACAGGCGGTTAAAACCATTGTGTAGTGTAAGGTGGGTCCAAATATTCAGGTAGGCCCCATTGAGCCCATTATGTGGGGGGCATCATTTTGCCTCAAGCCACTGAAATGAACCACAGTAGTTTACACTTTCTCAATTTTGTCTGTTTGTGGAATTCTTTTGCGGACTCTTCCCGAGTCAAAGTAAAGCTCTTTTACCAGCAGAGCACATTAAGCATGGAGGATTGAGCAATGTTGCAATCCCCTAATTTTACACTCTCTCTTAAATCTACGTAATGCTTTTGTCATACGGCTTGTACCTTTCCGGTCAAACTGTGCGTTTGTTGGGCAACATAAACGGCAGGATTGTTCCAGACTGATTCCTTGCACACCCTCAGGATATGTTGGCTTATAGTCCTGCTAGTCCACAGTGCACCATCTGCACCCCTGACCTCACAGGGTAACAAATATTTGTGAAACGTCAGATCATGACGACCCAGACTCGCCAAGGAAATCATGGTAACAGACCTAGAAGCCTTTCGGTCAGTCGCTTATGCATACCCAAAGAGATACACAAGAAATACACAACATGATGTTTCAATATTTATTGAAGCATTGTGATTCTTGAGTAAAATACGTGTGCAGCAATGAATAATAGAAGGAAACAGAATAATGTGGTTAACATTATGAGAATGGTGAAAAAGATGAACAATTCAACCATTTTGCAGATTACACAAAACTATATGCTCACATACAAGTACTGTAATATAGTGTACTCCTACATAGCACATTCTACAAAGCATGTCTAAGGTGAGTGGATCTGCCAAATCCCTATCCGGGTGGTCTAACTCCCCATTACCTGTGGGTGAGTCAGTGAGCTACCCGTCTTGGTGTAGAGTTGGACAGCATCCCTCGCATGAGGTGACAGGAATCAGCTGAACTGGAACTCTCAGTGCAAGCAAAATGCTCCTCTGAATGAACAAAGGCTTGATGTCATATATATAATAACATCCTCCATGTTGTCATGCCGAAACCCCAGTCTGGCCGTTATTTGTTTGTTCTATTATGATAGTTCTGTCGGCAAGCTGACAAAAACAAATACCAACATCTTGTATGCTGAACTTAGCCCTTGTACAGAATGTTCAAGGTGTCCTGATGGAGTGCCTACGAAATGGTGTTGTAAGCAAACTGAGTTCGAAGAATGTTTTCCCATATGTGCATGCAAATTAATGTGTGTCAAAAGTCATTGTGTTTAGGGAGGGAAGGCAACTTAATGTGTGCATGCAAAATGCGATGTCTTAACCGGGTCTCTATCCCTCCACATGACACTTTATTCTTCATCATTGTCCAAATGCTCAAGCTTGGAAAAAGTGGGATCCACCATAGTTCAATTTTCGCTTCCTTCTTGCACTGTTTCCAGCAGCATGTAGTCCCCTCAATCAATTGACCCTAGTTTTACCAAGGCTATGATCACTCCTGGTTTTCTCATTCTAGGGCACTTTGAAGGCCAATAATAGCACTTGGCAGTTCAGTATGATCCAGCACAACAGCAACGTTCCATACAACAGCAACGTTTTCAATTACTGCTCGCAGTTCACTGTGTTTTACTGATGAAGGAGGACCTTCAACCAGCATTTGTGAACCCCCCCATGCATTGCTTAGTGCTTCAACTTTTGTCTCCATCTTTAAGGTAATTCCAAATGCACGCTGCTGAAGACCCCTAGCCAGCTGTATGGAACATTCCACAGTAGCTCAGTATTGTTTCAGAGACTCCAATCTGTATTCTGCCCTTTCTACTCCTGTTCTAATTGTACCTACAGATAAGGTTTGGCTTTAGTTGTAGCACCCTTGATTGGCATTTCAATATTCTCTGTTTTCTTGAGCATGTCTTTGTGTAGGATTAAGATAAACTTTGACAGGGCTCTTTGCCTCCATTTTTAACTCCAATTTCTCTTCAAAGGCTTGCACCAGCTTTGTCCTGCGCTTGAAAAATTCCTTCTAGTCTCTTCTTTTTTTTTCTTTTTTGACATTGTTCAGTTTCAGCTGGCCTACCTGGCATCCATCCACTATGTAACCCTGATTCTCAGTGTTTCTCCTTTACTCTTTTGTTCCTACAGAGGGGTTGCAACGGGTTTCTGAGTCACTTCTTTCTCTGGTCTTCCAATCTCGACCAGCATGAAACCATTTACCATGAACATCAGTCACAACTGCAGTATCCCTTTTATTCTCCCAGCCAATATCAACAAAAAATGGTTTGACGTTGAGTAATGTCATCTGGTGCTGATGTAAAACGCTCCTATGCCCTTGGGCCCAGCTCGAGCTATATAAAACTGCAAAAAACTAAAACTAAAACTAAAAGAACATCAAAAGTCTACCACACTCCCATGCCCTGCGATCCACACAATGCACAAGTTAAAACAAGGCACCTCCAGAACTCTGTGGCAAACAGTGGCGGCTGCTAGCTGGGTAAATCGGTGGGGGGATAAAAAATAAATAAAAACGTACCTGTATCCTGACGTCCGCCGCCTCGCTGCCGCTTCAGCTCCAGCTGCCGACATGACGATTACCGCACAGGCTTCCAGAGTGCCCTGCGCAAATCCAGATCCTACTCTCATGCTGGTATTACCCAGCATGAGAGTAGCGTAGGGATTGGGTGGAGCGGGCTGGTTCCACGCTCCAGCAGGGTCTGGGAGCCTGTGCTCCTGAGCCCTGTGGATATCTCCAAGCAATAGCTTGGAGATATCCAAGCGCGCATGTCGGTTTGGCCGGCCGTGGACCACCAATCCTCCTGCTGCCGGAAGCTCCGTCCTCAAGACTCGGCGGAAGCTCCGGAGTAAAATATAATGATAATAAAGCAGTTTTATTAACTGCTTTATTAGCATTTTATTTTACGTGAGTCTGCGGGTTCCCGCAGTGGGGCGACGATCCTCCGCCATAGCGGAGAAGCCGCCCCTGCGGCACTGGCACACAACATCGTCCTTAGGATAACTTCTGAAACAATTTTGCATCTCCACATACGGTGTGACTTGCAAAGACCACACACCCTTTCAAAGACCTCACAGCCCCTGTCACCTTCTCCCCCGGTCTCTGTAACATGGCACAAACACATTCAGCAGTAACTGCCTCGTTGCGAAATTGCTGTTCATGCTTTCATAAGAAGCGATCAAGTGACATGTCTACGGAAGAGACCGAGCTTTGAGAGGCAAAGAAATCACAGTGAATCCGAGCAAGGAAGTAATATTCAATTTCTTTGCCCATAAATAGCTGTCCGCCCACATCTTCGGGTTATTGGGCAGGAGGGAGAGCCTGGGAACCCATGAAGGAAAGTGGCTTTTCTGCTTCGTAATATTAGTGTCGGAAGAAATGATTTCTTCACAGATGAAATTGTAGGAGGTGACAGTCTTGCGCGCTAAGATTTAATTCATGGGGGTGATGTAGAGGAGGGGGCAGGGAAGAGAGGGGGCGCTACACTTTAAAGGCGAAAGAGGTGGAATGCTGGTTCTTCGATGAAAAGAAAGATGTGCTGTAAGGAGCTTCCAAGCTTCCAACAGCTGGACCCTATCCTTGGGATGACAAATAAAATACATTCTTTCATATTCAATTTGGCATGTGATGATTACTGTCATTGCAGTAGGATGGTACGATTCAACTTTGGCCTAGATAGTGACACTGTGTGACCTTGGAGTTACTGGGGGGCAGATTTACAAGCCCCTTGCAACACATTTGCGCCGCCGTTGCATCACTTCTGTGATGCAGCGGCGGCGTAAACCATGCGCCACGTTGTGACTTATTTACAACGTGACGCATCTAGGGAGATGCGTCACGTTGTAAAGTCCTGCGCCACATTAAACCTGACGCAGGTTTAATGTATGCAGGGTGGGCGTTCCGTCGGAAAAAGCCTCGTAAAAGTGACGCAGTGAAATCTACAAGATTTCACTGAGTCACTTTTCAGAGGCCACTGCGACAAAACCATACGCCTGTGGCAGAGCACGTTAGGTATGGGCGGTCCCTGAACATTGGTGGAGTTGTGTTGCGCTTGCGAAACGACTCCAGCAATGCGCCCCCCTAACGCCATCAGATGCGACACGCATCTGTCTATCCCTGTGCCATGGTGCGCCACATTGTAAATGCGACGCATCCGTGGTGGCGCAAGGGTAGAATTGCATGTCGCATCGGTACTGGTGCATCCCTGCTAATATGCAGGGATGCGCCAGTCCTTGTAAATCTGCCCCTCTGTGTTTTAATTCAGTGGTTTTTAACCTTTTGAATTTTGTGGTCACCCACTTAATCATTACTGGAACTCGGGGACCCCAATGAATCATAATTTGAATCTGGGGACCCCACCAAGTCATTAGTGGAAGCCGGCGACCACAGCCTAAGCATTTTCGATAACTTGAACCGCAAAACAATATCAAATAAATACACAAATGATAAAACGATTTATTTATTTGCAAACAAACATAAAAAAATCAACATTTAAATTTTAATAGGAAGGTTGGAGCTATTCTATTTATGTACACTTTGCTAATCTTTTAGTATTATTTATTTTCTAAGCAGTTACAGATTCCCTGAGGAGCGTTCGCGGACCCCCAGGGGTCCCCGGACCACAGGTTAAGAACCACTGCTTTAGTTAATCAGTTGAGATTTAGGAGGAATTACATCACAGTTTTACCCAAAAAGAGAAATAGTGTATAACAGCCAAAGCAATATTAATACCAATTTGCTAATGTGCTATGTACCTCTTGTAGTGCATTTGTGCAATGGTAGGGGGTCTCCCTCAGATGCCATTTATAGAAACACAACTTAGCATTTAACAACACCTCATAAACCTCATAGCCAACAAGTTATGAACTGGCCCTGCGCTGCTATTAGAGCCTTAGAATAATGAAGATTATTATGCTTGACGAGCTGTTTATTGAAAATAAATGCACAATTTCCCTTTAACTGGCTAATGAAGATGAATAACAGAGAGTGGAGAGGGGAAATGCTCAAAGCAGTGCCCTGAATTGAGCAGAAGCATCAAATATAAGAAGCAAAACTAAAAACCGAGACTCGGAGGATCCAGAACCTTTAATAAACCCCTAAACAACACCAACACTGTGATCAAGAACTGAACCACAAACATGGCCCAGAGAGATCATGTCATATTCTTTTTATTTTTCCTGGTGTGCTACTGACTGAACCGAGCTTATCAATTTATTTCAAGTGGCAAGTGGAGACATACACCAAAGGGGAGGGAAACTTAGCTCCCCAACTCGGCAATGAATAAAAACCAAAGCCAGATAAGCCAAAATAAAATTCCTTACAATGACCTTAGAAGTGGGACAACGCTTCATATGAGCACCCAGGAAGGATAAAGAATATAGGTCAGGCATACTATCCACTATGAACGTGGAGCATGGAAACGCATCAAAATGAAGCTGGTCAAGCTACTAGGTTCCAATAATAATCTTAGAGTGAAGCAACCTCCCTTAATCACATTGAACAAAAACAAACCCCACCACAAAACCACATGGAAACAGATCTCTTACATATCATGCATCGAAAGACAGAACTACCAGCAGGACTAATGGGATAAAAAGCCTCCTCCTCCGATGATCCAGAACAAGAGCAACCATTAGCATAATTGCAGAAAAAGAATGTGAGGGTAAATTTTGAGGAGTCCCTTGGAAAATGGAGGTTACCATCAGTCGTGGCCCGTGCAGGTAAGAGCAGTGGGGCGGTTGGACTGGGTTGGGGAGGGATTCGACAGACGACCACGAGGGAAAATGAAATAAATAATTATTTTCCCCTGGTCGTAGTCTGTCGAAATACCACCCACCCAGCCCCACTGCTCTTACCTGCATGGACCGCGGCTGGATACCATGCCTGGACTATAACAATCAGAGATTTTTGCCACTTGTATCCTAGGGCTTAACCTTACAATTGAACCGAAGACTGAAAGCCATAATACCCTTTTGTACTTGTTTCTCAGGTTAGTGTGTTCAAGCAGTAGAGGGCTTACTCAGGGATTCAGACCTCCGTAAACATTCCAATGTAATTTAATAAATCATTCTATCTTCGGTGCTTTAACTTTAAACTCAAAATTGTACATAAATATCAGAAGGTGTCAATTATTACTCTGTAAAGATGTAACAGCTCTCAGGGAAGACTTTGGCTGTCTCTTTAGACAGATCTCAATGATACCCTCAGCACAAAGCAACTACTATCTGTGGGACTCTACCAAGGCCTCTAAGATGGCTGATGTAGTGTGGCTGACATGGTATCTGCTGATGCCCAAAATCATTCTGTCCACAACTGGATGAGTTACCCCTTCAGTATCTTTTTCCATTCATACACAGTACATTTTTGTCATTTGGAGTCTTGTTAGTGCAGGCCGTCCCTTGGGAGCACTTAGACTGGCACGATCCACCAGGTGGAGATAATAGTGTCTCCTCCTCAGGCACACCGACATGGTCATGGTCTGCGACTGTTGCACCTGTGTAACGGCTCAAGAATACAGCAGCAGCTCTAGTATGGTTTTAAGAGGAGGATATGTGTTGAAGATGGAGACCACACAGACGCCGGTAAGTGGTGGAAATAAGTATTTATTGAGAGCGATGAGGAGAGAGAGCGGACGCCTCCAAGCCAGCACAATAACTGACTTGGAACCGAACGCCTCTCAAGTCAAGAACCTAGAATGCAGTGACAAGAACGAGGCATAGTGTTCTATAAACACTAGACCATGTATAACACATCTTCTTCCTTTCCTATAATAGCAATATACATAAAGAAACAAGGAGCAAAAATTAATTACAAACAAAGTCTTTTAAATAAGCTGGTTGTCTGCGAGGCCTGAGCAGACGTAAGGATGTTGATGCGTCACCTTCGGTAGCACTGGAGGAATTAGCTCCCAAGGGAATTATGGAATCCCCCCACGGTAGAGCCCGAGAAGCCCCGAAGCCCCAACGTCTTGTGCTAACAGGTAACCACTATTACCAGTACCTTCAGAACCTCCCGGGCTGAAAGGGACTCTGAAATTTCTTGTACAAAGCCACTCTTCGAAAATTCCAACACTCTCCATTGTTTAGGATAACTCCATGCTTGAGAATTTTTCTTATGGTGAAAGGACCTCTAAACTTAGAAAGTCCTCTCCCGATTCTTCCAGATTTGACCTTAACCTGATCGCCCACCTTCAACCCACACCTAGAAACATCAAAGTCATCCACCATATCTTGAGGATGTTGAGGGGTGACTAAGCGTCTCATCCATGAAGGCATCATTTTGCCACTCAAAGGCCTACCCCTCAACAATTCAAACGGGGACTTTACCCCACTGCCATGTGAAGTTGAGCGATAGGCCCATACCATGTCATCAACTAAGTCTCGCACCACTTTCCCACTGACCGTAGCCATCTGAATGATCCCCTTAACTACTCTGTTTGCTCTCTCACATATGCCATTTCCCTGAGGATTATAGAGAGCCGTGCGGTGATGAGCTATGCCACATCTCTTTAAGAATGTTTGCATTTCTTTAGAGATTAACTGAGTGCCATTATCGGTGATAAGTGTGGATGGTATACCCTCCTCTTTAAACACTCTCTCTAGAAATGTTATGGTGCGCTCAGTAGTGATATTGTTAGTGAATTCAACAATGAGCCATTTAGAGAAAACATCAATAACTACTATGGCAAATCTGTCATCTTCACACATCTCACCCATAGGGCCTATAAAATCCAAGCAAATAGTATGCCAAGGAAGTTTGGGATTCTCTATATGTGTCTCACCTGATTTTTGGCCAATTTTCAACCTCTTTTCACCTTCTAAGCACAAGGAACATTTCTCCAACCACTCCACAACTTGAGAATCTATCCCTGGCCACCAAAAATGATTCTTCAAACGACGCTGCGTAAGTGTCTGTCCCAGGTGTCCTTCATGTGCCAACCCGAGCAACTTTTCCCTAATGCCGAAAGGCGGAATAAAAATTTCACCTTTGACCAGAACATACTCCCCACACAAGGACAGTTCATCCAAGATTTTGGCGTAAGGACGCACTGAAACTGGAAGACAACTCTCTCTCCGGGCCCCTGATTTAACTAACTTAGCCACTTCCATTAACGTGTGGTCTTTTTGCATCTCATGTTCCCAATCCTTGGCACTAAAGGTTCCTTCCCCGACCACAACTACATCCTGCACTGAGGCGACAGCAATATCATCCTCTAAAATAGGTGTCATGCCCGTGGTGGTACGCCAGTCGACAGACAACCTGGAGAGACAATCAGCCTGTATGTTCCTCCAGCCCTGAATGTACTCAACCTGGTACTGAAAGCTCTGGAGTTTGGCTGCCAACTTGACCAACCTTGCCGAACCTTTACCAGTCCCTCCAGGGGATAAAACCTTTACTAGAGGTTTATGATCTGTCTTTAGCGTAAATCTCGTTCCCCATAAGTAGGTCCTGAAGTACTCAACTGCCCATGAGGCAGCTAAAGCCTCCTTTCTATTACCGAGTAGTTCTTCTCTGAGTCAGTCAAAGTCCTTGAAGCGAAAGCTACTGTTCTTTCCACCCCAGCCTTACTCTGAGAAAGTATTGCCCCAGCCCTGTGGAGCTAGCATCAACTGTAAGGATGGAGTTGGAGTGAACATCAAAGGGGGTTAGAACATTTGCATTGCAAATTTCACTCTTTATGTTTTCAAAACATTCACGATGAACATCCTTCCACTCAAAACTAACACCTCTTTTGAGCATTGCACGTAAGCATGCTGTCTTATCAGAAAAGTTTTTACAAACTTAGAGTAGTACTCTATTAAACCCATAAAAGAACGAAGTTGGTCTTTATCCACTGGAGAAGGAGCAGATCTTATAGCTTTACACAAATCCTCTTTGGGACGGATGCCCTCTGCGCTGATTGTGTACCCCAAATATTCTACTTGTTCTACCATAAATTTGCATTTGTCCTTCCGCAGAGTTAGACCTGCCTTGTTAAGAGTGTTGAGTACCACCTTCAAAATTGTATTATGTTCTTCAACTGTCTGGCCGTAGACTAAAATGTCGTCTTGAAAATAGATAGTATTACAAATCCCCTTAAAAAGGTCTGACACCAAACGTTGGAAAACACTTGCGGCTGAGTTCAAACCGAAAGGTAGACGTGTGAACTGAAAAGTACCCTCCGGAGTTATGAATGCCGTCATCTGCTTTGAATCCTCATGGAGTTTGATCTGGTGGTATGCACTGCGTAGGTCGAGTTTTGAGAAAAATGTTGCCCCTTGAGTGTGGTAACGAGCTCAGTGATATTGGGAAGAGGAAACAAATCTGCTACCACTGACTGATTCAAGGTGCGCAAGTCCACACAGAATCTCAATTTCCCATCGGCCTTCTTCGTAACGACTACTGGCGAAATCCAGGGAGATGCTTCTACTACTTCAATAACACCAGAAGAAAGCATGTCTTTAATGAGGCTCTTAACCTCCTCTCTCACCACAATGGGAATCCGTCTGACTTTATGTTGGACGGGAGTGCGCCTTTTTGAGGACAATTTGGTGGACATACCCTTTAAGTAGACCCAATTCATCCCTAAACACAGCATGAGCCTCCCCCAAAATATGGTCCAAACTTTCATCTTGCACCACCATTACTTGCATAGGTGCTCGTGGGTTAACAATAATATGTAAGTCATATTGGTGCACCCATCCTAAAATGGGTGGGCCATGGTCAGCAACATATACTTTACCATGGATGGACCGCTGCGAAAAACTTATATTAGCTTCAAAATCTCCTAAAATATCAATAGTCTCTCCTTGATAACCCCTGGAGAGATATCTTTAGGTAATAGACTTTTATGACCCCAGGTTTCACTCACTAAGCATTTGGGAAGAATGGTGTATTTAGACCCAGTATCCACCATCAACATTACCTCCCGCCCATCGATTATAAAACTTGCTTTGGGTCTGTTCATTCTTTTATCTTCGTCAGACATCTCTTCTTGAGAAACAATGACTAAAATCTTATCTTTATCCATATTACTCATGGTATCGCTCACCACTTGAACACTGGCAAAACTCTGGGAATTTTTGCTTCTACACATTCGTGCATAATGCCCCACTTTCCCACATTTAAGACACTCTTGACTGGAAGCAAAACAAAACTTAGAATCCGAGTTATGTAAATTACTCCCACATCTACTGCACATCCTACCGCTGACACTCCTTTGGTTCACCCCTACCCTCGCAGTAGACCCCTTCTTGAAGAACTTTCCTTTGTTCTTCACAACAGAAACGCCATAGTCCTCTTCATCCTTTCGTTCGTGGACAGAAACCTCATTTATATCAGTACTGTAATTCCTTTTTCAAGCTCCTTCATGCATCCCTCAGACTGCTCTATGACTTTCGCCAAATCAATAGCAACTTTTAAATTAGGGTTTTTAGCTGCCCACAAACGTTCTTGTATTTTCTTGTTACTACATTGGACTATCAATTGGTCCCTTATTAATTCCTCATTCATGGCGCCAAAATTACATTTTACAGACATTTCGCGCAACCTTGACACAAAATCATCTATGGACTCCCCATCCTTTGATGTTGAGTGTAGAACTTGTACCTATTGAGAACTAGGTTCTCCTCCTTAGTATATCTAGATTCAAGTCTACACACTGCTTCTTGATATTCGTCGGGTACTGGTTGACCATTAGCTTGGAGTGCTTGAGGGAGAAATTTAAATACCCTTTGGCCTTCCTTCCCTAAGATACTCAACAGAATTGCTTTCTTCCTTTTGGCCGGAAACTCCTGCCCATCTAAAGCTTCTAAGTAATTTTGAAACATAGGGTACCAATCTTCCCAAGCAATATCAGGAGTACCAGGTTGCGCTAGAAATGTAGGTGGTAAAGCTACTGTAATTTGAGATGCCGCCATGTTATTGTATTAGACAATGAGAACCCCTAGAAACTCCCCAGGTAGCAACTGATTGTAAAAATCACCTATCAAACCCAAGATATTATACCCAATTGAAGTTCCACTGGAGAGTGTGAAGGATAGATATCACACAGGTAATATGCAGCAGACGTGCATATCATCGATGAAGTCGTAATGAGGGTTATTACTTGTGGTAATTAAAAGTATCATGTGATTTGGCATAAAGTCCACTTGACTGCAGCCTGTCCTAGCTTGCTGACAGACAACGTGGTAAAAATAAAAATAGTCTTCCCAGAATGAAAGCTCATCCACTAAGAGACTAACTTCTTTAAGCACCTGCTGCTGTGATGATTATAGCTTCCATCCGCTTACCGCTCAGCCACCATGAAGACTGCTTACTCTAAACACCTGTTTCTGTGGTGTTTTGCGCTCGCTGCGGTGATTCTCCGGACTCGGTGCTGTTGTTGCTATGGAGACGACTGGCTGTGGTGAAATTCAAAATGGGCGCCGACGTGGTGTCAACGTGTGACGTAGGCAGAGGATCTTCTCGCGTTAGCGTGGTCAGCTGACGCTCCTGCCGTTCCAAGAAACCCTCGCCCGTCAAAACACTCTCCACCGCTGGGGTGACGTAGGCAAGAATCGCGTTGCTAGGCGACCCTCCTTCAGTTTCCGTTTACAGCAATGCTGGGCCTGAATGTGACTCTTCACCGTGTATTCCGCTGGGGAATGACAGCTCTAGGGCAAATTCTGTCCCCTCCGCTCTCTTTAATGCTCCCCGTGTGCTCCATTTGCGCTCCCGTGTGCTCCAGGCTGTTCAATATTTGCGCATCGCTTCTTGGGATATCCACCGAAAGCGCCAACACTGCCGAGAGTTCTCCCAATGTGCGTGGGGTCCGTTGACCGATCGTCGCCAAATTGTTGAAGATGGAGACCACACAGACGCCGGTAAGTGGTGGAAATAAGTATTTATTGAGAGCGATGAGGAGAGAGAGCGGACGCCTCCAAGCCAGCACAATAACTGACTTGGAACCGAACGCCTCTCAAGTCAAGAACCTAGAATGCAGTGACAAGAACGAGGCATAGTGTTCTATAAACACTAGACCATGTATAACAATATGCAGTGCCCACTCCCAAAACACAGCACCCAAACATGCTAGACACCACCCCCCCACCCCACCCCCACAAATCTCAGCAGTGAGACTATTGGGCCTGTTGAAGTTCTATCTGATATTGTAGAGCCTATTATTTAAGTCTTTGCATAAGTGACCATGTAATGTGGTCAAGATTCTCGAGCACCCTGAGACTTCTTAGCACTCAATCACCTCCGCAGAACTCAATGTTCTATGCCGCCCTTGGGATACAGGTGCACAAATTTGCAGTTCACCCTGCAGTGACACTTCAGGGTTCCAGGTTGGAAGGGTGGCACATGTCTTTCCCTAAATTGTAGAGGATGACATCAGTTTTACAAGTTATGGCTCCTTAAGATTAGCAATTTTCCCAAGCTAGGAGACCTCCAATGCCCCCCTGAGCAGTCGTCAGATCTCTCTCTTGAAGAAAGGTCAAGCCAACCTTTCCTGGCAGGGTTAGTTGAACTCCCCATGTTATTGGTACTTAATATTTTAGGGGCAGTTGTCTGTAGTTACCCAACAGTGGAACACAGTGAGTTTCCCAGTCACTACTAGTGTGAAGATTCCAGATTCTGGGAGAGAAATCTTAGGACATTTGCTGGCAGCTTCTATGACATGTTTACAGCAAAGTTCTAAACAGCTTTTATGTATTCCAACAGTCAGCTCAAGACCAGCTTTGAGCAGTTCCTGAACCTTTGCACATTCCACTTAGAATAGTCACTGCAAATGTATTTCTTTTTAACTAAAACAATAAAAATATTTGAACAAAAAAAAAAAGAATAGTCCAGCCATGGTCTTTGTTGTCAGGTGTTAGTATGAAGATGGGGAGGAGCTGAGAATCTCCAGTCAGGAGAGGCCAAAAAACAAAGGTACAAAAGACAGAGGCTGCCCCACTTAACTCCTTGTTACCTTGTGGAGTGGCGGTGGTATCCATTCTAATGAACAGTGTGTATCTCTTGGAAATTGATGCCGGCGTAAGAGTCTACTTAACACAGTGGGACAGGATGTGGCAGGGAAAGTTCCCCAAGCTACAAATGGACCATCTGGCTCCTCTCCTCCTCGTCCAAAGTCCAAAATTTTAACTTACTACAAAGCTGTGAAGTCGGTAGTCGCACCCCAGAAGAGACATAAACGCCAAGAGCAGCAAGTAGTTTGGTTTAATGGAACCTCATCCAACAACTTATTCAATTGACATAAATGGAATCTTCAGGTAAGATGACATCAGAGTTCTAGTATGATATAACAAAGCTCACCTTCTAAAGGTCTGATACTGTTAGATTTAGAATCATTATTGAAAGATCCTTCTATCAATTTACTTCTTGCTTCTGCACAGTTTTATTTATGTAAAGCCACTCTGCTCAGATTCCAAATTCTACCATCTTTTGTTTTAATAGCATTGTTTAATAACTTCACCACTTCCCCGGGTTCAGTGAATCAAGAACGTTCACATATGCCTGTCGGTGAACAAACTTTGACTAAGTCACCCACTTGCACTTGAGTCAGCTTGGTTTTTCTGACATATCAAACAGTTCTTTTATTTTAGCAATCAAGTCAATCTCTCTTGTTCTCCATGCATCACCGGTAGAAACATTCAACTAATGTTTCCTCCAATACTTCCAACCAGTTACCAGTTTGCTATGCAGTTTCTGCCATGGAATAAATCGGAGACTTGTTGGACATGGCACGAGGCGACAACCTATAACCAATCAATCTCTGTTACAGCTCTTTCTTCCAGTCTAAACTTTTGCTCTTTATATATATATTTACTTTTTCAACGTGCGTTGTATCCATTCCACCATTCCATTGGACTCTGGGTGGTACAAAGAACTTTTCTTGTGAATTATGCCACAACTCTCAAAGAACATTTCTGTCTTTCTGGCAGAGAATTGCACTCCATTGTCAGTTAAGACAGTTTCAGGGAAACTCGGAAAGGGAAAGGCAGAATAATTCCTTCAAGAATCTAATAACCATATAGGTAATATGCCTCACTGAAGTGACTTCTGGCCACCTTGAGCCACAATCAAATAAGGAAAACATGTCTCCACTCTCAAAGGTCCCACAATGTCCTTAGATTTACTCTCACACAGACCACTGGACAGTTCCTTGCAAATAATAGGAGGAACTCGTGTCTTTACAGATTTGTGAATGACCAGACACTCGCCACAATTCCTGACAAATCTCTCCACCTCCAAGTCAATCCCTGGCCACAAGAAGTCTGCACTAAGGCATTCTTTGGTCTTGGAAATCACAAAGGGGCAGATTTACAAGAAACTGACGTATCTGTAGAGATGCGTCAGTTTCCCTGCGTCAGCCTGCGATACCCTTGCACCACCATGGATGCGCCGTCCTTACAATACGGCGCACCATGCCACGAGGATTGACAGATGCGTCAGAAATTCTGATGCATCTGTTGGCCCAAAAGTCACACATTGCTGGAGTCGTGTCACAAGCACGACGCAACTCCAGCAATGCATGTGGAGACCTATACTTATTGTACTGCGCCACTCCTTACGCCTGCTTCAAGCAGGCGTAAGGTTATGACGCAGCGGCGTCCTAGAAGTGGAGCAGTGAAATCTTGTAGATTTCACTGCGTCACTTTTACGAGGCTTTCCTGCATGGGAATGCCCACCCTGTATACATTATACCTGAGCCAGAGGATCTCTTAGGTTATCAATATATCGGCAATGCACACAAGAAGTATCTATACCACTAGTTGAAGAAGATTAAAATATTTTTATTCAATACAGTTAATAAAAAACTTCATATCATCATGTACACTATTGTTTCATTAAAATCAACATATAAATAAAAATGTGCAAAAATACAATAGATGCAATTTAGCAGCAATGATTCAGAACAACATATTTTATTTATATGTTGATTTTAATGAAACAATAGTGTACATGATGATATGAAGTTTTTTATTAACTGTATTGAATAAAAATATTTTAATCTTCTTCAACTAGTGGTATAGATACTTCTTGTGTGCAATGCCGATATATTGATAACCTAAGAGATCCTCTGGCTGTGGATGTTGTTGTATGTGTGAATTGGTGTAGATTATTTCGAAGAAAGACGTTTTTTTATGACTTTTGTCCTGACGGTACCCACTTTCTTCGTGTATTGGGTCCCTCTCATTTACTTGAGATACATTATACCTGACGCAGGTACAATGTGACGCAGGGTTTAACAACGTGACGCATCTCCCTAGATGCGTCACGTTGTAAATTGGCCGCATTGTTTACGCCGCCGCTGTGCTACAAAAGTGACACAACGGCAGCGCAAACGTATTGCAAGGGGCTTGTGAATTTGCCCCAAAGTCTCCTCATGGGCAATTTAGAAAACCTTGTATCTCAGTTTAAATGGAATTAATCTAGTACCTAAGAAAAACGCATTTTCTCTAGTCGACAGCTCATCTTTCACTTCAAAAAATGGTTGTAAATCTTCCTCTACCAATCTTTTTTTAGGTCATATGTCATGTAAATATGTGCTACATTTGCTAAAAACTGTAGGCCTCATTTACAAACTTTTGACCCACGGCAGCGCAGCAGGCCTTCCTGCTGCGCTGCCATGCATCAAAAGAAAAGGGCAGGAATTCACCGTATCTACAAGATATGGTGCATTCCTGTCCTTCTCCCCTGCGCGCGGCGTACAAACAACAGAATGCAGCATGCATAGAAAGAGGAAAAAACTAGGAGAAATAAAAGTATTTCTCCTCCTTGCGCCACTCCTGCGCCTCCCCTGGAGAGGCATAGGATTCTGACACATTCTCAGGTTTACGATTCCTCGTAAATCTGGGAATGCTTCAGATTTCATGGGTGTTGCGTGGGAACGGTGGACAGTCAAAATATCGATTTTTAAATATCGAAGCACAGTTATATCGAGTTTTAAATATCGTAGGGACAAAATATCGAAGTCAAGAATATCTACAACCAGAATATCGAAGTTAAGGTAAGAAATATCGATGTTGCAAATATCGATGTTAGTAATATCGATAGTTAAATTATCGATGTTAATAATATCGATATTTATATGAGTGTTATGTATTTTAGTATGTATTTAATATGTATGTGTTCTATATTTTTTGTTAAGTATTGTACTGTTTTTTTAAAATATATGTATACATTTTTTAGAAATTAGTAATTTTTTTTAAAGTAAATTTTGCGTTTTAGTACCGTAGCGGGTTGTGGGATTATAGGGGAATAGGGTGGGAAGTAATTTAATTATAGTAAATTAAATAATAATTTTTAGGAATTATTAATTGATTTTAATTACATTTTGTGTTTTATTTCTGTAGCGGGTTGTGGGTTTATAGGGGAATAGGGTGGGAAGTAATTTAATTTTAATTAAGTAATTATACATTTTTAATTATTGTTATTAATAATTGATTAATTGTTAATTAGTTATTAATTGGTAATTATTATTAATTGATAATTATTTTATTTGCATTAATTTATTATTGGAGTGGGTTGTGTGTTTTTAGGGGAATAGGGTGGTAAGTAATATATTTGTAACTAAGTAATTAATTAAGAAAAATTGAGTATTGATAATTAATTCTTTGTTAATTAATTTTTAATTGGTTAATATTTTTTATTAAATATTATTTATTGGTATTGATATTTTTCTGTTAATTAATAATTAATTGGTTATTAATTTCTATTAAATATTATTTATTGGTATTGAAAATTAATTTTTTTGTTAGTTAATTATTAATTGGCTCCTAATTTTTATTAAATATTATTTATTGGTATTGATAATTAATTTTTTTGTTAATTAATTATTAGTTGGTTATTAATTTTTATTACATATTTATTGTTATTGACATTTTTTAAATTTAATTATTAATTGCAAATTAATTTGTATTAATTGATTAATTGAAAATTCATTTAATTGTGTGAAATTTTATGTGGAGTGTGTTGTGTGTTTATTGGGGAATAGGGTGGGAAGTATTTAATATTATTAAAGTAATTATTATTTTTGATATATTTGTAGTTTTTTTTTTTTCTAAATTTATTAATAAATCATTATTTAATTACAATATTTATTTCATTTATATGTATGTTATTTTTAACATCTACGTTGTCCAACGCTTTCCCTACTGTTGCACTTACTGGAGTGGGAATAGTAATTTTTACCCCTACGCTATCCAGCGCTTTCCCTACTGTTGCACTCTCTGGAGTGGGAATAGTAATTTTACCCCTATGCTATCCAGCGCTTTCCCTACTGTTGCACTCTCTGGAGTGGGAATAGTAATTTTACCCCTACGCTATCCAGCGCTTTCCCTACTGTTGCACTCTCTGTAGTGGGAATAGTAATTTTTACCCCTACGCTATCCAGCGCTTTCCCTACTGTTGCACTCTCTGGAGTGGGAATAGTAATTTTTACCCCTACGCTATCCAACCCTTTCCCTACTGTTGCACTCACTGGAGTGGGAATAGTAATTTTTACCCCTACGCTATCCAGCGCTTTCCCTACTGTTGCACTCTCTGGAGTGGGAATAGTAATTTTTACCCCTACGCTATCCAACGCTTTCTCTACTGTTGCACTATGTGGAGTAAGTATATCTATATTAATTTATATGTATATGTTTAATTTATTTTAACATTAAGGGCCCGATTCTCATGCGGGTTGGAAAAGCTTCCCGACTGAATCGGTTGGGAAATGGTTTCCGACCCACTCAGATCGGGAGAGTCCGACCGGCGGAGTACGATGGATCTGTATGCTTCCAGATACGATTTGGTTGGACTCCCATTGACTTCAATGGGAGCATATGTTCCTAACCGCATCATAATTGGGCCCTCGGTTGGGAAGACACGTTCCCGATCCGATTTGGAAGGAGCAAAATCCGTTAGGAGGCCTTCCTAACCGCATCAGAATCAAGCCCTAGGTGGGAATGCTTTCCTAACCGCATCAGAATCAGGCCCTTAATGTATTAGTTATTATTTTTATATATCTTTTAATATTTTTAACTATATTTCTTTTAATTATATGTATTATTTACTTAATTTTACATTATTATTAAAACATTTAAAAAAACGATATTTTTAACTTCGATATTTTTGACAACTATATATTTTTTTCGATATTTTTGTACTTACCTTTATGTAGATTGGACTTCGATATTTTTGACTTCTATATTTCTGTGTCGATATTTTTGCAGGTCGATTTTCTGTCCGTCGATATTCTGTCATACATTTGTGGGAACACCCACAGCAACACCCATGGAATACCCCTTACATGCAGTGTTCTGTGTGAAAGGGGAACATATTTACAAGGCCATGAAAAGCCATGTGAAGTGGTTTTGCGTGGCCTTGTAAATATGCTGAGGCACATTGCGCCCCCGGAGTGTAAAAAAGTGACGCTCCGGCGGCGCAAACGTGCCTGAATCTTTTTCCATCTCATTTTCCGACTTATCTTTAGGAATTGCGCATTGCAATACCAGACAAACTCACTCATCAACTCAAACCACATCATCTAAGGACTTCCCATCAGACATGGAACTATAATGTACCAGTGTGAGAAGCTGGCCTGGTATACGATGTACACTTATGTAAGTGGACACCTTGCACCAGTCCAGACAACCCTTATGGTGATTTAAGAGGTCTTAGACAACCTTAGAAAGCTCTCTAAGTGGTAGCTGTGGAGTGCAGCCTTCAGGCTTAGTCCAGAAGGAGTGTAAAGTAGCTTGTTTTACCAGAACGCAATCTTATAGTATAGATTAAGTGAAAAAGAACCACACAAAGTATTTATAAAAATATGCATTTATTATATAATACTCTCTAACACATAGAAATATCTCCTACCCAGAGATATGCACAATGCACACAATACTTCAGCAAAGAAACACAGTAAAGAGCACGAAATACACAGTGGCCCCAGGGGGGGACCAGACCATATACTAAGAAAGTGGTATAAGTACCATGACTCGGGTCAAGACAGTGTTGAGAGGACGTAAAAGTGCTGGGACCCCAAGGAACCACACATGGTGAGTAGATAGGGACCCCAGGGAGTGCGTAGCAGTGTGAGAACATGACTGCGTGCTCCGTACAACTCTACATGTAAGTCGCGGTTGTATTTTTAAAGATTAAGGACCCTTCCCATTGGACCCTGAAGAAACCCTGTGGAAGACAGAAGGTTGGAGAGCCACCCCACCTGTGGATATCCTTGTACCCACGGTACCTACACCAGGAAAGCCGGGTGCATACTTGTGAAGTGGTGTCGGAAACCGCTGTGGAACCCAATGGAGGACTTCAGGAAAGTGCCACTGTTGAAGAAGGAGAAAGTGTCCGGTGAAATCCAAGGATGGATTCTAGATGAGAGGTTCCTGAAATCAGAGGGGACAGAGTCTATGTCACTCAGGAATGACCAGGAGACTTGGAAGACGATTGGCCTCCGATGTCAGATGTTGCAGGCTGGATGACGATGACCTTGATTCTGCAGCTGTGAGGACCAGGTGATGCTGAGGAGAACCAGGAGCTGTGCACAAGCTGTCCCACGAAGGATGTCGAGTGCTGAGGGGTCGGTGTCCGGCAGGAGCACCAACAAGCCTTGGCAAAGGCAAGCAATGCAGGAATCAAAGAAGGAGCAACGTCGGGACCAGCAAGTTCCAGGGGACTCACCAAAGGCAGGGGAGTCAGGGCAGGCCCCAAGAAATCAGGGGAGCCCAAAAGGAACAAGTGTGACCCTCAAGTGGACCCACAGGGCGGAGGCACTGGAGTTGCAAGAGGACCTCAAGCAGCTCGCCAAAGGATGCAGGCCACGATGCACACAATGCGGTGTGGCCGAAGATTCTGGTCACTGGAGGTGCTCGAGGTTGGGGCTACTTGGAGCCTGAAGATCTTCCTGGAAATAAACCAACAAACCTTTGCAACTGCAAGTTGGACGCGGTGCACAGGGGTTCGCTTATTGCAACCCCCAAGAGGGATACTGGCCTCAAACTTGGTGAGAGGGCAGGGCAGGCCTCGGGAGCTGTGGAAAACCACCACCTGTGTTGCAGAGCCAACGGATTCTGGAAGAACTCAGGATCTGCAGACCGGTCGATTTAATTGAGGTGCCTGCAAATGCAGGGGAGTGACTCCTTCACTCCAAGGGAGATTTCTTCAGGTGTCGTTGATGCTTCACAGGCCTTGGAAGGTTCCTGTATGATGCACTGGCACAGATGATGCAGCGGACTGGGAAGGAGACGAAGTCAGGCCCAAACGAAGTCCAGAGTGCCCAGACGGTAGAAGTGCAGTGGTGTCTGATCCGTATCTTATCCCACGACTAATCTAGGAACCTACACCCAGGTAAGCCCTTAAGTACCCTATGGAAAGGTTTGGGAAGAGTCCAGGGACCCTACCAGGGGAGGGTCTGGACAGGGGGAGGTTACACCCATGTCCTTTGTCCAGTTTCACGCCTGAGTGGGAGCCAATGGCTCACAGGACTGATGTGAACTGGACTATGCACAGGGACACCAAATGTGCCCCTTTTGCAGACTGAGTGACGCTGGCAGTGCACCCACCCCCTCCCAATACACTAAATCCTGTCTGGGAGGTGGTCACACCTTCCTGTGATAGGATGCCTATTGTTCTGCCTTCCCCTGCTCGAGCTTGGCTCAGCAGCAGGAGGGCAGAATCGTGTCTCTGGGCGGCAGCAACCATTTTGTGCTGTCCAGGTCAAGAAGGCGGGTACCGGGAAAACTGAGAGCCTAACGGAGGGCTCTTCCAGTGCTTGGAATCATACCTCCCACACCGTTTAAGGTGTGGGGGTATGATTCCAACATGTTTGATACTAAACATGATAGGATTCGTTGCAACCGTTTTCGAGATGGTCATCCCGTAATTACGCTGTGCCCCTCTATATAGTCTATGGCTGCTTCACTGACAACCCGGGAGAATAGACTCCGTAGGCTGCAGGGGTGTCCTGCTCATGCAGGGGCACCCTCTCACTTAGAACCAAGCACCCTGCCTTCAGGATTGCAAAGGCCAGCTATAGGGGTGACTTATAGGTTTTAAGTGCAGTGACCTTTAGATATAGAAAACCTATATCTTTAGTAAGTTGTGCTAGCACCAGTTTACACAGGCTGCAATTGCAGACCTGTAGTTCCATTTTGAATGGTCTCTCATGGGTGGCATAATACATACTTCAGCCCATGGGAGACCTCTGGGGTACCTATGCCCTGGGTACCTTAGTACCATATACTAGGGACTTATAAGGGTACCCCAGTTTCCAATCTGGGATGTACCTAAGTACTGAACACAACAGTGTAGGGAGAAAGCAGATAGACTGGGGTCCTGATTAGCAGGATCCCAGTCAGACTAGTCAAAATACAGCTTAGCACCAGGCAAAAAGTGGGGGTAACCATAGAAGCAGATCCTACTTTCCTACAACCAGCCTAAATAAGCAATCTTCTATACAATTAGGGGCATATTTATGAGCCCCTTTACATCAGTCTTGCACCACGCAACGTGGTGCAGGAGTGACACAACTTAAAAATGAGATTTATGAAGGCACGCAAGGCCACCTTGAGCGGCCCTGAGTGGCTTCATAAATCTCGAGTAATGCAACGCAGCGCAAATTGATGCATTGCATTACTCTTGGCAAGAGAGGCATTCCCATGGGTGTTGTGTGTGTTCCCAGACAACATTCATGGGTTATGATGCATCCAGAAGTAGTAGTCCTGGGAATGCGCTAAAAACCTATGTCTCCATAGGTGAGGCGTAACAAGGAGAAAGATCTTTATTTCTCCTGGTTTTTTCCTCTTTCTATGTTTACTGCATTCTGCAGCATGCATAGAAAGAGGAGAAAGCCTCAGGGGATTGTTTTTGTGCAAGAAGGTGCCCCTTCCTGTACAAAAAGATTCCTCCTTACAACACAGGCACCCTTGCACCATGGTGCAAGGGTGTCTGCATTGGCGCTAGGCAGCCAAAGGGGCATCAAAGCAGGGGAAAAGGCAGGAATGCGCCTTATTGACTTAAAAACGGAGCATTTCTGCCCTTTCCCTGTCACACGTTGCAGCACAGCAAGATGACTTGCTGTGGTGCACTGCGTGACTCGGCCGTAAATATGGCCCTTAGTTTTTTCAGGTATATTCCAAAACAAAAGTATGTTTCTTTAACTCAACCACCCATCTTCTGATACATGCACAAACTTTCTTAGTACAAATCTCTTTAAGAGGTTTGTGATCTGACCTTATGACAGAGGTGTTTCCCTCAAAAAACTACTGAACTTCTTGGCAGCCCAGTTTACAGCTGCACCTCTTTCTCAATTACAGACCAGTTGATTTCAGCACGCGGCAAGTGAATAAAATACCTCTTCTCGATCACAATTTTCTTGCATCAAGATGGCACCCAGAACATTTTTGCTAGCATCTATGATAACTATGGTTTTTTCACCTGGGACAAAAGCTTGAAGTGCTGATGTTTGCCCTCAGTATATATGGCTGCTTGAAACTGCCAAATAAGTCTCCCACAGAATGTGCACTGATATCCAGCTGCAAGTGCTGCTCACAAACAGATCAAATCCAGTACCTCATTTTCCACAGCAGCAAACACCACCAGTTAAACAATAAATGTACAATTCTGCTGAAAATTCTTCAGCCGGATATTAGATTTGGCGCATTGAGTTTCCACTTCAATATTATGTACTCACCACCAATGTGAGGTAGGTAATTGCACCATAGAAGAGACATAAGAGCCAAGAGCAGGTAAGAATGACATCAGAGTTCTAGTATGACAAAAGAGAGCTTTCAATTTAAGAGGCAACAGCATGGTGGAACACCACAAAAGCGTTTGTGGAATATTGTGGCGGAGCCCTCTAATTCACATTGCTGTATGGGCACCCTCCATCCCAGGTGCCATTCTCATGTAGAAAAACGAATTGATTCTAGAGTGGCTAAGGCTACATGTGTACACACATTACTCAAACATGTCCACAAGTCTCTTAAATAAGAAAACATCATTACAATGACTATACTGTAGGGGGGCATGGCTAAGCCAGCCAAGATGACGGACGTGCCCGAGTAGAGCTCCGCACGCCGGCCTGTACGAACTGCAAATATCCTGGTCGGAGGAGCCCAGAGGAGGCGTGCAACAGCGCCTACTCATCGCCGAACACCCAGTGCACTGGCGGAGATCGCCAGCAGTGCCAACGGAGGACCGCACCGCATAACTGACTGGGTCCCAACCTCAAGGCTGCTCTCCCCCAAAATGGTGGCCACCGCGGACAGAGAGCGCCCGTAAAGACGAGCCGCAAACGGCTGCGAGGCACAGGCCTGGAGCGAAGTGAGGCCCCGGCTCCGGCCCACCGCTGTAACCCGACTACGGCTGCCGGACCACCAACATTGAAGGAAAGGAGGTGAGGAGCGGGCGGGTAGCCTGACAGCAGGAAATGGGAGTGTCCGGACCCGTCTCCCCCCGCTCCCCCACTAGCAGCAACTGAGGCCGCATACAGGCCGGAATAGTACCCTCGAATAAGGAAACCCTCCCCTCCCAACTCCTCACCACGGCCTAACGGGGGTCAAGGGCCCCTCCGGTACCTCCAGAGGCAGCCTAACGCAGGGCCCCAACAGCGAAGGGGACAGAGCACACAGCATTCCCGTGAGCAGCAGCTCAAGTGCAGCAGAGGCTACATAAGCAAGAGGTCCCCGCCACGCCACTGAGAACGTCATGGGACGCATACGCCAAACTGCAGGATCGAAGACACCGGCTCCTGTCCGACATCCACCTCCAACCATCTCTAAACAGACCTCAAAGACCGACCACTCCACAGTCAATGTCCACCAAACTGGACAAAGTGCTAGCAGCAATTGAACAATCACGGGCCACAATGGAAGACATGTTTGGAGCCCCGTCATCAGACCTTGGCCTACTGCGGGATGATCACCGTAAGCTAACCGATAGGGTAACAGACGGGGAGAAGACCCTAGTCACCCTCCAACCGATAGCAAAATCACAGCAGGATGCTATACATGATCTCAAAACCCGACTGAACAGACTGGAGGAGAGAACAGATGACTTGGAAGGGCGGTCTCGACGCAGCAGCATCCGAGTGATCAACTTACGGGAAGGGTCTGAAGGACCTAATCCGGTGACATTCGTAGTGACATGGCTCAAGTTGTTCACCCCTGATACTGAACTCACACCCTTCTTTTCTGTGGAGAGAGCCCACAGAGTCCTGGCCCGACGGCCCCCCACTGGGATGCCCCCGCAACCCCTGCTCCTAAAACTACTCCACTGTTGAGACAGAGACGCTGTGCTGAGAGCGGCCAGGCAGCACGGACCACTCCTGGTGGAAGACAAGAGAAGTGATGATCTTCCCCGACTACTCCAGGGCGGTGCAGCGGCAACGGGCCTCTTTCCTGGAGGCAAATCGGATCCTCCGCCCAAAGGGGATTCAGTATTCGCTTCTTTTCCCAGCTTGCCTCAAGATCATATATGACGGGGACACCCAGTTCTTTGCAGACCCAAAGGCAGTGTTTGACTGGATGGAGCTCCACATGTCGAGGGCTCCCCTCCGGGAGATAGCCCCTGACACGCGGGAATCGCAACTCAAGCCCCACAGGAGGAACAGGCCACCCCGGAGGCGAGGACCGAAACATCAGAGCCCAGTGGCTGGCCCTCCCAACCTTGAGGAAAAGATAGAAGAGGGAAGGAAGGCCCTTCAGGCGGCGGCAAACCTAGACTTGGCCCAAACGGGTTCAGACCGAGAGGACGGCCTGCACATCTTTACCTCCGAAGAAGATTCTAAAGACACAAGTATATCCCGAGCCGAATCAACGACCCCTCCCTTGGTGACCCCGCCAGATGGCAGACACAATGATCTGAGAGGACACAACACACAGGAGCACACTCCACCTCTCCAACCCTCGCCCTCACCCAACGGAGACACCGCACGGCCCACACCTAGGGAGAGATGGGCTGAATCAATACTATCCCCCCAGACATCCTGCGATTCTCCTTTTTTCTTCATGTATAACAGGCCCCACCAATGCCCTACCCGGGAATACAGGCCGTCACAGACAGGAAAAAAGCACCCCAAGCGTACAGCCCCCCACACAATACACTAGGAAGTTAGCATAATGCACAGTTTGGACGTATCGCCGGTTGCGATAGGTCCGAAATGTTGGGGCCTGACCCCCTCGAAAGGTTCATATTTTTTTCAGTTATCCCCTATCCTTAGGAATGTAATTCCCTCCAGGGCAAGCATCTTCACTGGGCGTCAGGATATGACAACGAGCCGGGGGGGGCTCAGAGCAGGGTGTCCTATACCCATTCCTCCGATCTCAGAACGCATCAAGACATGTCAGCGACTGCAGACACTATTATCGTGTCCCTCAATGTCCGGGGAATGCACACAGCGCGCAAAAGGTACGCAGTCTACTCTTATGCTAAGCACCATAAAGTGCAGATAATACTGCTGCAGGAGACGCACCTCACGAAGGTCGAATTAGAGCGGATACAAAAGCGCTGGCGGGGCACCTTCTGTGCCACTACATTGTCCGCGTTCGCGTGTGGCGCACTGATTTTGGTAAGACCAGGGGTCCCGTTCAGGGAAACCCGTAGGGTAGCGGATAAAGACGGGCGATACGCCCTCGTGGAAGGACTCCTAGACGGTCAACCCCTACTCCTAGGTAGTATCTATGCCCCAAACACTGAACAGGGGAAGTTCTGGGACTCACTATCAATCACCCTGACACACTTAACAACAACGCCCTGGATACTGGGGGGAGACTACAACTGCGTGCTGGACTTATCCCTAGACCGATCCCACCCCCCAAAAACTGGTTCCCCTGCAAAAGCACAAGCGGAGCGGTTCAGATCATGGGCACAGCAGTGGTCTTTAACAGACATATGGCGAAACCGAAATCCATCCTCCAGGCTGTACTCTTTTAATTCGATACCCCACAATCGACGGGTACGCCTAGACCGATTCCTATGCTCGCCGACAATACTTCCTATGGCCCGACAAGTAGACTATCTAGGTCGTGTGATCTCGGATCATGCCGCGCATATTCTGACTCTCCAATGGCGACCGCCTTACCCGCCAGTCCCCACCTGGAAACTGTAGCGGGAATGTTTGGAAGACCCGAACTTCCAACATGACCAAGCAAACAGCAACCAAGAATATTTTGCGAACAATGCCAACACCCCGTCCACCAGGACACTGGAGTGGGACGCCTTCAAAGTGGTCATTAGGGGGCCTGCATCAGGCAGATAGCGGGAGTCTGCAGGACGCTCAACCGAAGCCTGCTGAAAGCAGAGCAGGAGTTGGCGGCCTTGACTAAGGCAGCAGACGCGGGCTTGGCGACTCCAGCTCGAGTCGTGGAAGCCAAGACGAAGTACGCAGAAGGGCTGGCAGACCTGCGTAGATACAATTTCAAACTGTACGCACTCAAGAAGCACAGAGAGGGGGACAGATCAGGGGCACTTCTAGCCTGGCTTGCCCGTCAGAACCAGAACATGCACCCAATTACTGAGATCAGGAGCCCAGGCGGCAGTATGGCCACATCACAGCCAGGGATCCTGGAACTTTTTCAGAACTACTACACCGCGATATACAGAAGCCCTGCACAGGGCAGTCAGGCACATGTTGACCGTTTGCTTGCGCCCCTCGACCTACCCAAATTCCAGATGAGGATAGGGATCTCCTCGAAGCAGTGATCACAACCTCAGATGTAAAGCAAGCGATACGGGCTCTAGCACGGAATAAGACCCCCGGACTAGATGGCCTACCCCAAGAATACAACAGCGTCTTTGCCACATTATTGGCGCCAAAGTTGGCAGACATGTATGAGGTAGCGCTGGAGGAGGAGATGTTGCCTGCCTCGCTATGAGAACCCCTCATAGTCTCAATTTTGAAGCCTGAGCGCGATGCGACGCATCTGACCTCGTGCAGGCCAATAACATTACTGTCCGCTGACTGCAAGATCCTGGGCAAGATCCTGGGTAAGATCCTGGCAGACCGACTGAGCCCACTGCTCCCGCCACTAATACACCTGGACCAGAACGGGTTTGTGCCGGGTAGGAACACCTCCCAAAACATTTGTAGACTCTTTCATGTCCAGGTCTGGGCACCGGGCTGCTACCCAGGGCGGCGTGCCTGATGCTGGACCTGGAAAAAGAATTCGACACCCTGACCTGGCCGTACTTATTCGGGACACTGCAACGGATGGAGCTTGGACCCACCTTCAGAGCGCAAGTGCAGTTACTATACACAAACCTTACACCCAGGGTGCGGATGGGTAAATATATATCACCGTCCTTCCAGATTGGGAGGGGCACCAGGCATGGGTCCCACTCTCCCCTCTATTATTTGCCCTGGCCATGCAGCCCCTTGCGATCTGACTACGCCAGGAGGGAAGAGTATGGGGCATCACGATAGCGGGTACTACACATATCGTGTCTCTTTATGCAGACGACTTGCTACTATACATATGGGACATCACAGAGGATCTCAGCCCCATATGGGACATGCTCTCAGACTTTGCGTCCGTAGCTGGGCTGAAGGTCAACTGGGCAAAATTGACCGTGTTTCCCCTGACCCCAGATCTCCCCCCGCAGGTGATAAAGGTTGGAGACTCGAACATTACCTGCACATCCCGCACCCCGTGATACCTCGGCATTAGACTTTACCATCGCCCCACGGGCTTATTCGAGGGCAATCACCGCAGAGCCCTTGCCGGAGCTAGGACCCGGGTAAACGTTTGGAAGACTCTGCCATTGGATCCTATCGGTAGGATAGCTCTAGCAAAAATTATCATAGTGCCACAGTTCCTCTACTACTGCTCTAACACCCCTGTCATCCCCCCGCTCTTTCTTTCATGAGCTAGACACCTTACTAGGTTCCCTCATATGGGGAAGTGGATGCCAGAGAGTGGCCCTCTCAAAGCTACAACTCCCGACGGACCAAGGGGGACTGGGAACGCTATCCTTTGAGGCCTACTTTCTCGCAGCACAACTCCAAAGGCTGTCCCGCTGGACTGCGGGGCAGTACCTGGAGGAAACGGGACCCATGACGGTACAAGCAATCTGTCGCCTGCTTTTCCCCGAGCCCGCCCCAAGTCGACATGCCCCACACATGTGGCGACTGCCCGCGCAAGCATGTCGCGCATCCATTGTATAACAGGCGAGACTCCCCTATACACCCCTCTGCTCCAGCTAGTGGGGCTCCCTAGGAACGGAGACCACTACACTGCTCGAGCAATGCATGTCTCGACGAGCCACTCGATCCTGGAGGTGGGATCCCTATTCTCGGAGGGTCAGCTGCTTACATTTGACTAACTAATGGAGGAGACAGGACTCCCACAAGGACATTTCCTACTCCACAGGCAAATATTTCTAAGCTGCCGCCACCTTTGGGACCTCTCAGGGGGAGAACCTGCAACACACCCGGTACTCCACACAATACTTAACATGGGCCCAGGCCGACATCTAATCACATCGCTTTACAAGGCGGTCCGAGATCTCACGGCCACTACTCTCACCCCGCTACGGCAGAAATGGAAGAATGAGATAGGACGCCCACTACAGGATAAGGAATGGGAACAAGCCATAGAATATCCGAAGAAAGTGTCCCGTAACCCTCGGTTTAAAAACATACAATTCTCCACACTACATCGAGCTTATCTCACCCTGACCCGGCTCCAACGATTCTACCTAGATGCGCGATTTCTTTGCCCAAGATGCCAGGCATCTGATGCAACATTTAAAAACATGTTCTGGCTTTGCCCCACGATACAACCCTACTGGAGCACAATACACAAGACACTGTGGGAACTAACAGGGCTCACCAAAATCAACACCTGGGAGGCCAGCGGGCTCGGGATATTCCGCAGAAATAAAACCCTAAAAGTTCAAACAGGCTTCACCTCCCTAGCCCTCTTGCTGGCGAAGAGAGGTATCACAATGTACTGGAGGGCCCCAGAGGTATCCCCATTGGCAGCTTGGACAGGGGCAGTTAGTAAATGGGGCTCAGCGGAGGAGGACACAATCAGACGGGAGGAGATTCAGAGAGTGCGCAAGACGCACATATCCATGGAGTGGGCCATGATCCTGCACCAATTCAGGCAACATGCAGTAAGCACCCAGCAACCCCCACAATGGCCTAATGCGACCGCAACCCACAGCCAAGATACACGAATGCAACCTGACCCACAAGCCGAAGACTCAGTTCATACACCTAGACACAGCGGCAGCTCTTGACCTAGCACAGCCCCCGCAGGACGGAATAAGCCAGCACATGGCAGGCATTTTCGCCAACACCCTGCTACAGGAGGGCCCTGCTCCCCCCCGCCCCCTCACATAAGAACCCACACAGTAACAAAATCCTCCAAATTCTGGACGCCCTCGGAGGAAGATGCTCCATTCACCTTGCCCCAACTACCCCAGTTTTCGCCCCAGTTTTATTACCCAAGCCGGTAGTTCCAAGAACCGGGCACCGAACAAGACACACGATTACCATTAAAGCCATAACAAGACACACTACGACAAGACGTGACCACGGCAGGGAACTCAATAATCACCCTCAATATGAATATACCCTCTTCAATCCCTCATGGACTGGTTAAATTACAATGTACACTTATGATACCCATGCTAAATGGTAAATATTATGTCAATGTACGCCGTTTATGGAAAACTCAATAAAAACGGTTTTAAAAAACAAAACAATTACTATACTGTAACAGAAAACTAAATGATATCCTCTGACCATGAGCAACACCCACCATGGCCATGCACCTGATGCAAATTCACACTGTGGCCTCTGGAGTTTGAACATAATAGCAAAACAACTTCCTCACTGCCTCATGAATAAAAAAAAAGCAATCCATATATAATCGTAAAACAACATCAACATCACCAATACGAAATCAAAGCAGCATAAGTGCCCTGATATAGACATTTCCATTGCGATCAAAGCTGAAATGAGTAGTGACAAGTAAAGTGTGATGCTACCAAATCTATGCACACATTGGGAATGTTTTTTACAGCTCTCTGGGAAACAAACCTGTAGATCACCTATTTTTGTGGAAGAATTCTCCTGAAAAATACATTTTTGTTGGCTGGAAAATAACTGGCATTTGAAGGTCCGCAGAGTCCAAAAACGTTGTGTCTTCATGAAGTTCCAAAGATGTAAATTTTTAATTGCAGAATTTTAACTTAACAGTAAAATGACACAGAACTAAGGAACAATAAACGCCCTTCTCCTTGGCACCATAACAAGATAATTCCTATTCTATTATCTAGAAAACCCTATACTGCTGCTAGGAGATGGGGAATGAACATTGAAGTCAGGGATCAGCAAGATAATGGTATCAGCAGAAGCAGTTCATTTTTATGTCAGTCAAGGAGTAGTGATTAAGAGATGCCTGCGAATCAGGGTCTGATCAACAAATTGTTTTCAGAAGCACAAAAAATAAATGTGCTTTCGCAAAATCCAGATTTCATATCCTAAATCCTCATTCCTACTTATAGCTGGCAAATATTTACAAGAAGGTCAAATTTTCCACATTTACAGATTCCAGGGTGGAAGCATGGATGTTGCTAGGGAAGAAGCATCCTAGTAACCACTGCACCCAAAAATTCACAGCTCTGTGGGAGGTCACAAGAGCATCCTAATCGTTTCTCTCCTCCATGTTGGGCATTTGAAAGTATGATCGGATGTAGTGACTAGTTAAATGGTAAATTTTGGCATAGTGTGGTGGATTTGTTACAACCAACATTGGCAGAAATATTGCATGTGAAATTAGTGCTGCCATGTTGTAGTATGTCAGTAGTGATTCTTTCAGCAATAATTCATCTGATGGAATATTTCGTACATCCGCTTGGAATTAATTGATTTTACATTAAGGAAAGCTCTGAAAGAGGCAGTTACTGGAGAAGAATTGCAAAGTGTCTGAATTGCTTGGGAAAATGTACCCAAAGACCCACTTATTTTAAGGGATTTGTAGGAAAATGGATCTAGAAGAATGATCCCTCCTTCTGAAAAAAGTATTTCCAAAAACATAATCTGAGCACCTAACCTCCCCCCCTCCCCCCCGCACTCCCCCGGCTGGAACTCATCACCATTGTTGACAATAATTTTGAGTGAGGGAGCAAAGGCTCTTGAATATTTTCAATGTATTACCTTCCATAGTGACTACATTAACACCAAGGTTCTCCTCTGTTTAAAATCTGGCTCTTTGAATAGTCCTTACCCATGTGCCATATTTCATGAAATGACCCAGCCATTGTTTTGCCTGTGCACAATATTAAAATTTGGTCAACGGCCACCAACTCTGTCCCGACACTGATATAAGGACAAGGCAGAGAAAGGACTGAACATCACCTCCTCAAAAACGACTTAGATCCAACTGACTCGAATAGTTATGGGCCAATTAGGCCTCTTCTGGCTAGTGCTAAATATTTGATTCATGACGAGACAACTGGCTAAATTGCTGTCTGGTGTTTGGAATGTCATAAGCTCATAAACTGGTCTCAAGATGGATTTTTTCCCAGACATTTTAGTTTGGGAGGGTGCTATTGATGAGGTCCCCCTTGCATGAGATGGTGTGAACAGGCACGATTTCTGCTTCTCAACCTCTATTGATGACACCTTTTTGCTCAACAATCATCCAGTGGTAATGGTGCATAGTTCAGCCTACCAGTAGTTAAGGTTCTTCCTCGGTGACAGGACCCACGTGTTGTCTAAGACCCCTCTAAGTTTCTCTTCAATACTGGTTATTTGTGGGGTTTCTCAAGAACAAACTTTTGTGTCCATTCTGTTCAATCTGCATTTGTAACACCTCAGAGGGCTTATTCGAGCTTTTAGGTTTGAAATAATTTACTGTATAGATGATACCCAACTTACGTTGAGATCTGACCGTCAGTCAACCAAATCTATTAGTTGCATTGATCGGTGACTCTATGCTGCCATTCAGTAATCTATGTGAGCGCCAAGATTCACCTCTGGGTGTGATTTGTTGCGCTTTACTAAATAGATATAACATAATAACTAGCTATAACATAATGTACTGATGCTAACCTTCTCAAAAGGAAGGAGACAAGACAGAATATACCCTCAGGTAGGCAGATTTGACCTGTCAGTTGAACACGCTATGGGTGAAATCCTCTGGGCCTTTTCCTGTGCTACTACATAGGTCTTGATTTTTTTGTACTGAAGGCCAAAAAAGGAAGTGGTCTTCTGCTTGGGTGGCATAACAAAGATGAATATCAAATATTTCATACAGCAGTGAAAACACACATCTTTTTAGATAATTGTGTTCCTCTCCCCGCCTTAGTTTTGTATTTGGGTGCTCAAGACTCTTGAGCCATGATGCATAGTGGTGATAGCGTGCTCTTTTAATCGCCAATAACTAAATAAAGGCATGAGTGTTCACAGTACCACTAAACAGATGAGATAGGAGGAAGCGTAACATTCCATTCCACCATGACACTTTTAGTGTGGGCCAATGATGACATTGAGGAGCTTGCTACTGGTGTTTTCCACTACTCGCCTGTCGTAACT
Organism: Calotriton arnoldi; assembly: GCA_963921515.1. Taxonomy (NCBI): domain Eukaryota; kingdom Metazoa; phylum Chordata; class Amphibia; order Caudata; family Salamandridae; genus Calotriton; species Calotriton arnoldi. The sequence goes on from CAWUFW010010301.1 coordinate 418,620, forward strand.
CGAGGGGTGTCTTTCCCCATCAGCTTGGGAAGAGGTTTCCCCTACTGCTTTCCTATTGACTGAGCCTCTTTAAGGTATCTCTTCTAAGCCCTCAAACCATGCAGTTTGCTTTACCTTTGTTTAAGGACACCTAACAAACATTTCTTTTTTCGTCCAGAATTGTTTGTGACGTTTTGTCACCAGCTCCTAAGTGTCAATAACATATTTTTAAAACTTGCCAATTTTATCCCTTTTAAAACTCTGATTGTGATATCGTGTGGAGGGGTACTAATCTGCTGAATTACGTGAGGGATTTTTATTTAATTTGGCACTCCCAATTCCATCATAGAGGTGCCATTTTTCTTTAGATGTGCCCTAGTGGTTGGAATCGGCTTCATGTTCTATGCATTAAAACTGGGCCTTGGTGAGGATGCGCCGCCTCTTCTAAGTGCCGGTAACTGTTTTTAAAACTTGCCACTTTATTTTATATATATTTTCATTTTACATCCTAGGGCAGACCTGCTTAAACTCCAAAAGGCACCTTGTAATTATCAATTTGATATCTACACTGTCTCCTGCCCTGTAACTAACTACCCATCTTGTCCTTTCTCTCTTTGACCACTATCTATCTTGTACTTTTAGTGCAAGTTCCACCCAACCCACTTTGCTGAGAATAAGCGGGCTGAGCTAATGGGCACTTCTTTCTCTACCTGTCTGGTTAATTGTAGATCATTAGCCAAACATGCCTCAGATGTTTTTAACTTACTTTTAGAGGACAAGTGGGATTTAATGTTTCTTATGGAAACTTGGCTGAAGGATTTGTCTGGACCTGATTTGGCATTAGCCACCGCCCTGGGTCTCTAATCCAACACATTAACCGGGTGGATAAAATAGGGGGAGGTGTTTGCTTTAATCTATTGTTGAACCTATCCTTGTTCAATCTCTCAACTCTCGAATATAGGCTCTATTGAAGGGTTATCCTTTTCTATTGCTATGGGTCCATCCTTTACTTTGTCTGGAGCCCTAATATACAGACCTCCTGAGGGTTCTAAAAACTCTCTTCTTCTACTCTCTGATCTCCTGGGCCAAATGTCACTACTTCACTCCAACTTCATAGTTCTCTGTGATTTTAATTTACATGTAAATAAGACAATTTACTCTACAGCCTTGCAGTTTTTGACTACTTTAGAGGGATTTACCCTAGAGCAACTAGTGGACAACCCAACGCACAAGGCTGGCCACACCCTGGATCTTATTTTTTTCCTGCCCTCTAAATATTTTTGCAAGGCCAGCTTTGCAGTTAATCTGGTCTGATCACTTTTTGATTCCCTTTATGATCCCCACACCTCTGGTGTTCAATCAACAAATTATAGGTCAACAAAACATCCAGACCACGGCATAAAATCTGAAAACCTATTCTAATGGAGACTCTCCAATCATCAGGTGGCTCCGTAGATTCAGATGTAGAAAGCTTTAACAGCTGGCTTGGGAGGCATTCAATCTTATTGCTCCTAAAAAAACCTTGGTTAGCAAAAGATCTACGCCATTGGTTTCTTGGTTCTTGACAGACTTAAAAGAGGAATAGTCTCAATGCAAACAAATACAGCATTTATGGAGGAAATCATTGGAGGCAGAGGCCAATATTGTTTACAAGACTGCATTGAAAAGGTATCGTAAATCTATTTGCAGATCACATAAGGAGTACATCTCCTCCTCTATTGCTGCCACCTCAAATAAACCATGGGAGCTTTTTACAATTGTGAACGTGTTCCTTTCCCCTAGTGCCCTTCAGAATAAACTTACCCCATCAGCGAACTTATGCGAAGAACTCTCAGAGTTTTTTTATAAGATTTGTTCCATTCATAACCAGTTTCCCACACAAACTGAAGCCTCTCATGGTGTGGAATCTAATCCAACTTCTGGTCCTCATCTCTCCAATTTTAACCCCATATCTTTGGAAGACTCTTCAGCTGAATTGACCAAGTGCATGTTTACCCTATTATGAACACATTGATGAATTCCTCCCTAGAAGCAGTGCATGGTCCCAAATGCTGGAAACAAGATCTCCTGTGTGCCTTACTTAAGAAATCTAATCCTGATCCAAGCATCTTAAGTAACTACAGGCCCATTTCTATCCAGCCTGCAGGAGTGAAGATGCTTGAGAAGCTAGTTAATAGACAATTATCACATTTGTTGAAATCTAACCATCTTTTACATGATTCACAGTCTAGAGTCAGGTCGGGTTATAGCACTGAATCTGCCTTGCTGGAAATATCAGAGTTTATCAAGGATAATCTTGATTAGAATTCTGAGGTGATGGTGGTGCTCCTTGATGGGGACCCAATCCTCCCTTGCTTCGACCGACAGGAACTTGGGGATTATATTTGATCCCAAACTTTCATTTGAACCCCAAGAGAAAGCAAAATCGGCCAGCTGCTTTTCAACTATTTTAATTTCTTAAGGAGGATGTTGCACTTATTTCCTGAGGACACCCAAAAGACTATTGTTCATTCTCTCGTGACTTCGAAAATGGACTATGCTAACAGTCTATACTTGGGTCTGCCAGTTTATCTGATGCATCACCTTGAGATTGTTTAAAATGCCACAGCTCACCTAATTTTGAAAATTCCTGCACACTAATCAGTATCACCCCCATCTGCAACAGCTTAATTGGTTGCCCGTTATGAAGAGGGTCCAATTCAAGGCTCTCACCTTAGCCTGCAAAGCTCTTGAACATAAAGGCCCCTTATATCTAAGGAAAAGAATCAAGGCTTACTCTCAATCCAGTTCCCTGTGATCCAATAGTCAAAAACTTCTTCATATTCCCCGGGTGCATAAAGCAAGGCGGGGTGGAATATTATTTGTGTACCAGTTACGGCCAGACTCTGGAATTTCCTCCCATTAGGTCTTTGATTAGCTTCTTCAGAATCCATTTTCAGGAAAAAGTTTGAAGACGTTTCTTTTTAATTCTGCCCTCTAATCTCTTATGTTTTCCGGGCACTTGCTGCTAGCACTGGGATGCTTCTTTGGATGCAGCTGTGTGCTTTGCAAATAAATTTGGCAACAAGCAGGCCATGTAGATGTTGTAGAGAGTGGGGCTCAGGGAGGAGCCCTGAGGCACACCACAGCTGATCTCTGTGGGTTTGGAGAGGAACGGTGGTAGTCTGACTCTCTGTGTTCGGCTGGTGAGGAAATAGCGGATCCATTCCAGGGCTTTGTCAAGGATGCCGGCATCTTAGAGTCTTGCATATAGGGTGTGGTGAGAGACGGTATTGAAGGCGGCCCAGAGGTCCAGGAGGATGAGGGCTGCAGTTTTGCCTCGGTCGAGGGGAGTGTGAACGTTGTCTGTGGCAGCGAGGAGTGTGGTCTCGGTGCTGTGGTTGCTTCGGGAGCCGGATTGAGAAAGGTCCAGGATGTGATTAGCTTCAATGGACTTGGAGAGTTGGACGTTGATGGCCTTCTCGATTACCTTGGCAGGGAAGGGGAGAAGAGAGATGGGTCTTAAGTTCTTGAGGTCCGTCGGGACGGCAGAGGGTTTCTTCAGCAAGGTGTTGATCTCTGCATGTTTCCAGTTTTCCGAGAAGGTGGCGGAGGTGATGGAGCAGTTGATGGTGCGGCAAAGTTCTGGGGCGATGGTGGTGCCGGCTCTGTTAAGGATGTGGTACGGGCAGGGGTCCGAGGGTGCTCCAGCGTGGAAGCTCTTCATGATCTTGAGGGTTTATTCCGAGGTGAGGGAATCCAGCTGAGGAGGGTCTGCTGGGGTCCGGTGTCATTGGGTGTGGTGGTTGTGGGGGGGTTGGGAGGGTCCTGGGTATCGAGGCCATCAAAGCTGTTGTATATCTCCTTAATCTTGCAGTGGAAGAAGGTGCCTAGGATGTTGCAGCAGTTTTGGGAGAGAGGGATGTCTGCTGTCTCGGTGCTGGGTCTGGCAAATTCTTTGACCACGGTGAAGAGTTCTTCACTGTTGAGTGTGCTCGCATTGATCCTTTCTTGTAGGGCCACTTTCTTTGAAGTTCTGATGAGGTGGTGGTGTACGGTGACAGTGGTTTTGAAGGCTGAATGGTCTTCCGGGGTTTTACTATTCCTCCATCTCTTCTGGAGCCATCTACAGGTATGCCTGGATTCGCGAAGGGCAGGAGGGAACCAGCTGGCTTTCTTCCGGGGAGCCATCGGTGAAGGCTGCGTGCTGGGGTGTTCGCTTTCATGTGTGTTGGTGGGGGTTTTTGCTGAGGCAGGTGGTGAGCTGTTCTTCGGTGACTTTGTTCCAACATCTGCGAGGGTATCGGTGGGTGTGGTGGTGTACGGTGGGTTTGATGAAGGAGAAGTGGATGCAGCAGTGGTCGGTCCACGGGAGCTCAGTGTGTGGCTGAAGGTGATGTCACTGGCGGAGAAGATGGGGTCGAGCATATGTCCGGCTGAGTGTGTTGGGGAGGTGACCCGTTGTTTGAGTCCAACGGTGGTGAGGTTCTCCAGTAGAGACAAGGTGTTTTTGTCATTGGAGTTGTCCAGGTGGAAGTTGAGGTCACTGAGGAGGATGTAGTCTGTGGAGGTGTGATGAAGTTGATGATGGAATTGCTGAAGTGTGGGTAGGGTCCAGGGGGCCTGTAGATGAGGGTGCTGCCGAGGGTGGTGTTCGGGTTTGTCTGGACCTGGAAGTGGAGGTGCTCAATGTTGGTCCAGTGGTCGTCTGCATGGGTGGTGAGGCGGAGGGTGCTTTTGTGTATGACGGCAATGCCTCCCCCCGGTTTGTTGATGTGGTCCTTGTGGATGATCTTGTAGCCATCTGGGATGGTGATGGCGATGTCCGGGGCTGAAGTGGAGTTCATCCAGGTTTCCATGAGGAAGGCGATGTCGGGGTTGACGGCGTCGAGCAGGTCCCAGATCTCTGTTTGAGGAGGAAGCGTTTGTTGAGCAGGATGCAGTTGAGGTGATTGGATCACTTATCTGGTGGTCTGCGGTAGGGGGGGCTGGTGTGCGGTGTCAGTTGAAGGTGCAGCTGCACTTCCAGCAGGAAAACGGGCCCGGGTGGCATTCGGTATTGTGGTGTGGAGGGTGCTGGCGTCGTAGCGGTGGATGGTCCGAGAACCAGGGTCTGTGGCACTAGGCGCAGTCCAGGCGCAGACAGGCAGAGACAAGCTTGCCTATGGTGTGCCTTTGGCACGCCAGCCGCGTGCCGCACAGCGGCCGCTATAAGTAGTGTGAGGGGGAAGGCTGGACAGCTGGGAGGCAGGAACGCGAGAATAGAAGCTGGAGGGCTGCGGGGGCGAGTAGGGGCATGGGGAAAAAAGGTACAAAAAAGAGGCAAGAGAGCAGAAGCAGAAAAAGTGAAAAAAATGATAAGTAGAAGAGAAATGAAAAAGAGAAGGAAAAAGAGATCAGAAGGCAGAGAGACAGAGGGCAGAGCAGCGGCCGAGCAGAGACACTCCCCACTGGACCATCAGGGATGAGGTGCAGGCGGGTGCCTGCAGGTGGAGGAGGGCCTCGAACTCTGACCAGCAAGGGTCAGGGACAGGAGCTACTTCAGCGTAGCTGCGCAGAAAGTGAAGCACTTCACTGACAAGGCAAGTGAGAGTGCTCCTTTCACTGTGCACAGGTCGCCATAAGTTCTGTGAAGGAGAGGGCTGGACAGCTGGGAGGTGGGAATTGGCCCCAGAGGGGGGCGGGCCACGTGGGGCGAGCAGTGGCAGTGGCATGGGGAAAAAAGGCACAAAAAAGAGGCAAGAGAGCAGAAACAAAAAAGAGCTGAAAAAGTGAAAAGTAGAAGAGAAATGAAAAAGAAAAAGGAAAAAGCGATCAGAAGGCAGAGGGCAGAGCAGCAGCAAAGCAGAGAAGCTCCTCAATGGACCATCAGGGAGGAGGCTCAGGTGGGTGCCTGTGGGTGGAGGAGGGCCTCAAACTCTGACTAGCAAGGGGCAGGGGCAGCAACTACTTCAGCAGAGCTGAGCGGGAAGTGAAACACTTCACTGACAAGGTCAGTGAGCATGGGTACTCGCAAACATTTCCCCCGGGGGCCGCAAAGTACTAATTGTGGCATGCCAGAGGGCTGCACCAATGCCAGCAATGGGAGCGTCGGAGTGATGAAAGGAGGGCATGGGGTAATGCGAAGCAGATGAATGGTGTGGACAACAAACCGAGCCTTCATGTGACTTCTGTCTGCCACCAAGCCTCTATTCTTATGCACCAAGAATTAAAGTCAGAGCATTAAAATCTAATGTAAAACATGAGAGGGAAAGAGATACTCATCTGGTGGCTGAATTGCAAAATGTGAATCCTGAAAACCTGGTATCAGTCCTGGCTTCCCCACTTGATGAAATTGTGTGATCCTAGGTAATTGGTTAATTTCACTTTACCTCCTATTTCTTCATTACCACATATGAGAGCCCCTTAAAATATACAGGTTAAGGTTGCGTGCTGTACAAAACCTTCCCTTGTGTTTTATTTAATAAACTATAATGTTGTTCCAATTATATAACAATCAAGGCTACACACAAGGTGCACCTGACAAATGACTTGCCTCATGGTTCATTAATGGTATTGTTTTCAGAATGGGGGCTGCATGAATGTACCAAGATCATGTTTGAAAACTATTACTGCTGATAATTGCCTCTCAATGCAGCGATATAATCTGATCTACTAAGGTAAAATGCTCATGCATGTTAATAAAATAAACTCTCTGCAAAACTGCAGAAAAGTGAATTATGTTTTTACATGTTTAGTGCATGATGTCTTTAAAACTAACGGTGTTCCTAAAAATAGGATGTCTAGGACACCTCCTTTTTTTCTTTTTTCTTTACTGTTACTTAAGATAACATGTAAATAAAGTATGCCTGTTTGTTTCTCAGCTTTCTGAATGTTCCTACTCTGTCAAGTGAGCAGCTGCTGTTCGCCAGGGGGCAGTAATTGAAGGTCAGGAGGGCCGCATGCGCCTCCCTGGGCCATACTTCGAGTATCCCTGCTATAGAACTTTATTAAAATATCCCACTTTAATTTCCTACTCTGTATTCTCATTATGGTTCTTTGTATGTCACCACTTCTCATTGCCTCTTGTGTCACTCCCATATTTTTTCTCCATCCTTTTAACTTAACCCACATTCTTCCTCCCATTTACTTTGGATCTCATGTTTTTCTGCTCATGGTGCTATTTCTGCTATAATTTGCCTGAACAACAACACTTAGAAATGCTCAGCAGGACATGCAAGGAGGAACAGTGCACACACATCCAACATAATACGATTACCAGCATACACATCACCTACCATACAGCGCATACACATCATTTGGTTGTACTCTTAGACAGAACATTGTACACACATGCATCAGAGCATAGATATAAGCCCATATTTTCTAAGATTTTGCATTGTGATTGTGTCATTTTTGTGAAGCAGCCCCAGTGCTAAATCCATTTTGGTATTTACTAAGCCATACAAAGTCGATTTTTGTGACTTTGTGTAGTTTAGTTAATACAAATTACAACTCAGCGCATAAAGCTGTCTTGCTTTACTTTACGCTGGGTAGGTGTTAGATGGGTGGAGCATTGATATTCCTGTGCATCCACCCATTTGTTTTGATTCAAACACAGATTTACAAAGATTTGTAAACCTGAGTTTGCTACAAAGTGGTGCACCTCCCCAACAGATGCGCAACCAGTGAACATGACAACTGTTTTCCCTCAGGAACAGTGGTGACAGACTTCAAAGTTTAACTCAGTCACTCGTGCTTTCTTTTGCTCAGAGGAATATACCAAGAATACACAAACGGGGGGTGGGGGTCAATATTTATTGAACCAGATTGATTCTTATATAGACTATATGGGCTGCAAAGATTAATAGACAGAAGCAGATAAAAGTTATAATGAGTATCAACACAGAGAATAAAACAAAGAGTTCCACCATCTTGTTGAGACAGGTAATATGTGCATACACATAAAAGATGATAACAATCAAGCGTTCCCTTACGATGCTAACCATAATCTATGTGTCTAGGGTGTGAATGTATGGTCTGCCAAGAAAACCATGACTGAATGATCTAACCCTTTTACTGGTGGATAAGAGTGTATAACCTTGTCTTGGTCATTGTTAGACTTGGCACCATTGGTGTGGGTCTCCCTTCCATTTTTTTGCTGCTGCCTCCCGTGTTTTTGCTGGTCTAGATGCTTTGGGCACTTTGCCACGGCTGTTCAGTGCCAAAGTGCAAGTGCTCCCTTTATAAATTACTGTTGTGGATTAGTGATACCATGATTGGCTTATTTGATTTACTTGTCAGACCCTAGTACAGTGCACTATGTGTGCCCAGGGCCTGTAAATCAAATGCTGCTGATGGGCTTGCAGCACTGGTTGTGCCACCCACAGAAGCAGCTTGTAAAATGTGACTCAGGCCTGCCATTGCAGAGCCTGTGTGCAGTCTGGGACTGCCATGTCACCTTGGCAAGTGTACACACTTGCCAGTCCCTAAACCTTCCCTTTTCTCCATATTAGTCACCCCTAAGGTAGGCCTAAGGTACCCCTGTGGGCAGAGTGCATTGTATGTGAAAGGTAGGACATGCCCTGATGTGTATGGCATGTCCTGATAGTGAAATACTGCCAATTTCGTTTTTCACTATTGCAAGGCTATCTGTTCCCATAGGACAGAATGGGGAGTTTGTTTATAACATCTTATAAACATAACTGACCCTGGGAACAAGATTGGAAAATAAAGTTTAGTATGCCTGAACTCAGAATGTAAAAGTGCATCTTTTAGTAGGGGTGATTTTTACATTCTGTGTTTGAAAATACCACTTTTAGAAAGTAGGTATTTTCTTGCCTAACCATCCAGTGTGCCTCTGCTAGGTTTGTGTATTGCATGTCTGGCTTTTGGATGACAGGGGGCTGGAGAGGGCTGTGGCTCCAGAAGTCGGATGAGTCAGGGCTGGGCTGAATGGACCTGGGTTAAATTTAGAGTAGGGGGAGGAGATTTCCTTTCACCTGCCTGGGCCTGGTCTGCCTTCAACAATGCTGTTTCCACCTCCTGCCAGGAAGCTGCACCAGTGAGGACAGAACTGGTTTGTTTTGGCTGGGTACAGACACTCTCTGCCTTCAGAGAACAAAGGATTTGTGTGTATAAAAAGTGGGGCCCAGACCCCAGACTTTTAGATCATTTCTGGGAAATCAAGAGGAAACCTTTGCCAAGGAGAAGAGCCGGAGAAACTGAGGAGGAATACTGCCCCTGTGCTGTTTGCTGTCTGGGGTTGGCCTGCAGTGGCTGCTTGCTGCCAAGGAAAGGAGAAAAAGGACTTTGCTGTTTTGCTTTGTCACCTGCTTGAAGAAAACATCTCCAAGGGCTTCAAACTGAGCTTGCCTCCTGTTCTGAAGACTCAGGAACACAAAGACTTCATCCCTTCTGTCTTCCTGCATCTAGAACTGCTGTTTTAGCTGCTACAGAAGGAAATTGCAACACCGATGCGGGAGAGCGACGCCGTAACCTGCACCGAAGCCGTGAGCGCTGCTCTGACTTGCGACGTAGGCCCGACGCCAGATGCCGTACCACATCGATGCTAGCGAGCGACGCCTTAACCTGCCCGAAGCCGGGAGCGCTGCTCCGACTTGTGACGTGGGCCCGACGCCTGCTGCTGTGCCGCATCGACTCCGAAGCTGACTTCATCATCGCGGAGCCGATCCTCGACTTGTGTGACTCCCCGAATCCATCGACATCTCGCCATCGTAAGGAACTGAGGCTTCGGCGCCATCGTGACGTCACCTACCTGACGCAGTAAGGAACAGTAGTCTCGCCTCCCCTGCAGTAAGGAACAGAGGCTTCACCACCCCTGGGGTCGTAAGGAACCGACGCCACGCGGCGCCAACGAAGCATCCCCTCCCAGATGCCGTGAACTGTCTTTGTTTTCATCGTTTCCAAGTTACTGTTCTTTGTGGGTCTGCTTGACTCCGGGCCTGACGCCGCGCACCTCGCGGTCGGCGCCGTACTTTGGGATTTCTACCGGTCACTACGTCATTTTAACTCCAAGTGGAGTTATTTGTTGCTACAAGCTTTATTTAAGTGAATAACCTATTTTTAAGGATATCTTTAACACTGTACTGTGGATTTTTGTCGTTTGGTCTTGTTTTAGTTTAGATAAAGATTACTTATTTTTCTAAACTGGTGTGGTCTCCATTTGTAGTGTTTTCACTGTATTACTGTATGTGTTCACAAATGCTTTACACACTGCCTCTGAGATAAGCCTGTCTGCTCGTGCCAAGCTACCAAGGGGGTGAGCAGGGGTTATTTTAGGAGTGCATCCCCCTTACCCTGACTAGAAGCAAGGGAGCCTATTTGGACAAAGGTACCTACCTCTGCCAACTAGAGACCCCCATTTCTAACATTGGTGGTCAGCAGTGAGGATCCTGGACTTGCATTTGTGATTTATATACAGTGATTGGTGTACACTACTAGTGAGTGCAGACCATTACGCAAAGGATCCATTGCATCTGTGGATATTGAATTTGAAGAAGAGAGGGTTGATACCTACACTGTGCCACAACTTAAAACCATCTGCAAAAAATTTAAAATCTCCATAAGAGGCCTCACCAAGAAGGAGGAGTTCCAAAAGGCGCTGAGGGCCTGGTTGGAAGCAAGGAATGCCAGTGGGCAGACCGAGGATCCTATGGTGGAGGGGGAGAATTTAGAAGGGCAGCAGGATGGGCTAGTGGGCCTAACTGGATGGGGAGTGCCTCCCAGGGAAGGCAGCAGTGTGTCTTCAAGGGGTCTGTCTCCAGAAGAGTTTGAGGACAGGAATAAAAAGCAGACTGCATGAATGGAGCTTGCTAAGCTCAAACTGGTGAGCCAGGGTGACTTAGAGAATAAGAGGTTGGAGTTAGAGAGCAAGAAATTGGCCATGGAGGAAAAGAAGATGCTTTTAGAGCATGAGAGAGTGTTGAGGTAACTAGAGCTGAAAGCGAAGAGCCTAGACATCACTCCCTCTGGTGGCAGCACACCATCAGTGCCTGTTGAAGGAAAAGTATATATTCCCAAGGATGTCATTAAGGATTTCATGAAGCATGAGGACATTGGGCAGTGGCGTAAGGCCTATGAGGTAGCGATGAAGTCCCACCGGGTCCCTGAGAGAGATTGGGGAGTGGGGTTGTGGGGCCGCTTTATGGGTGAAGGAAGGGAGACCTTACTAGCTCTGCCCACTGAGGATCAGATGTCCTATGCCCCCATGAAGGAAGCCTTAGTGGCCAGGTATGGGTTGACCCCAGAGCTTTAGAAATTGCAAGAAGCTGGAGTCTAGTACCTGGGTGGAGTATGTGTCTTTTTTTTGCAGAGCATTGGATGGTTGGGTGAAGGGTAGCAAGGTAAATGATTTTCAGGCGCTCTATGATTTGGTTGCATGGGAGCTCTTGCCCAGTAGTTGTTTTCCAGAGCTACGCCAGCACCTGATTGACAGTAAGCTGACTGATCCCAGGAAGCTTGCTGTGGAGGCGGACCGCTGGGGCAGTACCAGGGTCCACAAGGGTCATGTGGGAGACTCCGCCAAAGGTGGGCAGGGTTCCCAGCAGAAGAGTGGGGGGGACAAGGGTAAACAGAAGGAGTTCCAAAAAGGGCCCCAAAGTAATCCCCAAGGGAACCAAGGTAAGGGTTCCCAGCCTCCCGCTGAAAAGAAACCATGGGCCTCATTTATGAAAAGTGACGCATCGCTGCGTGAAAACAGCGATGCATCACTTTTCATTGCGCCCTCCTTGCGACATGCTGGATGCGTCATATTTACAATATGACGCATCATGTCGCAAGGAGTTACAGATACGTCAGTATTTCTGACATATCTGTAGGCGCAAAAATGACGCATTGCTGGAGTGTATCACAAAAGTGACGCAACTTCAGCAATGGGTCATTTAACATGGGCAAGTCCCATTTAAAATGTGCCTGCGTCAGTCTTACACCTGCTGTGAAGCAGGCGTATGATATTGACGCATTTGCGTCCTAGAAGTGGCGCAGTGAAATCCCATAGATTTCACTGCGTCACTTCTACGAGGCTTACTTGCATCGGAACGCCCACCCTGCATACATTATACCTGGCGCAGGTATAATGTGGCGCAGGGGTTTACAAAGTGACCCATCTACCTAGATGCGTCACTTTGTAAATATGACGCAACATGGTGCATTTTTTACGCCGCTGGTGCGTCACAAAAAGTGACGCACCAGCGGCGCAAAAGTGACGCAAGGGCTCATAAATAAGCCCCTATGTGTCCCGCCAGGTAAGCCTGTGCAGAAGGGTCCCAAGACCTGTTTTAGCTGTGGTCAGGTGGGTCACTTCCAAGGAAGTCCCAAGTGTCCCAACACAGTGACCACTGACCCACTGGTGCACCGCCCCAGGTAATGGCTAGTGTAGCCTTGGAGGAGGAGATGGGTGCCCAAGGTGGGTGGGGTCCCGCAGAGATGTCCCTGGTCTCTTTAGGAGACAGTGAGATGGTCCCTAGGGCCCAGCTGCCTGATAACACTAAAAAGTACAGGCAGTGGGTGACCATCAATGGCCATAGTGTGGAGGCTCTGAGAGACACCAGAGCCAGTGTGACAGCTGTCAGTTGTCGGCTGGTGTCTGAAGAGCAGGTGGTCCCCGACGCAGTCTACCCAGTAGTTGTCGCTGATAATTCAGTGTGCCTCTGTAAAGTGGCACAGGTTCCCTTTGAGTGGGGGGGGTCTCAGGTACCTTGAAAGTAGCTGTGAGGCCAGCCATGCCTGTTGACTGTCTGCTAGGCAATGATCTGGAGAGCTCCCCTTGGGCGAAGGTGGAGCGGAGGTCTCATTTAGAGATGTTGGGTCTGCCTGAGTGGGCATGCATGACCACTCGGTCAATGGCAGCCGGTAAGGGCATTCAAGAGGACCTGGAGCCTGAAAGATTGGCTCAGGTGCCTGCCGGAAAGAGAAGCGGCAGGGGGCGCGGGAAATCGGCCCCCGAAGTTCCCACGGTCCAGGAGGAGGCAGACCTTGAGGGGGATGCCCTGGAGCCTACAGGGGAACAAGTGGCTGAACTGGGGGACCTGCCTGAGCTGACCCATTGGCAGCAGGAAGGAGGCCCCTCCAGGGAAGTGTTCTGCGAGGAGCAGAAGAAGTGTCCTTCTCTTGACGGTTTGCGGCAACAGGCTGCAAACCAGGCAGCAGGTGATCAGTCTGGATCACATTGGATTTACTGGGAGAATGGTCTCCTGTATAGCGAGCCTAAGGTTGCTGAGCCTGGGTCAGCCCGTGTGCTGGTGGTACCCCAGCACTTCAGAGCCTTCCTACTGGGACTGGCTCATGATGTGCCTTTAGCAGGACATTTGGGGCAAGACAAGACCTTTGTGAGGCTTGTCACCCACTTTTACTGGCCCCAAATGCGTAAGAGTTCTGATACTCATTGTAGGACTTTCCAGACTTGCCAGGCAAGTGGTAAGAGTGGGAGGAAGCACAAGGCTCCTCTCCAACCTATCCCTGTGGTCAGCACCCCCTTTGAGAGGGTGGGTATTGACATTGTGGGGCCTCTGGATCCCAAGACATCCATGGGCAACAGGTTCATCCTGGTCTTGGTGGACCATGCCACCCGGTACCCGGAAGCCATCCGTCTCCGGACTGTGACTGCCCCCGTGGTGGGTCGTGCATTGATGGGGATTTTCTCCCATGTGGGGATCCCCAGAGAGGTGGTGTCAGACCGTGGTACCAACATCATATCCAAGTATATGAAGTCCCTGTGACAGGAGTCCTCTTGCCATGCATTCTGTTTGCTTATAGAAAGGTGCCACAGAAGTCCTTAGGGTTCAGTCCCTTTGAACTGTTGTACGGCCATCCTGTGAGAGGACCTCTGAGTCTGGTGAAAGAAGGCTGGGAGAAAGCTCCCAGTAAACCTCCCCAGGATGTATATAGCTACATGCTGGCCTTCAGAAACCAGACTAAGCGCTTCAGACAACTCGCTCAGGCAAATCTGGAAGCCAGCCAGGAGGAGATGAAACGTTAGTATAATCAGAATGCCACTCTGATCGAGTTTCAGCCTGGACAGAAAGTTTGGGTCATGGCCCCAGTGGAGCCTTGTGCACTCCAGGATAAGTGGACCGGACCATTTGAGGTGGTGGAGCGCATGAGTGATGTCACCTACTTGGTGGACTTGCAGTCTCCTAGGAACTCTGTGCGGGTCCTACATGTGAACCGCCTGAAGCCCCACTTGGAGAGGTCCGAAGTGGGCATGCTCCTAGCAACAGATGCTGGGATGGAAGAGGAGACTGAGCCTCTTCCTGACCTCCTGTCTGCAAAGGAGCAAGATGGGTCAGTGGACGGTGTGAACCTCTCTACCGCCCTGTCCCCCGAGCAGCAGAATGACGGTCGCCAACTGTTGGGACAGTTTTCTGACCTGTTCTCCCTGACCCCCGGTGTCACTCAGTGGTGCGTCCATGATGTGGACACTGGGGACAGTCCTCCAGTAAAACATAAGATTTACAGAGTGACTGACAGGGTCAGAGCTTGCATCAAGGAGGAGGTCTCCAAGATGTTAGCACTAGGGGTGATTGAGTCCTCAAACAGCCCTTGGGCCAGCCCAGTGGTCTTGGTCCCAAAGGCTGCCGCACCCGGTGCCACACCAGAACTCCGGTTCTGTGTGGACTACCAAGGGCTCAATTCAGTCACCAGGACTGACGCACACCCCATCCCCAGAGCTGATGAGCTGATCGATCGGTTGGGGGCTGCCCGGTACCTCAGTACGTTTGACTTAACATCTGGGTACTGGCAGATCGCCTTGACTGACGGGGCAAGAGAGAGGTCAGCATTCTCCACACCAGATGGGCACTACCAATTCCGGGTGATGCCCTTTGGGATGACGAATGCCCCTGCCACCTTTCAGAGGTTGGTAAACCAGGTGATGGCTGGGCTGGAGGATTTCGGTGTCGCCTACCTGGATGACATTGCAGTGTTCAGTGCCACTTGGGAGGAACATCTGCACCACCTCTGGGAAGTGTTGAAGGCGCTGCGGAGGGCAGGCCTCACGATCAAGGCGAGGAAGTGCCAGATCGGGCAGGGTTCTTTTTGTACTTGGGACACCAGTTGGGGAGCGGCCAGGTGGCGCCCCTACAGCCCAAGATTGATACCATTCTGTCTTGGGAACCCCCCAAGACCCAGACAGAGGTGGGAGTCTTTTTAGGACTCACAGGGTATTACAGGAGGTTTGTCAAGGGGTATGGCAGCATTGTTGCCCCCTTGACAGAGCTGACTTCCAGGAAGCAGCCCAAGAAAGTGAACTGGACTGATGCCTGCCAGAAAGCTTTTGATGCCCTGAAATCTGCTATGTGCACGGCGCCCATGCTTCAGGCGCCCAACTTCTCAAGGGAATTCATTGTGCAGACAGATGCTTCAGAGCATGGTGTGCGGGCTGTGCTCTCACAGCTGAATGAAGAGGGCCTAGACCAACCTGCAGCCTTCATAAGTAGGAGGTTACTTCCACGGGAACAGAGGTAGAGTGCAATTGAGCGTGAGGCATTTGCTGTGGTCTGGGCGCTGAAGAAGCTGAGACCATACTTGTTTGGAACTCACTTCCGGGTTCAGACAGACCACAGGCCCCTCAGATGGTTGATGCAAATGAGGGGTGAGAATCCAAAGCTGTTGAGGTGGTCCATTTCCCTACAGGGGATGGACTTTACGGTGGAACACCGCCCTGGTACAGAACACGCCACTGCTGATGGTCTCTCTAGATATTTCAGTCTTAGTGAAGAAAACTCCCAAGAGGGTGGGTAGTTCTCCCCACATTTCAGCTGGAGGGGACACGTGTTAGACTTGGCACCATTGGCGTGGGTCTCCATTCCATTTGTTTGCTGTTGCCTCCTGTGTTCTTGCTGGTCTAGATGCTTTGGGCACATTGCCACGGCTGTTCAGTGCCAAAGTGCAAGTGCTCCCTTTATAAATTACTGTTGTGGATTAGTGATACCATGATTGGCTTATTTGATTTACTTGTCAGACCCTAGTACAGTGCACTATGTGTGCCCAGGGCCTGTAAATCAAATGCTGCTGGTGGGCTTGCAGCACTGATTGTGCCACCCACAGAAGCAGCTTGTAAAATGTGACTCAGGCCTGCCATTGCAGAGCCTGTGTGCAGTCTGGGACTGCCATGTCGACTTGGCAAGTGTACACACTTGCCAGTCCCTAAACCTTCCCTTTTCTACATATTAGTCACCCCTAAGGTAGGCCCAAGGTACCCCTGTGGGCAGGGTGCATTGTATGTGAAAGGTAGGACATGCCCTGATGTGTGTGGCATGTCCTGATAGTGAAATACTGCCAATTTCGTTTTTCACTATTGCAAGGTTATCTGTTCCCATAGGCCAGAATGGGGAGTTTGTTTATAACATCTTATAAACATAACTGCCCCTGGGAACAAGATAGGAATATAAAGTTTAGTATGCCTGAACTCAGAATGTTAAAGTGCATCTTTTAGTGAGGGTGATTTTTACATTCTGTGTTTGAAAATACCACTTTTAGAAAGTAGGTATTTTCTTGCCTAACCATCCAGTGTGCCTCTGCTAGGTTTGTGTATTGCATGTCTGGCTTTTGGATGACAGGGGGCTGGAGAGGGCTGTGGCTCCAGAAGTCTGATGAGTTAGGGCTGGGATGAATGGACCTGGGTTGAATTTAGAGTAGGGGGAGGAGATTTCCTTTCACCTGCCTGGGCCTGGTCTGCCTTCAACAATGCCGTCTCCACCTCCTGCCAGGAAGCTGCACCAGTGAGGACAGAACTGGTTTTGGCTGGGTACAGACACTCTCTGCCTTCAGAGAACAAAGAATTTGTGTGTATAAAAAGTGGGGCCCAGACCCCAGACTTTTAGATCACTTCTGGGAAATCAAGAGGAAACCTTTGCCAAGGAGAAGAGCCGGAGAAACTGAGGAGGAATACTGCTGATCCAGCGCTATCAATAAAATTTCTTCTCCTATATGCTTTGGACGTCCAGGTACAAATATCCCTTTTCCACAACTTATATCCATATGACGGTGGGGCCCATAACACCGCATAAACATTCACTCTCTCATATATTCCCTGGATTTCATCCGTTTACTTAGGAGAAAACAGTAAATGATTTGCTGGAAGGAGACGGGATACCTTTTAAAACGACATAATACTTCTCAAACCTTAAGGTATTCCGCTCATTGGTCGATGGACCAACTAGTAGGAATCAGTTGATGGTGATTAAGACCAGCTCAATCACTATAAACTTTTAAACATTTATATTTATCATTGAGCTAAAGAACCACAGACTCATTGTTTTAAAGATAATAAAGTTTATCTAATTTTTAGAAGCATGAATAAGTTTCAAATTTATTGTTCAGATTAATACATTTATCATCATTATAAGAATACATTTAAGTTGCAATGCATACCTATTAGATGGAAAAACAAAGTTCGTCACAGCAATGAATTCAGATCACAGCATAGAAACTCCCGAAAAACTGTCTATATGTCCTGTAAAAACAGGCCTTCTCGACGGATCACCTATATGGTGTTTCCCGCCACAATCCAGTTCTTTTCCCCTTATAGTATTTAAGAATAAAAAGGTCTAATAATATTAAAAATGGAAAAATCTATTAAAGCAAAAAGGTTTCACCATCAGCAGCGTCCCGTGCTCAATAAAAATATAAAACAGCGGCTCCCGCAGCAACAACACCGGCAAAAAGCAGTAGCATCAGTAGGAACCCCCCTCCCTCAGAGTAGGTCTTCTTATACCCTAAAACTAGCTTACTAAGTGAAAATGTTACATCTTTGGGGGCGAGATTCTCTCTAATTGGTCCATTTGGGGTCAGTATACATCTCATTATGAATATCCTTGTTCCAACCAGTTCTTTGTGGAAAGTTCATACTTCTGTCGTTTCTCACGGGTTCATGACATTACCCATCCGCACATTGGTCTCTATCTGTATCCTTTTTCTGATACTTTAAATTGAACAGTTCATTGTTCATTCACGTATTCACTGCAACTTCTCACGCTTTTCGCAATGTCCTTCTTTGGCACACGTTTGTATAATAAGGTCATCGCAGCCTTGACCAAGCTTCCATCCTAGGCTTTGGGACGGTCACATGATCCCTCTGTTCACAGCCTTTCTCATTCGCGGAAACCATTTGCGCCTGCGTACTCTAGCTTGCTTGCCTCGGCAGCCATTTTACAGCGCGGCACAACAGGCCTAAGCAAACTATTTATAAAGATAAACAGAACATAGTTAAGAATAAAGAATATAAGCCTTTTCGTTTCCCTCCCATCATTCTACGTACCCCAATTAAGTGTTACCTAGCAAAAGCGACATATAAAGCTATTTCTTACTTACCAACCGCTTTACTTTGCCACCACACAGTTTATTTTCAAGCACAAATCATGCAATTATTATTCTAATTAGTACGCAAATTATTAGATTTATGTTATCCACGTTAACAAATGTAAGTAAATTAGTTTGCACGGATATAGCGTGTTACCCATAACCCTTATCATGAGACATACATGGTTGGTTATTTACTAAGACGAACCTGTGTGTTAATTATTCAACGTAAATATTAGGAGGTTAAATTTTTCGTTTACCCTGCTCCATCAGCTCCCCCTTTGGTGATTTTTAATATCACCACAAAAACCCATGTTACACAATTTTGTCAGAAAGCATATTTCTCGTCCAGTTTGTTTTTGTTAGTTTACACAACTGTATTCCTTTCATCTTGTCTCTTTGTTTTCTTATACATGTTTTTTTTTATTTCTTCTAGCTCTATTTCACCCATCTCTCTTTCTTTATTTATCTTATTTTCCTTTTCTATTTTATTCTGTCTTTTTCTTCTCTTTATACATACAATAATCAATTTTAATACTAGGATTATTAGTACTATTATGGTCGCTATTATTATGATTTTCCCTATTACTAATCTACTCATTCTAGTGAACCAATTTATTACTGAGGAAAAACTCTTACCAAGTTTTCCCAATGCATTTTCAACCTCCAGTGGAACAAGTTCTTTGTGCAAATTGGTAATATTCTTAATATACCTTTGTATATTTTCACTTTTATCTGGAATGTAAGTGCAACAATGTTGGACTTTCAGCATTCCACAGACTCCACCCTCTTTTGCCAAAAGAATGTCAAGGGCAAGTCGATTTTGCATCACCATAGCTCTCATGGCAACCATTTCGGTATTTACCATCAAGAACCCTCCAGCAGTATCTGTAGATAAACGATCTACTACTGTGGATAACTTCCGAATTTTAAATGCATTCAAAGATATTCCCACTGCTGGTATCAATGCTCCAAAAACATCACCTACTATTTCTGAAAAGCTCTCCCTTTTCCTACGTGTAAATGTCTTTACCATTTTGTGTGTTCCCTTTTCTGTTCTATCTACATGAAAAATCTTTGGAAAGACCAGGCCTAAGTAACATGATCCATACCAATGGTCCGGCAACCTGTAATAAGCTCTGTTACCGCAAATATAATAGATCCCAGGAAATATTGGATCTTTTCCACGTTTGAATCCCCAACCTCCTAAAATGTTATAATTGTCTTGGCAATCACTGGAACCCACGAAATAGTTGTCATAGCTTGTTCTATTTCTTCTAATGCACAACCTTCCCTGTTGGGGCCAATCCAGAGACATAGCTGCATTTGTCTTTTTCTTGTCATGATTTTCTTCCTCAAACGCCCAAAGAGGTGTTTTTGTCTCTTCTATCACTTTTCTTTGAAATTTTACTCTTCTATCCTCGACCATTTCTAAAAACACCTTTTCTTCATTCCTTAACTCACAGGTAAGGTTGTTTTTAACTATATCATCTAATGTTAGAATTTTATTTTCTATGAAAAATTCACCAAACGTTCTTGCTTCTTTCACTTTGTTTAGTTCAGAAATTATAGGAATCTCTGCAAAAATCTTATCTATATCAGTATAATAATATTCTAATCTTCCTGTCTTGTAAAATAGACTTGCTAAAACACTACATGTTATTCCATACGTCAAAGGAAGGTGATGATAGGTCACACCTTCTGTAACAGACGCAGGCAATTGCATACAAACGTAACAATCTCTCACATCCATGATTTCTACATACTCATATAATAATTTAGTAAAAACATTTTTTGAAAAATCTGTTATTGATTTGTCCATATGCAACTCTGCACTACTTTTTAATATAGCTGTTTCCTGCATGTTAGCTCCCTTTTCTATCTCTGTGTTATTCTTTAATATAGACGTCTCTTGTACAGCTAATCTAATTGGAATGGTGATTGCTAAAATAATCCATACGGTCATTAATAATCCTGTACAAAAGAAGCACATCTTACACCATCTACGTAAGAACTCACATCTACATGTTCTATTTTTAGTATCTACCATTTTGTTCTATTACCTACTTTATAATATGTACAGAAAATGTGTCACCACACCTCAGAAATGACCTCTTAGCCACCCTACGCTCTCACTTTGTCTCTTTTGGTACTTTCTTTAGTTCTTTTCAGAACTCTTTCTTGTCAAATCCAGTGTTTTGTCCAGTCCGGTAGAAATTTGTTCAAATTTCTTTAAATTTGTTGCTCTTCACCTTCACCATTAAATTGTAGCTTTGTTCCGGGTTCTCGTGAGTGATCTCTTCTTCTTTGATATCAGTCAACGCAATGTATAGCCATTCAGGCGATTTATACTTTAGATTAGCTTTCTTCACTCTTTTTGTTTTCTGCAAGTGTTTTCCTCCTTGTCTTTCTTGTTCCTTTTGACTTGTTATTTCATTTACTTGTTCTGCATTCTTTCCATCTAACCTTATGATCTTGTATCTCAATCTCTTAACTTCGTGGGGCCAATTGTCTCCTTTTCTTGGCCTTTTTGGTTCACTTTCTTTTTCCTATCTTTCTGTTCTCCAAGTTCTCTTTCTCGACTCTAGTTTCTGGTTTCTTTCTTCTCCACTTTCTTCTGACTCTGTTTCAGTCCTTTCTTTATTGTCTCTTATCTTAATTTTTAGAATTTCACTTCCTTCATCTGTTTTTGATTTTCCTCGTGTTTTCCTTTGATCACCTACTTCTGTCCCTCCTCGAGGTTCTTCCGAATTTGTGTCAATCTCTCTATCTGTTTCTGAATTTCCCTGTTTCTTTGTTCGCCGATCTGTCCCTATTGCTCCTCGGGGGGCTTCCGATTCTTCTACCTTTCTATTTGAAACTGTCCCTTCTTCATCTATTAATATAATTTCTGAAGGATCTTCACCATAACTTGTACTTGGTTGCTCACTGTTACTATCTTTTTGCTCAGTTTCTTCTTTTAAGCTATCAAATTTCCAATCTCTTTTCAGATTTTCATCACAGTCAGAATGCTCTGTATCAGATGCTGAACTAGGGTCTGATATTTCCAGATGTCGACTCACATGTCGATCTTCAGATTCTGGAACTTTTGCTATTTCCTCCTCTCCTCCTGTCGTTACACTTGTACTTGGGTCTTCCAGATGTCGACTTACAGGTCGATCTTCAATTTCTGGAGCCCTGTTCGTCTCTTCCTCTGCATCAGATGCTGAACTGGTATCTGATATTTCCAGATGTCGACTCACTGGTCGAGCTTCAGGATCTGGAACTCTGATGGTGTGGCTGGCGTGTACCCAGTGTTTTACTCCTGCACATTTGACTGCAGTTGTTGTCACCAGGATCACTTGTCGTGGTTGTTCCCAGCGAGGAACCAAACAGTTTCTTCTTCGGTGGACTTTTATGCGGACCCAATCTCCTGGATTCAAGTCATGAGCTGGTTTTCTTTCAAGAGTGGTCGCATCCGGTCCAACCTGATGAAACACAGAACGGACCACATCAGCCAATCCTTTGCAATAATCCAACACAAGATCATCAGTTATAGTCAGCAGTTTGTTGACAGGTACATGTGCTTGCCTCATTGCTCGTCCCATGATTTTTTCGTGGGGACTAAGTCCTGTCTTTCTTTCAGGTATGCTTCTGATAGTCATTAAGACCAATGCCAAGGCATCTGGCCATTTGAGTCCTGTGGCTTGACACATTTTCCCTAGCCTGTTCTTTATTGTTCCATTTACTTGCTCTACTATTCCAGAAGCCTCTGGTCTGTATGCACAGTGCAATTTCTGTTTAATACTAAGTGCTTCACAAATCAGTTGAATCAATTCATTTTGAAAATGTGTTCCTCTATCTGTTTCAATCGTTACTGGAAAACCATACCTTGGAATGAATTCTCGCAGCATTAGTTTAGCTACTGTGATTCCATCATTCCTCCTGGTCGGGTATGCTTCCACCCAACGAGAAAACAAACAGACGACCAAAAGAACGTATCTTAGTCTATTGCTTGGGGGCATTTCTATAAAATCCATTTGCATTCTCGTGGAAGGACCTCCCTTTCGTCCTATTGTTCCTAGACTCACTACTGTCTTTCTTCCTGGATTTAGCTGTTGACAGATAAGACATCTTTGACAAAGACTCTCAGCTATGGCTCTGAATTTTGGATTATACCATGTTTGCCTAAAAAGTCTGATCATTGCATCTCTCCCAATATGAGCTTGTCCATGGTACATCCGTGCCAGTCAGAAATCATGCTATCAGGCATAACTGGTCTTTCATCTCTGTAAACCCAAACATCATTTTCCTCCCGTTTTCTGCATCCTGCTTTTATCCAGCTATCTTTTTCCTCATCATCTGCTGCTTCCTGCAATTATCTCACCTCATCCCATGTCTCGACAGGGTTAGTAAAAAGCAACGGACATGAAATATGCTCTCTCTCTCGTTTCTGTTTAATGAGACTACATTTTTGGCACAGTACTGAGCTATTTCATCAGCAAACTTATTGCCAACAGTTATGTAGTCTTCCCCATTTTTATGTGCATTGCACTTTACCACCGCAATCTGTTTAGGCAGCTGTATCGCCTCAAGCAACTTTTTCACAAATTCACCATTTCTTATTGGGGTTCCTGCAGACGTCAAGAAACCTCTCTGGGACCAGATCTGCCCAAAATCATGAACCACTCCAAAGCCATATTAGCTATCCGTGGTTACTGTGACTCGGACATTCTTTCCCAATTTGCATGCTTGAATTAGAGCAATCAACTCCGCTACTTGAGCAGAACGTATCCCTCTCAAACAAGATGCTTCCATTACAGCAGCTACTGTGCAAACTGCATATGCTGCACTCAGAACTCCATCATTCGTTCTCAAACATGAGCCATCCACGAACAGAATATAATCTGATTCCTTTAAAGGCTCATCCCGTATATCGGGTCTCGGTTTTGTACAATATTCAAGTACATTCAGACAATCATGATCAACTTCATCCATTTCAATCACACTCTCTTCATCTGGCAATGATGTTGAAGGATTCACATTTATGCATCTGTCAATGGTGACATTGTCTGCACTCAAAATTACTTTTTCATACCTAGTCAGCCGACTATGTGTCATATATTGGGTTTTGGTTCTTGTCAAAAGAATTTCCACAGAATGAGGGACATATACTCTTAGTGGATATCCCATCACAATGCCTTCACTCTGCTCCAGACTTACACAAGTAGCAGCAACTGCTTTCAAACATCCAGGCAACGCCTTTGCTACTGGGTCTAAGACAGCTGAAAATTATGCAATGGGTCTTTTCATGTTTCCGTGTCTCTGCACTAGGACTGAAAACGCACACCCATCTCTTTCACTACAATACAACTCAAAATCTTTTTCATAATCAGGCATTCCCAATGCCGGGGCTTCACACAGCTTTGTTTTTAGTTCTCTGAATGCTTTCATTTCCTCATCATTCATTTCAAAAGGATCTTTAACATCCTTCTTTGTCAATCTCTGTAATGGTTTTGCAATCAATGAAAATCCACTTATCCATTGTCGACAATATCCAACCATTCCTAGGAACATTCTTACTTCTCTCTGTGTCATTGGAGCTCTCATTCCTTGAATTATTTTTATCCTTTCAGTCGTTACCTTTCGCACTCCCTTTTCAATCTTGTGTCCCAAATATTGGACCTCTTGTTGACAAAACTGTAATTTTGATGGGGACACCTTATGTCCTCCTTTTGCTAAATAATTCAGCAAACCAATTGTGTCAGTAACACATGCTTCCTTTGTTTTTGATGCCACCAATAGGTCATCAATATACTGAACCATCACGGATTTCTCTGGCCTTTTTAAATCTTCCAATGATTTCTTTAGAATCTGATTAAAGATCGAGGGGCTTTCTGTATACCCCTGAGGAATTCGGCACCATGCCAAAATACGCTCTCCGAACCTGAACGCAAATAATGGCTGGCTATCTGGATGTAATGTAATAGAGAAAAATGCATGGCACAAATCAATAACTGTGTACCAATCTGCTTCGCGTGGAATCTGGTATAGAATTACAGCAGGGTTTGGTACTATTGGGCAGCAAGGCACAACAATTTTGTTTACCTTTCTCAAATCCTGTACAATTCTATATGTTCCATTCGGCTTTTTCAGTCCCATTATAGGTGAATTACATGGGCTGCTCATTATTTCTCTCAGAATTCCTTGTTCAATCATTTTATTTATTACAGGTGTTATTCCTTCAATTATTTCTGGTGTCAATTTATACTGTGGCATATTTGGGTAACTTGTTCCTTCTTTTACAGAGATTTTAACATGGTCTACTCCTTTCATTAACCCTATATCTTCACCCGTAAAATCCCACACTTCCTGTTTCACCGTTTCTTTCAGTTCAATAGGGATTTTCTCTACGTCAAACACAGGGAACAACTCACTCACTTCTGACTCTAAATTTACTAATGTCATTTTATAGAGTACATCTTCATCTGGGGTTTGAAATGCAATCCCATCTGGAGTACAATAGATGGTGCAGTTCATCTTGCAAAGTAGATCGCGTCCTAATAGGTTCACAGGACTGCAATCACACACCACAAATCGGTGCATATCACTGAATGGCCCAATCTTTACCTCCACTAATTTGGTAAGAGGCGCCTAATTTGCTGATTCGAAACACCCACGACTTGGATATTTTCACCTGAGAGAGGAAGGTTTGGAATTTCCACTGATCTAACAGTAGAACGGGTAGCTCCAGTGTCCACAAGGAATGTTACATTTGCACCATTCACTTCTCCATCCACAAATGGACCTGCTTGATCTACCTCTAGAGTTGCGCCAAGCACGCACTCTTCCTCCTCTCCTAGGCACCGTCATAAACTTTCATCCGACTCATTCCCATCCTGTCCGTAGAATCCTGTTTCTGCACTGTATCTCTGTGGATTTACACTCTTGGGAAGTGGTGGTTGAGGCACCTGACTTTGCTGAGTAACTACCTGTGGTTGCTGCAGCTGTTGGTAACTCACCTCACTCTGCACCTGTGGATTTAATGATTGATTTTCCGCATTAGTTTTTGGAGGGAATTTACACTTGTTTCTCCAATGTCCTAACTTTCCGCAGTTGTGGCATGGCCAGTTTTTCTTTGCCTCTTCTATACTCATTTGACCCTTTCCTTTACCTATATTTGGTCTGGATTTTGTCTGTCCTGCCTCATTAACTTGATTATTCAATTGAGCTTCTTGTTTTTCTGCAACTTTCACCTGTGCCCACATTGCTTTCTCTTTCAATTTACGCTGTCTACTCTCAATATCATCACTGCAGTATTTAGCATATCTCAAAACCTCGTCTACCGGGCTATTCTGCCAACAAATCATATGTTGCTTAATCATTTCACTTATCTCTGGTTTTAACCCATAAACAAACCTATATACGAAATGGCTCATGTCCTTTTCATTTAATGTCTCGTATCCACTATACTGTTTAAAAACTAACAGTAGCCTTTCATAGTACGCATTTACAGATTCTTTACTCTCCTGTGTGGTTCTGTCAATCTTTACCCAATCCGTTTCTTTGGGTGGGATTTTATTTTTCAAAAAGGTAATAACTTGGTCATATTTCCTCATCACTTCTGGTCCTGGCGCTCCTGTTTTAGCGTCTCTTGGATATTCTACAGTTGGCCAATCAATAGTAATCTTACATTCTGTCCATAAATCAGCTGGTACTACTATGTCAAATAATCCATCCAAATCTATCCATAACACCTTTGAAACCTTAACAAACCTCTCCACTTGTCTGTACCATTCTACTGGTTTTTCTCTTAATTTCGGGAAGTCATTTGTAAATGACAATATATCTTGTCTAGACCATGGGACATGCACATAACTACCTCCTGGAGTTTCTCTCATCGGGTACTCCCTTAGAATTGATTCCTTGTCTGTCACCGCAAAAGCCAAAGACGCTTTATCGGTCGTTTTCTCATTCCTTTTAGTCCACCTGCTTCTCCATCTATCCACATCACCCCATTTTCTCAGCAAAACAATTAATTCTTTTATTTGGGTTAACCGTCCTGATGTGTTCAAATTTTCTATATCTTTCTCGCAAAAATCTACTCTATATGGTTTCTGCAAACTTCTCACCTTTACAAATTCTACTCCTAGTTCATTTGCTGTTTCTTCTAATTTGTCATGTAAATTTCTAGTTCTCCATGTAATGCTCTTACATAAAAACATTATCTCATCATCCTGATAAGTTTTCAATTTTTCTGTACCAATTGTCCCTAAAATCAATTCTTCCATATCTATTTTTAACCTAATTACATCTAATGGTTTTGATTCTGTCTCTTTCGTTTTCAGGGTTTTCATCCATTCATTCAATTCGTCCGGAGTAGGACCTACAGGTGTACTATTTAATTCTATCCAATTTTTACTCCTTTCTGGTGTCTCTGACGCAGACTCAGTTCCCATAGGAATCCTCCTAAACTCATTCTCATTTACCGTCAAATTAGTAGGTGGGCTTGGTCTATATGAACTAACCAGATTTCTTGCCCTTTCATTGTCTAATTCCATCCCTTATCTTCTTCTTTGCAAATTTGAATTCATAGGAATGACTAAAGAATGCTCTTCTATCTTCTGATTCTCAAAAACTGGTATTACTGGACCTATTGTTACGGGTACAGTTACAGCTTCCATATTCATTGTCAATTCTCTTATCTTTTCAGTTAATTCTCTCGTGGTTTTTGCTAATTCAGTTGTATTGTCACTTTCAACTTTCTCGATTTGTGGGGTTTTCAATTGATCTTGTGACCTATTTATCTCATCTCTCCGTTCGGGATTTTTATTCCTCCCAGTTTCCATTGGCGGTGCATTAGGTGTCACCACCGCAGAATTCTGTTGGTATGGAGGTGGGTTTCTGTTTAAAATATCTTCCAGCAATTCATCTTCCGTCTCACTACCACCATACCCGTACCTTTCAGTAACTAAATGCTTCTTTTTCTCTGTACATTTTCTCTTTGCTTCTTCCTCAACAGTAAAAGCTGGAAACAAACCTCCTGTCATATTAGCATATCTCCAACGCTTTATTCTGTCTTCATGATTCACTCCCCATAACCTTCCGGGTACAAACTCATGATTTCTTAATCCTCTGAATCTTTCTCGTTCATACATCTCATCTTCCCATTCACTTAAAGCTTCAAACTGTGTTGGTCTAGGTTTAGGCTCAAGCATCGTCATCTTCTCCCTCAAATTCTGAAGTACAGCTACACTAAATGAACCATTCTCAGGAAATGCTAATGCTCCATCATTTTGAGTATATTTAGTCCAATTTTCTAACCATATGCAGGTATGATATCCGTACTTCAGCATCATATGCGAAGCTGGTGATTTTGGCGGAGGAATTACTTGTCCCTCTCTAGTCACTACCTTTTTGTCTTTCTTAAAAAGTTCTTAACTTTCGTCATCCACGACGTTTTCTCTCTACCATACTCATAATAAGCCATAATTCACTATCTCTTTTCCTTTCTCAAAGTCCGCAATTCAACACTGTTCTCTATGCGTTATTCGGACCTATCACAGCGCGACTCACACCAACGCTCCAATCCAAAGCTTCTACGTCACAGCTTATTCAACCAATCCTAGCGCGTCTCACACCAACGCCCCAATCAGAGCGTCTTCTGTATAACCAGTGCACTGTCCAATACCAGCGCGGCTTTTGTCAATGTCAGTTCTGCTCCTGACCCCTCCTTTTCAAAATTTATCGGCAATTTATTTTTCAACTGTTCTTGGTTAGTTACAACATTAAAAACACATTTCCATTGCCTGATTTCGCTAACAAAAGTGACAGTTTTATTCTATCTCGCAAGAATACAGTTTTGTTCGATAAGTGTAGCACTTCCCTCTACCTTACCCTTCTTTCAAGCAAGGGGTAAACCCGTTTCTCTGGGGATAAAACACATGTGGAGACTACACTGCTCCTGAGAATTAAGGCCAGAGTTTCACAAGAAAACCGGTTGCTATTTCACTCACACACCTTTGATACGGAAAATGTCCCTATCATAACACAACCTGTGTGATCACCAATATGAATTCAGACAATGCACTATTCCGTGTGACTTCTCTTGCCACACGTGTCCACTTCCTACTTCCCGGAAGCTTCAAAACCTTTGACTTACATATAACGCAATGCCATACAACATGAAGTGTTATACATAAAAATAATCAATAATCAATAATCAATAATCACCAAACTAATCTATAGTAACCATAACTCTGCTACCAAGAAATCTGATCCAGCGCTATCAATAAAATTTCTTCTCCTATATGCTTTGGACGTCCAGGTACAAATATCCCTTTTCCACAACTTATATCCATATGACGGTGGGGCCCATAACACCGCATAAACATTCACTCTCTCATATATTCCCTGGATTTCATCCGTTTACTTAGGAGAAAACAGTAAATGATTTGCTGGAAGGAGACGGGATACCTTTTAAAACGACATAATACTTCTCAAACCTTAAGGTATTCCGCTCATTGGTCGATGGACCAACTAGTAGGAATCAGTTGATGGTGATTAAGACCAGCTCAATCACTATAAACGTTTAAACATTTATATTTATCATTGAGCTAAAGAACCACAGACTCATTGTTTTAAAGATAATAAAGTTTATCTAATTTTTAGAAGCATGAATAAGTTTCAAATTTATTGTTCAGATTAATACATTTATCATCATTATAAGAATAAATTTAAGTTGCAATGCATACCTATTAGATGGAAAAACAAAGTTCGTCACAGCAATGAATTCAGATCACAGCATAGAAACTCCCGAAAAACTGTCTATGTGTCCTGTAAAAACAGGCCTTCTCGACGGATCACCTATATGGTGTTTCCCGCCACAATCCAGTTCTTTTCCCCTTATAGTATTTAAGAATAAAAAGGTCTAATAATATTAAAAATGGAAAAATCTAAAAAGCAAAAAGGTTTCACCATCAGCAGCGTCCCGTGCTCAATAAAAATATAAAACAGCGGCTCCCGCAGCAACAACACCGGCAAAAAGCAGTAGCATCAGTAGGAACCCCCCTCCCTCAGAGTAGGTCTTCTTATACCCTAAAACTAGCTTACTAAGTGAAAATGTTACATCTTTGGGGGCGAGATTCTCTCTAATTGGTCCATTTGGGGTCAGTATACATCTCATTATGAATATCCTTGTTCCAACCAGTTCTTTGTGGAAAGTTCATACTTTTGTCGTTTCTCACGGGTTCATGACATTACCCATCCGCACATTGGTCTCTATCTGTATCCTTTTTCTGATACTTTAAATTGAACAGTTCATTGTTCATTCACGTATTCACTGCAACTTCTCACGCTTTTCGCAATGTCCTTCTTTGGCACACGTTTGTATAATAAGGTCATCGCAGCCTTGACCAAGCTTCCATCCTAGGCTTTGGGACGGTCACATGATCCCTCTGTTCACAGCCTTTCTCATTCGCAGAAACCATTTGCGCCTGCGTACTCTAGCTTGCTTGCCTCGGCAGCCATTTTACATCGCGGCACAACAGGCCTAAGCGAACTATTTATAAAGATAAACAGAACATAGTTAAGAATAAAGAATATAAGCCTTTTCGTTTCCCTCCCATCATTCTACGTACCCCAATTAAGTGTTACCTAGCAAAAGCGACATTAAAAAGCTATTTCTTACTTACCAACCGCTTTACTTTGCCACCACACAGTTTATTTTCAAGCACAAATCATGCAATTATTATTCTAATTAGTACGCAAATTATTAGATTTATGTTATCCACGTTAACAAATGTAAGTAAATTAGTTTGCACGGATATATAACCCTTATCATGAGACATACATGGTTGGTTATTGACTAAGACGAACCTGTGTGTTAATTATTCAACGTAAATATTAGGAGGTTACATTTTTTCGTTTACCCTGCTCCATCACTGCCCCTGTGCTGTTTGCTGTCTGGGGCTGGCCTGCAGTGGCTGCTTGCTGCCAAGGAAAGGAGAAAAAGGACTTTGCTGTTTTGGTTTGTCACCTGCTTGAAGAAAAGATCTCCAAGGGCTTGAAACTGAGCTTGCCTCCTGTTCTGAAGTCTCAGGAACACAAAGACTTCACCCCTTCTGTCTTCCTGCATCTAGAACTGCTGTTTTAGCTGCTACAGAAGGAAATTGCAACACTGACGCCGGCGAGCGACGCCGTAACTTGCACCGAAGCCGTGAGCACTGCTCCGACTTTCGACGTAGGCCCGACGCCAGCTGCCGTACCACATCGACGCGAGCGATGCCGTAACCTGTCCGAAGCCGGGAGCGCTGCTCCGACTTGCGACGTGGGCCCGACGCCTGCTGCTGTGCCGCATCGACTCCGAAGCCGACTTCATCATCGCGGAGCCGATCCTTTATGTGGGTGACTCCCCGAATCCATCGACATCACGCCATTGTAAGGAACTGAGGCTTCGGCGCCATCGTGACGTCACCTCCCCGATGCAGTAAGGAACAGTTGTCTCGCTTCCCCTGCGCTGCAGTAAGGAACAGAGGCTTCACCTCCCCTGGGGTCGTAAGGAACCGACGCCTCGCTGCGCCAACGAAGCAACCCTCCCCAATGCCGTGAACTGTCTTTGTTTTCATCGTTTCCAAGGTACTGTTCTTTGTGGGTCTGCTTGACTCCGGGCCCGACGCCGCGCACCTCGCGGTCGGCGCCATACTTTGGGATTTTCACCGGTCACGACGTTATTTTAACTCCAAGTGGAGTTATTTGTTGCTACAAGCTTTATTTAAGTGAATAACCTATTTTTAAGGATATCTTTAACACTGTACTGTGGATTTTTGTCGTTTGGTCTTGTTTTAGTTTAGATAAAGATTACTTATTTTTCTAAACTGGTGTGGTGTCCATTTGTAGTGTTTTCACTGTATTACTGTATGTGTTCACAAATGCTTTACACACTGCCTCTGAGATAAACCTGTCTGCTCGTGCCAAGCTACCAAGGGGGTGAGCAGGGGTTATTTTAGGAGTGTATCCCCCTTACCGTGACTAGAAGCAAGGGCCCCTATTGGGACAAAGGTACCTACCTCTGCCAATTAGAGACCCCCATTTCTAACAGTCATGAACTGGACACCCCCATGGAGATGTCAGTCAGCTACTAGGCGAAAGCTCCAGCATGCAGGGACCCCTCGAGATCATTAGAAGTGTCTCATCTGATTATGTTAGGAAACAAAAGGCTATATATGGAAAATTGTATCCTTGCTTTGGGCCAAGATTGTGATCGGGCAACCATTGTTTGTGTTCTACAGGTAACTGTGTCGCCATATGTAGGTAATAATAAATGCATTTTTTTCACACGTGAGAGACCTTGCACTAATGCCAAGGCAGTATGATAGTATTCTCACAGTGTTCTGTGTCAGCAAGGCCAGTGTTTCTGCAACACCAGTCCAAGTGTCACGAAAGCAAAATGTGTGTCAAGCGTTAATGTGGCAAAAAGAAGGCAAGTTTAGGAAAAAGGATTTGTGTACATGCAAGAATTATACTAATTCCTACTGGGCCTAACTCGGGCACATGACAGAGAAATATCTTCTTTTCCCTCATTATTTCCTCTTTCCATGAGTGCTGCATTCAGCAGCACATATAGAAAGAGCAATAGGCCTCTTAGGATTGTTTTTGTGCAGGAAGGTGTGCCTTCCTGCACAAAAACACTCCTGCCCATAATGCAGGCACCCTTTCACCATGGTGGAAGGTTGCCTATGTTAGCTCTAGGCAGCCACAGGTGCGGCAGCACATAGAGGGAGCTGAACAGCTCCATAGCTTGGTAAAAGTGGCACTATTCAGATCTCTCCCGTCTATGCACCACAGTCACTTGCCTTTCTTTGCTGCATTGCGTGAACTGTTTGTAAATATGCCCCATAGTTGGGTATCGCCGCGTACAAAACAGCCCTCTCCACCAGGATACATCATGCACTATCACACAAGAGCACAGGTTCAATATGTACATCCAACATACAGCCAGCTCAGAATAACTATGCTTTTCATTGGCTCTTACAACACCCAACAGCACTCATTATCACCAAGTGCCTTATATTCACATATACTTCTGCCAGGCAATGTGCATGTCAACCATCCTACAGAGACTCAAGCAACCGCGACAGCCGCTTTCCTGTTACCTACCAAAAACCAAGAATGCATACGCACAATTCACTGTAGGTGATGTACTCACCTAGCATTTAAACATACCCATTGACACTACTGACAGCACATTCTTTACAACCTGGTGAGATGTTAGTCTGCCTTCAAAACCTTGGAACCATTTGGAAATTACCCTAGATATCCCAAGAAGACTCCGATGTCATACCAATGACATATTGTGCGCTATAAAGCAAACTCAAGGAGATGATGGACGGAGCGCTGAAACTTTTCAGACACTCACCCTCAGTCACAGATCTGGGTTGAATCCATCATCGTTCTTTAGCTCACTTCGCCACCTCAGTTCAGACACAGCTATATGCAAATCAGTCTTGAACCTGTGCCTCATGGGAACAGTCCAGCCCGAACTGCCAAGCCATGTCTTCCCTGGACCGGAAACAAGCATCCTGGGACCGGTTTGCTTTGCTTCGATATTGTGCGCTATACAAATGATAGTAATTGAACATATATTAAATGTGCCCAATGAGAATTGTGCAATAGATGAGGACCATATTATGTGGCATGATTGACTAAATTATACAGAAAGAAAATGCAAATGATGCGGCATAATGCATCACATTTTGTGACAATATTTCTTGATTATTTTGCCATTTGTACTAATGTTCACGCAGTCTCGGCAAAGGTTTCACCTAATTAGAACTGTCTTAACACACAAATACAACAACAAGCAACAGAAAGGGGACCAGTCAACCTTTGCAAAGGGTCTTCCACTTCACGGCAACACATGTAAGTACAGTTTTACAATTCTGCTGTTTTCTCGCTACCCCTCACATTCGTCCTTCTACGCTGGCAAATACTTAATGTTGGCACAAGCACACCTACCCACTGCGCAGGGTTTACGTGGATAATCTAATAATTACTTGTGTTTTTTATAACACTCCATTCCACATGTCTGCTATGTCCAATCACTATAAATTCTTAATTTAATGGTGCGCGGTTTACCAGCCTCGGAAGGATGGAGCTCTGAGTCGATCTTGCTTGGATTCAGACACTGACCCAGTGGTGGACTGTCAGCTCACCACTGGGCCAGCTGCGAGCATCTAACTCACTGAGCCGCTCTGCCGGCCAGGGGTACCCACTAAGGGGTGCCAGAGAAGCTCCAACAGGCAGGCTGGACCTCTAGGCTTCGTCAGACTAATGCCCTTCAGCACCCAGAGCCCTTCACCTTCGCGCGCCGCTCCGCGTCAGATCGATTGACGGGCGCTCGTTTGTCCTGCTGCCTCTCGCCAATGATCCATTCGCCCAATCCATCTCCTAGTAGAAGGCCCATAGCGCTGGCACCGCGGCAACAGTCCATTATTTCCCCAGCAACGGCTCCATCAGTCAGTACGAAGCGGTGAAGGTCAAAGCCCCCAAAACGCAAGCAGCAGAAATTCAGCTGGCTTTTTGTTCCTTCCCAGCCAACGCGTCTCTCAATTCTCGTCGCCCTAATGGCGCCATTACTGCTCCACGGCAGATTGTTTAACAGATGCTCTTGATAAATACAGAAGTGGTTGGAATTCTGCGGGAGCTGAAGCGTGGCCATATGAAAGCCGCGGTTACTGGTGATGATGGAAGGGAGGTGCTCACAACGATGGCCGGAGATGCCCACTGCAAAGTCTGCAGGCCGCGCAGCGGGGGCATCGGCAGATACCTAGAAGAGAGAGTATGTCGAGAGTTCTTGACAAGGTATGGTCAAGGCAATGAGTGGGATAGTGCCACATGGAGGTAATGCTAGACAACTGCCTAGGTCTGTACCTGCAAGATGGCCGCCAGATTACACTAGATGCATCAGATATGGCCCTATTTCCAGGGGAAGGGAGCTGCCAACATGTGACTTTACCTTGGGTCCGAAAACCTTTGCAACCCCTTCAACAAGGACAAGGAAAGCACAATCTCACGTGACCAAATGATTATCAACAACAAGTCACGTGCCAGCCTAATGATTTGATTGAGCTGGTTTAATGCACCTACCGAAATTCTCTTTGGCAGAGCATCTGTGTCTATAACCTGGTGCAGTCTCATGGGCTAAACCATTCCCTGATTTGCAAAGTGGCATGACGTCATACAAATGAAGGGTGGCTGCTTTACACAGTGCAAACATCTCTGAGCACTTCTGCATAATGAAATTGCCTCAGGGGTGAAAAAGCAGACACAATTGTCGCTGTGGTCCCAGAGCACCTCAGTCGTCCCTTACTCCATGCAAACAACTCATAATTGGTGGGCTAAGCAGAATGTTTGTGAAGGTGCAGGTAAAAGCATTTCTCTGCATAAAAAAAGGTTTTCAATGAGGGGAAAGAAAAAACAGTCAAAAATAAATGGCCTTTTACCAGGTGTAAGCCTTTTAGATTTGAAAATTAAAATGAGTAATACTGGACAAATCATGAGGGAAATCCCATAGTAGTGTTCTCCATGTTTTAGGGAATCAGCCGCAGGGAGATTGTTGCCAACCTATTCACATATTATAAAATCATACTGACATTGTCCACTTCTCCCCATGCCCCACAGACTCACCAATGCTTCCTCTTCTTGTTCTGTTGATGCTTTTTTGGTTCTACATTTGATTTCCCTTAAGCCTAAGTGCAGAGCTTCTCATGTATTTACCTAGTATGCCCTTTTAACGATCACCATCCTCCATTTGTTTCTGATCATCTCCATGAAATCCTATCTACCTTAACACCATTGTCTCCTTCCTTCAATAGATCAGACACATTACCATTGCGTGTGTTTACCACAGTAGCCAGAAGAAGGGATTAGGTTTTGAGATTGTATGGTTTTGCCAGTAAAATGCTGCATTATAGACTGTGTATGATAATTACTCTTTTTCAGTTTCCTCATCCTGCCAGGACCCACACCTATCATATGGGTCATTTATTCACAGATGTATAATCACTCCACAAACCAAGGAATTCCATCTTTTCTCAGCAAACTACAAACCTGCTGAGATGTACCTTGTGTTTAGAGAACAAGGGGGAACCCAGTACCCCTGGGACCTGGGCAGTAAAATAATTCAAGGAAACAATGGTCCCTACGGGGGAAGTGTGAAGCTCATAGAATGAGTGAATGCCATGAGATTAAATCGATCAAAAGGGTAGAATAGTAAGCCAGGCCTATGACTCAAGTTGTCGTGTGACCTGGTGTGTAACAGTCGTTTGTATAAACCTACTGTGGTACTGAACTGTGTGTGTGTGGTGCTACACCTCAGCGGGAGCAAGGAACTGGGTACAAGTGTGAACAAGTAATGTAAAAGGACAGAATCACATTAGCCATATTTACATGGATTAAAAACTGTCTAAACAAAGTTACCACAACTGGTATATTCTAGAAAACATGGCTATGATATCAGAAACTTTACAAAAAATGAGGTCAGAAAAAGACTGCTTGCCTCCAGCCTTCCACAGTGTTGAGAGCATGTGCAATAGAGTACACTTTTTCAATCCATTGCAATTCCTTCTGGGATAGAGCGTTAGAGATGTCGCCTCTGCCAGGACTCAACGCCACATGTTCAATAACTTGCCAGCATGTCCCCCACTGTGTGCTGTAGAAGTTGAACATTTTCTACCAGGGGTGCACCTACGACTCCATATTTAATCTTGCTGTGGTGTTGTAGGATCGGGCATTTGATATTTTGCGTGGTTTGTCTGATGTATATGAGGTCACACTGGCACATTATTATGTAAATTTCATCGTGGGTATTGCAGTTTGTGTAGGAAGTCAAAGTGAAATTCATATTTAGATTTACAAAAACCTTCGTGCTAATGCAGTATTTACATGCCACATAATGACTACACTTGGAGTGTCCTAAGAGTGGTGCAACACCCCACTGCGAGTTGAATGTAACCCTTGGTGCTAGTGGTAGGGCAGCCCTCACAACGGCGTCTCTGAGATCATTGCCCCTTTTAAATGAAAACATGGGCTCCTTTTATAGATGATCCTCAACGAATTTCCAATGCTTCTTAACAATCTTTGTGATTTAATTGCTTGCTGGGTTAACAAGCATTGGCATAGCCAATATCGCCTTTGGGACCTTGTAAGTTTGTGGCCATGCAGCACATTATTAGGGGTGCTACAACATCTACTGATGCTTCACATGCCACTAGTGAACGGGGGGGGGGGGTGAGAGCCGCCAATCAAGCCAGGATGGGCTTGTACAGGCCACAAGAGAGTGAAGAAACTGCAAGGGTTAGGTATTATACTATAGAAGGGCGGGTGTAACATGTAGTGCCCTTGTAATAATAAGAGATACACTAAAACAATCCCTTAGGGAAAACAGAGAAGCTTTGCACAAAATCCATCAGTAGTTCAACAGCTGTTGTAAACAGACAACTGAGTTGTAATTTTTTTTTAATAATTTGTGTGCTGATTACTAAAATGGCAATACGATCATTTATAATGTAGGGCCTTTTTAGGGGCTTCGAATGTTTCATCCTTGTAGCCAGGGCTTTAAGTGGGGGGTCTCTGAAAGGGGTGTGGCTGATGAACTTAAGGGTGTGGCTTAAAAGTACTTAAGCTAAAAATCTGTGCTTAGTTAGCATAGTGTGCCGCCCGATTGGTATTTTGCTTCTTCCGTCATTGCATCCAGATATATAATACAACAAATAACATTACACCTACAACAAGCCTGGACTATTGGCTTAGTCAATAGCTGTTAGTTGCATAGGATAAAAAAAGCAACAACTGTGGCTGCGTTGTATATAGAACATTGAAAATGCTTCAATTCTAAAATGATGAGAGCGTGAAAGAACTACAACCAGTGTCTTTGAAGTTACATCAAAGCAATGCAGAGTTAGGATTTTTTTTCCACTGAGGGTGAGTGGAGGGGGGCAGAGAAGCACATGATGCTTTAAAGTAACACAGAGAACGTGACGAAGGAAAGCATAGAAGGGAGGCCACTGCAAAAACACACAATATACTCTTGGCAAATCAGGCAAACGTAGGTAATGTAATTGGCACGCACGTAAATCGCTCCGATACCATTAGGTCGGGTTGAGGTTGCACTATATAAATTAGTGCAAAAATAAATGTCGCCATAAACATGTTTATCTTTAATACCTGAAAGCAAGGAAGGGAGGGGGGGCAGCAAACTGGGGCTGCTGGGGTCCCGTGGAGGTCAGGGTGTCCTGCACTTTCTGATAGCTGTGGAAAGCAGCAGCCCAGCTCCAATCCGTATGTGGTGAGTGCAGAGCAGTTGCAGCAGCAGGTAGAGCTCTGGGCTGCAACTCGTTGTCCCACTCGCAACCATGCACACAGCCCCCGTGCCCAGGCTCCAGCAGCAGGAAGCCACTGGCACGGTAAAAAAAGCAGTGGCAGATGTGGCGAAAGGGCCTTCTCGCCAAGGACGAGAAGTAAACAGACTGACTTACTCACCTTCTCTCCGGGCTGCCCCTTTTGTCCCTGGGTCAATTACGCCAGCCACATGCACAAGGGTGAAGGGAAGTGAGGAGAGAGAAAGAGATACAAACAAAGGAGCGAGAGTTAATGGCACACTAATGAAAAGAAGAAGTGA
This sequence comes from Calotriton arnoldi, assembly GCA_963921515.1. NCBI lineage: Eukaryota > Metazoa > Chordata > Amphibia > Caudata > Salamandridae > Calotriton > Calotriton arnoldi. Next base: position 456,535 of record CAWUFW010010301.1, read on the forward strand.
AGCATGCTTTATGTAAGGTTAATTGTTTGGAATCAGACGGAAAGGTTGTCAAGATTAATAACAATGTACAGCATCCTAAAACTCAACCAATCTTTAACATCGCAAAATAGCTGCTGGGTAATTATCAGATAAATAACATGATGCGTGTGGACGTGACGGTTTTGAGTTCAAAAGGGAACTTTGAAAGAAGTTGTGATACGTTTAGTGAACAGTTAGTAACAAGGTACAGGAATTCCAAAATGAAAGCAGCCTTTGCAAGCTGAGCAGGACAACACCTATTGACTGCACTTGGGAATTAATCGCTGTTCGTTGTTGCTTCTTTAGATGATCGTGCTCGATCACCAGACCTGTGCCCTCTTGCCTGTGGGGATGAGGTGGCAAATATAACAACCACAGTAAGAGGTGTGGGCATGTTAGTGTTTTTCAGACATGCGTGTCTGTAGAGCTCTTTGGAGATGCAGAGCCAATATTGAACTGTGCATCATGCGATGTGCCGAAACATGTTACATGTCACAGAACTACTAAATAGTGTTCACAATTTTGTTCGGTTTTCATACTTATGCTGTTCGCACCACATTAGAAAACAAGCGCGCGCGCCTCGCGCTCGAAGTAAAAAATAAAAAACAAGCAAGGCGGAGAGAGGCACGCAAGGCTTAATGAGCCTTGACAGAAACCCACATGGCGGCTGCGCGCGTGCACGCTCGCGTGAACGCAAGCTTGAGGCCAGGAAAAGCCTGTGGTAGCACTTTCAAAAGCCACTCACTAAATTTCTCGCAGAGCAGCGCATGCGCTGGCTCAGCGAGACCTAAAAATGCTTAAGCAAATGAAGCGCTCACATTTATAATTCCTTTGCTGTGGTTCGAGGAGCACTTCTCTGGGATTGTACCAGGCTCTTTTCCTTGCCTGCCTGAAAAGACGTCTGTGGTATCCTCTTTCAATAAATTTGTAGTCAACAAATCAGCAGAATAATCAGACCTCTTTGTGCCGTTATGTTGTATATGTAGGAACTGACCAAAGGGCAGATTGTCACTAAGACTCCATGGGTAGTGTAGCAACGAGTTCCTCTCTGTTGGCTTCCTGTACAGGGAAACATATATAAGTCCTTCTTCAATTTTGACCCATAGATCTAAAAATGGGATAGCTATGTTACTGAAATCCATGGTGAATTTTATGTCTAAGACAGTGTGTTAGGCCATGAATGAAAGTTCCATAATTCCTGCCTTGTCATTCTCCAAACAAGAAACACATCATCTATATACATACACTGCCTCCTTATTTTGTCTAGGTAGGGATTCTGGGCTGGGAAAATGTAGTGTTCCTCATAGCCTGCCATATAAAGATTAGCCAGGTCTGAAGCAAACCCGGTCCCCATTGCTACACCTTTTATCTGGAAGTAGAAATGGTTTCGAATTAGAAATAGTTCTTTGTTGTTGCTATTTTAGTGAGTTTGAGAATGAAGCAACTGGGTTCTTGTATTGGTTTGCCCCGTAAGCCCTTAAGGTCAGAGATCACTCTCAATGCTTCATTTTGGGGAATGTTAGTATACAGGGACTGAATGCCCATAGTTATCAGTAGATCAGTGGTTTGATTAAACTCAGTCCCTTCCATCAATTTAGTAAAATGCATACTATCCCTTATGTGAGATCTCGTATGGGGTACAAAGGGATTTAGAAATAAGTCAATATATTAACAGAGAGGCTCCAGGATAGACCCACATCCACCAGGTTTTTTTTTTTGCTTCTTATGGATTCTGGGTAAAGCATAACTTACTGGTGTTCTGAGATGTTCTTTGTTTAGGAATCCATGTTTATTCTTACTGAGGAACCCTTGTTCTGGACCTATACGTATGATGTCTGCTATAAGTATTCTCATGTCATTGGCTTGATATACACCAACGATCTAGTTCTAGTCAGTCACACTCAGGCAGGCTTCCAGCATCTCCTCAATTCAGTACAGGAATACTCTGATGAAAACGGTCTGAACATCAGTTTCGAAAAGACTCGTACTGTGTCCATTAACAATAATAGGAAAAAGTCACCGGTCTGGTACTAGGGAAAGACCCGAATCCTGCCGGCAAAGGAATACAAATATCTGGCGGTGATTATTGATAAAGAAGGTAACTTTGCATGCCAGAGGGAAACAATAAAATGGAAAGTGCTGGCATTTGCAGTGTTGCTAAAAAAACTTAAAATCAAAGCTGAAGAGACCAACACTGTCCCCCCTATTCCGGATAGTGCAAGCCAAACTTTTACCAGCAATAACATATGGCAGCAAATTCCAGAGGGGTAGGGATGCCAAATTCTTGGACAACATCCTAGTGAAAGCGTATAGAATTATCTTCAGCCTGCCAAAGTATACTTCACTGACACAGAGCAGGTTGGAGCTTGGTCTGCAGAAACAATCTTAGCAAGGCAAGGTGTTTTCATTATCTTCCGGAACAAAATCAGGAAGGCTGTGCCTCACACTCTCAACTACCACTTATGAAGGGAGATGCAACAGCGAGAAACATCTCCCGCTAGAACTTATTTCTAAAAGAGACTCTGATCAAGACTGGGTTGTCCCAGTTGTGGGAAGCCCCGACCAGCCACTCCGTGTTTAGGAAAATAGAATGGAAATCGATAAAGCTTCAATCACTAGTGAAAGACAAGGCAGCTTTCTCTGTCAGAGCTCGCGCCTTGATGGTATTAAGCACTTATACAGCACCAGCACCCCAGAAATATCTTAGTCTAAGCTTTTCCAGAACCTCCAAAGAGCATTTTCTAAAACGTCGTATGGGTATGCTGCCTTGCGCCGTGCACCTTTCCCACTGGCAGAGAGATTCTACAATGAAGGCCTACCGACTATGTGGCACAGACCTGGGCGATTTGCTGCACCTACTTTGCCTCTGCAAAGAGCTACTGGAGGAAAGAAGGAAGTTGCTGAGAGTTCCATTCAACCAAAGAGGTATTTGTTCTCGGAGACAGGCTGTGTTGGCTTGCTTTACCCCTAATTATCCACAGTTGAACTGTCGACTAGTAAAATTCCTTGCACTGGTGCGTAAGAAAATGCAAAAAGGGGTCTGACCTGGTCTCTATCAGAAACCAGCCTTAGCCACATCTGTCTTTACTGCCAAAACACAAGTAATGGATACAGGCCGAAATCAACTCCCTGCTGAAGAAGTCATCCTCGGACCCGACAGACTAAAGAACTTCAGACCCATCTCCCTCCTCCCCTTTCCAGCCAAGGTCATCGAGAAGGCCATCAACGTCCAACTGTCCCAGTTCATCGAAGTGAACCACGTCCCGGACACCACCCATTCTGGCTTTCTAAGCAACCACAGCATGGAGACCACACTCCTCGCCGCAACCAACGCCATCTGCTCCCTCCTTGACCGGGGTGAGACCACATCCTTCATCCTACAAGACCTCTTGAGCGCCTTCAATACTGTCTTCCAATGCAACCCTAATCAAGAGACTCCACAACGCTGGCATCCGCGACAAGGCTCTGGACTGGATCCACTCCTTCCTCACAGGCGGGACCCAGCGAGTCAGACTATCACCGCTCCTCTCAGAACCCACAGAGAGCAGCTGTGGAGTGCCCCAGGGTACGTGCCTGAGCCCCACCCTCTTCAACGTCTACATGACCCCTCTCACAGCCATCGTCAGAAGCCACGGAGTCAACATTGTCTCATACGCCGATGACACCCAGCTCATCCTCTCCCTCACCAACGAATCCACAACCACCAGAACCAGCTTTCACAGTGGAATGAAGGCCGTTGCTACCTGGATGAAAGTTCAACTCTGACAAGACAGAAGTACTCATCCTGGGACCCACCCCTTCAGCTTGGGATGACTCCTGGTGGCCAGCCGCTCTGGGATCTCAACCCACCCCGACAGACCATGCACGCAACCTCAGGATCATACTGGACTCATCGCCCACCATGAACCGCCAAATCGACGCAGTTTTCTCAGCCTGCTTCTACACGCTCAGCCTGCTTCAAAAGACATTCAGATGGATCCCCACAGAATCCAGAAAGACGGTCACCCATGCACTCATCACCAGCAGACTCGAGTACGGCAATCCACTCTACGCCGGTGTAACCCAGAAACAGCTCAAGAAACTACAGAATGCCCAAAAGCAGACTGGTACTCAACGTCCCCCGCCGCAGCCACATCATGCAACACCTCCGACAACTCCAGTGGCTCCCAGTCAACAAGAGAATCACTTTCAAGCTCCTCACTCATGCCTACAAAGCTCTACATGACAAAGGACCAGAATACCTGAACCACTGCCTCACATTCCATGTACCCGCCAGACAACTCCGATCCTCCCAACTCGCCCTTGCCTCTGCCCACAGGATCCACAAGACCAGAACCGGAGGAAGTTTGTTCTCCTACCTCGCCGCCAAGACCTGAAACACCCTGCCCCTCCACCTCAGGCAATCTGCATCACTGACCCAATTCAGGAAGGACCTCAAGACCTGGTTCATTGAATGATCCTCCACCACGTCCAACCAGCAGCCCCCCTCCCCTAGTGCCTTAAGACCGTAACGGGTGAGTAGCCGCGCTATACAAATCACTGATTGATTGATTGATTGATTAAAGTAAGCTGTCTTCTTCCCCTGCAAAAATACATGTCTATCATTTTTATTTTCAACTACCTTGTGGCATGTCAACCTCCCTATTCAAAAGAATTCTGGAGCCAATGGCATGTACCTGTGTCACACCCTATGTACCGTCCAGCAATCTATTTACCCTACAATCAGTTTTTGCCACTTCCACTGACACAAGGTTGGCCTACACAAATGTCTCCAAGTTTCTCAGTTCCTCTCACCAAAAGTACATCTTCACTAATTTTGTTCTCCTGTATATCAATTCTACTATTGACAGATTGTGTGTATTGTAATTTACAGACCACAGAATCCTGAATGTAATATTGGTGTTATAGTGAAAGGTTTTGGCGCCACATTGACGTCATAAGGTCCCAGGGGCATATTTACGTTCCCTGGCGCATCCCTGCATATCAGCAGGGATGCGCCAGGGAAAATGCATCACGCAAGTTTACCCTTGCGCCACGTCCGATGCGCCGCATTTACAATGCGGCGCATCATGGCGCAAGGATAAGCAGATGCGTGACGCATCTGCCGAGCGGAAGGTTGGCGCAGTGCTGAAGTTGTGTCGCAAGCGCGACGCAACTCCAGCACTGTTCCAACCTTCCCTATCCCTAACATGGTGCGTCATCCTTACGCCTGCTTGAAGCAGGCGTAAGGATTTGACGCACCAGCGTCGGAAAAGTGACTGCGTGAAATCTTGTAGATTTCACTGCGTCACTTTTCCGAGGTGTTCCTGCGCCGGCACGCCCCTGCGCCGGTACGCCCACATGAAACCTGACGCAGGTTTCATGTGGCGCAGGGGTTTACTACGTGACGCATCTCCCTAGATGCGTCACGTTGTAAATATAGCGCAACGCGGCGCATGGTTTGCGTCGCCGCTGCGTCACATGCGTGACGCAACGGCGGCGCAAAAGTGGCGCAAGGGGCTTGTAAATATGCCCCCCAGTTTTTATTCAGTTCCTATCACAGTTGATAGGCCCAGTCACACAAGTAGGATACCGGTTTTATTGGGAGAAGTGTAGAAATGCTTGGTGGTAGAACTTTGTAGCCCCCACCCTCCCAGATTCTGTAACATTTCCTCACAGAAATGTGAGGAAAAGGTGTTATTTTAACCAATGTTTGCAGGGAAGTCTGTAAAAGAAAACTTAGTGGGATTCACATAAGACAAAACACCCTGGACTCTCCTGGGTGTCTAGTGTTCAGAAATGTCAGGGTTTTCCCGAGTGGTAGGGAAATGCGCCCAGACCCAAATATTGCAGATACTTACATCACCAAAATGGGTCAATTTTCATGGAAAAAACTTGATGATTCCATGTTACATTTTACAGCCTATCATGTTATGATGGGCCTAGCCACATAAGTGGGGTATCGTTTTTATAGAGAGAAGTTGGGAACGCTGGAATGTAGGAATGTTGTTAATCCCCACAGATTCCAGTACATTCCCAAACAGAAATATGAGTTAATGTGTCATTTTAGCCAAAGTGTGAGGTTTGCAGAGCACTATGGGTAAAACCAATCATAGCAGAAGCCACACAAGTCACATCACATTGGACTCCACTGACGTCTAGCTTTTACAAATGTCTGGGATTAGCCAGTTAACTTTGGAGGTGGGTGAGCATGGGTCCAAATACTGCAGCTACCTACCCATATTGCCAAAATGGGTAGATTTTCAAGTAAAAATGTGGATCTTTATGTTGCTTTTTGGGGACTTTAAAGTTTCAGGCGATAGGCCCAGGCACACAAGTGATGTATCGTTTTTATTGGAAGAAGAATAGGCACTCAGAATCGTATTACATTTGTTATTATCAATTGAATTTCTATCCATTTTTGACTTCCTAATGTATGCAGCATGCAAAAATGAACTAGTTTTACAAAATGCCCTCTGAATCACATAATAGTACAGGTAACTGTGAGTTGTACAGATAACCACTATTCCTAAACTCCATATATGGACTTATTTAAAAAATGCATAATTTTCCCATATACCCCTTTTACCATATGAATTGCTGCATGGTTGGTACATGTTGAAATATCCTTATAATCTTCAGCTCAGTTGTTGGTTCAGGGTACAGTGTGTTTTGGGATAACTAACAAACACTATTTATCTCTAAAACCAGAAAGGGCTGATCGGATTTTACCAGTATATTACTTTTGTAAATCGGTCATCGGCATAACAAAAATGACTCATGTAAACATTGTCAACTATTTCTATTTTTTCAAAATTAGTTTAATTATTTCAATTAATAATGTCTTTGGGTTAACCATAAGAGAGCTATATAAATGACTTTTTGCGGGATTCAAATTCTTGTCTACTTTTGATAACTTTCTAACTTTATACAAGGATTTAACACCTGTTTTCACCACAAACTCATGAGATTAGGAAAAATGAACTTCAGCCTAGCAAGATGCAGTAACTATAATAACCATGGGGCATATTATCAAGGGTATAATCGCCGCTTTTTCGGCACATAGCGCCGAAAAAGCTGCGATTTTTTTTATCACTCTATCAACAAGGACACGCTAACAAGCGTTAGCGCGTGTTTCCTTGCTACTTTGCATGTCAGCGATCAATATCACTAATGACATGCAAAGTAGGCGTTCCCGTCCATAACTCCATGTCAATTCACGCTGACACGGCTTCGCGCTATTAACAACCCTGCAGCAGACCCGCGAAGCGATTAAAAAAAACACGCTAACCGCGTTTATCGCTTGAATTTAACGTCTGCTTTTTATTTGGCTTAGCTATACTAATAATGGGAGGTGGATTGTATGTTTAGGTCCACACTCCCCTATCAGCAAGCAGCCCCATAGCGCTGTGAAATCTTCGCTGGATTTCACACGCTATTTCTCATTTTTGTCCTCTATCGCTGGAATTACATCGCCTGTTAGCTAAGCGTTGATAATACGCCGCTAACACGGCGATGTAATCCGGCGATATACAGAAACGCGCTAAATGCGCTTAGCGATGTTTATCGCTATTCTTTGGTAATATGCCCCCATGTTTGTTGCTGAAATCTTGTAAGATCATGGTCTTAGAACAGCAAACATTTTTTTGCTGCCTTTAAAAAAAAAAAAAAACGTTCACTTTCTTGCACAGTACGTTCTTCCCATTAAAAAAAATTGCTATACTGTTGCTATTTTCTCACTTTCCTCCAAGAGAATCCACAAACAATGGGTACCTTCTGAATCACCAATATGTTGGGAAAAAGAATGCAAGTTTTGTTTGGACACCTTTAACGTAAAAAAGATATGAAGACATAAGTGTGATACGGCCCAAACATAAATAAAAGTCTCAGTACTCAGCCTCTGCAGCTAAGGGATTAAGGAATTGTGTGCAAATGGTACACCTTCTTCCACCAGAACAGAAAAATCAAACTGAGTAACGTTAAGGAACCCACATCCACCCAATACTTATGCCACATTGACTTCTCCAAAGATCCATTTACTTCTCCACTTATTTGTATACTCTGTTAGAGAATACCACAGGGAGGGAAGAACAGGAAGAATGCACATGGAATTAATAGACAGAAGCCAGAATTAAGAAATAGAAAGATGTGTGGGAGAGGAAAAACGTGGCAATGTTGAAGACAACAGTACGGTGAGCTGCATGTGTTTACTGCAGTAGTTATGGAGACAGAAGTATTGATGAAGAAAGTTGGTGAAAGGTAAAGGAAAGTGGAAGGAAACAATTAAAACAAGAGATTAGATTGGAAAGCAGAAATCCTTAGGGTAATGCAAAGAGGCCACAAAAAGAAAAGAAGAAGCTCATAAATGAGGCTAGAGTGATGGAGAGGGGTGGCCAAAGCTCATTGCTAACTCTCCATAAAGAGAGTAACGTCTCAAGGATGAAGGGGACAGGATTTCAGAAACTAAACACAAAATGTATCTTCCCTCTGCAAATAAAAGCAACATATTCATCTTCCAGGTCTCCGTCAGGTGCCTATGTGCTAATATTGGTACAATAATAAAATCCACACACATTGTATATAAAATTGCATTCAATGCACAGAACGAAACTAATACAGTTATAGTTATTTTGAAGTATATTTCATTTGTATTAATCTTGTTGTGTATTGAATGTAATTTCACATCTAATTGAGTTTAGACTATGTTATTGCACCAATTATGATCAGCATTGTTAATCTATGTGAGAAATGTTGTGAAATTAAAACGGGAAAGGTCTTGATTGATATTATGTTTGATAATAAATAAGAGTATGTGTTTTTTAAAAGTGACAGAAGTGTTTTGTTGTAATATACAGTGAATGTTATTATCAATATTTGTACATAGGTACTCGAGGGAGACCTGTAAGATTAATATATTGGAAGGGAGATATATTTTGTGTAAAACCTCTCCAAAATTTAATTTGGTCGGAGGGAAATACAATAGCCACTGCTCAGCTGCATCTAGTCTTTTTGCCCTAAAACTGTAAGTCTCATCCTTTGACTTCACATAACAGAGAAATGAGTGTTGTGTGGGGCCAATGGAATCTGACAACCTTAGTCGTGACTGTGATGTGTTCACTCACTGCCACGACCGACAGTAGGAACATTCCTCCTATTATTATTCTTTTAGACCATGCCTGCTACACAGTTTGTGAAGCTGCTTGAGGACATGAGGTCATGATGGAGAGATGTGGTGCAGCAGCCAGGGCAGCTGACTGTGGAGCACAGGGCTCACGGTTCAATCCCCGGCTCCGGCGGCAGCTCAGCTCAGCACCATGTGACTCTGGGCAATAGCTCACTTAATTTCCACAACGGCCCCCAGCGCTTTGAGACCCGTAAGGGTGAGTAGTTCGCGCTTTACAAATACGGATTTTTTTTTTTACATTTTATGATGGAATGAGGACTAGGACTTCCCAAGTATGCACCCTCACAGACTAGACCTAGGCAATTTTTTAACTACATCTGTGTTGATTGGCAAAACGTTGTGTTTTGCATGTCTGTGTGAAAGCCACAGAGTTTACTAATGAAAGTGGTGTTGATTATATTTGCCATGCCCTCAACCGGGTGTGCTGTCCATCATGGAGGAAACATGTAGGTAAAGGGCTGGGTCTTCATAAAAGAGTCTGGCACCACTGGAGTAGGGGGTCATTTCTTTATTACATGCTAAGCCAAAAGATTACAGCAACAGCGAGTAAGTCCAGTCGAGACTCCAACTGTGTCTATCTTCTAGCTGCCACTCCACACCACACAGCAACATTCCATTACATCATTCACTCAGCATTCCAGGCACCTATTCAGACATATAGGGAATGAAGAGACACAGGATATGACACCCATCTCTTTCTTACAAACAACAAACCAAAGAAAAGCTATTCCTTTGCATATAGAGTGCAGGGACAATCATTCACAGTCATTCAATCTCCAACATGTCTAACTTACACATTCACCCAACAATAACTTGTTAAACCCATCAATACCCGTGTAGACACACAAAGGTAACAAATAGCCAGAGATGTTTTACGGCATGAGCAAACTGGGCAAATGTCCTGGGACACCACCTTCCAAGGAGCCCTCTGGGAACGCAAACGTTAACTCTCTCTAGCTCACCTGCCTATTTTTATATATGAACCGCTCTTCCTCTCTTAGCCCACCTCTATCTCAGTCTCTTTTTATCCAGTGACATCATAGCAATTTTTGGGGTCTTCGGAAAGACATATTCAAACTGTTTTTATGTGAAACCCATTTCTGAAAATTTGTTTGACATCATACAGACTAAAATTAGCACAAATGTGTATAATAAAATTCAAAGTTGTTACGTGCAGGGGACGCCAATAATATATTACCTAGGGCTCCGAAAATCCTTATGATGACACTGCGAATAGTAGTCACAGAAACTCTGTAATGGGTCCCCACAACTCCTGTCAAATAAAGAAATGAAACAACAACTAGGTTGTGACTACCATTGCACAACTGTCCAAAACATGTAAGTCTTGCAACCTCCTCGGACATGAGGCCCTACCACCATGTCTGAAAACTCACAATGACATCATATGGTATTTATGCATGAGGGACATGTAGTCACGGACTTAGTCATGCGACAGACAGGGCAAAGAACTCACCTGTTCCCTTCAGCAAAGTGTTTCCCTGTTATTCCGCACATCTACACATTCTAGGAACAGACAAAACAAAAACGTGAAGTTTAACTATATATTACCATAGCTCAAAACTGCCTTGACTATCCTCCAACACAAGGACTATTCTCACAACAACACACACACACAGAGTCTCCAGACTTCCACATCATACTATTAATGTGCTCAGGTGACAAAGACACAACAAACTGTTACAGTTTCTCTGTCTTCCATAACTAACACATAGAACTCCAGATGGACAACACACTCGACCATACACTCACACAGAAAAGTGCAGCCCTGCACACCAACAGGCCCAACACCCAGTCACACTAGGTGGCCAGACCAACCTGTCCAATAGTCTGCACCAAGTACCACATCCTCTAAAAACTAAAGTAACTAAAACAAAAAAGTTTGGATGTCTTTCAAACACAATGATGACAGCCTCCAATAGATGCATACAGAAAGATTATTAACAAAACACAAGAATCAAACAATAGAGAAGTCCAGCAATACAACCATTGCCTTCAGAACACATCAGCAGAAGTACTCACCAACAAGACACTAGAGCTATATCAAAAACTACCATCAAGCATAACACTGACCAACATGCAAACTGAATAACGGGCACCACAAAACAATTATAGACATACTCTCTCTCCTGTGCCACACACCTGCCAAATCTTCTTATTGTACAGAACGACAAGTGCTCCCAGTACACATTCAGGTAAAACTTATGACTGTCGCCCACAACCCCACAGCGTACTACACTTCCCATGTTTTCACTCCCTAGGATACAGATCCATGCAACCTCTCAAGACATGGTACTTCTACCACATAATTCCCATCGGGTACTCTTCCATGCAACTTCTTATACAGGGTAACACTCTTCCCCAACTTATCACATCACGGTGTACTCCCCTATGCAACTTCTCAAAACAAGGCACTCCACTTTCCCGACTTGCATGCCATCGGGTAATCCCCGCCTATAACCTCAAGTGACAAGGTACTGCTCTTTCTTCAGTTTGCACAAACACATACACAAGTATACTACACTTGTATCTCTCACTACGATATTCTACTCTTCTCCACACCCATGACACCTGGGTGTGCACAACAGCACGCATCTACACAACAACATGCAGATGGGTACTAAGCCCTCTTTCCCAAACTGCTAACTCCAAAGAGTCAACTGTAAATACTCACACAGTACTCCCAAAGCAATCTACAGGTGAATAATTTAAACTTCCTAACCTGCCTTGCAGTACTAATTATTCAGCATACCACACACATTAACATAAACCTTAATTCCCAAACAACAACAGAAGTCAATTTACAAAGAAACATTCTAACCCTATACATGCATTATTAATAGGATGTATATGGCACATATCAGTATGTAAAAATCATCAACCAAACTGTTCCCTAACGAAATTGGAAAAAGGCACATTTCTTAAAAGAAGCATATATAATAATATAAACTCCATGAATGCCAAGTAACCCCACTGATTAATTATCTAAATACATATTTTAACTCTGCAATGGGAGAAATACCAAGCAGAACAAGTTTCCCCTTCCCATGACTTCAGGACACAGTATACCCTGAAATAACAAAGGGGTAATGGACCCAGTTTTTTGCCAGACCTGTTTATGAATGAGGATAATTCAGGTACTCCTTGTTTATGGAAATGGGAAACCCCTTACCCATTAATTCAGAAACTAAAAAGTGCACCAGGACAAGTGGTAATTCTGTAAAAGTTCATTGTAGTCCAAAGTCAATGTCTGGTTTGGTACTAGCTGAGAAATAAAGTTGGAAACTCGTTGTGTCTTTTGGTTTCTCCAAAATGTGTTTCCGAACATGAGTGGTCATAATAAAGCAACTTTTCTGAGGCACAGCCAACACGTGTTTCGTCCCCTATGGCCCGTAAGCCGGGTCTTTTTCAAGGCTGAGATAAGCAACCACATCATGAGACCAAAAATCCCACCAATGTACAGTAAAACAAAAACAGTACGTCCCCATATCCGGGGATTCAGATGTGTTTCAATACATCAGAAAAATAGCCCAACGGGCATAGAATATACTATTCATAATCACAGACATTATGACAGAAAAGCATGTCATTAGTTAATGAAAAGTACATCAAAACAAAGTCCACAAAAGCCAGAAGAAAAAAGCAAGGAACAAAAGCAGCAACAAGACAAAAGCAAAACATAAGACAGAAAGGGGGAAAAAAGTTAAAAGAAAAGCCAAAGGATAAGGCCACAGATAAAGATGTAAGAAGAAGGGATTGATTGAAAGAGAAAAAAATATACGTAAACAGGTAGAAAATAAGAGCATATAAATGATTCATGATACATTAATCATAGCCAAGACAAAGGACCAATTTGTCAAAGGACAGCAGAGGAGATTAACAGGTTGTTACAGATTTCCGATTCAGGGCAGTAATAAATGTAATGATCAAAATCAACAGGCATAATACGTCATGTATGACAACAGGACATGAGTTTCCAACGGAAAGAAAGCCACCAGTGACAAACCAACAATTTACAAACCATAATCAAAAGAGCATCAAAAAAGATAAGGATGATTGAATACATAGGTGATGAATTGGAATTTCATCAACCATCATGAGACAAAGGCAGGGAACAATAAGACAAAGGAGGACAGAAGGATTCAAATTTAGTCATTGCTCAGCAGATGTATTGCCCTTAACCAACAGCACCGTTCTAGTGATGTAACAGTGATATCATGAGAAACAGCAAAAGGAATGTCTGATACCATCTGGCCAATTATCATGCTTATAACAATATCAAACCAGATTGGAGCGCATGGTGATAGAAATAAAGAACCTGTCGTATAGGGAGTATATTGTACCTAACACCATGTGCCTAAAGAATAGGGATTGGTGGTAAAGTGGTGTAAATAAAGCTAGTTAAAGAGCCAAGAGTCGAACGTGTCCAGAGGGCAAGCTAGGACACACTGCGTCTCAAGAGGAAAAATCTTGAGTAAGAGAAATGTATTGTCGAGGATCCCGTGCCTGAAGGACATATTATGATGGGGCCGTGTGAGTTAAAATTGTTCCCTCACCCGTGTGATATGGAGTGGGGTCTTACCGTAGGGCCAGCAAGGTAAGGAAATAACATAAGCTTTCGTACTTCAAATGGCTGATCTGTGCCATTCTCTAAATGTAGCAAGGCGTTATAATTGCAAAAAGGGTTAAATAGTATGAATTAAGTTGAATTTTTTTTATACCCTGAAATAACACAGTCTCATTTCTATATCCAATGTATTTGGAGATAATCATACTTATCTTTCTAAGTTAACCATTAGGCTCTGGGTAATGTTTCTTTAATGTCTCCAGAACTTTCTCAATCAAAACTCAGCATACTACCCTCCTTCATGATGTCAAAGTCTACATAGGCAGCACCTCCACTTTGACACCAAGTTCTGGAATCCAAGACATTGGTGAGGGTCTGTCATGAGCAAGTTGCACTGCTATGCCCCCAAACACCACACCCTCTTCTTCAAGCGCCGAATGACTAATGCCAAACAGGAAATTTCCTATTTACCTTGAGCGGAGCATTGTCATAAAATCTCTTCCAGCGCTTTCAACACAGTGCTAGCTGGAGTCACTTCATCTCCTCTGGTCACTCCGTGCCAAAACAATGTAGATTTGTAGTGAAGACCCTTCACACGGGAATGTCTATAAATATATTTACTCAAGCTAGGCAGAGTACAGCACTTTACCTCCTTCCCGCTCCAACATCAAACCCCGATCTGCCCAGGTTCCAAACCTCATTTTAATAACAGCATACCCTCACAACATAGTCCACTATGACAAATTAACATTCCATGGCCCGCACACTACATATCTCCCTCTTTACAATTGAAAAAGAAAAACTACAACCCTTACAAAAAACAACTAAGAAAATCCTAAACACTTAGCTCCACACTAAATTGTTTTTTAAATATCATAAAAGAGGGAAAAACAAGAAAACAAAAAACAAACACATATAAAAATACAATATTATTCACTTAGACAATAGTGAATGATTTACAATGTTCAATAGCTCAAACAACATAAGCGCAATATACTATTCACATAGGTAATCATTTAACGCTTTAGGACATTTAATAACTCTTCTTGGTCTCACAACTGTACCCTTACTTATGGCACATTCCCCTATGTGTCCTCCATTCATCTCATCCTCCAACACCCTTCAAGTAAACATCTCACCCTCTGCACAAACATCTCTTTCTCCTCCATCCAGTGGCACTGGCTTTGAACCAATCCCTTGTTCTCATTCATCATTCACATAGGACCATTTGTTTGTCTTCTTATCTACCTTAGAAGGTATACCTAGATCCCCTGGAGAACAAAGGACCACTCTCTTGAACTTCCAACACTTTCTGCCGTCCACACAAACAGAATACTACATAATTTCAGTCACACGTTGTGGTTAAAAAATACACTAACCCCCTTGGGGATTTCTCCAGGTTTTTTCATTCTTACCCACTGTACAACTTTTACACTTGCAAACTTATTTCCATAGATCTCATCGCAATATCTTTTGTATTTATCATGTTTACTCAAAAGGTTTTTTTAACAACCCTTGCTGACCATTCCACACTCCCTGAAGACACTAACCAACCAGGATTCTGGGGGTTTCTTCCTCTCAATAACTCAAAAGGGAAATCTTTGTGGCATCTACCTCCGAAACTCTGTAAGATCACAAAATTTAAAAAATCTGCACCTCCCATGGAAGTGTGTTCCTACACGCCAGCTCAACTGCACCCTTAAGAACTCTATTAAATCGTTCAACCATTTAATTGCCATTGGGATTGTACAGAGATGTAGTCCTGTGCAAAATTCCACATTCAACAAAGCATCTTTTAGTCTTGCAGGAGTACCTTCATTTAAAAACACTTCATCAAAAAGCGTAGACACCTTCTCAGTATCTATTTTCTTTTACATAATCTTGACATGTGGCCACTGAGAAAATACATCCATCAGACTTATGATGTATTTTCCTGAACTTCCTACAGGCCCCATGATGACAACTGCCACGCATTCCCACGGGAACTCCAGACACATAAATTCACTCATGGGAGGTCTTCATGTCTTAAGGGTCTTGTCAGCTGACAAGAGCTGTCTCCTCTTATCACCGATAATTCTTCACAGGTTAGCTTATTCCTCACCTCCCAAAATGGTCTTAGGTCTTCCAATTCACTTTTTGAAGACTGCATGATCCTGGCAGCAGACTGGATGCGAAGCAACTGCTGAAGCTCAACTCCAACAAACGGAAGTACTGGTCTTCAGCAACAAAAATTACCTCCCCATGGGATTCTACCTGGTGGCCATCAGAGCTAGAACCAACACCCACACCCACAGACAACATAAGAAACCTAGGGATCATCCTAGATGACCAGCTCAACATGACGGTTCAAGTCAAAGCAGAGTGCAGCTCCTGCTTCCACATCCTAAGCATGCTGTGAAAGATCTCCAAACGGTTGCCTTAGAACACCAGACGGACCGTCACACAATCACTCATCACCAGCAGGCTGGACTACGGCGACACACTCTATGCCGGACTCTCCAAACAACTCCTACACAGACTCCAGACCATCCAGAACACAGCCGCAAGGCTCATGCTCAACCTTTCACGCCACACCCACATAACACCGCACATCAGGACATTCACAAGCATAGCCAATTCAAACTTCTCAAGCACAGATACAAAGCCCTACACAATACAGGACCAGAATACCTGACCACCACATACACTTTCACCAACCTACAAGACACCTGCCCTCTGCCTCATTCTCACTCGGACACACGCCCTCCATCTGCAACAGCAAAACTGGAGGTCACTCATTCTCTTACATGGCACCCAAGACATGGAACAACCTCCCTCAACACATCAGAGCCTCCTCCTCACTTATTGAGTTCCGCAAGAAGCTGAAGACCTGTCTCTTCATATAAGCACCTTGGGACCACACACCTACACACCTTGCCCAAGCACCTGTATACCCTCTCCAGTGATTAGTGCACCATACAAATCAACATTACATAACACCCACTCTTAAAAACACTCCAGTACTTTTTTGAGGCCAAGCTCCTTCCCACACTCTTACACCCACTCCTCTTTCTTGAAGGATAGCACCCCATTTTCCCAAACAAATGCAACTATAACATCTTCCAGTAAATCATCCTGATTTTCTATAATTTGTACTGGAATGTGTGACAAAATAATCAGCCACCGCATTCCTTTTCCCAGTGATATACACAATCTTGTAAATAGAATCTAGCAATCTCATTGAAATGCGGGCTAATCTAGATGAAACTTTAATCATTCTACATTGGTCAATACTTTTACTTGTGGTTTATGGTCACATTTAACAGTAACCTCCCTTCCCCAAGCAAATCAGTGGAAATGTTCTAGTGTCCAAGCACAAGCCAATGCTTCCCTTTCGATCACTGCATAATTTTCTTTAGCTGGTGATAACAATCTTGATGCATATGCCAAAGTCACTTCTTCTCTCCTCTCATTATATTGGGATAATGCAGCACTAAGACCTTTACTACTGGCATCAATAGTTATCACACTCACACCTAAGGGATCAAATCCTTGTAGCGTTGAGGCAACACAAATTGTATCCTTAATGTCTTTGAATTACTGCTCGCACTCCTCAGACCATACTTTTGACTTCAGAAACTCTATGCTGTGGATGATTCTCACATAAAAGTTTGTTTTTACAAATTTTGAACAAATTCTACCAGACCTAAAAAAGACTTAGGGCCAGATGTACGACCGTTTATTGCAGTCGCAAAGGGACATATGGCCCGTTTGCGACCGCAAAAAACGGATACACAATGTACTAACCCTATTTTGCGAGTCGCTAATCTATTAGCAACTCGCAAAATAGGGTTAGCGACTCACTATTAGGAAGGGGTGTGCCAAGGGCATCCCTTCCTAATAGAAAGTGCAAATGCCATGTATGAATGTTTTGTGACCGCGAATTTGTTGCAATTTGCAAGTCACAAAATTCAATGGTCGTACATCTGGACCCAAATCTCTCCTTTTTTCTATGGACATGGAGCCTCTCTAATAGCTTCCAACAACTTAGTCTCCAGTTGAAACCCCATTGAGATAATCTCATGGTCTAAATAAGTCACATATCTTTTGAAGAACTTGCATTTCGAATACTCAAGTGTTAAATCATAGCTATTTAATAAATTTAGCACTTTCCTAAGTTTGGGGTCGTGATCATCCTTATGTCTTCCCATAACAAAAATATCATCCTGAAAAACTAAAACGTTGTTCATCCTACCAAAACTACCACACATTAGATATTGAAAGACAACAGCAGCGGACGCCAAACCAAATGCCATTCTTTTAAATTGATAACATTCCATATAAAAGCAGTGTACTTTTTAATTTCTTTCCTCAAAGGAATCTGATGATATGTAGCAGAAAAATCAATAGTTCCATACTCCTGGTCTTGGCAAGCCTCTCATTAATTCTTGGCAAAGGGAAGCGATCAATCAGAATGTTACCATTTAGGTAGTGAACATCAACGCATAACTGAATCTTTCCATTGACTTTTCTTGCCACCACCAACGGAGATAACCACTCTGATGAGTCAACAGGTTCTATAATTCCATCATTAGCCAGGTGTGACAATTAATTCTCAACTTCCTCTTTCACAGCCATGGGCACATTTCTTAACTTGTATACTTTAGGAACAGCATTCTCCTTCAGTACAATTTTTAGCTCAAACTCATCCAATTTCCCTATCCCTCCCTCAAACACATTGGGAAACTCCTAACACATACCTTTCCTACCAATCCTCCATCACCAAGTACCAAGACTTGTTCCTCACTGTTAGGATGTAATACTTTGTTGAGACTCCTTTGATCCCTCCAACCTAACACAGAAGGACCTTTATTAGCTGCATTCAACCTGCAAAGAGCTTTCCTGTTCTTAAATCGGAATGCAAGATTCCTGAACCCTAACATATCAATGGTTTCTCCTGTGTAATTTTCAGGAACAATATCAGAACAATGCAGATCAGAACCCAATTACTTCTCAAAATAATTTTTCCACACACTTTCATTCACAATACTGTATGGATATCCAGAATCCACTGAAATATGAATTCCTACCCCAACAATCTTCATAAAACATATTGGTTTGTTTTTTATTACTTGTAGCTGAAATGTTGAAAACTACTTTGTCTTTAACACTCAATATCTCAGAATAATCATTTTTTTCTTCTTCACTAAATATATTTGTTCCCCCTTCAGCAATGCACTTCACTCTCTGACTGTCACTCAGCTTCATCTTACACATACGCGCAAAATGTCCCACTTTAACACACAACCTGCACCTTTGTTTCAGAGCAGGACAATTCCTACTATTAGCTAGATGGTGAGCACTATCGCACATAAAACATCTAACATCATTACTTTGTGACTTCTTCTTAGATTTACTCTCCTTATTAGATTCAATCAATGTTACTATTGGATTATCCATTGTAACTTTTGCAACAACCTCAGGTTCAAAATCTGCACCATTTTTTTAAGTGTTTTGAAACACCTTCCTGACAATTTCTACCTTCCTTACACTAGACATCACATCCTTCAAATTTGCTTCTCCATTTACCCATAGCCTTTCCTGGATTGCGGGCATGCATTACTACTTGGTCTCTAAGTAATTTCTCTTGTAATATACCAAATTTACAATGTAAGGCCAATTTTCTCAAAGGCGCTACATATTCATCAATAGATTCCATTGTTTCTTGTTTCCTGTGGAAAAATTTATAACGGATTATACCAATGCACACTTTTAGGGAAAACTATGTATCTAACTGTGCAATAACCGCGTTGAAAACATTGCCATCCACCACATTATCAATTGGTTATAAAGCCTATGACCTTCTGGACCCAACAAATGCAACAACAAACCATTTTTCCTTTCTGCAATTAATTTTCCACTCTGGTGAATAGTAGCAATATAATTCAAGAAATAGTTTTTCCACTACAGCCAAGGCATGGGTTGTTCTCCAGGAGCACATACAAACTCTTTAGGGGGATTCACCATAATAGTAGGGAAGCCATAGTGAAGTGGACTTGTTCTAAGGATTACCTCAGTCTGTTATTCACCACAAACACTGTAGTCTTTGTAAAATAAGTTCAGACATAAAATTTCCAGAACAGAACAGTAAAGTAGTCAGCTCCGACAGACAAACGCTCAAAGAAGAATGCCCACTCCAATAGACAAAATAAAACTCAAATTATGATTTACCAACATGCAGGTAGTGATGTACAAAAACAATGTGGCATGCTCCTTGAAAACAATTATCTGGCAGCACTGTAAAATACAGGCAACACAATCGTCCCCTTACACAGAGAAACAGACAGGACAGGGCTTGTAGCAATGCCTATACAAGCAAGATGATCTGCAGTGTTCAACACGCGCATGTGCGTGCTTTACTATTGCCGTTCCAATGCACTTCCTTGAGCAGGAGCAGCAGAGTATTCTAAAGCTGCCTATCTGTTGGTGGTTTGCAGCAATCATGTGAGCAGCAAGATACAATGCAAGTTTCAATGCTCACATGCACGTGCACTACCACTCCGATGCCTTCCTCAAGCCGGCTCAAACACACGCATGCGTGTGCTCTTTCGCTCCAATGCTTTACTGGAGTGCAGCAGTAGGACCCTCATACGGTGTGTCCAAGATCACACGGCAGCCGTCAGTCCACAGCAGAAGAGACAGGAATCAAGCTCAAGGTGGTTGCAACAGGAAGAAAATGGCGAGTGCCAACAAAGAAGCAAATAATCCTCGAAGTAGCCCTACCATGCACACAAAGGTAATCCACCTAGTCAGGATTGTCACCAACAAAATGATGTGTAGATACTTCACACGGAAATGTATATAAATATATTTATTCCAACTAGGAAGAGTACAGTGCTTCACCTCCTTTCTGCTCCAACTCCAACTGTCTATCTGCCCACATTTCAAACCTCATTTTAATAACAAAATTCCTCCCACGATATATTCCACTATGACACATTACCACTCTATCACCCACACGCTATAAGAATGCCTTCAACAATCTCTCTTAGAAGCGTGTTGTGTCCTCCTCTTACTTAGTAAGCCCTCGTGCATTCACCAGGGTTATTACTTCTGATGCGGCGCACATTCCTCTAGTAATGCAGACAGCTCATGAGTGACGTATGAGCCTTGAGCCAGTAGACATGGTACCTGAATCTCCTTGCTGTCGCTCCACACCACACACCAACATTCTATTACATCATTCACTTTCAGCATTCCAGACACCAGCTCAGACATAAAGGGAATGGGGACACGCAGGATAGTACAAAACATCAAGGTACTAGGATCTGCTTTGATTGCACCCCCACCAACTCTCTTCCTGGTTTCTGGAGTGCCCTAGGGTGACTTTCCCGATCTCAGGCTTCTGGAATCAGGGACAAAGAAACAAGGGCACGCCCAGACACGCTAAGCAGTTGATTTGCTGGCTACGCACAATAATGGGGAATTTCTCTCAGCATTGTAGTGCCCCCTATTAAATTTTGCCAGCTTTTCCAGCTTTGGGTTTAGTGAGTGAAATGAACTTTGTTATCAGGGTTCTCAATTTTGCACAGCCCTACCCTACAGTTGATAATTTTATCAGTGAAGAAAAGAATGGAATGAGGGAGGGGTGTTTGCAATAAAACGGGAAAGAGGAAAAAGAGAATATTGAGCGTGACAGAAAGGACATAAAGAAAGAAAGAGCTGAGGCTAAAAGCAGAAAAAAAGGTCGGTCGGGGGAGGCCAGAGAGGGAAGAATGAGAAGGAGAAAAGAAACAGTAAAAGAGCGGCAGGCAGGGGCGGGGAGAGGGCAGAAAGAGAATGGGAGACGGCGAGAACAGCGCCTCTTCGGAGGGAGAGCGAGGACCGCCATCTCCATCCTCCAAGACGTCGAGGACGCATGATCATCTGCCAGCTGCTGATGCTGAGCTTGCAACGAGCAGTGCGTCACGTCAGGCAGGGGACGGCTGCAGAGGCACGAGACGGGCCCATCCAAGTAGAGTGCGATCTCTCCACTTCATTACCTCCCCGGCTATAAAAACACACGTCAAATGGACCTGAAAAATGTGCTTTTTCCAGTTCAGATGAGTAAGCTGCAAACTGCTCCGCGCAAATAGTACATGTTCTGCATATGGGGACAGGATTCGATGTCAACGCCGCTCCCAGTGCATTCACTGCAAGGCCTGTGCAGTGTACAGAGCAATAAGCGACCCTCTTCCATCAGTTTACAATATTCTTTGTATGAACTTCTTCTGCTGTGGCTGGCCATAAATTATTCAGTTTGTCTTTTAGATGAAAGAATGTGCAGGGAACATCCTCAGAGTGGCCCCATATCAAATGAAACACCTTTAGCCAGCCCTGGATTTTTAGCCAACAACACTTTACTTGCTTGGAATTTAAGAGCATGTATTTAAAGGAAGAAAACAAAACTACAATCCCCAGAGTGTAGGTGCTGTTGGCTAAAGAGCCAGGACTAGCTGAAGGTGGCTCTCGAGCTATGGAGCTATGCATCCCTGGTTAAACAACAGGGCATTGGCTGCAGTGGCGTAACATAGGCCCCACTGATTGGCTGTCCTCTCTAAAGCCACATTCATGGACACCTTTTTACTGTCTCAGGCCGCATATACTCTCCACTGCAGAAGCAGTGTTCAAACCAGGGTGTCTCATTCGCTCACTTCCCCAAGCAAAGAGTGACTGGAGCTAAACTCTTGCGCGCTCGAGTGGCCCGGGATTTCGTTGTAGTAATAGGACCCCCAGTGCTTTAAATGGAAAAAGAAAAGATCCGGTACTCAATACATTTATTGGGATGGGTCTTGAGGGTCTCGCTGGCTGGGGGCGTGGCTTCGAGGCAGGTATTTAGTTACCAATGTTGCCATTTTCTTATTCAATGCAAAAGCGCTCTAGTGTCCTTCGGCCAAATTTCTTCATAAGTGAAAGTCGTAATTGGTGTTTTATATTGTGCGAACTTGGCCAGAGGGCATTAAAGCTTTTTACTTGAGAAGCAGAAGTTTTACATGAAAACATCTTTTTTGTTATTGTTTTTATGGTACAGGAAGATCACCCAGAATAACAGGATGTTGAGCAGAAGCTGGGATTTCACCTCTCTGTGCCATGAAAACAAAATAAAGTATGCTTTCGTGTAGAACTTGCAAAACTCATTTAAAGTGCTTTAATACCCTCCTGCCAAGTGTGCGCTTTATATAACTGCAAAAAAGTACTAATTGCGCACTGTATACATAAGCTGAACTTGGCCAAAGGCGTTGGGTGCTCTGACAGTGTATTCCAGCGCTGCAGCCTTACACTCTAACTGAGCACGCAAAAGTTTCAATGCGGGTTGCTCTGTCCGACAGGCCACATCTCCTTACTCCTGTCACGCTGTCAGTTAGAGTGTAAGGCAGCAGCAGCAACCTAGCGCTGGAATACACTCACTGTTGACTGTCAGAGCGCCTCACAGACACGCTCCCTCTGAAGGCATTCAGCAGCACATGTGCTGCATGAAATCCCATACCCCAGAGCCCGACCCCAGCTTGACTCTAGGAGTACCGGTACTCTCTTGACACAAGGAGAAGTTCTGGTATTCTAGGGGAGAAAACTGAGAAGTGCCGTACTCAGTACCGGTGAGTACCGGCCCATTTAAAGCACAAAATACCAATACCGCAGTGTGCGCAGGGTTGTAATGCAGGGCCCTGCAGCCCCTGCAATGCAGGGGGCGGGACAAATCTCCAGGGGGCCCCAACTCTTCAAGTGGGCCCCTTCAGCTCAAGGCCAATTTATATCTTTGAGATATGGAAAACTCAGGGGCCCCACATTATATTCTACGGGGGTGGGGGGGAGGCATTATTTTTCCGGTGTATCCCTCGAGGAGAATTAACGTTTCATTGAGAGTTTTTTTGGTCAGAATGACTGATAGCCTGCGGAACTGGACTTAACATACTATATTACCACAAGATTTCCCTTTTTTCGATCAGAGTTCCCTTTGCGAATTTCGCCAGGACGTGGATAATTCTGCCCAACATGTAATTTCAATTCAGGTTCAGTCACCAGTTTCCGCCTGATTCTGTCTTGCAAGACTATACTAAATGAGGGCCATAGTATAAATTGTAATTTTTTTGGGGGGGGGGGGGGGTTTGAGGTTAGTTGAATACTATAATAATTATTTGTGGTTTAAAATGAAAAAGTTTCTCCTCTAACAAAATACAAGAACATATTGGGGCATATTCTCAAGCCCCTATCGCTACGGGAACGTCACTTTTTCTGACGTTCCTGTGGCGATAGGGTCAGCGCCTTAAGCCACGTTAAGTGGCTTAACGCTGCCTTGAGAATAAGGCCCCTTTCACGCTAAATTTAGCGTGAAAGGGGCGTGCAGTGGGTGTTGCGGTGGGCGTTCCACCGCAACACCCATTGTGATCGACGCTATCTCCTATTATCAAGGGCGGCGATAATAGGTGGCTGCGCCGAACTTAAGACCAGAAAAATCCTGGTCTTAAGGTGGCGAAACGAGGAGAAATGCTTTATTTCTCCTCGTTTTTGCTTTTTCAATGTGTGTTGCCTTGTGCAGCACACATTGAAAAAGCAAAATGCCAGTTCATGTACAGGAAGGTGTCCCTTCCTGTACATGAACAAACCTTTTCAGAAATGCCATTTTGTAACTTTCATGTGTGCTGCACGAAGCAGCACAAATGAAAGTTACAAAATGGTATTTTAGGATTGTTTATGTGCAGGAAGGGGCACCTTCCTGTACATAAGCAACCCTCCCCTGCACACAGACACCCTTGGCGCTAAGTCGTGAAACTTGGCGCCATCGCAGGGGGAAACGCCAGGCTGCACCACATTCTTGAGAATAGGGTGCAGCCTCGCGTTTCCGAAGTGGCGGTGAAAGGCGTTAAGCCAAGGAGGCTAACGCCTCTCACCGCCACGTCCTTGAGAATATCCCCCAATGTTTTATCAACTTTTCGCCAGGGTCGGACTGGGACAGAAAATAGCCCTATCGATCGGTCCGCCCTGCCTCTCGCCTCCTCTTTGTTCCTTTCTATTGCTTCTGCATGAATTTCGTTGCTGTTTTTTCTTTCCAACAGCAGCATTTTTGCAACGCCTGATCAACCTCTCACATAGCTATCAAGTTGACCAGTGCCTTATGTTTCACATAAACACAGCCAAGGCTATTTTTTAGGCAGGGTAATATCTGATCACGTTGGCGTCTTCTCGTGTAATTTCCAACATTTGACATTACCAATTTTATGCAAAATGCTCGAGATTACAGTATTATTCCACATCGAATAATTAAGTTGTTATTGTGTGAATACGGGAACAATGTAAACGGCCCAAATATGAACAGTCATTTGTTGCGTCATGTACGACTTTCCACTATTTTTCAAAATTTCACCTCTGGGAAACCAGCAACAAACTCTGGATTGGAATTTCATGTACTTGGGGTATTTTTGCGTAATTTCTGCAAAGAAAATTATATGAATTTTGTAGACACCCTATTATTTGATGTGGAATACCTAAATATAAATAATTTTGCCCCGATTCCATTTTGGGTTCGATCGGGGGCAAATTACTGACCCATTAATTTTGATTTGTGCAGGACATGTTAATTGCTTGGTTCACAATTTGCACTTGACTCTGAGTTTGACATATCTCAAGTGGGAATTACATGCATATTGCACAACATTTGGCGCATTCAAAACACACGCGCCACAAAGCAAAGCATTTTCATTTATTTGACCTAAGAATTTGAGGAAGGCTTAAACTGCTGCAAACCACGAGGTCTAACTCCTGTGTTGGGTGCAGTGGTCGCCCAAATTGTATTCATGCTTGATCCTCAAAAATTATTTGTGACTCTGGGTCTGATTTGGAGTTTGGTGGATGGGTTACTCCAACAAATTGACAGATGTGGGTTACTCAGTCACAAAGTGACAGATGTCTGGTCTGCCTTATTGCAAGTGCCATAGGTTATAATGCACTTATAAGACAGACGGGATATCCATCACGTTTGTGATAGAGTAACACGTCCCACAAACTCTAAATAAGGCCCAAAGTCACAATCATGACTTTAGTATTCAGAAAATCACAGGGGTTGTAGAGAAGAGCATAGAAATGTCATGTCACAACATTGGGGCAGCAATTACCACCCTTAGCTACTGCTAAATGACCTTCCTGCAGTACTCAGTCAAGTGAGACTTTAGATTGCAAGTAAAAAAGAGATGCAAGCTGCCCACAACATGGTGATGCTGCCAGCATCCCTTGGAGCTGAAAGGATCCAAAAGCACTGAGGCCACCTTAATGAAGACAGGATTCAGATGAAGATACAGCTTGAGGCACACTCAGGGCCGGCTTTAGCGCTGGAGATATCGGTCCGACAATCTTTTTTGGTGCCCTCCCACCTATGACTTCCTCCTCAGATTCCCTCACTATCACCCTGCAAAAGAGCCTCTCACATCTCCATAACCACTTTCTCACATACATTTCATTTGGATTAAATCACTGGTAAAGGCTGGCTTAACGATTCCACCCAGCTATCCACATAAAATACAGATCTGTTCTTTGCAGCAGGCATATTAACCCCCTGTGCCACTTTATAGCGAGTCAAAACTGCCACTAGACAAATCTTTGATCTCTCTCTCTAGCACAAACATTAATCACAAGAGTTATCTTGACATTTTTATTGCTGCCTGAAAGCTGGACACCCAAGGTACTCCACAGCAGGTGCTTTTAAATCTTAAATTATGCTAAACACAGTGCCCCCCTCCTTCAGGTCAGTGCCCCCTTCAGGTCAGCGCCTAGTGCAGCCCTACTGGGCGCACTGCCCTAAAGCCGGCCCTGGGCACACTGATCCCCCCAGAAAAAACGAGAAAGAAAAGAGCAGTTGATGCCAGATCGGTGAAGGTGAGAGAAACCCTGGACAAGCTGGGGAGGCAGGAAGAGAGTCCTCAACCACTGACAAACAGAAAACGGAGATAGCAAGGTCCATAGAAGCAAACTGGTTGCAGTGGGGGAGAGAGGATGTGTTGCCAGTGCTTACTTTGTACAAGAATGAGTGCTAGTGACAAAAGCTCTACTCAGAAGCCTGTGGCCTGTGCATTTAAATGTTGCGATGCCGAATACCAAGGCTGCACAGTCTTAAATCCTCTTCGTGCCTTTCAATTCTCGACCTGACACTCCCTGCACCCTCATCTTACTCTTGCAGGTTGTGGCTTTCTCCCTTTGTGACCGGTTTTCCGTCTTCCAGTTCCTCTGTCTTTCTGCTTTGTGTGGTTTCCCCTCTCTTGTGTTAGTAAACGTCTGATGCAGAAAAATAAGTGCAGGAGCCCAAAAATGACTTCCCACAGTGGTAACCACTGGCTCATATTAAGCACTGGTGTTGACGCTCTAGGAATTACAAGTGCCCCCTGAACACACAGTTGTAGCAGGTGGTCAGAGCAATTTAGTAGCCTGATAAATAAAATGAAATAGAAGATTGCCTACCCCTTTTTTGGGGGTTTATAGGCTCTTAGCGGGTGAGGCCTGGTATGCAGTTGTGTAGCTAGACCTTTGGCCGCCAGGTGCAGCCCCGGTGTTTGCCGCCTGCGGCAGCATGTAAGAACGGGGGTGCTGACGGATTCCCGCGAAGGCTGGGGGGGTGGTTGCAGCCTACAAGCAGGGGGGGCGGGAGGGGGCGCCACCCCCAAAACTTGTGTCGGCCGGAGCGATCTGCCCCCTCCCCCCACTCCACCCCTACGCCACTGCAGGTATGCACGCAAGTACTGCGCTCCTCTTGCATCTGTAACATACTGCAACTTTTTTTCTTTTCCCCTTCGAGTTCTCTATTCATACATTATAAATGTAGTACTTTCCATTAGGAGATCACAGACGTGGCAGTTCTAAGGTCTCTTATGCAGAGTTAGACACATCCTCCACGAGGAGCACCCAAAGTGATCCTCTTGTGTTTTTTAGGTCTCGGCCTGCACCAGCGCTTGCGCTGGTCTGGCCGAGAGTTTTAGTAAGCGTGTTTTGGAAGTGCAAACCCACTGGCTTTCGGCTGGCGACCAGCTTGCGTTCACGAAGGCGTGCACGCGCGCAGCTGCCATCTGGGTTTCCTATCTCTTCCTCATTTCCTCGTCATGGCTCATAAAGTCTCTGGCCTCTGATGTTTCAATCGCAGCAGCAGCTCACATTACCAACTGATGGCCCTGGACTACAGTCACATGAAAAACAACAGCGATTAGCATTGAAATGCAAGCTTTTTTTTGTCTAGTTAGAAATATTGCTTCGGTGGATTGATTTCACCTTATATCGCTATTTGTTTTATATTGGGAGTCACAGCCTAATTACCAGTATTTTTGTCTCACTCTGTTGTAAAAAAAAATATTTATATGCGCAAAGCACAAAGCTATATTTAAGGTTACTTTTTCCGTGTCACTTCTTCACTCTAAACTCCACACCCCCCACTCTTATTGTCTCTCTCTCTCTCTCTCTCCCCTCTCTAATTCTCTCTCTACTTAATTAACTCTCCCTCTCTATCTTTTTTAGCCTTTCATTCTCTCACCCCTTTATCTGTTTCTCTTTCAAACTCCTTCATTCACTCTCTCTCCCCTTCTTTCTCTCTCTCTATCCCGCTCCACTCTTTATTCTATGTACACCCTTTCTCTCTCTTTCTCTCTCACCACCCTCTCTAATTGGGCATTATATCTTCACTCTATCTCTCACTCGGCAACACCACAGCATCACTCAGCATCACTCAGCACAACCACAGCATCAATCAGAGCCAGCACAGCATCAATCAGAGCCAGCACAGCATCACTCAGCACCAACACAACATCTCTCAACGCCATCACAGCATCACTCAACGCCATCACAGCATCACTCAGTGCAACCACAGCATCACTCAGTGCAACCACAGCATTACTCAGCACAACCACAGCATCACTTAGCGCCACAACAGCATCACTCAGCGCTACCACAGCATTACTCAGCAGCACCACAACATCACTCCGCGCCACCACAGCATCACTCAGCGCCACCATAGCCTCACTCAGCGACACCACATCATCACTCAGGGGCAACACTGCATCACTCAGCACCACCACAGGATCACTCAGCACCACCACAGGATGACTCAGCACCACCACAGGATGACTCAGCACCACCACAGCATCGCTCAGCACCACAACAGCATCGCTCAGCACCACAACAGCATCGCTCAGCACCACCACAGCATCGCTCAGCACCACAACAGCATTGCTCAGTGCCACCACAGCATCACTCAGCGCCACCACAGCATCACTCAGCGCCACCACAGCATAACTCAGCGCCAAGACAATATCACTCAGCACCACCACAGCATCACTCAGCACCACAGCAGTATCACTCAGCAAGACCTGAGTATCATTCAGCATCACCTCAGCATCGTCTCCGCAACAGTCACCACCACCACCACTACCACCTCAGCATCACTCAGCACCACCTCAGCCTGCTCTCGGAATCTGGCATCTGTTGATTCTCCCCTAGCGTCTGGCCGCTGCTAGTGTTATAATACAGGTACTAGTTCCCAACCTTCACCCTCCGATTGTTTATGCCCCCTCAAAAAAAAAAGCTTTAACAAACAACCATTGCAATAGGTAGAAACAAGTTGCCAGCATTGCAAGAACAAAAGAAAACTGAGGAAATGTTTTATTGTAAATACTTTTTTAATATGGTCGTTCAGTTTTACATAATGCCTTCTTGGTCATATATAAAGTAACAAAAATGCTTCTGACACTTTTTTATTATAACTTTTCAGCATGCTGCACAGCAGCCACACTTCTCTACAGCACAGCTTGAAGACATTGGCAAAGTCAATAGCTCTGGCTAAACACTTATAAGGCCCCAAAGGCGAGACCTATTGGCTATGCCAATGCTTGTTTAATCTGGCTACAGACAGTTTAATCTTTCTGCCAGAGTTATCAATACCAAAAACACAAAGAGGCTTTGTGTCACCCATTTCAAACATTGTTTCATCCTTTTCAGTCATTGATTAAAGAATGTGCCATTCATATTTTGGATCAGGCCAGCAGATTGGATCAATCTCAGTTATTAACTGCTAGGTTGAGTAGCCTGTGTATGGAGAGTGAAAAGTCCATGCACTGCAGTAGTAACCCATATGTGCT
Organism: Calotriton arnoldi; assembly: GCA_963921515.1. Taxonomy (NCBI): domain Eukaryota; kingdom Metazoa; phylum Chordata; class Amphibia; order Caudata; family Salamandridae; genus Calotriton; species Calotriton arnoldi. Next base: position 486,425 of record CAWUFW010010301.1, read on the forward strand.
CCTGAAAGGGTTTCCATAGTCCAGTTGCTGCTGCACCAATTGTGATTTTTGCACTCTAATGTGATTTTTGTATCTAAACGTATTGTTGCTCAAACGTGATTTTTGCTCCTAACATTTCTGGTGATGTTTCACCAGGGTTATTGTGAATCTTAATGAGATATTGATACTAATAGAAATTTGTTAGTAAATATGATGCCAAATTGTTGTGTATGTTCCACCAGTGATGATATTTTGCTGAACAATGATTTACATCCAAATGTGATTTGTGCTTCTAAAAGTTTTCCGCACTCATGCTGATATTGCTCCAAGGGTGATTTTGGTCTCAATGTACTGTAAAGCAATTCGAATGTCAAAATGATGCAAATCTTTTACACATCATATGAAATCCTACACCACATTTTCTGCCAGTACTGAATTGAGAAAGAAAGAACATATGAAAGTGAAAGAGAGCTAAAAAGAAAGAGAGATAGATAGATGGATATATGGATAGGTAGATAGGCAGCCGGGGTCCGTGCAGGTAACAGCGGTGGGGCCGTGTAAGGGGGGATTTCGAGGGACGATGCAGAGGGGAAATTAAATAAATAATTAATTTTCCCTTGGCATCGTCCCTCGAAATCACATAACATAAACAGTGAAACTAGGAAGGAATCCTTACTTGGTTTCCCGGGATTGATGGCCAGGATTCCAAAGGAGGTGGCCCACCACCTTATTATTTATACATTGGGCCTCAGAAAACAGGGGAAGATTTAAATATAAAAGCTTACAGTTCTTCACTAAGGGGCTTATTACTATGCCGGTCGGACGTGCGTCTGATCGGCATTGTGTCGGAATGGAAATCGACCGGCTAGTATTCGGCTAGTATTCGGCGGTTCCATCCAACAAAACATCCATTTTTCTATTGCGACTTGTGCTGCGGTCGGAAAAGCATTAGAGTTAATGGTGTGACGCTGTGTTCCTCAGAACCTGGGTATTTACAATATAGAAAACAATTGGTCCTGTCGGGTAATACAATTGCTGTGATCTGTGTGTATTTTTTAAAAAAGAAAACGATATATCACAATTGATTTTCAACAAATGCAAAACAGTTATTTAAAAAAGGAAGAGGAAATGAAACCTTAAGATAAGAACACACCAGGGAAAGATTTGTAAAGATAAAGTTTTTTTACTTTTTGTTATTTCCAAAGAAATTGAGTAAGACTGTCACAGATACAATTAAATTACGGCGATAAAAATGTGACTATGATGAAAATAAGTGACGTGTGGTGACCAGTGAAGTCAGTGGTGCACTATATACATGACATACATAAGTGGCATAGATACATTGGATTCAAAACAATTTTTTATATGTCCTGTCCCTTGATTTTTAACATGAATACTAGACCCAATAATGATTTTGTGTTAGGGTCAAGGAGGCCGTATGGACAGGTGTGATGGTAACGTCGACGTTTCGACCCTGGAAATAGCGCAAATTGTTGTGCGTCAAAGCGGGTCTTCCTCAGGACTGTGAAGGGTGCTGTGGACAGTCAGAAATCCTGCCCAAAATCAGGACGTAGTTGAAGTGGGTGAATTAATCAATTCACTTAACTAAGGACATCCACCATCCGGTCGGAGTCTTGTTGTGAAAAATGCTTGAGTTATAGGAGACCTCCACCAGCAGGTTGGGGTCTTGAAAGAGAGCCGTAGCTCACACAGTTAACTTCCACCAGCTGGTTGAAGTCGAGTATGCTTGATTTATTAGTACCGCCAAGTGAGGTCAGGTACTTCAGATCAAGTCTTTTGTCAGCCGTACGTCTAGAATTTCTTGGTCGGAAAAGGGTCGTATCACAAGCCGCATTGGCAAAATAGATGTTTTCAAACATCCATGCACCATGTGTCAGGCACCATGTTGTGCCTGGTACATGAGGTATGGATGATTGGGGGCACCACAGGTGCCCCCCAGGCCTCATTGCGGAGTTTGCGGAGGGACTGGGCTCTGCTAGGGGCCCCCAAAGTTCAGTTCCAGCATCCTTTCAATGGCAGTCGGACTGCCATTGAAAGGCTGTATGAAAGGGTCATCGTAATCCCTACAGCAGTGCCTGAGCAGGCACCACCCTTATTATAGAGAATTACATTCCGAACAAAGGTCGGACAGGCTCCTTGAGCCCGTCGGAACCGTCCGTCAGTCCCTCCACCCAGCCTCCGACGGCCGTGCATCTTAATGCAGCGGTCAGACTGCGGCAGCAGATGTCGGTCAGATCAAAACTGATGACCTGTTGGTTGCGATCCAACATACATCGCAATGAGGCCCAATGAGGCAGTTGTGAACTGAATGATGATAACTGGAACAATAAGCACCAAAGCTATAGAATGGAAGATGATCCAGAAGGTCTTGACCCATCCACTCAAGGACTTTTGTCCGAACAATGACAGAAAATGGTCTGCCTCATTTAAGATTCCCTTTAGCAAGGTTGAAAAAACTAAAAGTCTGAAGAACACAATCCAAAATTAGGCTCCCTTCTTCCTCAGGTTGTCTTGCCTTAGGCTATTGTCAGAGGGGATATAGTAGCCCTTAGATAGAGGCCTAAGACAAAATAACCTGAGGGAATGACTGTGAAATCTCACAGATATTAACTAATAATGTTAAGGAAGTTACAACAATAGATGAGATGGTTTTGATAATGTATGCCCACACCATCCTGATGTGTTAGTGTGGAGTCAGACATAATAACAATTATGGTTTATTGCCCTTACCATCGCTGATTCTCTGTAATGAAGCTGGGCCTACCCTGCATCTAACTAGTCTTGAGCCTAAAACTGGATTAGAAAGGCAGTCCAGAGAGAAATTCAGCTTTGAACACTACAAGTTTCCTGGGAATGGGAGGGAACTCCCCAGAGGTCACACTATGCATTCTCCAGCCATACTATGTAGCCATAAGATTTAGTTATGGCATGGGTGGTGGGAGTGCTCGTTGATCAACAATGGATCAGGTCTCCCTAGTCTGCTGGCTGGCTTGGGCCAAAAGGGTCAAGTACCAGGGCTCATCAGTATGGCCTTAGAGACCAGAAAGTGGTTGCAAGCCCTCCACTGGAGAGTGAGTAGAACCTAACCTTATCAATGCCCCACCCCTGCATATCAAAATGAGGAGTACCTGATATTGTTATGGAGCAGATGACATGTAACTGCCCTGGCTGGTAGCTGTGTGCATTATCATTCTCTGAAAGATTCATCATTATCACCACCCTGTCTGCCCTGGCCTCTAGAGGAAAAGTGAGGCATCCGAAGGCACACTTGAGAAGGCAAGTGGTATGTGGCCCGGCCATACCTGTCTGTGAGATGTTTGCAGTTAATTGGGAGATACCACCGTGAGCCATAGAAACTTCCGTGCCTCCCCCTCCAGTCCTAAAAACTACTCCGCCCTCCCCTAAGCCCTAAAATGTACCCGACCTCCCTCGAAGCCCTAAAAACTACCCACCCTCCCCATATCCCTAAAAACTTCCCCGAGTCCAAACTACCTTGCCACTCTAAGCCCTAAAAAATATTATGATCCCTGCCCCTGCCCTGAGCCCTAAAACAGCCCCCAAGCCCTCGCCCTGACACCAAAAACTATCCCCTCCCTCCTAAAAAAACAACCCCCTCCCCCAACCCTGAAAACTGCCCCCCAGGCCTGAAAACTACCCCGACCCCCCCAGCCCTTAACACTGCCCAATCCCTCTGAGCCCTAAAAACTACTCACCCTCCCCTAATCCCTAAAAACTACCGACCCCCACCTGAGCCCTAAAAACTACCCCGACCTCCCCTGATCCCTAAAAACTACCCACCCTCTCCTAATCCCTAAAAACTTCCCCGACCCCGCCGAGCCCTAAAAACTACCCTATTCCCCAAGACGTAAAAAGTATTACGATTCCTGCCCCCGCCCTGAGCCCTAAAATGCCCCTCAAACCCCTGCCCTGACACCTAAAACTATCCCCTTCCTCCTAAAAAACCACACCCAAGCTCTAAAAACTACCCGAACCCCCAGCCCTGAAAACTACCCCGAACCCCCAACCCTGAAAACTACCCCGAACCCCCAGCCCTGAAAACTACCCTGAACCCCCAGCCCTGAAAACTACCCCGAACCCCCAGCCCTGAAAACAACTCGAGCTCCCCCTGCCCTGAAAACTACCCTGACCCCCAAAACCATTCAAGCTACCCCTCCAAAAACCAGCCCCAGCCCCTCTTCCCTCACCGCATTGCCTCCTCTCCCGATCCTCTCTGCTGCTTGGCACAGTGTTTTGACTGTTTCCTCCACAGTAGATAATAGCAAAAAAAACTGATGATGGACGGAATGCTGAATAAATCAAACATTCTCCCAAGTCCCAGATCTGGGTTTAATCCATTGTATTTTTTGCTCATCACACCATCCCAGTTTGGACCCAGCCATATGCAAATCAGTCTTGGCCCTGCTCCCCATGGGAACAGTCCAGCCCGAACTGCCAGGCCAAGTCCTCCCTGGACAGGAAACAGGGGTGGCATGGTGAGCAAAAAAAGACGATGGATTAAACCCATATTGGTGACTAGGGGTGATTGTTTGATTTGTTCAGCATCCCATCCATCATCTGTTTTTTTTTTTGCTTTTGACACCCTAAGTAGAAAGTGTATGCCCAAACATGGGTCCCGTGCTCACTACGCCACTGGAGTCAAGCTATCCTGGCTGATGAAGGCTGATAGCCTGAAACCGGTCCTAGGATGCTTGATTCCGGTCCAGGGAAGACATGGCTTGGCAGTTCGGTCTGGACTTTTCCAATGAGGCACAGGGTCAAGACTGATTTGCATATGGCTATGTCTGAACTGGGGTGGCGTGGTGAAGCAAAATAACGATGGATTAAACCCAGATCTGTGACTGGGGGTGAATGTTTGCCAATGTGCAGCATTCCGTCCATCATCTTGTGTGTTTTTCATTTCGCCCTAAGTGGGAAGGGTATGCCCAGACGTGGGTCCCGTGCTCACTACGCCACTGGAGTCAAGCTATCCTGGCTGATGAAGGCTGATAGCCTGAAACCGGTCCTAGGATGCTTGATTCCGGTCCAGGGAAGACATGGCTTGGCAGTTCGGTCTGGACTGTTCCCATGAGGCACAGGGTCAAGACTGATTTGCATATGGCTATGTCTGAACTGGGGTGGCGTGGTGAAGCAAAATAACGATGGATTAAACCCAGATCTGTGACTGGGGGTGAATGTTTGCCAATGTGCAGCATTCCGTCCATCATTTTGTGTGTTTTGCAATCATCTGCAAGAGACATGTGGCCCAAGCTTCAGATGATGCTGCGACTCTACCCCCCATGAGAGTTTGAGCATGGGGGAAGGGAGATCATTCTCGTACTCTCAGACTCAAGAGGTGTGGTAGAAATGGGATTACTGGTTGACAGAGATATGCACCCAGGCCAGGCAGGAATCACCACTCTATTCCGGGTAAGCTAGGTACACACTAAAAGATTGCCTGTGCTCACCCTCTGGTAGCATGGCATAGAGCAGTCAGGCTAATCTAAAGAGGTAATGTGTAAAGTATTTGTGCAACACACACACAGACTAACACGATCAATACGCCACAAAAAGACTCCACACAGGTTTAGAAAAATATCTTATGTTATGAACAAATGACAAGACCAAAAATACAAAAATCCAATGTATAGAAGTTTAGATATTGAATTTCAAAAGAATAAACGCAGTGTAGTGCTTAGAAGCAAATAGCGCTTAAAAATGGTTATGTGCTCGCGGTCAAGGTCAAAGTTCGTGCCAACCTCGATGGAGCGCAGGCCGTCTACAGAACCCACGCAGGCCCTGAAGAACAAAGTACGTTTCCTGATCACAGAAGCGACATGTGTAATGAGATGCATCAATGCCGGTCCCACAAGTCAAGGATGCGTCAATTTTCTCCACACGCTGCTAGCGATGCGTTGGTTCCATAGACGGGGAGCGGATTCGAGAAGTGTCGGGTGAGGCACCAGGTTTCTACATGCAGACGAGGGGATGCGCCGATCTCTCCAAGCTGCAGAAGTGGCAATAAGCTGTCCACTGAGTCGATTTCAGGAGTCAAAGTGCTGGTTCCCGATGCGATGCACTGATTTTACTCCCTCCCGCAACCAGGTTGATGTGCCGGTTCTGCTACACACAGAAAGGAAATGTGTCGAGGTCCATGTTGCAAGTACCTTGGCCACTTGCAGTGAGCCAAGCACAGGAGCAGGGGTTGAGACTTTGATATCCCTGAGTCTCAAGCAACAGGAGGCAAGTCAGCAAGCCCATGGAGCACACATGGAGTGAAGGCAGAGTCCAGTTTTCCTTCGGCAAAGACAGGGAGCAGCAGGCAGCAGGGAAACAAGAAGAAAAGCAAGCCTTCCAGATAAGCAGTCCAGTTGATTCCTTTAACCCCTTCGGTGCTCATGACGGCCCCCGGCCGTCATGAGTCACGGTGGGCGTGTGCGCACGATGGCCGGGGGCCGTCTGAACCACGCCCAAGAATGGAATGTCCAGCACCGCGGCGGAATTTGCGCCGCAGCCAAGGTGTTAAGCAGCACAGCAGGTTTTCTAGCAGAGCTTTAGTCACAAGTGCAGTAGTGTCTGTCTTGGTAGGGTCAGAGCCCCAGTACCTATACCCAGTTCTGCCTTTGAAGTGGGGGTGACTTCAAAGCAGGCCCTTGAAGTGCACAGGACCCCCTGTCTTCCCAGTCCTGTCTCCAGACTATCAGTAGGGGGTAATCAGTCCTTTGTGTGGGAAACAGGACACTGCCTACTTAGGTGTGTCAGCTCCCCCTCCCTCTTCCTGGCCAAGAAGAGCTATCAGAATGCAGATGAATGCAGATGAGTTCTCTGTCACACCAACCTTTCCTGTGTTTGTGGCTGTCTAGAGGGAATGCACAAAGTGTAGCTATCACCCACCCCAGACATGCATTGGAGATGTGCTGCAAGGTACACAGAGCAGTAAGAGCAGAAAAATGTCCACTTTCTAAAAGTGGGATTTCTAAAATAGTAATGTTAAACCCAACATTACTATTAAAGAGGATTAATCATTGCCAGTACAAAGAAATGAAACATGAAGTAGTGACTCCTTTCTAATCAGAAATTACAACTTAAAAGTGTATCAAGGAATTCCCAGTGCTATTTTATGAGAGGAGTAGACCTCACAGAAGTGAAAAATGAATTTGGGTGTTTGTCACTACCAGGACATGCAAAACCTACCAGTACATGCCCTATCTTTTACTTACACAGCACCCTGCCCTATGGGCTACCTAGGGCCTTCCTTGGGGTGACTTATGTGTAGTAAAAGAGGAGTTTAATGCTTGGCAAGTAGTATTAAATGTCAAGTTGAAGTGGCAGTAAACACACACACATACACAGGCACTGCAATGGCAGGTTTGAAAGGCGACTTGTGTGGGTGACATAATCAGTACTGCAGGCCCACTAGTATCATTTCTACCCTAGGTCCTGCGTATATGGTATACCACTTTACAAGGGACTTACAAGTAAATTGAATATGCCAAACAGGTGTAAACCAATTATACCATGCTTAGAGAAGAGATCACACACACTTTAGCACTGGTCAATGGTGGTAATGTGCTCAAAGCCCTAAAGCCAACAAAAGAAAATCAGCAAAAAAAGGAGGAGGAAGACAAAAAGTTTGGGGTGACCCTTCAGAGAGGTCAATTTTTCAACAAGGTGGCAGAGGTAGAATAGTAGGAACTTAAAAAGGTAGGGAGATAGGTGATTCCTCTTCCTTGCATGTAATACCCCTACCTCTGCTCTGTAATGGATAAACGTTTTACACAGAAAATACGTTGGATAACACAAGTATGGAAGAAGGTATAGACAGCAGAGGGTGCAGAATCTGGGAGCAGAACTTCTCTCTGTTATCCACATACATTTATGGATTCCCAGCTTAAGCACAATTTATAGAAAGAGTCAAAAGCCTTCCCTAGAGATTTTGAACTGACTCCTATCACACATATTCATAATTGCTCACCTCGATTGATGATGTCTAAAGAATGTCAAGATAAGGAAAGAATATAGCAAGCATGAATTGGTGATAAGCAGGTGCTCCAAACGTCCAGGGATAAGGACTGAAGGATGCCACCTGAGGTAGAGAACTTGTAATTGCAGCTTGTGTAAGATATCACAGAGATGAACGCTGTACCCAGGGAGAACTGAAGTTGGTTCAAAGATGGAGAAGTCAGAGTTGCAACTGATAGGGATAATCCAGTTTTGCACATGAAATCCTATAGATACAACAAGACATGCAGAGCATGGAGGTGCAAGCAGCTGAAATTAATGCAGAGGCACAGCTTCAAACAGAAAACTCTGAATTTCAATCAGAAATAGAGAGCATAGCAGTGAAGGCTTAGACCTAGAAGTCAATGACTGATGTTAATTAGAAGGAGCCTGAAGAATTAAAGCAGATTATCAGCTTCAGTGGCAGACCGACCATGGCTATTTCACCTGCCTTCTAAAGATGAGAGCTTGGAACCTAAAATGCAAGTACTTACATGAAAGGAAAATGTACACAAAGAACGGTCAAGTGAAAACAAATCCAAGGTCTTTGGATGCTCAACGCAGAAATGACAGAAGAACAAGGAACTGGATTCAAGATTAAATCAACACTAGTGAAAAATGCATTTCTAATTAATTTGCCAGATCAAAGTCCACAATGGCCTCTGAACTTTATTTTCCTTTTCAAAGATAAATTAACAAGACTGTGGGAATGTCGATAGTGGTATAGTTAATCTGAATGCAGTCCTTACTGACTGCCACATATCCTCATCAGCAGTTCTTAATAAACAATTAATTTTTTTTAGATAGCAGGAGACAGCGAGGAAGCAGACCTAAAAGAACAAATACATTTCGTGACCGTGCATGTTGATTTCTCTTTTTCTTCTAGAGCATTATCACCTATAAGTCAAGTGATAAATCAGGTGAGGTCAATAACCTACATTATTGAACAGTTCCATCATCTATTATGCTACATAAAGGACTAGGTCAAAGAATACAAAACAGAAGAAAGAGGGAACAAAGCTAACATTGGATAGAAATTAAACTGTTCAGAATCCCGTTGTAACCTCTAAATATTGAGTCGAATCCACCGACTGGACCTCCTCCACAACACTATCCTTTTGGTGGGAGAAATTCAGCTGGTGTATTCTACTCTAGATTTATAGTTTCATCCAGAAATTGGAGGATTTTGAGCTTCCTCAAAACTGAGGCCCTCACTGAAATAGGAAGAATGTATGAGGCTTATAAAGAGATGAGGCTAGAAGGAGTTAAGGCAAGGAAATTAGGTGAAAAGACATATGAAAGGATAAGTAGTGCAGGTTAGTGACTAGACAAGGTTGATCAATGGATGAAGAGAAGAGGTCAGAAGAAACGGTGATGCAGAAATTACGTTTTACATTCAGGGAAAGCAGGGATAGAAGCCAAAGTTGGTAAACAAATACAGAGTGAAGGCTGGGGGAGTAGATTTACTTTTTTAATTTTAATTTAGGGTTGTCTTCCGTACTAACCAAATAGTGGTCTCAGAGGGCTAAGGTGAGTGCTAGTGGGTGGGTAAGAAGAGAAAAAATTAAAATCATGGCAAGCTGTCAAGTAGTCACACAAAGATTAATTCAGATGTAAAGTCTTAGGTATGAGGAAGCACAAGTTAAAGTGGAAGGGACCCCTTGGACTTACGCATCTGATCACTAGGTCATGGATATATCAACCAGTCACTACTCAGAGCAACAGGTCTAACAGAATGTCAGATTGAAGAGGTGTGTTGTTAGGAATTTCCTGCATTTGAAGTAGCCATTTTCAAGCATGAGGTGGGTTGGTAAGGAGTTCCTTGGGTGCGAATCCTGGTAATGAAGTGCCCGGCCTCCGAATCTCTTGTATTGGAATCGAAGTGGTGACAACAGCCCACAGATAGCTGACCTGAGGTTTCTGGGAGGATGGTAAGGCATAAGCAGGCTCGAGATGTATTTCGGAGTGTGGGTATGTATAGCCCTGTAAACAATGCAGAGAGAGTGAAAGGTGGTCCTTTCTATCACCAGCAGCCAGTGGCGGGATCTGGGAACTGGATAATATGGTCATGGCACCTCAGGCCCAGAACGATACGAGCAGCCTGGTCCTGTACTTTACAGCTTGGCAAGGGATGCATTGGGGCAGTCTGAGTAGAGACCATTGCAGTAATCCAGTTGGGACAAGACAGCGCTCAGTATTAATGTGATTCTCTAAGAGAAATGTAGAAATACCTGAATCCCTTTTAGGAGTTGTAAGTTGGAAAATGCTGGTTTGCATTGTTCATGTATATTTGCCGAGAATACGAGATGTCTGTCGAAGATCACACATGGATTATGAGCTGGGTTCACGGGAGTTGGTGGAGGGCCCAGGCACTTTGGCCATGAGAGCGAGAAGGTGGATGGGCTTATCAGACCAAAGAGCAGAATTTCAGTTTTTTGCCATTGAGGTACAGCTAGTTGTACTGCATCCAGAAATGGATTTTGGGAAGGCATTGAGAAAGTCTGGCAAAACTTCCAAGCTCATAATCTTCAATTAGAGTTGAGTATCATCCACATACACTTCATACCCGATCTAATAGGAAGACAAGATGGATAGCAGAGGCGTCATGAAGACTTTGAAAAGGATGAGAGACAAGGCAAAACCTTGGAGGTTCTGCACAATGGATGTTGGCTTTTGTTCATAGCAAGGTGCCCATTTTAACTTGTTGGGTGTGGTTGTGTGGGAATTACGTGAACCATGCCAGTGCTTTGCCCTTAATACCCACAGTAGTGGGCAGTTATGAATGAGCACCGTGTGACATAAATGCAACAGAGTATGATAAATTGAAACATGGGAGAGTAGATAAAGGCAAGTGATTTCAATGGTTATTGCATGATCCCATATGATAGGGACACATTAATTCCAGGTTTTGTTTTTTATTTACCATCAGTGCATTCTGGGCCTTTGTAGTCTTGGTTTAGTTGAGCCCGTTGGAGTATGACAAATGAAAACAATGATTTGCACCGTACAGAGAGTAATGTATAGAAGACATTAACTTCAGCAGAAAGTTGTGATTGCTAAGACAAAGGTGCAGTGGCGGTGGAGAGTGAGTACAAATTTATGAAGGAATCAGGAGTGGGTGGAGAGGCCAACAGGATAAAAAAAGCTAAGCGGGAGACTAGAGAGAGAGAGAAAAAATAGATGTGGAAAAGATGAAGGGGAAAGGGTGGGGGATTATACGAGGGGGATGCAGAGTGTTAGGAAGAGGCGGCACAGATAATGGAGTAGCAGATGGCAGCTCTCATTCTCTAGCTGATTCTTCTTTAATTTGTTAGAATTAGAACACACGCTTCCCAAGAAAGCTGCAGAGCCCAGATGAAGGAATTAACACCTCAACCTAAGATCACAGCCTGTAAATGAGGTCTGTTAATCTGCTTTCCAAAGTCTTCACTCTCACCAGCTGTGCCTGGCCCCCACAACAAGCTTATCAAAATACCAGGAATGAAAAGACAGTCTCTGGCAGATGCCATCACTTAGAAACACTGCGCTCAGCCAAAGTGTCAGACATGTTGCAATATCGTGTTATATATATTCAGGGATAATTTCACATTGAATTATTAATTTCGAACTGTGTTAACTACATATTATAAAATGAATGGCGATTTAATATGAAGCTTACAGTCGAGATGCATAGAATGGTGATAGGATGACAATAAACACATTTGGCAACCTCTCTAAGCGAGTATCTGGGTTCCAGCTAAATCAAAACGAATGCCCCCAAAATGAAACTTTCTATAATATCATTGATAAGTGCTCTAGGAAACATTATCATGAAATAATCATGTATGTGTTGCCATTTATATAGCATGGCCCTAGCTAGGGGGCAACATAGTCCTGAGCAATGGGGCTGGTTGGGAGACATTGCAGATAATGCTCATCAATGTGAACGTACATATTTCGAATTATAAAAGTACATTGCACAGCTTTTCACATATTGATAATTTTTTGGCACATGGAGTTTAAGGGCCTGATTTAGATCTTGGCGCAGTCACTTTTTCAGCAGTCTTCCTGCTGGCCGGTTTGGTGGTCCGTCGGCCCTATTTAGATGTTGGCGATTACATAGATGAAAGATCGCCGTGGTCCCGCAGACTCTGCCAGGAATTCTCAACCACGTCGATTGCGGGATAGGCAGAATCGTCTGCCAGTGGGACTCCAGTCCAGATTCCCGCCGTCCAGATTATGATGTGCCTTTTCGCCATAGCAACTGTGGCAGGAATCACTCCTTTTTTAGGGGTCCCGCCACAAATTCCATCTTGAATGCCATTGTACAGGTCCAACCTGTGCTGCTGCTACTTTACCACGAAGCTCAGCCACCCCGTTGTCACCAGGATCCGAGGTAGGCTTTTGTGATGGGTATGGGTGTACATTCAATGTTTTGTGTATGATGTTAGTGTGCAATGCTATATGTAGAAACATGTTCAGTACACATTCCCTACATATACATATTAACAGATTCACAACATCTATGTGTAAAATAAGTCATACTTACCTGTCACCACATCACCATGACCTCACCCCTTCAGGACTCTGCCGCCAGGACACCGCCAGCACATTGGAAACATCTAAATCGGCTTGGAGAAATCCCGCCAGGCTGATGACAGCAGAGTGGTGTTAACTAGCTGAGAAGACCGCCGCCCCGACAATCTTCTGTCTCTAACCCCAACATCTAAATACGGCAGGTGGACCACCGTCAGCTCGTAGGAGTACTTGAGACCGCCACCGCCGCGGGACGGCAGTAAGACTGTCAAGATCTTAATCAGGCCCTAAGCAATCCATCCAGTGTCACAAACCAAGTACTGAAGCCTATATTAAAACCAAGTTTAGGCAGTTCCAATGTCTACAACTTAGCGTGTTCCACTTGGCATCTCCTGCCACATGTAAGTAAGTAAATATTTATTTGCAGATTAGTTAAAATCATTGCAATTTGAATAAAATATCTTGTTAAGAAAGCATTATAGGTTAAAAGTGGTTCATAGTTAAAATTTCATTACATTGTAAAACAACAGTGGCCCATCACGTGCTCTGTGCATGGGTACAGCTGTGATATTTGATGACGGGGATTTTTTGTTTAACAGTAGTAAAGAGTTAGTGCACAGTTCAACTAGCGGTTGGCAAGATCTTTGCTTCGAGGTTCCCTGCCCCACGACTGCCGTTGTTTTTCTGGGGTGGCCGAACTGATGTTAGTAAATTGTTCACTTGTAAAAGGAACTTAGCGGCCCTGCAGAATAGCGGAATTTATTCGCTGTTTAGTAATGTCAGCACTGCAGAACGGCATGATTTTATACTGAGTGCCCAAAAGGTGGGGCAAAGTAGTTTTCACCTTAAAAAGTTCACAGCCAGGCAGATGCACAAAAAATGTAGTAAACTTACGTCGAATTGACCACAAAGATGGCCAAGAAGGTTCAGCCATCTTTGTTCCCAGGGCGGCACCTGATCTTTTGAAGGAAAGGCTCCCATTCGTATTTTTAGGTAAAAATGCTGGATGGTTCGGGAAATATGGCACATAAGGTATGGTTGGGGCCCCCAGCTGCTGTAAGATTGTAAGACTGACCAGCTGTGTTTTTTGCCTGCCAGTTCCACTTGATCCATCGACCACGATTTTAGTTTGGCAGCTTTGTTGGTGATTTTTTTTAATGCTGCATGGCTAATGTTTAGCTCCCAAGCCTCATGTCAGTTGAGGGATGACAAAGGTTGGCGGAGCACAGTTGGCCAGCTGTTTTTGGTCTTGTGCTGGCTTTCCATTTCAGACCAACACAAGGCGGCCAAGGACTCAGGTATGGTGGCTCTCAACTTCCAGCACAGTTTGTGTAAGGAAGCCATTCTCACCGGGAGCTGGTGTTGGAGCCCAGATTCCAAGCGCACTTGAGCTTGGCAGGTGTGTCGTGGTATACAAAAGATGCTTTTGAACAGGACGGACTGTAAAGTATTGAGAATTGCTGCGTCTTTGCCCTTCTGGAGTTCTGAGCCATAGGTCAATGATGGTAAACATTTGGTGCTAATAATTTGCAGTAAGTATGACTGAGACAAACTTCCCATTTTTTGTTTATTAGGTCAAGGGCAAAAAACAGTTTGTTCGCTAAGGCCCTTCGTTGGGCTAGATGCTTTTTGAAATTTAATCTGGAGTCCAGTACCACCCCTAAGTATTTTTAAGTGTTCACCTGTTCAATCTTGTTGCCGTCGACTTTCCATTTGAATTTGAAATTTTGCTGTCTGTTTTTTGGCAAGAAGCAGATGACTTTAATTTTACTGTAGTTTAGCTTCAGGTCTAAAGATTCAGTTATGCTATATAGGGTGGTTATTTGACGCTGCAAGCCGATGATAGTCTGGCTGCATAAAACGATGTCGTCTGCGTATTGTAAGCAGCGCACTGGTCTTTGTGCGAGTTTTGGTGGATCGCGCGAGACTTCAGATAGCAGGGTGTCTAGGTCTGCTGTATAAATATTAAAAAGGCAAGGGGTGAGAACACATCCCTGTTTGAGGCCAATGGATGTGGGGATCTTTCTAGTCATTCTATCGCCCTTGCCTATTTAAATTTGTACCCAGGTGTCAGAGTACAAATTGATGATAGCTTCGAGAAGGTTTGGAGGCACTCCCCATCTGGCCATTTTTGCCCATAAAAGGCGTCTCGGGACTGTGTTGAACGCTGATTTTAAGTTGACAAAGCAGGTGTATAAATTTGAGGCCTAATGGGTGGCTTTTGCGATCATGAGAGTGAGAGCCAGGAGGCTAGTGGTTGTGCTCATGCCTGCCCGGAACCCCGTTTGTGTAGCTGGGATAATTTTCTCGATCGATGCCCATGCTTCCAGGTCTATCAGAAGGTTGGTGGCGTAAAGTTTTGCTTCAACATCGATCAAGGCGATTAGTCTGTAGTTTGCCGGATTTGTCCGTGAACCTGATTTAAAGATCGGGTGAAGAACGCTGCCTCTCCATGGCAGTGGGATTGTGTTGGTGGTAAATGCCAAATTAAATAGGGGGGTAAGATACGATGCCCAAAAGGCCTGGTCATATTTAAATACCGCATTGGGGAGACAGTTTGGTCCCTGTGCCCCATTTGGTCTCAGTTTCTTCAAAGATTGCCCAACCTGCGCTTCTTCCAGCCAATTAGCCTCTTGCGGACTAACATTGGGCAATGCGCCCTTAGTGGTTACACCTTTTGATGTGGCACTATCGGTGGATTTCTCAGGGCAGGCTGCCTCAAAATACTCTAGCCAATCCGATTCTGAAATGCCAGCATTATGATGGCAATAGCTGCCATTTGCAAGGGTGTTAATTTCTGCCCAAAACTTTTTACTGTTTTTTGTTTTGCTTGTGTGTAGCAATTTTATCTATGTGTTTTCCTGATAGGATCTTTTTGCCGCCCAGAGTGCCTTCTTATAGGCACGCCTTAGGGTCGCGATTTGCTCTGTGATGGAGTGGCTAGGCATTGAGTTTTTTTTGCGCAGCAGCCTGATTTCCCTGTTGGTTGCTCTTTTTTCTCTCCGGAGGGCTGCGGTAAACCAGGGGCCCCTTTAGTCATAGATTTAAGGATGTGTGAAGTGCCACCAGTCCCGCTGTGAGAAGTTATCAGTTGGACCACGTCACCTGTTGTGCAGTATTTGTTTGAGAAGTGAATGTAATAATGAAGTTCATTATGATGGCTGCCATCCTTCCATTCGAGGCAAGGCGTTTTAGATTGTAAGCACTGGAATAAGTAATTAAGTCATTACTTTCTAGGACTCTTGATTGATGTATAAGAAATTCGACCTGCTGAGGAAAATGGTCGCTTCCTATTCTTGGGATTATGGAAAAAGACCTGATTTTGTCGAAGGACTCCGAGTCCACAAGTGTGTAATCTAAGATGGATGTGGTTTTATTGGAGCTCTTTGTGGACGCAACCGATTGGTCTTGTGGGAGGCGACCGTTGAGAGCACACCGGCTGATTGCTTCTAGAGCTGTGATGCACAATTTCCCGAGATGATCGAATTTTTGATGTTTTGTTATTACCGAAGGTAATTGTTTTATGGGTGGCCCTGGGAATCTGTTTGTAGTAGGTGCATATTGAAATCTCCAGACAGTATGATTTTATGTTGTGGAAATGTCTTCTGGAGAGATATTAAAATTGATACTAGTGAGGGAATCTGGTCCTGTTTGTTCTTCCGAGCTGGATGAATATAAACATTGCAAAGTAGTAGGTTGATGTGAACGGTATTGGTTTGGGGTCCTTGATCTTGGTAAGGTGAAAGTTTGAGGTATTGTGCCCATGCCAGCCCAAGGTCTACACTGTCCTGGCACAGCTGGAGGTCAGTTGTTATGTAGGCTGAGAGGCCTCCTCCTGCTCTACCTTCTTTCGATTTTTTTGTTGCTGGTTGTTGGTACTCTTTGAAGCCTATAATTGGTGTGGAGTCCTCTGCCCAAGTTTCTTGAAGGAAGAGGATGTCAAACTCTTGTAGGAACGAAATAAAGTCTGGCTCCCCCCCCCCCCTTGATTTTAAGGCCGTTCACGTTCCAAGAGCAGAGTTTCAACAATTGGTTTGGAGGGGTCTTTGTTGTGGCCTCCTGCCATATGAGTTGCACATCTTCTTGCTTATGAAAAGGCATACAGGAGGATGAAGGTCAACTATCTTACTTAAAATTCCCTCTAGAATGTTAATGGTATTATAATACTTGTGTCCTAATTACTAGTTAGGTGGAATTCCATGCTGAGATTCCCAGTGGACGGAGTTACCGTTACCGGCCAGCATCTCCAATGGATTCCACCAATTACAAGTTGGATAACTCAGAATGTGGATCATCTGCGCCGACAATGAATTACTAAGGAACTCCACACATTATTCCATATTCCAGGGGGTGTAATGCTCCCATTACCCCCTACTTTAAGAAGGTTTTTAATGGGAGCAGTGGCTTTTCTGCAAGTCGTAAGGAGAAGTGGGGCTGAGAGGGAAGAGGAGGAAAGGGATGAAATGTTTTGGCAGAGAGAAGCATTGCTTGTTCCCCACTTGCCAAAGAAAATGTTTGTGAAGAACTGGCAACGTGCCTTGGCTGCTATTGGAGCCAAAGCCTCGGTTCGATTTTATTGGCCAGAATTACTAGCCAGGAAAATCAATCTGTGAGGGAGTGAAGGAGGGAGGGAGGAAGGCAGGCAGGCCCCTATTGTTCAGAATCATTAGTCTATCCCTGCATGCCATTGATCAAGTGTGTGACTTTCACATTACAACACTACTACGCCAGAAGAAAAGGCACCATTTGGAACAATCAGAAGGCTGTATTATACCAACAGGAGAGTCACTAAAACTGCACAGCAATAAATACCAGCTCTGCATCAGAATGTGAAAAATGAAAACTACCCAAGCAATATAAATGATACTCCATTGAAAATGCGATCCAGCACACACAACTGACTCACTCCTATTCACTCTGTCTATGTAATTAATCAGATAGTTCTGACAACAAAAGCTAGCACACAAAGTACAGTGCCATTTTACAATAAGTTATTGTTCAGGGAAAATAAATACCACCAAATATGCAGAACATAACAATCTTTTAACACATAGGATTGAAATATTTTCTTCAAACAATGGCATCACACAGTCAAAATATCGCCTGTCAACACTCGACCAGAATACTGCATTCCGCGGATCCCACACACCTTTCCTCTGCCACTCACAATATCCTTTATAAATACGCGCTGTTAACCCAACCCACCCAGAGCCACCTATTCATAGCCACTCGAGAAAAGTCAGCTGCCGCATTGATATTGCCAACACAAGTCATCCAGGGATCCAACAGCATGACTCACCAACAGTAATTCACAGTACCACTAACACACAGGTAATCGCTACAGCACTTACCCACAACACTCTTCTTCCTCATTCATGTCTACTTTTAGGCCCAGATTTACAAAGACTTTCCGCTGGGCTTTTTTAATGCAGACCCAATGCAAAGTCTACTGGTGGGTTTTACAATCCAACACAAATCGTGATTTGCGTTGGATTGTAACCGAAAGTACCTCAACTCAGAGCAGTATGCTGCCTCACAGGGGAATTCTATGGGTGGTGCATGGGCAATCCCATGGGTGTTGAACCAAATCTCGAGCTACAAAGATTTGCACAGAGGGATTTGCACCAAAATTCTGCACATCCCTGAGGCAAATTTAACAAGAAGAACTGTTTTAATTTCTCCTCTTTTTTTGCCTTTGCGTGTGTGCTGTCTACAGGACAGGTACAAAGAGGAAAATGCCTTGAAGCATAATTTTTATACAAGAAGGGACCATTTCCTTCACATAAACTATGCTTACCTCAACACAGACACTCTTGAACTATGGTGCAAAGGTGCCTGTGTTGGCGCAAGGCTGCCAAAGGTGTGCCAGCACAGGGAGAGAGCAGAACTGCACCACTTCTTAGTAGATATGGTACAGTTCTGCTCCCTCCCGTTCATGCAATGCAATGCAGTGCAACACAGCAACTTCAGTTGCTGTGCCACTGAGTGAACTCTTTGTAAATATGGCCTTTGATCTTTGAACATCATACTACAGATAGCTATCACAGCAAGAACAGTCACATGCTCGTAGAGTCAGTCTAATGCATAAAGAACTCTAATGCCGCACTACAATCCGTAACTCAGAACATCCGTGAGAAAAAAACAAATACTCAACTCCTGCATGAGTTC
Organism: Calotriton arnoldi; assembly: GCA_963921515.1. Lineage (NCBI taxonomy): Eukaryota > Metazoa > Chordata > Amphibia > Caudata > Salamandridae > Calotriton > Calotriton arnoldi. The sequence goes on from CAWUFW010010301.1 coordinate 505,106, forward strand.
AAACATGTTTTAACATGTACCCATCTTCATCAAACCACAAAATATATGATTTAATTAGAGGCCAAAACTTTGATTGCCTCTTCAGCACAGTAAATTGCCTAACACCAGAGACTAAAACCATAACAAATGATATGAAAACTGCTTCAACCAGAAAGAACAAATATTATAGCCTTAGAGCCCGCCATAGCCGGCTCTACCGGCCACTCAAGGCCCACTCCAGCGTTAAAGGCCCAGCTGAAGGCTCTAAAGCAGCTCTAGATGCCACACTGCCTTTCAGGGAAACCCTTGATAATCCAATCCAGTCAAGACACTGTATGCTTCAGTTATAGATATATGTGTGCTCAACAACCATTTCATAAGTTGCTCCTCTGAGACAGGTTTTAAGCATGTGAGCACACTCACATCAGATTTCCAGCAACTAATTACAAATCAACCGATTGGATGCACCTAAATTACACAAGCCGGTCAAGAATCCTACTAAATGAACCTTATGCCGATGCCACCCAACTCACCTGCCCGGAGGGGAAACAATGGGATCAGGCTAAAGATGGGACTCGAGCAGGTGATCGACTACATGATAGAAGTGAATGAATGACTTCGAAGAAAATGGCAATAACTAAAGACCCACATATTTGTGGTACCGGGGGCACAGGGAGACCAGAGAGCAGATAGGATTAAGTAGGATACTTTATTACATGATTAATTAAACAGAAAACCAATTTGAGGGAAATAGCAGTACTGTAATTCCTTGCTATGAAGTACAACTTGAGAATAATGACGTCCTTGTAAATGTCCTGCACAGGTTGAGGGAATCCTTCTTGGCTGAAACTCATTAACAGCATTCTTTGAGGAATTCAAAGTGATAAATGAAATATTCTCAACTGCATAAAGTAGAAGTATTATCGGGACAAAGAAAGGAAATACATGTTACGTTAACTACCTCTCAGTACAAGTAAGAACACCGAAGCAAGGCAACCACAGCACAAAAGAACTTACAAGCAATAAAATAATGGACTCACTTTTTAATGCACAATTTCTAATGGATATTGTGAAATAGGAATAAAGGTAAATGGGAAGCATAACTTTATGATTTAGCAAGTTGCATTGCAATTTACCAATAGGAGTAAAGATGGTCGTCTAGATTTAAAGTATAGAAAATATTAGCTAAAGAGATGACTATGAGGATAATGAGGGAAGATATGTTATTTGGTTTAAAAACAAACAAACATATATACATGTAAATTAGCCTTAAGAGAGCAAATGTGCTTCACAGACTAACTAATGTTCTGTTCACACCCTGCACCTCCAATCTAAAGAAAATGCACATAAACACATTACCCAAAATACCACTGCTATGAACTGATCAGAGAACCATTGTGCAAAAAAAGTTCAGGAAGCCTAAAAAAAAGCATTGGCATAGCCTATTGGTATGGCATTGGCTGACAGCCTTTTTTCTCTGTCAATGCTTGTTTTGTTTTGCCAAGGTTGTTTGAAAACATTCCTGTATGAACTGCTGGGCCCTAGCCAATATAAAAACAATGGAAAAATCAAACAAAATATTTTAGTTTTTTGTCTCAGAAATGACTCATTGCCATAACAGTCTCTGGCAGTAAAGGGTGCTACTTTGGCTGGGTGAAAGAGCAGATTGGCATCACTCACAGTGAAGTTAGTCAATGGCTGAAGGGGCTGACCCACTGCCCCATGTTGTATGCTGTAATGGGCGAAAGAAAAATGTGAATGGCACAACAGCAGTCTACCGGATGAAGAGGGCTGGGTGAAAGTCCATAGAAGTAAGTATATTTGATATATATATAAGTTTACTAAAATAAAAAAGTCTTGGCTAACACCAGACCTAACATGGTACCCCTAACATCTACACACTAGTACAGATTAAAAAGGAAATTACTTTTACTGCATTTCTGAATCACCCTGTCCACTAAAATAATATCAGTGCCCCATAATGTCTTGCCTTAATAACATTTCTCTGATTAAATGCTGCCATCTTTGAAACTGTTGAAACAGTTTCCAGCAAACGTATCTGCAAGGTAGACAGAGATAACTACCCTTTTCTGCTTCAAGTCTCCTTTCATCCACTGAAAGAGGACTGCCAAGTATATGAAATAGAGTGAGGAATATCCCGATTCTAAAACACCCTCGTGCTTTGTTAATTACTTCTGATGGTATAAAAGCAAATTAATCTTAACTGTAAAGAAATAACACTTCTAGTCAATAATCAGCAAAGCAAATACTGCGAAACTGTGCAAATGTACTGTTCAGACTATCAACACAACAGCAACAGACCACTCGGCAGGTTCATATTAGTCACTGTGCAACAAAATATCCATGCTTTCATATTTGCTTTTATTTTGCTCAGCAGTTCATATTAAACTTAACACCATAACAGCAATAGGACTACACTTCGCATGAGCTCCAAACAAACAACACTTCTTCTATTGCAGTGCTGTCAGTACAAGTCAGACAATCCACATGGAAAGGCGCCAACCTCTTTCTTCGTGTGCAAAGTACTCCAATGGTAACGTTCCCATCAATATTCTTCTTTTCTGTTCTGGTCCTACAAAAATGAAAAATAGCTTGAAGAACAGCATTTCCACTCCTTGCATTCAATCAAAAACAACAATACAAGTATACAAAATCTCAAAGAACATTAGAGTCCAAAAGAACTCATACCTTACAGCAAACGATTCCAAAGATTCCAAGGGTGGGGCACGGAATCATTATTGTACTGTCTAGGGTGGGATAATCCTCACCTCAATGTCCTTAATAAAGTTCAAACTTGTCTTCACACCTGCTAGTAAATATTTAATTCTATAACAGTATCACTGGCTTCAGATTACGCAAGATCAAAGTGGAATCAGCAGACCAATCCACCAAACTAAGAGTATCCTCCAAGCGGTTTCCCAAAGAAAAGGTTTTGAATGCCATGGTCCCTCTTAGTGCATAAGCCCCATTTATGATGTATCTATATCCACTTCGATCATAATCAGTGCTTAATTTGAGCCAGTGGTTGCCGGTGGGGCCACCAACACTCATTTTAGGGGCTGGCACTTATTTTCCTGCATCAAATATTTACTGAGAGCAAGAGAGGGAAAAACATACAAAGCGGAAAGATGGAGGAAAAGAAAGACAGAAAAATGGTCACAAAGGAAGAAAGCAGGAATTTGCAAGAGTGAGACAAAGGGGCATGGAGTGTCTGATAGCAGATTAAAGAGACATGAGATGTATCTAAATTAAAACTATGCAGTCTTGGTATTCAGCACGCCAACATTTAATTGGACTGGCTGCCGGCTTCTGAGCACAGTATCGGGCACTGGCACTCATTCTTTAACAAATAAAGCACTGGTCATAATCCATGGTACCCATCTTGCTATGGTGGGAGAAAAAAATGGTTTGTCAGGTTTCTTAATTCCAATCATTAACTACTGTCCAGTGCCCGGGGTCCTCACTTCTTTCATCATTGCAATCATTAACTACTGCCCAGTGCCTGCAGGCCTCACTTCTTTCATCATTGCAATCATTAACTACTGTCCAGTGCCCGGGGTCCTCACTTCTTTCATCATTGCAATCATTAACTACTGCCCAGTGCCCGGGGTCCTCACTTCTTTCATCATTGCAATCATTAACTACTGCCCAGTGCCTGCAGGCCTCACTTCTTTCATCATTGCAATCATTAACTACTGCCCAGTGCCTGCAGGCCTCACTTCTTTCATCATTCCAATCATTAACTACTGCCCAGTGCCTGCAGGCCTCACTTCTTTCATCATTGCAATCATTAACTACTGCCCAGTGCCTGCAGGCCTCACTTCTTTCATCATTGCAATCATTAACTACTGCCCAGTGCCTGCAGGCCTCACTTCTTTCATCATTGCAATCATTAACTACTGCCCAGTGCCTGCAGGCCTCACTTCTTTCATCATTGCCTCATACACTCTAATGCACCTCACCACACACAACGTTGGGTTATCTTGAAAAGCAGGAAACTGAAAGACTCTAGTATGCCTCTTGGTATATGTTGAAAGTGAGCCCATCTGGGTAAGCATCATAGAAGACTTATCCAGTGCTCTCACATCCAGTTCTGTCTTAAAGTAGATCGGAACATTGTTTACTTACCTGAAAACTGTTTCCCAGAGAGGAATTAGTTATTTTGTCATAATTCTGAAAAATGCAAGAGTACGTTCACATCCTATAGCTGTGAACGCCTGAGCTTTGATGGTTTTGACAATCTGACTCTTCTAAGTAACCTACAGACCAAAGGATGTTCCCCCTTGGGACTATTACATGGTACATGTCCTGCCAATATTGCAGACCTACAAGTATTAATAGTACAGTAAACCAGGCCTCTATCCACCACCTCTGATAGAAAATTCAGGACATGGACTACATCAACCCCACGGGATCCGCATCCTATCCTAGACATCGACAGGAACATCTGCGCCAAGCCATGCCATATCTTTTCGTTATAGAGTCTGAGCATGCTTTCCTGATGTGTTCTGGAGCCCGTTCTGAAAGTCCTGGGATTTCCCAGTGTCTCCTGCAATCCTCCTTGTCATCAGTCAGATAGTCCCATCCGTCCCTAACTGGTGTTGCCTGCCCTAAATATCCATCAGAATATCCGGAGTGTGAGGAAGTAGGATTGAAAAATCAGAGGAATGTTCTCGTAGAACCAAAAACCAGGCTTGTGATTTCCACACCGGCGTTACTAAGACCAGTGTTGGTCCTTGCCAATTGCGTGTGATAATTGAAAAAGGATTTCATATTCTCTGGTATGGCTCCAATCTTACAGAAAGACATCTGTGTATCTGCCAGTGGATGCGGCCTCAAACTGAAAAACCATGGATGTCGGTTATCGAGTTGTGATGCAACAGATCTATCTGACACTACCCCATTTGTGTATTATTCACTGGAAAACCTCCAGATCCAGTTTCCATGAGCTGAAATCCTTCAAATATCTGAAATTCCAGTCTGCTACGAGATTGAGTTTCCCCAGCAGATACACTGCTGGGACTGAATCTTTCTTTCTACGCAGAGGTGCCAGAAATCTTTGGGCAATTCCTCGAGGTCTCCTGATCTAGTGCCTCCAAGTCAGCTCATGTACTGTACCACCCATACCTTGTCCAGTTTCAGAAGTATGGAGCATGAAATCCTGTCCCTTGTAAGAAACTTAATTGCAAATGATCCAGCTAGCAGTTCCAAGCAATTGATATGCCATTGTTTTTCTTGCTCTGACTATTGACTGCTTATGGTAATCTCTCTACTTCGGGCTCCCCACCCAAGCGGCTCTCGTCTGACTCTATCACTAGATCAGGGGTGCGATCCAAAGATAGTCCTGTCATTCCTTGCTTCCATAAGGTTGAGCCATTATCAAAGCTCTGTCTTGACATCCCGCATGAGCTGAAGCTCTCCATGTGAGTCAGCCTGTTCCTCGTTTCGGATGACTTCATGCATGCTACTAGTGGGAGCCCAGAAAAAGGGCCTGAATTGAGGTTGTAAAAATGCCAGCCATCCTGGCCAGAAGTCTTGGTGATGTCCAATCTTGTATCAAGGTCCTCCTCAGTTACTTTGGATGAATGCCATCTTCTCCTGGGGAAGCTTCAGTGTTTATCGTACGGAGTCTATGACAAATTCTATCAAAACTATACTTTGAATAGGCTCGCAAACTGACTTTTTTAAAGTTCAGTATAAAATTCAGATCCTGAAGTAATGTAATTTCCATTGAAAGGTCTTGACATAGCTGAACCACATCCTGGTCCATCATCAAGATATCCCCCCTCCCCACTGCAATGAGTATTCTGCTCCAAACTGTGCATTTGTAATATGGTTTTGTTCTCAATAACAAATTACAACACAAACAAAAAAAGAAGATGTCATCTAAGTAGATGAGTAATCTTACTCCCCTGGAACGAAGTTCAATGACTGGCCTTAGCAACTTGGTAAAGCACCAAGGAGCAGATAAAAGTCCAGAAGGAAGTGCACAAACTTATACACCTGTTGTTTCTCCTGTAGGCCACAAAGATCGGGATAGTAAAGTATGCAACCTTCAGATCCAGTAGTACCATCCAATCCTTTGGTAATAGAATGTCTCTGAGAAGAACCATTCTTCCAATTTGAAGTAGCGATATATCACTCACTTGTTGAACTCATACACAGTACTCTTACAGATGCTGATATCCCTGGCCCTTCATTTTGACCAGAAAATGTTGCTAAGGAACCGACTGGGGTGTAGGGAGAATGGGATCCCCACATCTTTGTCAAGAAGGGACCTAACCTCCCGGTCTATGAGGACTTGATTTTCTTCTGAAAAATACAGTGAGCTGGGTTTCCTCCTTTTAATTGGTTTTCCATAAAACAGTATATGAAATCCTGCAATGGTCTGCAATACACTGGAATCCTGTTTACCCCCCTCCAACTGGTTTAGGAACAATCCCGGCCCTCCACCTACTTTTGGTGGGAAAGAAAGGGTATGTACGTCTTATCTGAGGTTCCTCCTGGAGCGTTGGCAGCACCCCTGAATCCTCTGCTGCGCCCTCTTCTAGTGCCTCTGGTAGGGAAGAATCCCCCAAATATATTCTGATCCTCCCACTGGTATGGCTTCCTACCCTGATATTTCTGGGAGGTTGGGGAGTAAAAACAGCCAATTGAGCATCCCTACCTTTGCGTCCCCTCACCCCAAAAGTCTTTTGACGGAATACTTTCCTTATTGATCATTGTGCCTTGCCAAATGATAAAAATGTGGTCACAAACTTGCTCAGCTATTTAATAAAGGGGTGGCCAAAGAGCCCCCCCCTCATCCGCCACAGATCCCTCTTCTGTGGTAGGTAGCTCACTTAATTTCGGGTCAATCTTAATCAAGTCATGTTATGTAGCGGTTGCACATCCTGAGATTCCTTCAATCACAGGCTTTGAGACCGCTAAATGGCTTTTCAGTGTGTTCGAAAACCATTTTGTGATTCATTAGGCCCTTACTGATTCCCAAAATGGTTTATAAAATCAAACCAAATAGTAATTTGGAAGGAACATATTTAGGGCAACCATTCTAAATTGCGATTCGGATTACTATGTATCAATGGGTTGGAACTGCAATTCCAGTCACAAACCATTGATAGGTCGCCAAAACCTCAAAAGAGGTTAGAACTCAGTCTTCTTGAGACGCCTTCCTAAGTGAATAATAAGGTTTGTTTGGCAGTGGTCTGCAGACCCCAGTAGGTCACCATCCATGTGATGCCATCCAATAGGTGTGATACAAAAAAGTAAAAAAATGTGATGGATGAAATGCTTGAATGAATCTCAGGCACTGGCAATTACTCAGGCTGAATCCCAGTTCATTGTTATTTTGCACACCATGCCACCTCAGTTTGGCCCAAGCCACATGCAAATCAATCTTGAACCTGTTCCATTGGAAATAGTCCAGCCCGAACTGCCAGCCCAGGTCATTCCTGAATGGCTCCACCCTACTTAGGGCTCATCAGCCATGTATAGCTTGGTTCCAGTGACACAATGAGCACGGGACCCACATCTGGACATACCCATTCCACTAAGGGTGACACACTAAAGATTACAAAAAAGTGATGAATGGAATGCTTGAATTAATCTTAGCCACTGGTAATTACTCGGACACATTCTAGTCCATAGTTATTTTGCACACCATGCCACCTCAGTTTGGACCCAGCCATATGCAAACCAGTTTTGACCCTGTTCCAATGTGAACAGTCCAGCCCGAACTGCCATGCCAGGTCCTTTCTGAGCCAGAACACAAACAACTCAGGATCGGTTTCACCCTAGTTAGGGGTCATCAGACAGGTATACCTTGGTTTCTGTGACACAGTGCGCATGGTCCCTAGATCTGGACATACCCATATCCCTTAGGGAAGCACACAAAAATTTGCACGTATGATAACTACTCATGCTGCATCACAGTCCATTGATATATATTTTTTTTTGACCTCTTTTTATTAGACAAAACAAATAAAAGCTCAGCGTTACAGCAAGTGGTATAATAGATCTCACATACAACAAAGGTGTTCATTACATTGGGTATCTCAGTCCTGGGCAATCTCCGCTTCATTGTGTACTTTCCCCTCCATCCGCGAGGCCCTGCCGCCCCCATTCTCTCCTGCGCAATTCAATTGTGGGAGACATGCAGATCTCGCACCGATATGTATTCCATGCCGCCCACTTACGATCCTACTTTTTGGGGCAACCTCTGTTTTTGAAGACGTCTTTTTCTGCTATCATGGATCTGTCCATGTCAGCTTCCCACTTACCCATTGATGGTAGTTCCTCTACTCCCCATTTTTGTGCAATGTTTCGTTTGGCGGGGGCCAAACCCAAGGAGACCCAGTATTGTTCAGTGTGGGTTAGGTCAGTGGCTTCCCATATATTAAGTATGCAAAGCTTCGGGGAGGCGGTGAGTTTTTCCCCCCCCCCACCTCCTCCAGTCTGGATGTGACTCCCGCCCAGAATGGCTTAACGGTTGGACAGTCCCAGAGCATGTGAAAGAAGGTTCCCTCCTGGGAGCAGTGACGGAGACAGTTTGTGTCTGTTCTCTTCCCCATTTTGACCAGAATTCCCGCTGAGAGGTAGGCTCTATGAGTATTTTAAGTTGAATCAATTTCAGTCCATTGATATTTTGCACACTATGTCACCTGAGTTTGGACCCTGTCATATGCAAATCAGTCTTGACACTGCTCCAATGAGAACAGTCCAGCCCTAACTGCCAGGTCAGGTCCTCTCTGAACTACTACACAAGCAACCCAGGACCGGTTTCGCCCTAGTTAAGGCTCATCAGCCAGGTATAGCTTGGTTCCAGTGACACAGTGAGCACGGCTCCCTCGTCTGGGCATACCCATCCCATTTAGGGCAACAAACTAAATTATGCAAAAAAGTGATGGATGGAATGCTTGGTTTATTCCACTCACCATTTAGAGTGAGTCATAATTTGAGACCTGTCTCATCAATAGCAATGATGGTTGTTGTGTGAAACTAGGTTAAGGGTTGAGGCGGGGGGGGGTGAAAACCTAGTTAAGCAGCAAACACAATGCTTGTCATGGTGAGGTACAAGCGAATCCCAAATTAACCTTTGCTTGACCCTCTGCTAGCTTGCACAGAGCAGTCAGGCTTAACTTAGAGGCAATGTGTAAGGTATTTATGAGGCACTTCAAACTAATAAAATACAAACACAACACAAGAAAAATCCCTCAACAATTTAGAATAATAGAGTACAATTTGATAAATATATCATGACCAAAACAACAAAAATGCAATCATTAGATCCGGAGACATGCAATTTTAAAGATTTAAGTGAAAAAGAACAAAGCACCACTCACTGCTATCTGGTCGGTGCAAGACCTGGAGAAAATCACAAATTCAGGCCAACTGTGATGGAGCACAGGTCGGATACAGTGACCAGATCAGTCATGCTGAAAAGTTACCTTCTCCGTCCAGCGCAAAGAGTCCAGCAAAAAAGCAGTCCAGCAAGGGTACTCCAGCAGGGCAGCAGTCCGGTCCTTTTAGCAGTATATCAGTGCTTCTTCCTGGCAGAGTCTCCACGGGTCTAGAAGTGTACTGAAGAGTTGGTGCCCAAAGTCCAATATTTATACCCAGTTGAAGTGGGAGAAGCTTCTGGAGATTTCCCTTTGAAGCATACAGGTTTCCAGCCTCTCCTGCCCTGGCTCCAGACTGACTACAGGGGGTATGCAGCCCTTTGTGTGGAGGCAGGACACAGCCTGTTCAAGTGTAAGTAGGGCTGTGCTCAGCACCGCCCTCTCATCCTGCCAGTGATGGCCCATCCAGACATACCTAAGCCCTTTATTTTGTGTGGCTGTCTAGGAGCAATACACAAAGCCCCACTGTCAACTACACTCAGTCTAGTGACCCAGAGAAAGGCTGCAGAGACTAAATGGCTAAGGCAAGAAAATGCCAACTTTCTAAACTGCCAATTTCAAAATTGTAATCTAAAATTTGACTTTACCAAAAAAGATGATTATCCATTACAGTTCCAAAGACACCAAACATGAACTCGTTACCTGTTCCAATTTGTAATTTAGAGCTTATTAAATACAATAAGGTGACTCCAATGTTATCCTAAGGGAGAGGTAGGCCTTGCAGTAGTGAAAAATTAATGTAAGGGTTTTTTTACTACCAGCACATGTAAAACTCAAAACTACATGTCCAACTTTTTAAATACACTGCACCCTCTACATTTTAGAACAGATCAGCTTATTAGAATGAAAGCATAATTGTTACTAATGAAAGAGTTCTATCGGTCTTCCCGGTCCCTGAATTTAACACATTGCTTTCTGCTGGAGTTCGAGGCAGTCAGTAACATCTATGACATTTTAACCCTCTGTTTACTTCTATCGCTCACAGACACCAACCTTTCCATAAATATGTAACAGAAGTGCCCAGAACTCATAAGTCACTCCATATCATACATTTTCTGAAATTTTGCAAAGTTTGGAGTTTGTCTGAATCAGTTTGCCGACGGATAGTACTAAGTGATTGGATCTTTTAAATGAATAGGACAGTTTCAGGTCTTAAACATGTTACGTGTTTTAGTTGTCTCAGCCTTCACGCCCACTACAGCACTCCACTACTCATCCTTAGGGAGTGAAGGTCACACAGGTTAACCTCTGGTGAAAAGGAAGAAATGAAAATAACAATGTCCTGAACTGATCCTTTGAACTGAAGGGTTCAAAGGATCAAACATTAATGTCCCTTTCATGCTGCACAAAGCTATTAATTCCATCCACCCATCCATCCATAACAATGTCCACTCAACTGAATGGTTCAAATAATCAAACGTTAATGTTACTCATAAGATGCACAAAGATGCACAAAGTATCCTATCTAACCACACACAAAAGAACCTTAGTATATAACCCAGGCAAGCCTCATTGTTGTTCACATTTTATTTTCACTGCAAATTTGCACTAGTCTCTGATGAGTGATCAGATTTTTCTCATTAAGTTGCTTTGAGGTGCCCAGCAAAGGTCATGTAGTTCCTGGAACCTCTGACACTTCAAGAGCAGCCTTGTTTCATGTGAAGTGCTTTGAAATGAGTGCCATGCAACCCAGCGCTCAATAAATCATTAGTTAGCTCTGGACAAGAACTGTTCCTCCTCGTGTGAACGCCCTGTTCTCTAAGACACAAGAAGGAGATGGAAGGTCAAATGAGGATGTGCTGTACTTAAGTAGAGCAATATTTGAATCCTGTTCCTTCACTAGTTCATTTTTCACTCTTCTCGCCCTTTTTGATGCCTACCTGTGGATTTGTAACATAACTTTTGCTAGCACACCTTGGGCTTGAGACAAGTGTTCCTTCTCCCCTCCTTGAGTGCACATTACCAAGACCTCTTAGCACTTTTGTCATATATAATCTTTAATAATCAGACCATAATAATTATTGAATTGTATCAGCTTTCTGCAAGCTATGCATCCACTGAGGTGGAGGAAATTTTATACAAACATCCGTTGTGGACCTTTCAAACAAAAGGATTAGAATCCTCGGTGAACAATAATGTGTGATCCTGGGCAAATCACCTGATCTCCTTAAAAAAAAAAACTTGAGGTCTCAGAAACATGGGCTAAATGGCACTATCATGTGTGACTTTTATATATATAAAAAAACTGGCTTAATATTACACAAAGTTATCATTTATCAAGCGTAAGTGGCTCTATGTGGTTCCTCTCTGCATTCTTGAACATTTTCATTAACCTACAAATGCAATACTGACATTTGTTGCCGAAAAGCTCTTATACTTTTTTCATCATTAAAGAATAGTGCATGAATTCAAAGCTTTGCCTCTGGGGACCCCAAATGACCCTCAATTTGCACAAACATTCATTTGCCTGTATAGCGCATTTCCCCACCATCAGACATCCCATATTCAACAGGCTGTAATATCCTCACAGTTATGCCCTGTTGTTTTCCTCTTTTCTGCTCGACCCTTTCTTTTGCGTCTGTGTGCGCCAGAGAACTTGTGCACTGTTTGGACAATTGGGGGTTGAGGGACGGTGGGCAGAAGCAGGAGCCCATTGGTGGGTATGTTCTAGTGAAGAAAGAAATAAACTGCTTTTAACTCTCACCTGCAAGCCTGTATTTATTACATGGGGGCATTCAATAGACTACTCTGAAAGAAGCTAGACCTCCTGAGCATTCAGTACAAAAAAACACAAATATTCCACACACCTATCCAACAACAGATCAAGTTGAATATACAGTAAACAAATGTGAAAAAAATTATATGTTAATGTTTTTCCAGTTCTTGAGGTGCCTTGGTTTATTTATATAGAGCATGCGCCATACATAGTTAGGGTTAGGCAAAAAGTCATACGTCATTTATCTTTGGGCCTACCATGTAATTATGTATTATGTACAGTAGACATAATTTCATCCTGGGTCTGGAAGAAATTCTATTTGTGGCAGAAATTCTAGGTAAAGCCAGTGTCTTTATTCCGCAACAAAGGGAAACGGTTGGGCAATGCACATCATCCACCCACTGTCCCATCATGCAACACCGTCCGATTCCTAAGTGCATATTCCCATTCCACATTCCCATTCCACCACTGCACATTCGAAGCTCCCAACACATCACTGAAAGAACGCAAATCTTATAGTTCTACTTCTATGTCTATGAAAATTCTTTACTTCGTGGTGTTCACACCCAATGCTGCTTTAAGGCTCATTGCGCAACACTGAAGACCCCAGTGGCATAGACCAAAATGATGGGGCACAACTACAAAATGTGATGAGTCCCCCGAGTCTCTCATATCTCCTATATATTCACAGGCCTCAGGCTGAATAATGGCCCCACTGAAGAATTAGACCCCTGGGAATGCAGGAGTCTGTGTTAAGTTGGGTATGAAGGCTTAGTGGACTAATGCGTCCACTATAAGGACCTGTGTTCAACCTCATGGTCATAGGTTCAAATCCTGGCAGGTCCACTCAGCCTTTCATCATTCTGAGGTCGATAAAATGAGTGCCATTGAGTTGGGTAACAATAAACATCTGTTATTCAGTGCCAAGATACCCTTGGGTGAACGTGCACTTTACAAATACACACGTTATGTTGCACCTGTGCACAACAAATTAATATGCCAAACACCCATTTGAAAACATATATCTTAAGAAGATTTCTACATTTATAACCATCTTTAGAGCACTGCAATAGATTTGGTGCTTGCTTTAGAGTCCCGCACCTGACGCTGATCAGCATACGGAGCCAAACACCTTCAACAACAACCCTTCATCGCTACCAGCTCCACTGCTACCTGCAGCTAAGTCCTAGAAAAAATGGGACATCCAATCAGAGGACATTCTTTGTACAATACTTTGTGCACTTCATGCTTAACTGGAACTGCATACAACATCATATGCATCTCATTGTCAGATCTCTTCATCTTTCCCAACCTTTCACTCAAATATCCCAAGTCACAACTTCTTTTATCTCCCATTAACAAGGGATATAACTTCCACATAAGGGAAACAAACCCATCTTAATGTGCAAGTTGATCCTTCCAAACAAAAAAAGCAATTCCTTTCAAGCTACATATACTTTTATGCACGGTAGATCTCATTAAAATTATCTTATATAAAGGCAAGATAAAGATTTTCGCCCACTTTAGTTTACATCTTGCTCTAAGCAGGTCCTTTCATTATGGGGTGTGCAAACCCAGATCTCACTGACATAAGGTCCATGTCCTCGGCTTCCAGTCATACCACATTAGGGTGGTCTAGTGCGATACACATCTACAGTCACACTACCATCCCCACTACAAGAAGCAGATTAAGATCTTCATCTGTACACCAACCTTTTCGACTGTAGCCACTTTCAACCCAGCTCTTACTGTGCCAATTATGTGCAAAGATTTGGGGCTCAGAACGCTTTTCATTCATATTCCTTTAGTATTTGTCAATTGCCGGGCACCCCTTCTAAGCTGCATTGCAGATTAACTACCTTGTCGCACTCATACCTCTTCTTCTATTCTGTCTTTTGAGGATTATCCTGTCAGATGGAGCTTCACACACTTTTGGGTACTTCTTGGCACTCTTCTGTTGAGTGACATCTTCATCCATGTCACTGACTGTTCTAGAGCACGGGTAGAAGTAAAACCATGTCCAGTGTAGACCCCCATTCTCTTTCCTTTAGGTTATGGTGGATGTTGTGAACCATGAAATGTATTCATATCATGTTGTTTTAAAAAGCATCAAAATGATATGTTGATCCAAGAGTTCTCAAGGTAGCCACAAATGCATTTATAGCCCCTGTGCCACCTTGCCCCTTGGCATAAAACGTGTGCTTCTTAACACCACATTAATTTTTAACTGACAATGCGCTTTAGGGTAAATCATCATTTATTCAAAACCATCTATTTTTTACACCTGCTGCCACTTCATTGACAGATATATTTTTTTAATTACATTTTATTTAACAATTCACAGCTGTGTACCATGGTTCAATAGCATTTGAGATTACAGCAGACAGAGTAAATGAGTGACCAGCAAAAAAGTGTTACAACATTTTCTTCAGCTAGGATTCAAAGAAATAAAAAAAACACATCTTCATATCTAGCGGCACAGCCTAACAGTCAGATCTGGATCACAAATTTGAAATTGACTAATTTGGCATTGTGCCCCTAGACGGCCCATCTTGTCACGCCCATACATAAACTTTGCACTTTGTACTTTGCACATCAGCCCCATTGTTTACTTACTGCCTGCTCTGTCTCCGCTTCCTCGGTTCGACGCGGCGTTTGCCGATCGATCGGAGGGAAGCGGACACACCCCCCTGCCTGGCCTGCCTGACTTCCAGCGGGGAAGTCAGAACACAGGGGAATCCCACGCCTGGCCAGCTACTTAATCTCATGCTGGGCCGGACGTGCCGAAGGAGCGCCAAAGGCAAGCCCGTCTGCGCCCGTCCGCGCCAAGGCCGCAACAAGGGCAGTAAATGCCGCCCAAAAGCATACAGGTATCATTTATACACCAGCGACATTAAAAAATCTTAACACTAGGGGATCATGCAGATGTCTGACATCGCCTGACAATATAAAGGGGGCTTTCTCATGTCACTACTGCAGATTGGAACTTCCTATCATAGCCAATAACCCTAGGACAGCCTCAACAACTAACACTGCCCAATTAAAAGGGGGACTAATTAATGCCCGTTCATTGTGCAGACACTGCCAAGATATCAGAGACTTAATCACGGAGCAACAGTTAGACTTTCTCTTTATCACTGAGACTTGGCTGAAAGACTGGTGTAATCCCGATATCGCAGAGCACTCCCACCTAACTATAAGATCTGTAGGAAAGACAGAGGGGACACCAGAGGAGGGGGCCCGGCCATTATCCTTCGTGATACATTTCACTGTATCAATTTTGAGCTGGACACACGTAAGGGAGCAGAAAGCCTTGGCTTCTGCATCTCACTAAATGCCTCCATGCCCTTTTCAGGAGCCCTGATCTACCTCCCACCTGGTCATAGCGCCACCTTTATTGACTCACTAGGAGATACCCTAAGTCACTTCCTCCTGAGATATGCCAACTTCACCTTATTGGGTGATTTCAATCTGCACTTGGAAGACAGAAATGAGCCAGGAGCGGACAACTTTCTTCAAATAATAGAATTATTCGGGCTGGACCAAATGGACGCCTCCACACACTGGGCGGGCCATACATTGGGTGGGGTCTGCTCCAATTTCATCCTGCTCTCTGCAGATACCCCTATCCCACAGATATGGTCAGACCACAACCTCGTTCCCCTCACACTTAAGATTCCATTGACGAATCGTCCAGATAAGCAATCCACTGCACTTCAACCCAAGCGTAAATGGGTACAGCTAGCCGTCAATCCTAAGTTGGCTACCACTGCCCAGGCTCAGGTCCCGGTCCTAACAGGGGTCACCGCAGTAGACTCACGTCTTTTCCACTCCTGGTTAACTGCAATAAGCAATGAACTCATCCCACCAGAGAAACCCAATAAGAATGCGAAACCAAAAACACACAAAACTCCCTGGTTTACACCTACTCTTGTACAAATACATCTCCAATGTAAGCAACAAGAGCGCAAGTGGAGAAGATGTTATGATGAGGGAGAGAAAAAAGCGTTTAAAATAAGCAGGAAGCTCTACCATACCCAGATCAAATTTGCCAAAAAAAGAGTACTACTCCAACAAAATACAGGAGGCAAAACCTAGACCAAAAAGTCATTTTTTCGGTCCTAAAATCCTTTACCAACCCCAAAGCTTTACAGAAAGAAATACCTCCTTCCCAGAGTTTATGTGATCAAATATCAATCTTCTTTGAAGAAAAAATCCAGAATATCCAAAAGGATTTCATAACGGATTCTGTCCCTACCCAGAACAGTGCCCAAGAGCACGACCCTGTTACTACTAGGCATTCTATCCGAACGTTTGAACCAGTGTTGCTGGAGCAAACTTGTGATGCAATTGCAGCATGTAAATCAGGATCTCCCTTGGATGCCTGTCCTCCCACGATTCTCCACCAAATCATAGACACAGTCAACCCAATAATAAATCAGATAGTTAATTCCTCATTAAGTTCAGGAACAGTGCCAGACGAATGGAAGCTAGCGATAGTAAAACCATTGAAAAAGAAGCAAAATATTGACCCATCCGTTCTATCTAACCTCCGCCCCATATCACTACTTCCACTACTGGGAAAAATTACAGAAAAATGTGTTCACAAAGAGCTAACCAAATTCATCGAGGCCGCCAATATCCTCCACCCCCAGCAATCGGGTTTTCGCCCCAAGCACTCCACAGAATCCGCACTCCTGGAAATCACGGACGCTTTAAAAATTATAGCTGACAAAGGCAGGAAGGGTGTGCTGAACCTGCTCGACCTATCGGCCGAGTTTGATACTATTTCACACAGTATCCTCCTGGCAAGACTCAAATTGAGCGGTATTTCTAGCACCGCACTTGAATGGATAAAGTTCTTCCTCACGAATCATAGACAAGCTGTGTCCCTTGGAACTTTCCTCTCTGTTGAACGCACCATTACAACAGGAGTGCCACAGGGCTCATCGCTCATCCCATTGTTGTTTAACATTTACATGACCCCACTCATCTCCCTGATAGCATCATTTGGGATCGAAGTTACGTCCTACGCAGACGATACCCAAATGATCTTATCATTAGACAACGACTCCACGGATGCTGAACTTAACTTCAAACGATGCCTAACTAAGGTCATCCAGTGGATGAGGGACAACCACCTCGGGTGCAACACCGATAAAACCGAGATCCTACCAATAGGAAAAGATGTCTCATTTCAGCTTGGTGAGTGGTGGCGGAAGGGTACGGCACCTCCGCCTAATACAGTGAAGGTAGCCAGAAACCTAGGAGTACAGTTTGATTCCACTCTCACCTTCCAACCGCACGCAATGACAGTAGCAGGGACCTTCTTTGGCCTCATAAAGTCCTTGAAATTGTTTTTTGATTTAATTCCACTCACGGCAAGGAAATCAGTGGCGGTTGCCCTGATCCTCTCACGCCTGGACTACTGCAACGGCCTCCTGGCAGGAGCCAATAAACAAACATTAAAAAGACTCCAGGTGGTCCAACACGCGGCGGCTCGTTTGGTACTAAAACTACCACGAAGGTCCTCTGCATCTGCAGCCTTAAAAACCCTTCATTGGCTTCCGCTGCATAAGAGAATACTCTTCAAGATTCTCTTAATCACCTTTAGAGCCTCACTTAAACTGGGACCAAAGTACCTCTCATCGAGGTTCACCCCTTACATTACAACCAGGACCCTTAGGTCCTCGTCAACCAACCTCCTCAAACCCCCCAGTTTTAGATGCAAAACAAAGGGAGGAAAAACAATGGCCGTCTTGGGTACCAAAGCCTGGAACCTGTTGCCAATGCATCTGAGATTGTTAAAAACTGAAACACAATATAGGAAGGCACTGAAAACCTGGATCTTTGGATCCTCAGATGAATTCTGTCTTTCACTCATTTAAGATCGCCTGGGCTTCCTTCTTCCTACCTCCAAACCAGCGACAGGACGCTACTTTCGGAGTGGCAGTTAGCGCTTTATAAATACCTCATTCAATTCAATTCAATGATAGTCATAATTCGACGTGATGACACTAATCATCGTTTGTCTGGCCCACATCTCTTACCATAATATATTGTATGTACAGACCCCAAAAACTCTTCGGGCGACTCTGCGGGGGCATTAGCTCATTGTATATTTCAGACTGCATGTTACAGAATATCATGTCTTTTTCCCATTCAGACTTTGAGGGAGGGGGGCCGCGTGCCCAGCGCAACGCAATTCGACGCTTTGCCAGGAGCAAACCCAAACCAATGAGCTTCCTTACATCTTTATTCAGGGGCTTCGTATATCCCAATAGTGCAGTCAGGGTGTCAGGGGAGAGTGGAGTTCCTATTATTCCCCCGAGGTACTGAAATATTTGGTTCCAGAAGGCAGCAATCTGAGGGCAAGACCACGCAGCGTGGAAAAAGTCTGCACCGCCTATACCACAGCGCTCACAGCAGTCCGATTCTCTCAAACTGTATCTGTACAGACGCTCCGGGGTATATATGCCCTATTAAGATACTTAAAGTGGATCAATCTGTGTCTGCCGTTTAGTAACACTTTTTGCGTGACCTCACAACAGTACCTCCATTTATTGTCGTCTATAGTAATGCCTAAGTCGACCTGCCACTGTGTTCTAGCCAGAGAATAATGTGTGTGTCTGAACTCCTGCGACATATCGTATAAATTAGACACCAGCTTATTTGGAGATTTAGCACGAAGGAGGTAGGTGAAAGAGGGGAGAGCAGGGGGCTTCAGATACTCATCCCCCAACAATGCCCCCATGGTTTGACATGCCCTGAAATAGTGAAATTGTGGGAGGATATTAGCACATTGCACACCGGCTGTAACCTCTTCCCAAGTGCGGACCCTGCCCTCCGAAAAGAAATCCCCCATAGTATGAATCCGAATGTCCTTAAGTGATTGGACCACCGCACTCTCTACACTCATCGGGAACCACTGACACCAGCCCAGTGGAAGTAGTGGGGAGTATAGTAGTTGCCCCGAAGTGTCTGTTAGGAGGTTGAGTGAGTCACCTAGGGAGCAGGGAGGGGTCCACCGCTATTCTCTCGATGTGGAGGTGTGGGAGAGTGTGTGGGCCATGTCACCAGGAGTAGGCATGTGAGCACTGTGCAGCTCTATAGTATAGTTTGAGATCCGGAGCCCCCAGCCCACCCATAGAATATGGGAGTGTAAGTGTGTCCATCTTAACACGGGGAGATTTCCCCACCCATGCCAGTCGAACCATCAAGGCCTTCAACCTTTTGAAGATGTATTTCGGGATCACCATAGGGATGTTGTTGAAGAGAAATAATAATCTAGGCAATACAATCATTTTCATCAGCGCTTTTGAGTAGTTATCCCGCAGTACTATCTCCGAGTCAGTGTGCACTTGTATACCCAAATATCTCACAGAGTCCTTGGTCCACTGCAACGGGAATTCTAAGTCAAAGGGAACCATAGTAGGAGTCAGTGGGAAAATAACTGATTTCTTTCAATTTATCTTTAACCCAGAGACGCCGCCAAATCTTATCACCTCTCGAATCAGAGGGGCAAGATTGGTAGCTGGATCCCTTGTATACAGCAGCATATCATCTGCAAAGGCCGACTTTATCAGGTTGTAATTTGGAAAACGAAGCCCCCGATGTCCATGATACTCCCTAAGGGAGCGCGCCAAGGGCTACGCCACAATGGCGTACAATAAACGGGAAAGAGGGCAGCCCTGTCTGGTACCCCGAGATATCAAAAAAGGAGATGTAACATGATTTCCAGATTTCACTCTGGCTATCGGCTGGTTGTACAGAACTGAGACTAATCTAAGAAAATCTTTCCCACACCTATTCTACGTAACACTGCCATCATGTATGACCACTCGACCAAGTCAAACGCCTTCTCCACGTCTAGGAAGACTGCAGCGGCTTTGACATCTGGTCTGACGTGTTGTATAGCCCCAAACACTGTCCTTAAATTTTGAGTTAACGTGTGACCTGGCACAAACCCTGCTTGTTCTGGACCTACGAGGGTCAGGAGGAGGGGAGCAAGCCTGTTAGCTAAAATTTTGGCGAATATTTTCGTGTCCACATTGAGAAGTGATAGCGGTCTATAGGATGAGCAAACTTGGGGGAGGTTTACCTGGCTTTAGCAGAGTGACTATGAGCGCCTCCCTCATTGAACATTCACAATGATACAAGAGATTAAACACAAAACAAAGAAGACATTAGACCATCCAGGGGGTAACCCAAAGAGGTGGATGTTGCCGGCCATAACATCTAATAACCAACATGACCCCACCGTCTAATAAGGAGTGTTTTATCACCCCGGGGGAGCTGCCCATTCAAGATAAATAATAGAATAGACAAAATGGGAAGGGAAGTTAAATACACCCCGTCTATGCAAAACGCTGATTGGTCATATCCACTTGGTCTGGAGGGTGTATTGTCATCTTAAGCTGCAATCCTAATGATCAGGATAACAATCTAGCCATCTCCCTTTTTGTTGACATCTGTCGAAAATAGAAAGGCAAATCTAGATTAAATAAAAACATTAAGCAAGAACTAATCATTATCGTCTAAATTTCTATTCGAGCCAGCAGCCCCCTCCCCAGAGCTCGAGGCCTTGTTATGCGGTCCCGCCACATTCCACTCTCTAAGGGCCTTTTGAAGAGACTTAGGGTCTGAGAAAATTTTTTCTGTGCCGTTAACTACAACTCTCAGCCTCGCAGGGTACAGCATAGCATATTCAATGTGCTGTTCTCTCAGTTTACGTTTTATTGGGACAAATTGCCTTCTGGCCTCTTGGCCCTTAAGGGTAAAATCAGGAAATAGTGAAAGAGAGGAACCTTCATATCTTAATTCACCCAGTTCTCTGGCCTTTTTCAGAGCAGCATCTCTGTCTCTGTAGTTGAGTAGTTTAGCAATGATGGGACGCGGAGGGGCGCCTGGGGAGGGCCTAGGTCCTAGAGACTGGTGTGCACGCTCCAAAACAAACATGGACGAAAACGTTTTGGCGCCCAGCAAAGTGGTAAGTAGTTTTTCCACAAAAATTTCCATGACCCCAGTTGGGGTGGATTCCGGAAGGCCAGTAATGTGCAGAATACTTCGCCTCCAAGTCCTCAGTTTTATCCTGTAGAGCAGTCAAGGCTTTTCCATCTGCGTTTGGGCGTTGTACCCTTCAGTCTGCGCCTCCTCGACCTCTGAAATGCACCGCTCTGACATATCCAGGCGTTCTGCCTGCTTATCTAGCCTTTCGGATATTCGGTCCATTCTATATGATAGGGAGTCAATTTTCCCGTCTATGGTGGATAGACTTTTTTGCATTGTCGCCAAGATCTGTTTAATGTCTCCACTCGTGACCTCAGATTCTTCGCTCGACGACCCAGCCACTGACGTCTCAGAGGCCTCATCCCTGTGCCTAGATTTCCGTAGGTCGAAGTTTAACTTCAGCTGGGATTTGTCTGGCTTGCCCATAGTGATAATATTACCCAGGCAGATGGGGCTGTAACACTTAATGTACGCCACAGGGAGCCTCCTGCCGTGTGACCCCAAAAAAGAAAGGTGGTGAAACCGGAGGCAAACTCTACTCCTAGAACGGATATCAGCGCCCTAGACACTGTGTACGGGCCAAGGGCTTTAAGCAGAAACACCCTACACCAAGGAGGGCTCCAGCAGTAGTCTCGCCCGGCGCTCTCAGACACAATAAGGATAGACGTGCGCAAACAGGACACAAGGATACCTCCCAGTGCGGGCACGGAGCATGGGGCCCACCACCCTAGCGCCAGGGCATAGCCATGCCCGACAATATAGTGTATCTTGAGGGAGGGGCCAAGCTCAAAAAAGCCCCCCCTGGAACCGCCACCTCGACCAGACAGCAGCATGCTTCCCTCGTCGCCTCTCCGTGCAAGAGCCAACAGGGCCAGAAACTCTCAGGCCGCCAGCGGGGTCCAGTGACTGACCGTGACTTCACTCAGGTGAGGGGGTCATGACCGGGTAGTTCAGGCAGGACACAGGATATTTTCAGGTTCAGGGTAGGACGTGGGAACGCCGCTGATGCGCCACTCACAGCTCACAATAAACTGGTCCGGGGGACTCTGGTAAAAGCTCCGCCGGCCGGATGCCAGTCCCGGCAGTGATTTCAAGGCCCACGACAGGCCGCATCCATGGAGTAAATTTGTCACAGCACCGGGCGGCCCGCAGTGTTGCAGCCTGTAACAGCGCCCCAGGCGTAAGCATGGGGCCGATCGTCCAGCCAGCAGAAGGCTACACCAGCATCAGAAGCAAGTCCGGCAAGTGGAGCCTGGGTACGTCCCCCGCAGGCCGGGAGCAGGACCAGCAGCGTGACCGCGTCTCAGGGCAGGCCTCGATTCGGCACTCCATCTCTATTGGCGCCGGAAGGCGCAGCTACACAGCAGCGTGTATTAGGGCTCAGTCCATGAGTCTCGGGTCGATCTTTAGATCACCGGGTAGCGCAGCGCACACTGCGTTGCATGGGCAGCTTTTCAGTCGGCGGGCCTCGGGTGATATTCGGATTATGGCGGTTAGAAGTAGACGGCTTACGGAGCAAGCTCAACCAGCAGCTATCTTTGAGCCTGGCAAGCTCTGCCCCCTCTTCAGTGACAGATAAATATCTAAATATCTCTTGTCCAATAAACTGTCAAGCAATCATGCAAAATTAATATTTCTAGATGCCGCTCATCACCAAAACATGCAAGTGGATCATGTCCTACCTCACAGGAAGAACGCAGAAGGTCATCCTCTTGCCCTACTCCTTGCTCCCTAAGAACATCACCTGTGGTGTACCTCAAGGCTCATCCTTCAGCCCAACCCTCTTCAACGTATACATGAAACCCCTAGCAAACATCGTGAAGAGCCATGGACTCAACATCATCTCCTACGCTGATGACACCCAACTCATCCTCTCCCTGACTAATGGCCCAACAACCATCAAAGACAAGTTCCAAAGATGTATGAAAGACATGGTCGCCTGGATAAGCAACAACTGTCTCAAACTCAACACCGACAAGACAGAAGTACTCATCTTCCGGAAAGGCAAGGACACGCTCTGGAACAACAAATGGTGGCCACCTGAGCTGGGCCCGAACCCCAAACCCAATGAACATGCCTGCAACCTTGGCATCATCCTCACCATCCAGCTTTCCATGAAGAAGGACAACACCATCTCCTTCGCTTGCTTCCTCACCCTCCGAATGCTCAGGAAGGTCTTTAGATGGCTCCCACCCAACACCATGGGAACAGTTACACAAGGTCTCGTCACAAGCAGACTAGATTACGCTAACTCCTGCTATGCTGGAACTACCACTCAACTCATGACGAAACTCCAGACTATCCAGAACACTGAAGCCAGACTCATCCTCCACCTCTCCGGATGGTCTCACATCACCCCTCACCTCAGGAAACTCCACTGGCTACCAGTCACGAAGAGTTGCCAGTTCAAGCTGCTTACCCATGCTTACAAGGAACTACACAACAAAGGACCGGTGTTACTCAACACTCGAGTGAACTTTCACCAACCTACTAGGAAAGTCTGCTCCAATTCCCTCTTCCTAGCAGCCACATGTTGCATCAACCGGACGAACAGTGGAGGGTGCTTCTTTTCCCACCTGGCAGCTAAGACCTGGAACAACCTCCCCCTGCACCTCAGAGCCTCACCATCACTCCAGCAGTTCAGGACACAATGTTCAACTTTTAGGAGAACAGGCAGCTCATTCTCCCAGCGCCTCGAGACCCTCATGGATGATGCAGCTGTACTCTACAAATCCGATTAATTGAAAAACCTTTCCCTCCATTACTACCACAG
Organism: Calotriton arnoldi; assembly: GCA_963921515.1. Classification (NCBI taxonomy): domain Eukaryota; kingdom Metazoa; phylum Chordata; class Amphibia; order Caudata; family Salamandridae; genus Calotriton; species Calotriton arnoldi. The sequence continues at coordinate 529,002 of CAWUFW010010301.1, forward strand.
CACATGGAGTTCGCCCCAATTCTAAACAGTGATGCTTATCTCAAAAGAACAAGAAGCAATGCCCATGTCCTAAAAAAAGCTGCAACGGAGAATGGAGGTCTGAATTCCTAGTTCAGGAGTAGTCCCAGTTCGGCCTAAAATAGCAGTTAGCGAAGAGACCTTATTCAAGTGAACCATAGGACTACCAGGCTAATCGTGATTACAATTAACATAGGAAGCGGTAACACCTACATATCACCAACTGGGCACTCCATCAGGAAAAATCTACCAAAATGATTGTGTGGAAAATGGCCTGAAAATTAGAATTTACACCACGAATGGACACAATTATGACCAGGTGTGGACACTAAGAATCTCACCATGAATCCCTATTCACCAAAGGAATTCTAGAAATGGTACAGAATTATCACAGCTTGCAACTGATATGTATGGGTGGAAAAGAGCAGGAAATTAGCAGACACTGTGGGAATTAGGAGCACAAACACCTATGAAGTAATTCCCTGCTTTACAGCGAACAGCTTTTTTAGGCCACTATTCCAAAAACTGGGAATTTTCTATACCAACACTATAACAGTAAGTCCAAGAAAGAGAATTCCAATGCCGTAACCCCAGACAATTTAGAATGAATGCCTAAGGCGGACATTTCTTGTAGGGTGGGTGGACCACTAGGCCCTGACCTCCAGAGGGCTGGCAGAGGACTGCATGCCCTATTTAGAAGACCCCACCTCCGTGCTGGGGATCTCTATGCCTGTCACTGGCTTGATGGACGCACTGAAGACAGAGCAGAATGTGGAATTGATGTAATATTTTCTGAACCTCCACATCGCATTCTTTTTTGTTTTTCTGAAACAAACTCCCAAAGTTTTCTTTCAGAAAAACAAAAACACAACTGCCCTGATGCCCTAAGAGATTTCTCATTGCACCATATCGTCATTGTGCTTTTTTGTCCTGCACACGCCTGCATGCCTTACATTGTGTTCCTGGGCAGTGAAATCCAGTTATTGTCGCCCTGCTCTAAATGGAGTGGGCTACCCTCAATATGACCCAGTGATCCACTATCAAATGGACTGCCAGATTAAGGGATCTGATGGCAGAGCCAGCTGAAGCTCCAGGGGGAGAAAAACCTGCTGATCCTCCCAACTCCAAATGGTGCAGGGGAAACACATTTTTCCCATACAGTGCATCTGCCATTTTTTGGCAATGCCTCTTATCCACCAACCTCTGAATGAGCCTCAGGCTTTTTCCTTCTCCCTCTTCTTCTACAGATAATTATTCCAAGCTCAGCCTTCCTTTATAAGTTCAAGAAATATAATACTTTTGCTTTCGGAAGCCATTTTTGCAGACCTTCAAACCATTAGGGGGCCTTTAGTGTCCATATGCACAATAAGTAATTTTGATTGCATTGGCCTCAAATGACACACATATATTAAAGAACCATGATGCGGTTTGGCCACTTCAATTCTGGTCATGCTGCTTGATGTCCTGTAAAATACTTGTCCAACAATAAATTGCTTCTGGTGCAGCTAAGTGTTGTTGGCAGATGTAATGCACTTTCCTATGCTGAGCCCACTGAAGTAATCTCAGGGGCTCACTCCTAATACATCCCTTGAACTTGTGTTTCTTCTTTTTCTTCAAAGTTTGCCAGGCACCCTCCTGGATTCCTCTGCATTTAAGATTACTGGTGTATGAGACTTCATCCTTTGCTCACGTTGGGGCTGATTCACAGAACTAATCTGAGATAAAATCCTAAACTTACTACTTTAGGTATTCACAGAAGGCATTTAGTAGTAGTAAAGTTAGGACTCCTAACTTTACTACTACTAAATGCCTTTGCGAATACCGAAAGTCGTAAAGTTAGGATTTTGTCTCAGTTTAGTAGTAGTAAAGTTAGGAGTCCTAACTTTACAACTACTAAATGCCTTCTGTGAATACCAAAAGTAGTAAGTTTAGGATTTTATCTCAGATTAGTTCTGTGAATTGGCCCCAATGTCTTCATACAGTGCAGTCTTGCTCTGCTTCCGTTGCTGGGCAATGCGGCTTAACGTCTTCGCACGCACTCTCACTAATTGATCAGGTCATCTTCACATACTGCCAGACATAAGTTTTGTTGCCAAGCAACATGGCTCAGCATCAACATATGCACATCCCATGAATGAGGCTGTGTCTCCATGCACTGCAGCCTACTCTACATTGTCATGTGACTGCCATTTTTTCATTGCCAGGCAACCAGAAGCAGTTCATCTCACCCTATACATCCCACATAGCAAAAATAGACACTGTTAAGGGGGTGCACAAAATCCGGTTGGCCCACTTTAATGAAATTTTATCTCCAAACAAGCCAACCCATCTACAATTCTGACACAATGACATCTTCAGTTTACAGGAAAATCCACACACTAGGTTTTCACACTAAGCAAAATGTTATTAATGTCGCCAAAATTAGTGAATTTTCTAATTTCATAGTATGCAAGTTTGTGAAATTTTCCACTTCGCAATTTCATGTAGCTTTTTTAGCGACAACACACCAAGTGTAAAAAAAAGTCTTGCAAGATACCAGTGAGAGACATACTTGTGAAAAAATGTCTCACTGTTAGGCATTTTCTGCCAAGCCAGCCTTCTGCTGGTATCATCTGAGGGTTTTATTCTTAGTGCGTGCTCCCTTAAAAAAGTCATGCGAAATACCAGCAAACCACATTTCTTATCTTTGCAGAATTTCATTACATTCTAATATAATTCAGTGAATTTTTGCAGAAAAAAATTAAATAATATTACACATCCAAAAGCAGTAGCCTTTGGCTATGAATCAAACAGATGTCTCCTTCACATGTTTATGGTACCCCCTAATGCTGCGCTTTTATAATAATAATAATAATAATAATAATAATAATAATAACAATAATATTAATAATAATAATAGCCATTTCTAGAGCATACAGCTACCTCAGAAGCGGTGTCACGGTGCTAATAGCAGACTAGCAAGAGGTTTGAGCCGGCCCTTATGACTGGATAAAGAGCCAGGTTTTTAACACTTTCCTGAATTCAGGTTCTGTTATGTTTCATATAGGTACCCCAATATAGGCTCAGGTATCAACTTAACCTTTCACCTATATTCCCCTACCATTACACTACATAACGGCTCTTGGGACTGACCTTTTACCTAGTTACGGTTCTGCTTACAGTTCCCTGAAAACTAGCCTCATCCATTATGCATGAGGATTCTTGGAAACTCAGCAGGACTACCATCTCCTGCATAATAACTATGTACAAGGGTCATTCCTTTCGTCATCCTAAGTCCGACATGACACAGCAAGGTAGAACCCCTGAGGGTACCACTTTGGGTATATAAACACCATATCTTGCTGAGGTAGTCAGGGGAGAAAAGGACTTCCATGCCGACACACTGATGCGAGACGCTGGGGTTCCTGCATGCAGACACTCCATCTCGCAGTGGTCTGACATCCCTTGTGGGGTGTCCATCTCAAGACCATGACGAGGTCCCAGAGTCCTTCACTTCAGGTAATGGGGTTGACTTTATCCTAGAGAGACTCTTGGCTTTTACACCTGATGGAGCATGATGGTGCCCTTTCGTTTGTAGGGGTGCATTATAATCACGGATAGTCCGCATCCACATATATATTCATTTGTCATGATAACAATTGGTTATTAGATCATATTCAGTAATAACATGTGAAAGTGAAATAATAGAAAGGTATCGTGCCATGCGAAGAAACAATGTGGCATTCGTGTTTTAATATTGTAATTCATAGTATTTGAGGTAATTTGCTTAACGAAGTTTATTATATGTAACAATGCATTTGGTTTAAACGTGCACCATATTAAAGTTGCACGTAGATGTGACTAAATGTGTTTAACTTGTAGGATTTCATAAGTTGCTTGCAATTGAAATGCATTTGATGTGCTTATGCAACGTGGTGTAGAAAGGCCCAAATGAAATGTTCGATTATGCGTGTATTTGAATGGCCTATGTGCTTCTCTCTTATGTTGGCCGATTTCTGTAGGCCTGAAATGTATTTTCCCTGGAAGCTCTCAGGCAAGGCTTGCTAGTGAAATTCATGTGCATGTTAAATTTGTTCTGTTCTCACGTTTTTGTTGCAGGTGGAGAAAGTCGTCTTTGGTAGTTAGAATAACGCCTTTTGTTTTAGGAGTTAGGCTCGGGGAGGAGATGATACTATGTATAAGGAACGCTTATAATTGGGAGACGGTGTTCTTTCTCACTGAGGGAGGTCTGGGAATCAAGGTCATTGAGCCAGGCGCTGGAAGTTGACCCAAATGGAAAATCACCTATGGGAATTGTCCAGTGAAATGAGGTGATCTGTGGGCGTGTTCTACGTTTTTGTGTTTTGTATTAGGGATTGTGCCCCAGGGTGGAGTCAGGAGAGGAGGTGAGGAGATCGAAGGAGAGAGAAGGAGCATCTTAGAACGAGCTCCGTAGCTTTTGTCTACTTGACCTATACAACAAGAGTGTACTTCTTAGGAAGTCTTCACGCGCTGACACCTTTTCCTGATCTTGCCTGGGGAATGCTAAGTAGGTATGTCACGGTAGCGGTAGTGTAGAGACAGACTAATGCTTTCTATTCACGAACCACAGATGAAGTCTGAACTTGACGTGGGGGCAATCATTGCCTGCGTTCTGCTTCTGGGAATTGTTATTCTGTTTATGATTCATCGCATAAAACTAGCACGTAGGTTTGAATTTGTATTAGTTCCCATGTACATCTACAACCTTGTTATGAGGTGTTTGTACATCCAGTTGTTTTTGGCTTTGTAATAAACCACTAACTTGGAATCCGGAGTCTGTGATTCTTTAGAGTCATGGTTCTTAAAAATTTGTAGTCTGCTTTAATTAGTTATTTCTCCCCTCTACACTTCTCAGCAGGTAACAAAGGTCCATCAGCCAAGAGTTCTACAGTAAATTGGTATGAAGGAACTCAGACTTAACAGTTGTTAGCAGAAGGACGGTTACCTCTGCAGTGAGGGGGAGCAGCTGGGAATATTAGGGAAAGTTCAGTCATAAGAGCCCCAAAAAGCCCAAAGGATGAAAACCCAGAGGATTGAAAGCGGAGGACGACAAGATTTGGCAGCAACCGACGGAGAGTGACGGTGCGGCGGGAACAGAAGTTCACTGTGGAGTGAGTATGAATAGGGATGTGTGTGTTAGATTGCAGTGATGATTTGATTGTGTGATGTCTTGCGGAGTTGGGTTGAGAGTCGAGTGATTGTGGTTTCGGGCCGAACGCGCGCGGTCCATGTGATACGATTTGTTCTGTTTTGATGTCAGACTGGACGAGTAGCCTAAGATCCCGGGATAGGTTTGTGTTGTAGAAGACGCCAGTGTTGTAATTGTCTGACTAGTGATTGTGGGAGTCGTGAGCCGTCATCGACAAACTCACGGGAGAATGGGAACGTGTGCAAGAGAGCTTGATAGAGTCGTGTGGGAAGCTAGCGTACAAGGGCGGACCACAGCGATTCGAGTGACCGACGCAGGTCGTGGGTACTGTGTGTGAATGATCTTGAGTGATTGGATCCTATCAATTCGTTTATATGACTGTCTGGCCGTTCGTGGGCAGATGGTCTGAGGTGACTGTCCGGTCGTTTCGTTTACAGACAGTTGCCAGTGGTGAGGCAGACAATTACTTGTGAGACTGTCCAGTCGTTTGGTGGACAGACAGTCGGTTATGTGACTGTCCGGTCGTTTGGTGGACAGACAGTTACTTGTTTCTATGAATGAGGTGTGGGAATGCATAAGGAAGAGATTGTAAAGGAGGGTGAACTGCTGAGTGAGGAGGAAGAGTGACGTCAGAGTGTGCCGCGCTGTGATAGGTTGGTTGGTGTAAAGCCGCACTGGGATTGGTGGGTTGTCATCAGGAAGTAAAAACGAAAACATCTTGTGGGGAAAAAGAGTCAATTCAATCATGCGATGCTTTAGGTTGTTACGTGACCTTTGTTGGGGAGATAGATTAGTAGTAACTCAAGTGGGTGAGGAAGCACCACCTGAGGACACACCAGCACATTATATGGCCACGAATATAGGACTCCATACCATAATTTGGCTCCAAAATTGGCATAAGGTTACTGAGAAGGAGGGAGATTTGGCTTTTCCACGTTACGGTTCATTTAGATTAGATGTGTTGTATCAGTTAAGGGCAGTGATGGCTTCATTGCAACCTCCACCCAGACCGACACAGTTTGAGGCACTGGATGCATGGATAAGAGCAGCACGAGGAGGAGGGAGCGAAGTCAGGAAAGAGTGAAAAAGTCGATTAGGGTGTTTCAAGACGCACAATGGGATGCACTTATGAAGAAATGGAGAGTAGATACCATTGAGGGAGAGAGGCTATTCGCACCGTTAGTGAAGGTAGGAGACGCCCAGAAGAGGAAGGAAGAAGAAGATGATAGTAACACTGATGAAAGTTTGCTGGATAGGCTGCTAGCAGAGCATCTGCCTCCATATAATCCAACTTCGGAGGAGGGAAGACAAGCGCTTGCAGAAGGGACAGGAGAATTGCAGGTAAGTTCTAGTGTGGGAGTAGTGGGAAAGATTTCAACAGGAACGGAGGGAATGGGAATGAAAATATCGAGGAGTACAGAGACGAGTGGAGCTAATGCTGTTACACGGTTATCGGATGCCCTTACGGTGCCGGTCACCATTGGCCCCATAGTGTCAGTATACGATCCAGGTCAAACAGAAAACAGTAGTCCAACACAGTTACCAGCAGTAGGATAAAGTATCAGTTCTGGAGGAAATGGTACAGCGAGCGGAATTGGTCCTCTTTTGCGACCTATAGAGGCTAGTACTCCATTGCCAGCCACTGCGGATTCTTCTAGAGGGCATCCTGAGTCTAGGGCGGTAAGATCAGTGTCGTTAGCAGACTCACGTTTTGATTTGAGGATGTGGGAACCCCCATTTAGAGGTCCCATGGGGAGAATGACAGGAGGAGGGATTGATCCAGGAATTTCTGGGAGTCAGGATGTCCCACGGACCATAGTGGAAGGGAGTCACCGAGGAAATCAGAGCGGTAAAAGTGGAGAGCTAAACAGCACATCGAGTCAGGGAACGATTAAGGCTTCTATAAGGGCCAAAGTGCTAGATGTGGTGAGGCTGAAGGCAGAAGCGGATGAAATAATAAGTGGAAATTTACCTTTGGAAAGGATGGAACTTTATGAACAAGATGAGCTGTTGTTTGTGGCTGGCAAAGGATGTGACCCGTAAGGCAAGAAAAGCTCATGAGAAACTGACAGAATTAGCACGGAGGTATGATGTAGACTTGTCCAAGACGAAGATGTTACAGGGAAGTCATAGGCTAAATTACAGTGATCAAGAATTGGAAGAGAAAAGAGTTATAGGGTTGAAAACTCACATCCGAGAATTGATTGTAGGAATACGTGCATGGAGCATGCTTGACAAGTAGGAAGAGAGGTGGTCCAAGAAAAAGAGTGTCAAGAAGGGTATAGGCGATAGGTCGTCTCCTTACACAAAAAGAGGCGTATCTAATTATGAAATTCGACACAGCCATGAGTGGGCTTAATGAAATGTCCGAGATCGCCAAACTGTAAATTACACCTTCAAGTAAAGATCTCCTGTTGAAAAGTCAGCTTTTCCTACTAGAACTACGGTACCCATAATGCAATGTAGTTGCTAATCCATCAAAATCCACCTCGGATCTTGTGAACAGGCCTGAAAAGAAACCGGGGCCGGAAGTGAGAATCAAGAAACGATCGGAGCCGGTACCCGCGATCATCGTCTGTGTCAGAATTCTTCAACAAAAGGCAAGTGTTAAAAGTCACGAGCGAACGCCAGGAGTGTCTACACAAATGGAGTGCTAGCTCAAAAAACGTCCTTGTTCCCAAATATGCAAGTAGGAAGGTTGACGTAATGCCACAAACTTTAGACACACGTGGCAAGGTTAATTAACTGCGAAGGAAAGCCGCTAACAGCATAATTAGACGGTGCGCGTTTCGCGTACACAGCTCAGCCCAAATGCTGGTTTTCTAAAACTCAATAAATTTTCATAATCCCCCCTTTTCTGAGAAAGAATACGGACGCTTGTGAAAAAGATCCATACCACCCACAATGGTCTGACTTCCATCACAGCTTACCGGCACCTCCAAAAGACTGAAGGTACCGTGTACATTTAAAATGAAGCACCATCGTTATAACAGGGTTCTCCGCAATCATTAAAACACATGTTCAGTATTAAATTTTGCAGTTGCTACGTTCAAAGATTCCTTTGCCATTGAGCATCATCTCAACGTGCTGGCACTTCCAAAAGATAGCAGGTACCCCGAAAATTTGCATAAATTGAATTGAGTATTACGAGTGGAACACGGTCCTTTGTAATTACAAAAACACAACACATGTTTATTATTTAATTTTGCAGTTGTCATGACCAAGTCCAGGTCCTGATGAGAACCCCCCAACAAGATGGGGTTTGAAACGCGTTGACTCCAGCTCTTGGGACAAGGCACTCAGGGTGTGCCACGAGGGACTATCTGCATCATCACTTTCCCCTATGGATAACACCCCATAATATTACAACTCCCAGAGCTAATAACACTGGCAGGAATATAAAAGACACTCCGTTGAATTATCATTGTCCTTCTAGTGTTTATAAATTAAATAAGGGACTGGTCATATATGTCTTATCCCATTTTGATATGTTATACATGTTTATGGTGTAACTTATCATTTTTCACTGTGTTGTTTTAGGATATGTCTGTTTAAGAATGTTTTACAGTGTTTGTCACACACAACTGTAAATCTAAAATGAGTGTTGCCCGACAAGATGACATGAAACTAATGTGACAATCTTGTTTTTTTCAAAAAGTATAAAAAAAGAAGTGAAATAAATCACAGCAGGCTTTGGAATTAAGGACTAAGGTTCGTTTTATCTATTAATTTGTTGTCTTTGAGCTATCTGGATACTTTGTGTGTTTATAACTATAACAGGTGGAGGAACAGCAGGAGTAGAGGCTTACCCATTGCAAGAGGTACCGAGTGGAGGGTATGCGCATGTGCCTTGGAGCAGGGGTGATCGGACAGCGTTCACAAATGATTTTCCTCGGCTGAGGGAAAAACCTGTTGAGTGGTACAAGCAAGTCGATTGTTTTGTCAAGATTTCAAAAGTATTGTGGACTGATTTGAATGCATTGCTTGACATTGTAGTACCAAGCGATCTGTGGTCAGCTTGTAAAATTGCTGTTGAATGGCCAAAGTCAGAACCAGAGCGAGATCCTGTTACGCATGGACCTTCACCTGTGGTTATTAAAAAGTTCAAGCAGGTAATCACATGATTACAGTCTAAAATTTCGCCACAAGATATTGATTGGGTTAAGATAGATCGAACTACCCAAGAGCCCAAGGAATCGGTCCATGACAAAAGGCTCTTACAAGCCTTTAAGCAGTACAGTGGACTAGACACCCTAGAATCCAAAGACATGGGACAGTTCATCTCCAATTTTGTCCTAGGTTTAAGACCAGAGATTAGCTTCATGATCCAACAGCATTTGATCTATTGGCAGAATAAGTCCGTGGATGAGATTCTACGGTATGCCAGGTACTGTACTGATGAAGTAGACTCAAAGCATAGGAAGCTTAAGGATAAGCTGATGCTGGTCTAGATGAGGAATGCAGATAGGGTGGACCAAGCACAGCCAAGCAGAGGAACATTGGGACGAAGGCAGGAAAACAACCAAGGAGGGGCCCAAAACGCGTCAGGCCAAGGAAGGGGGAAATCTGTAGACCCCAAGACAGGGATGGATATTGGTACTTTGAAGAAGACTACTGCATGTCATTATTGTCACAAACTCGGGCATTGGAAGCACAAGTGCAGGTTAAATCCCGCTAATCAGGCCCAAGATGAAGAAATAGTGCAGGGACCTGAGATGGTAAATACAATGGTAAGACCCAGGACTGTACAAGGAGGGGGTTTGGGTCCACAAGTGCAAGTCCCCCAACCACAGAGAATCCCACAAGCAAACCGAACGTACCAGCAGATGCCACTCATTGAGACATTCGATGAATTTGCTTCAGCCCCGTTATAATGACGGTGCCTGAGGGGGAGGAAGACTATACTCTTGGAGCAGACTTGGAGGTAGACCAGAGAGGACCATATGTAGAGGCAGATGTTGATGGTCATTCCATCACCTTTTTCATTGATACTGCTGCTACCCGTTCTACTGTAAGATCTGCAGTAGTCCCAAACCTACCCCTCTCGGGACAATCGATCCAAGTTGTAGGAGTTGCAAATAAGAGAATGACCAATCCATTGACAGATGAGATACCTGTGAGAATAGGAACCTTTCACGATCAACACCAATTTGTGGTGTGCGATTCGAGTCCAGTCTGCTTATTCGGTCGTGATCTCTTGTGTAAACTGAACTGCACCATCTATTGCATGCCCAAAGGAGTGGAGTTGCAGACTAATGATGATGACATTGCATTCAAACTGGCGAACCAGAATCTCTGCATAGAGATGTTCCCTGTATTGATATTCGAGGACTTGCCACTCGATTTGAGAGATTCCATCTCTTTGGAAGTATGGGATTTCACAGGGGAAGAGATAGGATTGATCAAAGGGGTTGAGCCAGTTAAGATTCAGGTCAAGCCAAATGCTGAATTCCCAAGAACGCCTCAGTACAATCTGACGCCGGAAACGGTGGCAGAAATCAAGCCTGTAATTGAGTCCATGATCGAGCAGGGAATTTTGAAAGAGGTAATGGGGAGCCCATGTAATTCCCCTTTAATGGGATTGCAGAAGCCGAGTAGGAAGTTTAGAATAGTGCAGGACTTGCGAAAGGTCAACACAATTGTAGTTCCATGTTGTCCTGTGGTACCGAATCCATCAGTGATCTTATTCCAGAACCATGTGAAGCTGAGTGGTTCACAGTCATTGACCTATGCCAGGCATTCATTACGATACCCTTGCACGAGGAGAGCCAATTTTTATTTGCTTTCCCGCTGGAAAATCGTGTTGATGTGGTGTCATATCCCACAAGCGTATACAGAGAGTCCATCGATTTTCAATCAGATTTTGAAGAAGAATCTTGAGAGTCTCGTACTGCGGAGACTGTGGTTGCATTGAGTCACATTGGAAGATCAGGGTTCAGGATTCAGCTCTATTTCATTGAAATGCCAAGATGCAATGGATTGAGGTACATCTTGGTTGTGGTGTGTGTTTTCTCACGGTGGGTGGAAGCTTATCCAACAAGGAGGTGTGATAGTCTCACAGTAGCAAAGTTATTGCTTAGGGAGCTTATACCACGGTTCGGGTTTCCAACCTCATTGGAGTCATATAGAGGAACACATTTCCATAGTGAGATTATGAGGATGCTTTGCGCAGCCTTACAAGTTGATCAGAGACTGCATTGCAGCTACAGGCCCGAGGCATCTGGAATTGTGGAGCAAATCAATGGAACTCTCAAGATGAGAATGGAAAAGGTGTGTTCATCCACGTCTCTGAAATGGCCTGATGCATTGCCCTTGGTGTTGATGAGTATTCTTGGTATCCCTGACAGGAGGACAGGCCTCTCGCCTCATGAGATCTTGATGGGGAGGGCGATGCGTTTGCCTGCAGTGCCGTCTACAGCCTTGATAAACATCACAGATGATTTGATCCTTAATTATTGCAAAGGACTGGCTGACGTGGTCCATTCTGTGTCTCACCAGGTTGAAGCTGCGACTGCCCCGACCTCGAAGGACCTGTGCCATGACTTGTGTCCGGGTGACTGGGTGCTCATTCGCAAGCATGTGAGGAAGAGCTGCCTTGACGCCCGTTGGAAAGATCCATATCAAATGATCTTGGTGACAAATACAGCTGTGAAGTGCGGAGGCTTGCCAAACTGGATACACGCCTCCCACACCCGCAGAGTTTCAGGGCCCTCGGAAGAAGCAACTCCTCTCCCAGGGGAAAATCCAGCTGTGGTTGCAAGGCCACAGGAGGGGACAAGCCAAGCTGTGAGGGTTGCTGGCACAGCTGATTGCCCACCAGAGCAAGCTGAGGGGGGTCACGCTACACAAGGCCCAGGTATTGACTCTGAGGGAGACTGTAATGTTGCGAGAGGTATAGAGTCAGACTCAGCTGAAAGAACTGGTGCGCAAGGCGGTCGGGTGCAGAGGAGAAGAGCAGAACTGGCAGAGGAGTCGTGGCCTGGGAGACAAAGGAGGTTAAATCTGAGATTGGCACCTGAAAGAGATCTTGCTCCTGTGTCTGAGACGTCTGAATCGGAGCTAAGTGACGCAGAACAAGAGCAAGGGAGCCCGAGAAGATCGAGAAGAGCAAGAATGCCTTGTAAGAGATACGCTGCCCCAGAGTGGACTTATCTGGTCACAGATGCCGGGACTAGTAGGGACCGGGAGACTGAGGTCTTCACGAGTGGTCAGTAGGACCCCAGACTGAAAATTGATATCAAACTGATAGTCCCTGGTCTGGAAATAGAGGGGGTGTTGACGGTAACAGTACCAAGACCTCCAATCTTGAGGAGAGTGCGAGTTTTGATTCTGCAAGATTTTTCTTTTCCAACTTTTGGATATCAGCCACCAGCTCAAGAAGTTGCAGCTGTTCATCTTGAGATTTTGCAACGCATCATAGTTGAAATTGGTTCTGAGCTTATAAGCGACTGTTGATTGAACTGTGAACTGTAAATAAAGCTTGCTTTAGAGACGATAACCTAGGCCCGAGTGGAAGAAGAATTAATTTAGGGATCTTTCGTAGAAGAAGAAAGAGGGCTAAGGAAGTCTTTTGAATTGTGTAAATAGAAGAAGAATGAACTGTAAATTGGTTTCCAGAACTTCGACGAACTGCATTTGAACTGGGTAACAGTAATCAGAGCAGAGAAGGAGACTTTGTGTTAATCCTCTTGCTGTGCTAAACCGACACTTGAAGATGGAGTCTGGAGATTCGAATCGTAGGTCTAAGTGTGTGATAGGTACACTCATAGTAGGAGTGATAATAGTAATAGCGGTAGTTATTATTGTGTCTGTAAAATTTTCACATGATGCAGAGGTTAAAGGGGTGGAAGTGAAGGGGACAACCATACCTGTTACTTCTAGCATAAAAGAGGGTATCATAGGAGCTGAAAAGGCTATGCTAGATCAGACTAGTCGTACGTTACATATAGATTTGTCTAGAGGTGATTACAGTGTATGTTGTCTAAACGTGCAGATCATATATAGGTTTATAGGAACTACACGACATGGCGCCGCCAACGTTGGTTTAGTACTTACTAAATAGTCAAATCTGAGTAGTTCAGTCGTGCTATTCTCAGAGACCCCTAATACCATTTCCCCAGAGACGTCTGAAGTGGGAAGGGAACTATCCGCCACAGCTGAGTAGGCATATCTTATGTATTGGCTGTAGGTTTATCAAGCTTGTAGGACATATTGTTTTTATTGTGCATAAAACCTTATCTCAGTTTCATTGAAACTCTTCCTTGAGAAACCATGGCTGACAAAGACGTCGCTGTGTGAGCACAACGTGCTACAGTCAGGGAAGAAGAAGAGGAAAATGAAATTAACATTTCAGAAAATGTTAGAAATGCCCTTACTCTAAAACTATCAGACTATGGAGTCACAGCTAGGGGTGGGACAGTAACATTTGGGATAGAGGCTCACGAGTCATATAGAACAGAGGTATTCTATTCATGGGTTGAATTCCCACAAGCAGATGCACAATCAAATACATTTCATTCTTACACTGAAGATGAAACACCAGAGGAATACTGTCCGTATGAGGACATTGGAGTTCCGCTCACCTACCAGAAGCACATAAACTGGTTTAAAGGCGCCCTCCCCCACACAAAAGAAAAAGTATGACTAGGTCCGCTCAGAAGAGATGAAGACACTTGGCCAGTCCTTGCGGCTTACACACCACATCCAGACATTGATTCAATGCCAGTAGCAGACTTACGTCCACTTCATAAAGAAATAATAAAACTTTACAGAAACCTGACACAGTTTGTGATGAGAACACTCATACTTCAGCCAACAAGGGCTACACAAACAGGACAAATTGAGGGATCTACAACTAAAATTTCACCACAAACGCTACACGCAGTTATGGGTAAAATGCCCACTAAACGTGAGCAAATGCCATTCTGGATAGCTCAAAAAATAACACAGCTAGAGGCAGTATTTCCACACACAATCCCTCAACAAAAACACAGAATGTTAACAATCTGCTTGCCAATGGGGATAGCTCCCCAAATGGAGGATTGTACCACTTGGGGTACAGTTTTCGCTGCCATATATACCAGAACACATGGTATCCCATCATTAGCAGTAATACCAGATATATTAAGACAAATACAGAATGAGTATGGAGCAGAACCTGCTCTGAACTTAGGGATGAAATTATTAGGTAATTTTGCCCAGATATCAGCTATCATACTACCTAATGTTAAAGGGGATGCAGCAGCAGTGGCAATACGCCAACGCCTGATGGATTTCACTCCTTTAAAACAGGAACGTGAATTACCTAAAATTATTGAAGACACCTCTGCTGAATTAGGTAGAGATAGTTTGGGAGCTAGAGCAACAAAACCTCAAATCATGGGAGGTCCTGAAAAAGATAACACCAAGCAATCACCTGATTCTTCCAAGAAGAAATGGGATAATAACAATAAAAAACAAAAGTATAGAGAGAATAGATCACAATCCAGAGGTGGGTCTCCTCAACAGGAGCCCTCCGAAAGGAGGTACAACCTTAGGAATCGTGATAACATTAAGTAACCTGACAGGTATCAGGAGACTGATACACGTTCCTCTCATTCCTTTCAGGGTTCACCAAAAACCTCAGAGAAGGAAGGACGGTCAGAACACAGACAAGTAGAGCGTACAAAGTCCAGAGACACGCCACGCTCTTCATATTATACTTCCAAAAAAGAAGAGAAGCCAAAATCAAAACCTCAATTTAATAAGAAGAAAGTAGCAGGTCTCAAAGTTAGACATGCCCAGAATTCTGAGGATTCAACTTCTGAACGGGGAATGGGCTCTGACGATGCTAGACAGCGCAGCAGAAGTAACAATAGCTCACCAGAACCTGATGGGATTTCTGGTGACAGCGGAGTTGAATGAGCATATCACGGTGGAAACACCTGATACAAGGGTAAGTGTCCCACATAGGTTACATGAGATAACACTCCAAATGGAGGGGGACAAACCCAGAAAAATTAAAGGTCTCTTTTGGGAGAACCTGACTTTTGGCTATGACATCCTTTTAGCTGAGAAAGATTGGCCACCTGAAATTGTTATGGATAGCCCAAAGGGAGAAACGGTAATTTTACCAGCTTTTTCCGACCTCGTTCCAATATACTTAAAACATACATACGCGCAGGAGTTGGCGGTAGCCCTTGCTCCAGCACTATATCGCAACCATGTTGGGTAGGATGCTGAGTCACCACACCATGTAATCCCAGTAAAAACTACTCCAACTCCACAGAGACAGTACCCAATAAAACAAGAAGCGAAAAAACAGGTCAGGGAGATCTTAGATCAACTTGAAGACCAGGGTGTAATAGAAGTTTGCACCTCTCCGATGAATAATCCTTTGTTTCCCATAATGAAACCCGATAATTCATACTGTCTAGTTTTAGACTACAGACATCTGAATACATGCACAAAATCATTTGCAGTACAGAATGCACACAGTGCTGCATTAATGAATAGCATTGTGCAGAAAAAATACAAAACAACACTAGATATCGCAAATGGATCCTTCTGCCAAAATATAGCGCCTGAAAGCAGGTATTTAACCGCATTCTCAGCGCTAGGTTCCCAGCGTCAATTTTGTCGACTCTCCCAAGGGTATAAGAATAGCCCCGGGTTGTTCAGCGCTAAGGTAACAGAGTTACTTCAGAATTTGGATGAAGAGGCATTGTCCTATGTAGATGATATTTATCTGATGTTTGATGATTTAAAGGATCACTTGGCCAGGGTGAGCAACACAATTTTGGGGTTCGCTTCTGAGGGCTACAAATTCAACTTTAAAAAATCCTAAATGGCCCTCCTCAATGTCCTATTTTTGGGATATGAGCTATCAAGTGAAGGAAAAAGCCTTGCAGCCAACTTTTTAGAAAAGTGTGCGCTGCTCCAACCTCCAAAATCGCTGAAAAACAATCCATATTGGGATTCTTAAATATTGGCCGAACATACATTTTAGATTACGCAGAAAAAGTAAATCCTTTCTACGACCTAATAAGACCTGATTTTTCAGTTAGGCATTGGACACAGGAACACACAGATATCCTTCTTCACTACAAGCTGACATGATAGCTTCAAAACACTTGCAGACAAGCGTAAATGTCCGCAACCTGGTGATCCGTGTTATTGCGGGTCAATCTGGGTACACTTATCTAACCTTCAATGAAGGAGAAACAGTACCCGTAGCATGCAAATCACACTTGTACACAAGCGCTTGAATGCATTTTGCTTCTACAGAAAAATCCTGACAGCAGTACAGACCGCTGTAGTAAGAGAGAGCACTGGCTCAGGGGAAACGAATAATTGTCGTAACTCCGGTACAGGCGTTAGAGGCTGCTACAAAGGCAAGGGTTCCTAATGCTAAAACTTTACATCCAAGATGGATATAAAGGGCTAATTCTCTCACTGCAATGGATGTAGAATACAGATACGACCCAAGTCTAAAGACACAAGCATTCCTGCAATATGAACAAGAATATCCTCTACCAAATAAAATAATGCCTCTAGATCAGTATGAATACATTATTTACACTGACGGATCTGCTCAGCCGGCCATAGGAAGTAAACAACAATACAGCGCTGCTTGTGCGATTGTAAAAGGTTGTATGCAGGATGGCAAGTTCCATCCCAGTGATACGAAGACACAGTCTCTAGGAGACTGCACGGCTCAGCTGGCAGAACTAAAAGTCCTATTACTGGCACTGATAAATATGGATCGAGAATTCCCCACACTAATTGTGTGCGATTCTTTTTATTGTGTCCAGTCATACAACGAATATCTACACTACTTAGGTCAAAATGGGTTTAAAGACTCAAAAGGTGGCACAATTAGGCATAAAATGCTGCGGGAACAGGTAGCTGAGTTGAAAAACGAACTACCAAAAGCTCACGTGATACACAGGCTGAGTCATCAATGTGATGGCGTACACGTTGAAGGGAATTCATTGGCTGATGAAGCCGCAAAGGGGGCAGTACGTACTGCTGCCGTAGCTGCAATCACTTGTTCTAAAACGAGAATAGAGGGACAGATAATGGTAGCTGTCATCGCTTCACACAAAACAGCCCAGCCGTACCGAAAGGTTTTCCACTCAAGTACTCCTACAAGTTAGATGCAAACAACATTCCGTATGCTCAGATTCCAGGAGTGGGGGATAGAGTAATACCAAACACGGATCGCAGATTAGGTTTAATTCTAGCTGTATATGAGAGTCTAGGTTCTGCAAATGCAGGGATTACTGCGACGGTTTCTTTACTGAAACAACGCTATTGGTGACTTGGTTTAACAAAACAGGCGAAGAATTTTGTCTTAAAATGCGACATCTGTCAGCAGATGAAGGGTTCCACCGTAGCACGCCCAGCGCAGACACCATTACTGATATAAGACAGACCACTCACGTGTGTCTATTTGGCCCACTGCGGCCCCCTACAATCAGACGGGGCTTACAAGTATATCTTGGTGGCAGTGGATTCATGCTCTAGATTTCTATGGGTATGGCCTCAGCGCTCGGCTGACGCTCGAACTGTTATAAAAGATTTGTGAGTCTTTATAGGGACACACGCAGTTGGCACATTATATTCTGACCGTGGCCCCGCGTTTAGCTCTAGAGCTTACAAGGAAGGTTTGGGTGTAGCATTGCGGTACTCCACTCCGTACCATCCCGAGGTAAATTCGGTTGTGGAGAGGAAAAACCGAGACTTAAAGCAATCTTTAACAGCAAGAGTATTAGGTTCGGGTGGTAGTTGGGTCAATCACTTATATGGGGTACAACGAGCCCTTAATAATATGCCAAGAAGTCCTCTAGGGGGTGTCACTCCTTACGAAGTCCTATTTGGGATAAGAATGTGTGTACCTGATCTCGATTATGAAAGCACAGTGGCAGATGAAAAACCATTTGACTTCAATAAATGTTTGGCTGTTTTACAGGATCTGAATGGATCCCGGGTACTACTAAGCAACGTGCAAGTAAAACGCACCACCACTGGGGAAGTGAAATCAGTCACGGCAAGACCTGTCTGGATCCCAAAAGTCGGGGATCTGGTCAGAGAAAAAATTGAGGGCAAAAAAGAATTTGGGCCATCATACAGAAAGCCTGTACCTGTCCTGGCTGTCAAAAGAACAAGAACAGTACTTCTTCCAACTCTTGCAGGAAAAAAGGAATAGAGATTTGTCTCCATTGATCTGATCAAACCACACTATGTGGCTGATAGTGAATAATAGGCTTTGTGGGCTCCTGAGAAGCCGACGCTCTCCTCTCGCTACCATACAGGAAGTTCAGACAGAAAGACTCATAACATTTGAAGAGTCACCAATACAAAATAATGGAATTTCCAACAATGAAATGGAACTCGTTCCTCTTGAAACAGAACTTTAAAACACAAATGAAAAGCAAATTTCAATTCGGCCTAACACCGGTGTCTACATCAATATGCCTCGACAAGAGACACCTGCCAGTTCAACAAAACCTGCTGAGCTACCAAAAATAGATCAAACTGCATCTGGCTACTTCATCGATTTTGATACCTTCTCTCTTGACCCCAGTGAACCTGAGACAACGCCAGTTCCAGTTTCCCGTAAGCAACAAAATCATGAATTCTACACTTTTCTGAAAAAGACTTACTTAGTTTCACCATGGCTCCAGCTCTGGATCATAACTGGAATATTGTTTTTTCTGTTCTGGATTGGCCTAGTGATTGTCTTTTGCTTACTCATAAATGGAAAATATCTCCCGGAACGCTCTGCAGTATCAAATGTGAACTTGGTCCTGAAACCTCATGCATCATCTCATTGTGATCAAAGAGACCTGTTTTCCGTGAACATTACAGCTGTTCTAATTCCTGATGGTATAGTTTGGGACAAAGTTGATTATGATGTCTTTGGCCCCATTGAACTTTTGAAAATACCTCATGTATTTAAAATTTCTCTAAATGATATCATTACCTCCAGTATATTTTCTGATGATTGGGACTTTGAAACTGTAAATAATATGTTGTCTGATTTAGAAAAATCCGCTGCATTTTCAAGTAATGAATTGTTGGAGGACACATCTGATTTCGACAATATGTACTGTTACCATCATTATGGTCATCACTTTTTCACAGATCCAGTATCCGACAAAATATCTTCACATACCACCAATAGGAACATTGCCCGACACCACTAAAAGGTAGTTCGAAGACATTTGCACAGAAATTTTCATATTTTTCAGGGTTTAACACTTTTGACCCGACCTCATATTACTATAATGTTGCACCTACAACTGCACAGAAAAATATGCTAACAAACACAAAACAGATATATTCTGCATCCTTTATTTCCCAACTGTCTGAACAGTGTTTCAACTTATGAAAGGACACTATAGAGACAAAATCAATCTAGGGTTCTAAGGAATGGCAAGTCCAGGGAACAGTAGCACTATTTAGAGCGTGCCTCATTCCACAGCAGATAATATTTCTGAATGACACTGTGCAACAGAATTCCTGTCTTGGACTAGCCAAGAACAAGGATTTGAACACACCTCGGATTCCCACACCTTCACACATCAATTTTACATCACGTGGATACATCAGACCCCAATTGGAAGTTATGGTTAGTTTGGCCCACAGACACAAACAGATGTCAATCAAGATTCAGGGGTACAACTGAAGGGTTTAGTATCCATAGGCCAGACCAACGCTATGTACAAGAAAGTTGTGCCTCGATTGGCTAAAAACCTCGACACTGTTCCAGGTGAAACAGCACTTATCCTTACTCTCAGATGAGGTGGATCTAAGGGATTTTTTATTAGGTCCCCAAAAGCCATGTCAGAAACGTTTCTATTACGCTGTCTATAATGAAATCTTGAAAATCTCTCAACAAGAAGCTGCGGAGAGACTTCGTGAACTAGATAAAATTAACCTAGAAAAGGCGTTAGCGGTAGTTGACAATGGTATGACTACATTAACATCCAGGATTTATTCACTAGGCAACATTGTATCTTCTGCTTTAGATATTCTAGAACAAGACTTGTCCATACTATGGCACCAACAATCCCAGTTACGTTCTATTATGTTATTAAGCTGGACGCTGCAATCAGTGCGCGCTGGTTATGTTCCTTGGCGATTTATCAACAGTACGTCACTATTTTCTGCATACAATCTAACTGAGCAGCAGATAACGATGGCACAAAGGGGAGCAAAATATTAAATTGTGCGTATTGAAAAACTGGACAAGTTACCTTTTACTGTGGCAGTCACCATCCACAGAATGGTTAATCCATGGCCATATAACATTACCGGCCACAACTTTCCAATTTCAGTATTGCCTTGAACAACAACAGGCAGGCAGAATTGAAGCGATGGGTAGGGAATTCATCAAGGAATCTTGGGAATTACCATACAGATTTCGATGTTGGAATGGGGACATGGAAGTGTTTCTTAGCTGTACTGACTGTGAGAACTCTTTGAGTGGATCTCTCATATGCCAGGATATCATGCTGCACGCGGCCTGTAATGGCTCAGTTGCTAACTTATCCTGTCACTTGAAAGGTTCCCCAGCTGCCGTGATTAATCCGGTGTTCAAGTTGCTTTGAAATGGGAGTTACTTGATGCTGAATGATCAAGGTTGTTGTGGGATGCTCCCGGGCATCGCATATCTTGTCACTGTAAGCTCCAGGGTTACTTGCTGTATGCAAGTATTGTTTCCACCGACCCATACAGTCAGGGAGGCGTCGTTATGGCCTTCGTTGAATGTTTCCTTAATACGGGTTGATACTCTGAGCCGAATGAAAGCCATGCTTTTACAGCAAACCATGCCCTTAACTTCCGCCCGAGAAACTTATGATCTCCAGGTTGCAAGGTCCTCGGCTGAGATACAGGAACTAGTACGGACAAACTGCCCTTTCCATTTCACGGAAATGGTACAACGTATCTTTAACATGTCTGATACAAAGGGTATAGTCCACCTATTTAAGACCATAGGTTCTGGACTGTTAAGCACCTTTCAGACAATCCTCTGAGTTATTCCCAACTTCATACACTCCGTATTCGGAGGCATTTTTGGAGGACTTCCTCTGTTCCTGTTTTTTAATAGCAGGTATCCTGATTGTTATTTTTCTGCTACGCAATGGACGTCCCAGTCCCCAAGGAGATGGAAAAAATGCTCTTGGAGCGCCGATACCATGATCACATTGTAATCCATCTGGGCACACCTCGTCTTCGAGAACTAAGCGAGTCTTGGTTCCTGTCATTTAGACCAGTCTGGTGCGACTGTGTTCTGCCTGTCCTTCGATGCCTGTTATGCGGACAAGAATGCATGTTAGATCTCTGTCTAACAACTCCATCGGTTGCGCCAGCGGACGTTGATGCTTTACTGCACCTGATAATGGCCCATGTTCTGCTGTGTCCTCAGCGTATTCCCATGTTGATGTCTGCATTTTTAGAGCCACCACAGGATGCTTCAGCTCCTGTTGGAACGGATACCGGCTACTCAACAACTACTCACAACTTGGATGGCACACAGGCTACCCCAGCATCGGCTGTGGATAGTGCAGAAGAACATCTGTGCTCGATTGCCCTAATATGCGAGGTGTTGCAGTGATCGTCGTCTGCAATGGCAAGCAACAGTGATGTTGCGTTTCCCAGCCAGGACACATAAACATTTGGCTCATCGTGTGCCGGGAAAAATGTGGCCTTTTTCTAAACAACTAAATTTGGAAATTTTAAACAAGACGCTTTTTCTAAACTGCATGGCTTTCAGTCGCTCATTATTCGGACTATATATAAGAACATATTTAGTACAGACTTCTGTCACATGCAATATTTTTTCTCTTTTTTTGCATTTTTAGAAATTTTACATTTTTTAAGTACTATCTTTAATGGACTCATTAATAGTTTGCGTACAACATTTAGCCGTACGTTACAATTTTTAGTATGTCGCCCAGTCGGATGAGGAGTGGGTATTATGTTTCATATAGGTAACCCAATATAGGCTCAGGTAGCAACGTAACCTTTCACCTATATTCTCCCCTACCATTACACTACATAACGGTTCTTGGGACTGACCATTTACATGGTTACGGGACTGCCTACAGGATGTGGGCTATTCCCTGAAAACTAGCCTCATCCATTATGCATGAGGATTCTTGGAAACTCAGCAGGACTACCATCTCCTGCATATTAACTATGTGCAAGGGTCATTCCTTCCGTCATCCTAAGTCCGACATGACACAGCAAGGTAGAACCCCTGAGGGTACCACTTTGGGTATATAAACACCATATCTTGCTGAGGTAGTCAGAGGGAAAAAGGACTTCCATGCCGACACACTGACGCAAGACGCTGAGGTTCCTGCACGCAGACACTCCAGCTCGCAGTGGTCTGACATCCCTTGCGGGGTGAAATTCACAAACAAAATACTCTACCTATGTATTTTAAAATATGCTATATGTCATCTATTTATTGACCACTCTGGCTAGACCAAAAACCATATTCTTCACAACAACCAGAATATATTAAACATTACTTTATTTTTTCATCATAAACAAATTAATATATCACAAACAAATATCATGTCATAAAAATTATACAAAGAACAGATCCCATTCCACAACAATCACTCACAACATACATCCAATTTTATACTCAAACATCCTCACACAAACCACATATAAAGGCATAACAGATATATAAAAAAACATGATATGGACCAAGTCCCCTCATCACATATGACAATAATGTAATTGAAATTTAACCGACACAGGTCTTCATCATATCATAATAAGCATCTGCAGAATTAATTTGCAATTTGTATAATGTTAGGAAAGAAAAAATTATTGTCGAAAATTTAACATTAGAGGAAACTTTTCAAATATATTCATCGATTTTCCAGGAAAGGTGAATCAGATGAGTTCATGGAGGGAACACATTCACAGCGCCGACGCGTGTTTCGGTGAAACACCCCTTCTCTGGGTATCACCTTCTTCAGGGCGCATATGGTGATTAAAGGAAAAATTGGCAATGGGACCTGTCTGAAGCAGACACAGAGTATATAAATTAACAATTACAAAAATAAATAAATAATGATTGTTGACACCATAAATGTAAACGTTCATTAAACAAATACAAAGATGATCTACTTCATGGTCTCTAGAGAAAATGGTCAATAGCACAGAGGGTCAGATTCTTGGATAATATATTAAATTATTAAAAACTGGAAACAAAAGCACACAAAGGGAAACAAAATGAATAAAGAAATAAAGAAATACATGAATACAAGGGCTTCCTATTTGAACATATTAATGGGCCACTCTAGACAAGACAAAATGGTGTAAGGATATGATACAGTACCAGAGGAGAATCAAACAACAAGATTCCCCCACGTGAGAAGCTACAAAAGTTAAGGAAATTCTACTGGAGCCGCGTCTCAGACACAAAAAGTTGGACATTTTCTAACATTCTGCAGTCCAATTCCAATCCTAATTAAGTGGTAAACCAAAACCAAACCAAAACAAGCTACCCCGACATAAAAGAGAAATGATTAAAGAAAAAAGTGAAAACATGAGGGGCAATAAAAAACAGCATCCGTATATTAATTATATTGATCATATATGCATACCTATCATAATAAAGATGGAAAACGATATGAAAGGATGTCTCCTCATACAAATCAAGGGCCGCTGCACAAATTCAGATAAAAAACAGCCTGAGATGGAAACAGATTTATAGAGTCAATGAACCCTGATTTTACTCGTGTACTTAGCAAGAAGCACTGTGAACCAAGTTTGATACCAACTTACCGGGAAAGAACAAGGAGTTATAAAGCTGCGGTCTCTCTAATTCCAATTGGATATACAGCAAAAGGTGCTTTCTCCATTAATGGCCGTCGAGCCAAAGAACACAACATAAGGAGGGAAATCTTTACTCGTAGGACTGCTGTGAAAACACCTTTAGGGCTTCTGCAATGTGTAATGAAAAACACCAAGACTAAATAGGGTCGCTAAATAAATATAAACATGCCGGCATGCGTGTGCGGTCGAAAGTTGTTAAGAGAAAAAACAGACCCTCACCTCGAAGAGCTAACTCAGCATCGGCGTATAAGTCGCGCATTCATTTGATTTTCGAATAATCTCTAAAAGATAAAATTAGAAGAGAGACGACTTCACTCATAATGGTAGCCTAATATGTAAATTACTAATGCGATCCAAGTCGTAAAAGCAATTCTAACCTCAAAATAATGCCTCATGGAGCGACATCCCGGCACAGCATTCCGCATCCGTTGGCCGTTAACTATCAAGGCTCAGCCAAGAGATGGTCACTATCAAATATAAAAAGATAAAAAAAGGAGAAAAACAATTGCGATAAATACATGGACGATCTACTGTCAGGCATTATAAAACGACCACCGCCGTTTTGCGATGTTTTACCTGGATTAAAAAATACATCTTCCATGTAGCGACATTTCAGCAAGGCGTCCCGCGCAAGATTTAGAAACGGCCCTTATTGAAGTGTATGTGACTCATGCGTTTAAATAGCCCAATGACTCCGCGCACCGATGAAGAAACTGACGTGAAATACGTCAAAACAGGTTCGAATGGAGATCGCTATCTTCTGTTGTTGCTTAAAGGGAAACAGTCCCGGAATGGCGCGAAGGGAAAAGAGTCCGCTTGAAGAGGCAAAGTCCCAAATAACAGAAAAAGAAACTAAATCGCAAAAAGGGGGCCGTGTTGCTAAATCAGACCCCTTATAATATGGTATTAATAATATAATAATTTGACTGCTTAGACAAGGTGTATCCCAGGAGCAGGAAAGGCCTCAACTGACCACAGAACGTCCAATCTTCTATTAAGTCATGAAAGCGTGACCATAGAATAGCTGAAATAACACGTAGGGGGAGCAATATTCAAATGGATAGTGTGCCAACCACACAAAAAATAAAATATAAACAGATATAGAAAAAAGAAAACTAAAAGCAGAGAGAATAAGAAAAAATGACGCAGCTAGTGGACTCTCTCCAACCTAGATTTAAGGAATTACATATACAGATATCCTAGATTATCGCATTTTCCCATGGCAAGGTTTCGTTGAGTCCTTTATCCTTTGAATCAAGTGAAAAAATCCTGAAAACTTCACGCTTTTTGCGTATATTGGTAACATCAGTGCCTTTTTGTGGACGTATTTTTTCCAGAATAGTCCACCGGAGATCCTCCTCCACATGATTGGCTTCAGTCCAATGGTTAACCAAGGGTGCTGCCTGTTTGCATTGTGCGGGGTGTCCATCTCAAAACCAAGACGGGGTCCCACAGTCTCTCACTTCAGGTAATGGGGTTGACTTTATCCTAGAGGGACTCTTGGCTTTTACACCTACATACATTCTAGGTACACTTAGGTACATCTAGGTAGGGTCGCATCGTAGGAGTTCGCATTTATTACTGTCATGTATTTTATATACTTGCCTGTAGTCATTGTTTTAGCACGATGGTAGAAATCTACCATTCTTTTTCTCTGTTAGTGCTTCTAATCATTTATATCTGTTTCTGTCTAACGGTTGTTTCAGCACACCTATTTTACACTAGAATGACGCTGGTTCAATAAATGCTTATTGAAAAACGCCCCCACCGTTTATTCTGTGTATCTCTCTGAGGCGAAGTGAGCACGAGTGACTGGGCGAAAAGTATCGCACTGTTTCCACGATCCTGAGAGGTCAGGGTTGTCATGTTCGATAGTTGCCAAGAACTATTCTCGTCTTGGTAAGAGGGGTTTCTAGTGGTACAGGTATACAGGCTAACATACCCGGTAGGGGTGTTTAGAATCAGTGTATGTTGTCTAAACGCGCAGATCTTATATAGGTTTATAGGAACTACACAACAGTTCTGTTTCAATCAGGCGGAGGTCGGGCAGCAAAGTGTTCCACAGTTTCGCTGTTTTTACTGCAAAGGACCTGCCACCTTGACAGGCTTTGAAAAAGCGTGGACCCCGAAGGAATCGCAGGTGGTTGGATCTCAGGGCCCGTTCTTGATGTATAACTGCAGCCTCTGCCTGAGATAGCCAGGGCCTAAGTCTCTGGTGGCTCTAAAAGCCCAGATCAAAGACTTGAACTATATCCTCCTGGCAACAGGAAGCCAATGGAGCTGTCTCAGATGAGGGGAGATATGATGTCGGATGGGTACCCGCTGAATCAGTCTAGCCACAGCATTCTGAATCATATGTAGCCTGTGGGCTAGGTATGCAGGTAACCCCAGATAAAGGCTATTGGCGTAGTCCAGCTGTGAGGTCACCAGAGCATGGGCCGTAATCTTCCGGCATTCCTCCGGCAGAAAGCGTATGAATTTCCTAATGGCTCTTAATTTCCAAAAGTACATGGGAGAAATGTGACGCACCTGGGTCTTAAAAGAGAGGTCTTTTTCCAGCCAGGTTTCTAGCTGAATACACCGGAATTGGTGGTGGATTCAGCTCTGTAGGCCACCAAAGATTTGATTGAGGGGATGATGCCTGACTGAAGAACAAGACTTCCTTCTTCTCTGCATTTAGTTTTAGGCAATTCTCATTCATCCATACCAAGATGTTTTAAAAAAGGCACTCCTTGAATTTATGAAAGGCTGCCACCGAATGTTCTTTAAAAGAGAACACCAGCTGCGTGTCATCAGCATAGGAAACCACCTTCATGCCCTATGATTCCACAAGAGTAGCCAGTGGGGCGAGGTAGATATTGAACAGCAGCAGGCTCAGCGCAGAACCCTGAGGCACTCCGCATACTAGAGGCTCCTGTGTAGAGAGAAAAGGATGCAGAAACAACTGCTGCAAATGATGCTCCAGGAATGACTGCAGCCAGGACAAAGTTGCTCCCTGCACTCCCGCTTTATTCAGTCTCCTGAGCAGAATCGAGTGTGCGACCGTATCGAATGATGCTGACAGGTCTAGTAGTACCAGCATTGCAGAAGCGCCTCGGTCCACAGACTCTCGCACAGATTCGGAAACTTCATGAAGCATGGTATCCGTGCTGTAATCAGCTCTGAAACCTAATTGTGAATCATGTAGGAGGCCGTTAGTTTCTAAAAAGTCTGCCAATTGCTTCTGAACTGCCTTTATGGCTCCGGCATTCTAATTTATCACTACAGCAGCATTTTCAAACTATGGCAGTGACCTGCTGGTGGGTCGACAGCCGATTTTTAATGGTCATGAAAGTCCTGGTCTATATGTAAGTAATATTTAAAGTTATTAGCCATGTTTGTGCACCGGTTCAAAGGTGCAGAACAATGTCCCTCAGTCCAGTTTTAAGATAAATCCTTGCAAGTATTCCCAAGCAAGACTCCGGGTGAACCTTCCAGTATTTGTTGCTGCTGTTTTTTTTTTTAACTTTACAAAGCCATTTCAACCCAACCATACTACGTGTGTATGACTTTCACCCATACATTGCAGAGAGGTGTGGTGCATCGGCCAGGGCAGCTGACTTCGGAGCACAGGGTTCACGGTTCGATCCCCGGCTCCGGCGGCAGCTCAGCTCAGCACCATGTGACTCTGGGCAATAGCTCACTTAATTTTCACGACAGCCCCCAGCGCCTTGAGACCCGTAAGGGTGAGTAGTTGCGCTATATAAAAACGGACTTACTTACATTGCGAATATGGATACCTAATGGCCACACCTGATGACTTGGGGTCTTGAGAACCAGGTGTGATTGCCAGCATTTGCTCAACATCCTTTGATTCTCGGCAAATCCCCTAATCTCCCTTGCTTATAATAAAATGAATTTAACTTGTGCAATATAATCTAGTGTTCCAACACAATGCCCTTGGGCTGTGCTTGTGCTATATGAGAATGAGAGAGAGAGAGACAGACTCCAAAATGCACCACTGTGCCTTGTTTAAGAAAAGAGGTCTTACCCCATTCTCTGCTGAAGAATGGGTTTCTCAAATTTGCTAAAATCACTGGTATGAACACCAGGATTGTTTTAGAAGCCCTGTGATTTTTGTTGAATGGATTGCACAGCATAGCCCCGCACTGCAAAAAGTGTTCCAGATACAGAGTAAAGTGCAATTCATCATCTGCCACTTTTATGGGCAGATCAATATCTTGGCCACAGTCCGATATCGAAGGACCTGGTGGTAAAATACTCTTAAATACATTTTTACTACTGCAAAGCCTACAGTTTCAATTGGATAACCTTTGATAAGTGATAACTTTCAGTTGGGTGCAAGAAGGAATGTCGAGTTTGGTCTCTAAATCTTCTTTAATGCTAATGTCATATTTTGATTGACAATTCTGAAAATGCCACTTTTAGAGATTTTAGTTTTTTGTTCTAACCATTTGGTGCCTGCAGCGTGTTTCCTGGGTCACATGACTAGGTGCAGCTGGAAGTTGGTATTTGTGTATTGTTCCCAGACTGTGAGACAAAAGGGGATTAGGTGTTAGCAGGGTGGACCATCTATGACTTGATAGAGGGGCGGAGCTATCACCTACCACACTTGCACATCACAAAGCCTCTGCCTCAGAATATTCACAAGGGGTTTGACACTACTCCTTTGTGTTGCCATACAAGCTGGGGTCAGGACCTAGAGGCAGGAAATTCCAAACCCCTGTGGAGGTGGAAACCTACAGAAACGTCTCCTATTTCAAAGCTGGCACCAAGTATAAATATTGCACCCTCAGACCCAACTCTTCAGTACACGTCTGGACCTGTGGAAACCACAGAAGAGGGACTGCTATGCTGTCAGAAGGACTGCTACCCTGCTTCTCTGCTACTCCGCTGCCCTGCTTACTGAGAAGGAAGATTGGACCTGCACCCTTCAATCCAGGCTGAAGTGCCTCCAAGGGTCAGCTGGTTGATCTGTTCTGAGCTACAAAGACGTAACAAGCTCCAGAGCCCTCCCTGCATCAGCCCAGCTGACTTGCTGCCTGGACCTACAAATGGACTTGCCTGATCCCTGCTAGCCTCTGCTGGACTTAGTTCCTGATCCCCATGAGGTGCCCCTCTGGCCCTTCATATGCCCTTGGTGTGGCATCAGTTATGCTCCCTCCTGAAGAAAAGGAGAAATCCTAAAGTTTTGGGTTGTTTGCGACCACAAACAAGCCTGTTTGTGCCAAGATTTTGCCACCCGTGCATCCCCCAATGTGAAGCTCCGGTGAACCCGACTCTTCACGCCACAATGACCACCAGCGTCGCCAGGCAATGCAAGATCTGCACTTCGCGGTACAGCATTGACAGTTCGCGGTGACTGCTAATGCAAATCTTCAGCAATGACCGTCCACGAAACCCAACAGGATCTTTGCTCTACAGCGGTGACCATCCACGACGCTCTTCCTTCTCCTCGTTGCCCCAGCGAACAGAAATCTTCGCTCTGGACTTGAGAAGATTCCTCTATCCAGCCTGCACTTCATCAGGGTCGGAATGTACTTGTGACTTTCACCCCATCTCACACAACCAGAAAACCTTGAGTGGCACTTTGTGTTTTAGGTGCTGTACTTACCCTAAATCTTTAAAATTGCATATATCCAGTTATACTGATTGGAGTTTTGTTAGTTTGGTTTCAAATGATGTATTACGTTTTACTATATTTTTTTTAATTTGTGTAGGATTTTTTCTGGTTTTGTCTTTTCACTTTATTACTGTTTAAAGTACTGGATAAATACTTACACATTGCCTGACTGCTTTTGTACTAAGCTGCCAGAGAGTTAATCACAGGTTAATTAGGGATTTGCTTGTGACTTAACCCTGACAAGGATTGTGGTTGCTGCTTGAGTAAGGTTCCCCCTCACCCCCAACCAGTAACCCAATTTTCTACACACAAGTTATTAACCAGCTTCATTAGGCACAGGATACACAGGTTTGTCATCACATGTAATTTGTGTATATTATCTTTGTTTCTCAGCATAGATACAGACATAACACTCAACTATATCATGCATAACAGATATATCTGTGAATACTGTAAAACTTATAATGTATTCACAAGGTGTAAGATAAACATGTCGTATTGTATGGCTCTTTTGGTGAATCATCATCAAAGTTACCTAAAATGTTTTTTGCCTAATTTTCCCACTTAAACCCTGATGACAAGTTGGGCGGTGCAGGGATTCCAGAATTGCCAGAACCAAAATTACTATTTGTAACCTGTAATTCCACCTCTGCACCATTCAAAAATAAGTAAAGCAGGACAGAATGGAGAATAACTACACACACCTGGTTTTCTGGGGTCAAACGTTGCTTTGGTTTACTGATTTTAACGTATATGATGCTCCAATTTATCATTTGCTCTGAGCAGGTGGTAAATGGGAGTGGGAGAAGCATGTCAGGTGTGGGCAAGGGTTGGGGGTTAATTGGTTCTGGGCAAGCTCTGGAAGGCTGGGGGAGCTTTGATTCACATTGTTGCTTGGGTCATGGAAGTGACCCCCAGCCTCAGATATCTGCCTCTGGCCCAAGTCTCTGTTGCTGGCATGAGGTGAAGTCCTGGGAGTCCAGTGTTCTTGGACAGAGCATGGTGGGTCTGGAGGATGTCTGTCTACTCTCCCTTTGCTGCTGTACTGATGGGGGAGGGTTGGGATGTGCCTCCATCCATAGTCCCTGCCCTGTCACCAGTCATCTAGGTTTTGCGGAGTGCTGTTCTGCACCGTGTAAAACAGGCTTGGTGGATCTGGGCCTGTAGTTACCAGCATTGGCGTAGCTAGACCATGTGCTGCCCTTGGCAGTCCCTACGTTTGCCGCTTGCAGCTTGTAAGAGCAGGGGTGTACTGGAGAATTCCGCGGCGGCCACAGGTGAGGAGGGGCTGGCGATTCGATTCCTGTGATGCCCGCAGGTAAGAGAGGTGGGTGGGGGTCGCCACCCCCAAATCTCAGGCCGCCCGAGGCAGACCGCCCTCCACCCACCCCCCCTTGATACTGCCACTGATTACCAGGTCCAGAATTGCAAGTCCTCTTGAAATCAAACTGAGATAGCCCTCTATCTGACTGATAATCAGGCTGTTGTTTGGCAGATTTCTAAGGTTCATAAGAATATTTTATTCTCCTATATTTATATGTCAGTTATGCTCCTAGAAGCAATTTAGTTTTGCAGAGTAAGTGTTATAAGCAAAATAAATTTAAAATGTTGTTATTCTTACTTCAGATTCAGGGTTACTTATGTACTGTGAAAGAAAAATTGCGACTAGAGGAACATGTTTCATGTGTAAAACAGCATAGTTCATGGCAACAGTTCTCATCTCCTCTTTATCAAATTGTATAACCTTTATTTACATACTCCTAATCTCTCTGCCACTTTACCAAATGCCATAACATTCCACATCCGGAGTTACATAAACTGGGATGCCATAACAACTCATTTCCTGGATATTACCTCCCATAAAAATATACTGTGCATCTGTCTTTGTGAACAGACAATTAGGGCCTAATTTACGGGGTATTGGCATAGGGCAGCACTGCAATTCTTCTTGCTGCGCTGCCCTACGCCAATGTGAAAGGGCAGGAATGGGCCTTATTTGTGAAATACAGTGAATGCTTGCCCTTTTCCCTTGCACTGGCGCACAATTTGCTGCCTAGCGCTAATGCAGGCACCCTTGATCCATGGTGCAAGGGTGTCTGCATTGCATGCAGGATTCTTTTTGTGCTGGAAGGGGCAACTTCCTGCACAACAACAATCCCGAGAGGCATTTTCCTCTTCCTATGTATGCTGCAGAATGCAGCAAGAATGGAAAGAGGAAAATACAAGGAGAAATAAAAATGTATCCTCGTTACGCCTGCTCTGGTGAGGCGTACGTTTTTGGCCATGCCCCAGGTTTACGTGATTCAGTAAATCTAGAGCAGCAATGCTTTGTCTTATTCCATATCTATGAGGCCAAAGCCATGCAAAGTGGCTTTGCGTGGCCTCATAGATATAGTTCAGTGGTTTGTGCCGCTGTAGCGCCAGAAAAAGTGATGCTCCGGCAGTGCAAGCCTCATAAATAAGCCTGTTAGGGGCTTATTTATGAGATCACTTTTGCACCATGGAAAGTGGTACATGCATGACGCAGGGCTCTCAATCAGATTTATGAAGCCATGCAAAGGGTGGCTTTGAATGGCCTCGTTAATCATGAGTAAGGAAAGGCAGAGCAAATCGCTGCATCACCTTACTCTGCAGCCAGGAGGCGTTCCATGGGCATTACAGTGGGTTTTTCCACGCAACACCCATTAGATCTGATGCTTCCCCAGATTTACAAAATCGGGTGAAACTGGAGGTGGGCTGAATCCGTATGCCTCCCTTGGTGAGGCGTAAAGAAGCAAAATATGTTCATTTCTCCTCGTTTTTTTTCCTCTTTCTATGTGTGCTGCATTCTGCAGCACACATAGAAAGAGGAAAACACCAAAACAATCATGCATGCAATGGAGGCACCCTTGCACCATGGTGCAAGAGAGCCTACATAGGCGCTAGGCTGCTGAAACGGCACCAGCGCAGGGAGAAAGGATAGGAATACACCGTATTACACAAATACGGTGCATTCCTGCCCTTTCACTTTGGCGTAGGGCAGCAGAGCAAGGTGCCTTGCTTCATTGCCCTACCCCATATCCCATAAATGAGACCCTTAAGGTTTGAGCTATAAACCTATATTTGGTGTGCAGAGTAAATAAACCTTCCTTTTCATAGTGGATCCTAACAGCTATTATGAACCACATCAAGATTGTTTAAAATCCACCCAGTTCAATCGGATGCTATATGTGAATCTACTGCTTTTGTAGCGCGGTCACAAGCTTTAGAGTTAAGTCAACAGACAACCGATTTCAGACCTCACTTGCCATGAAAACTACTCAAGCACTTGGTATAATGCATAATGCTCTTCCGCTGGTCTCAGAGGCAAAGCCCCATGAAAGAGTCAAATTTAGGAGGCAGGGCTTGGGCGTCCGAGTTGATTGAACCTACGGCAATACTAAGCAGTCACTTTGGTGCCAGCTGCACGAGGATTCTAAAATGCATATAAAATCAACAAATGTAGCCTATGGTCTGCAAAAAGCCACTTTGACTAGGGAGTTAACAAGTTTCTGTTCATGTTTCTTAGCTTCCTCTGACTGTCCACTCTATTAACTCAGTATGAGAAATACTCTCCTCCTGCTTACACCACACACTTCATGACTCTCACTGTATATGAGGAGCCTCAAATTCCCAAGGTTCATGCTTGAGTACCTTATGCAGTCCAGGGCTTTCCCTTACATTCTGGTTCTTCGATCCTGACTATATAATGGGATTAACAGGCCTACAAACCCCACAATGCAATGAAAAATCTGCTCTAGAGTTTCCCAAGCATGGACTTGTGGCCCTCCAGAGCTCTGCTCTAGTTTCTGTTCTAGCTTCCCAACAGGGTCATCTACTTTATATCATCGCAAAAATGCTGACTCACCCCATTTGCCTTTTCAATTGTCTCTTTAATAATATCAGTGGTACTACAGCCTGCTGTGGTCTCTGAAGCCCATTTTCTGTGGTATTACATCTGACCCCTAAGGCAGAAGCTCATATACCAGAAAAGTCGAGGTCATAGGTGCGAATACTTTTTAGTTCTCTTCCCTTGAAGGACTTGGGCACAGTTCGTGGTTAGTTAAATTATGTACCATCTGCATTTCTTTCCTTCTCCCTGTTCATGGCACGAAAAAGTTGCTATTTCGATCCTCTCTTCCATTCCTGACACCTTTCCAATGCTAGAGCCAGTCTCGCCAGCCTTCAATTGATAATCAAGGGTTAAGTGAACGTCAGACCCGGGAAGCTGAGAAAGTGTCTGCTCCTCGCTGCTCTCTTTGTATGGCTCCATGTAAATATCCATTAAACACAACTTTCCCAGCCAGCCCTAACTATCAGCAACTCCCTCTGCATTATTGTTCCCTGCTGAAGCTGTCAAGCTGTCGCTGTAGCCGCTAATTAGTTGTTCTCCTCCAAGCAGGTGGATCGCCTGCAAAAAGCAACCAGCACTTTTCTTCGCCCTGTGATGCCTTGACGCCCATGTGCTCTGATATAGGAGGACATGTGACCTGACTAACACACGTGGCTGGGCTGGATCAACGCGGAGGTTGGCAAGTGGACTGCTACAAACATGGGGCCTTATTTTTAAACAATTAAAGCAGCGCAGCGCAGTGCTGCAGGCCATTTGGCTGCGCCGCGCTGCGTTAATTCCGAAGCACAGGTATGCATCATATCTACAACGATATGACGGATCCCTTGCTCTCTCTGGGGCAGATTTACAAGCCCCTTGCGCCACTTTTGCGTCACTTTTAACATGGGAAAAGTGACGCAAAAGTGGCGCAAGGGGCTTGTAAATCTGCCCCTCTGTGCCTAATTAGCTGCCATGCGCCGATGCAGGCACCCTTGCACCATGGTGCAAGGATTCCTGCGTCACGGGGATGATTGTTTATGTGCAGGAAGGTGTCCCTTCCTGCACATAAACAATCTGAAATGGCGTTTTGAAACTTCTATGTGTGCTGCATTAGCACACATAGAAGTTGCAAAACGTTTTTAAATGATTGTTTACGTGAGGGACATCTTCCTGCACATAAGCAATCACAAGAGGTGATTTTGGCATTTTATGTGTGCTGCAGAATGCAGCACGCATAGGAAGAGGAAAAAAACGAGGAGAAATGAATACATTTCTCCTCGTTGCTCCTTCCTACGCCGAGGCGTAGCATTTAGACGCAGTTCCATTTTTACGATTTCTCGTAAATCTGGAAATGTGTCAGGTTCCATGGGTGCTGTGTGGGAACACCCACAGAAATACCATGGAACGGTCCTTTCACGCAAAGTGCTGTGTGTAAAGGGGCCGTATTTTCAAGGACAGGAAAAGCCATGCAGGGTGGCATTTTGTGTCTACGCATGGTGGCTTTTTGTGTCTTTGTAAATATGGGGCAGCAAAATGCTCCGCTGGTGCGTCACAAAAAGGTGACGCAAGGGGCTTGTAAATAAGCCCCATGGGCTGGATTTGCTGCTGCAGAGGACCAATACTCCTGGGTACTGAGAGAGAAATCGAGATAAACATGCAGGTCACGTCCCAATTTTTTTCCCAAACATTTCTTTACTGGAACAACCTTTCTCCTAGGTCCGCAACACCCACCGGG
This sequence comes from Calotriton arnoldi, assembly GCA_963921515.1. Taxonomy (NCBI): domain Eukaryota; kingdom Metazoa; phylum Chordata; class Amphibia; order Caudata; family Salamandridae; genus Calotriton; species Calotriton arnoldi. Next base: position 564,247 of record CAWUFW010010301.1, read on the forward strand.
AGGCGGGCTCGTTTGCTGTTGCTTAGTGCATCATACGGGGCTCCTTTTACAGCATTATCTACGGCTGATTTTGTTAGCCAGTCTCCCTGGTTCAGTGGGTTAATGTGCCTGCTCCAGAGAGATGTGTGCAACTTCAAGATCACTTAATTAGAGTCCAACTCAGCATTTGAGAGTTAAACACAGTGAGTAATAGTGGCAAGTGATATGATTGCTTTGAAATTTGTCATCCAGTACTATAGAAAAGGCCCGGAGACGTTTTAACCATTATAAACTAATGGGGTAACCCAATCATTGTCCGCGGATCTGGGTATCATATAGTATAGAGAAACAATTGGTCCTAGACTTGCTTAACACGCACTTAAGTCAAAAAATGTATATTTTTGATTCGTAATACAATTAGGCATACATAAAGTCAGCACAACATACCAAATACATATAAAGCTTTCAAATGTGCACCTTCCAAAAAGAACAACGGCACCCACTGATTCTTCAAAAGACTATCTGTTTTATTCACAGAAACATACTCAGAAGGTAAACACATTACCATATAATACAGTGGTCATAGAGAGGTTGCTCCAAGGGAAGGGGGTGAAGAAGTAGTGCTCATGTGTGAATAGATAAAGGAGATAAAGGAAGGGATTACACAGAGTGAAGGTTGTTCAGATAGCGAAAAACTACAATAATTCTAAACGGAACTGGTTTTTAAGTAGCATCAACACCAGTTAGTTATGGCCTGCCCTTCATTGATCATTTACGTTGTTGCTCTTGAAAATCTTTACAAGCAATTTCAGAGAGATATCATCTGTAGGCTGGACGGGACAATAGTGACAAAAGGTACAGGCCCACTTGGGCACGAATGTCGACGTTTCGACCCGACTTAATGCGTTGAGGGTAATTAGATCCTCAGCTTGCGGGTCTTCCTCAGGACAGGGGAAGAGTAGGAGGCAACCTACTATGGATGCCTGTGGGTTGACGGCCATGGTCACAGTTCCCGGGGTTGGGTAGTCCGCATCATGGTTGCGGTGTAGTAATTATTCCATATTCAGGGTTTCAAGGTGCCGTACTCCGAAGAGCAAAGTACTGACTCCCCAGGCAGCCCCAATGAAGTCCTTCAAGATTTGTGGGGGTGATTTGTTCCCTCTGGATGGAGTTTATCCCCTTTTTTCGACCAGTAATTTGACTGGCTATAACTGGGTCCCTTGATAACCTTGATACCCTGAATGGGGAGTAATTACTACACCGCAACCATGATGCGGACTACCCAACCCCGGGAACTGTGACCAGGGCCGGCCAACCCACAGGCACTCATAGTAGGTTGCCTCCTACTCTTCCCATGTCCAGAGGAAGACCCGCAAGCTGAGGATCTAATTACCCTCAACGCATTAAGTCGGGTCGAAACGTCGACATTCGTCCCCAAGTGGGCCTGTACCTTTTGTCACTATTGTCCCGTCCAGCCTACAGATGATATCTCTCTGAAATTGCTTGTAAATATTTTCAAGAGCAACAACGTAAATGATCAATGAAGGGCAGGCCATAACTAACTGGTGTTGATGCTACTTAAAAACCAGTTCCGTTTAGAATTATAGTAGTTTTTCACTATCTGAACTACCTTCACTCTGTGTAATCCCTTCCTTTATCTCCTTTATCTATTCACACATGAGCACTACTTCTTCACCCCCTTCCCTTGGGGCAACCTCTCTATGACCACTGTATTATATGGTAATGTGTTTACCTTCTGAGTATGTTTCTGTGAATTAAACAGATAGGGGCCGATTCCGATCTCGGTCGGAGGCGCACCCAATACCATTCGGTCGGGAAAAAAGCCATGCGAATGCCTGTTTCCCGACCGATCCGTACATCATTCCGAGCGAGTAAGTACGATGCGCGCAACAGCACAGAATCCGGCCGAGTCGTACTCACCCAATCCAGGTCCTGTTCTCCGACCGAGGCGAATCCGGAAACGCAGAATCGAGTCGCACGGAAGGGAAAATGCAGCCCCGTCCGGCCGAACAAGTACGATGCGCTTTCCGTACGCGCCGAACCCGTCGCTACGTCCGGCACGTCAAAGCTTCCGGGAGGCGCACATAAGCTCCGATTCGCGCCACAACACGATCCACGGCTACGAGGCGAACACGCCAGCGACGAGGACGACGCGAAGCAACGAGAAAGACGAGACGACACGAACCAACCATGAATCCCTTCGTCCCGATCCTACCAATATTCTACATTTACTACCGGAACAGGCACGGACGCGTACGGCGCAGAAGGTAAGTCAGACACCAACCACAAAAACATACAACACATACACAACACATCACACACACACAGAGGGATGCAGAATTTACTTACACCAGCAACAGCAGCACCATAGGGGCGGGATGCCCATCACCAATGCCACATATGCACACAGGGGCCTGGATGCGCACCACCACTACCACCCCTACCCAGGTGGGGCTGGATGCCAACCACTACTACCACCCTTAGCCATGGGGGTGCCAGATGCCCACCACTACTACCACCCTTACCCAGGGGGGGCTGGATGCCTACCACTACTACCACCCTTAGCCATGGGGGTGCCAGATGCCCACCACCACTACCACCCTTACCCAGGGGGGGCTGGATGTCCACCACTACTACCACCCTTAGCCATGGGGGTGCCAGATGCCCACCACCACTACCACCCTTAGCCATGGGGGTGCCAGATGCCCACCACTACTACCACCCTTACCCAGGGGGCTGGATGCCTACCACTACTACCACCCTTAGCCATGGGGGTGCCAGATGCCCACCACCACTACCACCCTTACCCAGGGGGCTGGATGCCTACCACTACTACCACCCTTAGCCAGGGGGCTGGATGCCTACCACAACTACCACCCTTACCCAGGGGGCTGGATGCCTACCACTACTACCACCCTTAGCCATGTGGGTGCCAGATGCCCACCACCACTACCACCCTTACCCAGGGGGGGCTGGATGCCTACCACTACTACCACCCTTAGCCATGGGGGTGCCAGATGCCCACCACCACTACCACCCTTACCCAGGGGGCTGGATGTCCTACCACTACTACCACCCTTAGCCATGGGGTGCCAGATGCCCACCACTACTACCACCCTTACCCAGGGGGGCTGGATGCCTACCACTACTACCACCCTTAGCCAGGGGGTGCCAGATGCCCACCACCACTACCACCCTTACCCAGGGGGCTGGATGCCCTACCACTACTACCACCCTTAGCCAGGGGGATGCCAGATGCCCACCACCACTACCACCCTTACCCAGGGGGCTGGATGCCTACCACAACTACCACCCTTACCCAGGGGGCTGGATGCCTACCACTACTACCACCCTTAGCCATGGGGGTGCCAGATGCCCACCACCACTACCACCCTTACCCAGGGGGCTGGATGTCCACCACTACTACCACCCTTAGACAGGGGGTGCCAGATGCCCACCACCACTACCACCCTTACCCAGGGGGCTGGATGCCTACCACTACTATCACCCTAAGCCAGGGGGCTGGATGCCTACCACTACTACCACCCTTAGCCATGGGGGTGCCAGATGCCCACCACTACTACCACCCTTACCCAGGGGGCTGGATGCCTACCACTACTACCACCCTTAGCCATGGGGGTGCCAGATGCCCACCACCACTACCACCCTTACCCAGGGGGGCTGGATGCCTACCACTACTATCACCCTAAGCCAGGGGGCTGGATGCCTACCACTACTACCACCCTTAGCCATGGGGGTGCCAGATGCCCACCACTACTACCAACCTTACCCAGGGGGGGCTGGATGCCTACCACTACTACCACCCTTAGCCATGGGGGTGCCAGATGCCCACCACCACTACCACCCTTACCCAGGGGGGCTGGATGCCTACCACTACTACCACCCTTAGCCAGGGGGCTGGATGCCTACCACTACTACCACCCTTAGCCAGGGGGCTGGATGCCTACCACTACTACCACCCTTAGCCATGGGGGTGCCAGATGCCCACCACCACTACCACCCTTACCCAGGGGGCTGGATGTCCACCACTACTACCACCCTTAGCCAGGGGGTGCCAGATGCCCACCACCACTACCACCCTTACCCAGGGGGCTGATGCCTACCACTACTACCACCCTTAGCCAGGGGTGCCAGATGCCCACCACCACTACCACCCTTACCCAGGGGTGCTGGATGTCCACCACTACTACCACCCTTAGCCAGGGGGTGCCAGATGCCTACCACTACTACCACTTACCCAGGGGGTGCCAGATGCCTACCACCACTACCACCCTTAGCCAGGGGGGTGCCAGATGCCTACCTCTACTACCACCCTTACCCAGGGGGTGCCAGATGCCTACCACCACTACCACCCTTAGCCAGGGGGCTGGATGCCTACCACTACTACCACCCTTAGCCATGGGGGTGCCAGATGCCCACCACTACTACCACCCTTACCCAGGGGGGCTGGATGCCTACCACTACTACCACCCTTAGCCATGGGGGTGCCAGATGCCCACCACCACTACCACCCTTACCCAGGGGGCTGGATGCCTACCACTACTACCACCCTTAGCCATGGGGGTGCCAGATGCCCACCACTACTACCACCCTTACCCAGGGGGCTGGATGCCTACCACTACTACCACCCTTAGCCATGGGGGTGCCAGATGCCTACCACCACTACCACCCTTATCCAGGGGGGCTGGATGCCTACCACTACTACCACCTCTACCCAGGGGGGCTGGATGCCTACCACCACTACCACCCTTACCCAGGGGGGCTGGATGCCTGTCACTACTACCACCTCTACCCATGGGGGCTGGATGCCTACCACCAACACCACCCCCACTCATAGGATGGACAATGCATGACACAACCAGCACACCACAACCTAGGGAATGCAAGAAAAGACATCCCCCAACACCATGACAAGCGTGTGTAGACTGTGTCAAATGCCTACAACACTGAACATGACTTTGAACATACAATGTGACCCCCTATCACATGTGCCACACATATATGTGTGTGGCCCCCACAATGCAAGCAGGCCATGACCATTGTGGCAATGGGGTCCAAACCCCCATCATCACAGTGACCAAAAGGTAAGTGTGGGGTCCATAGCTGAAGCACATTTTGAACATTGTGGCAATGGGGTCCAAACCCCCATCATCACAGTGACCAAAATGTAAGTGTTGACAAAGAAAAAGCTGCAACTGCCAAACTGCATGGATGATTCCTGGTCACAGAACATAAAACACATCAGTGGCAAAGTAGTGCATGTGTCCCATTGCAACATAGATTGGGGGAGGCAAATACTGCAGTGCAAATAAGACATACCTTTGGCCATGTGCAGACAAACAACACCCATGGGGGCTGACACAGTCAACATTCATCAATGACACAATGACAGAAGTGACCATCAGAATGCAGACCCACATATTTGCACCAATGGGCACACAAATGCAGATACCCTGTGGAGACTGTAGATGTGAGGTGAACAGATACCATACCATGGCAGCAATGGGACACACAAACCATGATCATTGTGCTGACTGATGACCTAGGAGTCCCAGGGACAGCAGGGGAAACCCACCAAACTACATACAGCCAATGGCACACCTAAGATATGCCAATGCAGTGGTGCAGATGCACAAACACAAACAGGCAGACCCACACTGCACATCAAACACAACAGGTGGGGGGTGCCAGTGTCCCCAGGCAACCACACAACACATGAGGAGGCCTGAATACCAATTATACAGATGTGCATACAGTGCCACACAAAGGTAACTCATGGATCCAAATCCCTATGTGGGCAATCAGGCATTGTCAGATGAGAGGGAGCACAAATCACACATGTCACACAGGCACGTAGGAACAGCAACTGACACAACAAGACACAGACACACCACAGCACTACCCCCAGGGCCACCACAATGTGGTGACCCTGGGCTGCATTACAATCCCACTGTGATGACAAAGCTAAATGTCGTTCACACTGTGAACCACAGTCATGTGTCCTGAGCAACAAACTACCATCACACCTACACAAGCACAAATCAATCAGCACGGCCAGTAAGCCAAGGCCAACATGGAGGCAGGGGTCTAGCCGGGCAACAACTCTCATCTGCACACACTCAACACCACACACCTCGACCTCCAACAATGTGCAGCAGTGAAGCACACATGCACTGGTGACATTGCACATGCACCCATGACAATTCCAGGGTGCTGGGTGGGAACCAAGGTGCAGAAACACATCACACATGGCCACTCAACAAGACTCCTGAATGTCTGACACACTGCACACTACGCTGTACATGGACATGACGGCAATACCACACCAACCAATGGGATCCCAGCCACAGTCACACACCAATGAAGAAGCCAAGGTCACCCACAAAGAACACACATAGACAACAACCAACATTGCAGCCCGGACCCTGAGGAGTGCCAGCAGTCACACACACAACGTGTCACAATCACTGAAAGATAACACAAACTGGAAATCACATGACAGGTGCAAACAACAAGTGCCAAGGGAAACCTGACTGTGACCCATCTGCGTCTGCACACAAACTCAGCCCTGACAGCAAACACACCTATGGGTGACACCCTGATGACCAGTAATGTGCCATGCACCCACATCACAGAGAACCCAGGGAGAAGACTTTGGGGAACATAGGTCAACTCAGCAAGCATCACAAACAGGTACAACACTAGGGATCACAGCATGCACAGCAAAACGGAAGTGAACACACAGACATGCTCATACAACACACACCTTGGGCGCAGGCAATGTCACACGAGTACACACTGCTATGAGGGGACTCCACTCCTGTGTGAGGAAAGCTGTGCCATATGTTGCCTCAGTAGGGCCCCATCATGTCAGCTGAGCACTTGGTCACACAATCAACAATTAGCACCAAATGAAGGCTCCCGTCACATCAGCCTGGTCATGGAAGTGCCAACGAAATCATCAGCACACATCCAACACACTTGTATAGCAATGTTGACATTTGAAAGGATTTATATAGCGCTGGCTAGACCCGGAGGTATCAGAGCGCTATCAGAGCGGTATCAGGTAACTGACAACACAGATGAGTCCTTCCCCATTGATGCCCAAACCTGCATGTCCAGTGGAGATGGCCACACGGTCAGGGAAGTAGACGAATTGAACAATGGCAGGCACAACAGATGTGCAGGGGTGGAAGCCACAGATGAGAAATTGCTAATGTAAGTAGGAAATCCCATTGCCAAATACTGAACACATGACACCCTCAGATGCTGCTATGGATGACATGGATACACCACAGGATAGGACACATTCCCCCTGGACCACATGTGTTCCTGCACAGTAACACTTCATTATCATGAGACCAAATATCACCATCACTGCAGCAAGGGCATGGTTAGCATCATCAACAACATGTACATCAGAAGCATAAGCACTAGAGAACAGAAAGTTGCTTTATTCAGCATATGTGTGTTTAAAAGTGAAAGTCCAGAAAAACACAAAGGCCAATGGCCAGTCCATTGTCAAAGTCCAAACAGGGTGACAGTGGCAGATGTCACCCTACGCATGCCTGCACTGCACAAAACCAGGGACAATCCACTAGGAGGGGCAACCGGGGGGCAGGCCAGGCACCGCAGGGACAGGATCAGGGCTCACCAGGAGGAGGCAGGGAAGGGGTGGTGGGTGCTGGAGAGCCACTGACAACTGCAGTGGAGGTGTCTGACATGGTGTGTGCTGGCAGAACTGGGGGGCATGACTCAGATGTTGTGGGTGCCGGCACGACTGCAGTGGACCCTGCAGATGGAGTGGACAGGTCCGCAACTGCAGTGCCCAAGTCAGACAGGGTGGTAGTGGACTCCACTGCAGTGCCTACCACCAGGGGAGGAGAATGGGGAACAGGCAAGGTGGGCTGGACAGAGGGGAGGACACCCTCACCACATCAGTGGCACAGACAAGCGCAGCGGGGGTGTGGTGCCGGGAGAGCAAGTGGCAGGGGAGAAGGCCGGATCCTCTTGGGGATGGTATATCTGTGGGTGGGGGAACCTGGGGCAGGGTGTGGTGGGGGCACCTGTGGAGTGGGGGCCTGAGGGATGGAGGAAGGAGACCTGGTGCCTGAGCTGCAGGGCGGCGGCGGGGTCTTGCTCTTACGACTCCGGGGGACTTGCGGGTGGGGGCCTCAGTCTGTCTGCACCTGGGGGAGGGTGTCCGGGGGCAAGGGGCACTCTGCTCCGTGTGGGTGGGCTTCCTCTTCCCCCTGAATGCTGTATCAGCTGGATCGGAGGGGAAGAGGCCGAGGTCACTGAGGAAGTGCCGCTGGGTCTTTGGGGTTGCAGGTGAGGCAAGGGAGGGTGCTTTGGAGGGAGAGGCAACTGAGGACTGCGCAGTGCTCGTGGATGCGTGTGTGTGTTCCAGGGCCCCATCCCCTGTGAGTCTGGTTTCAGTCCCCTGACTGTGCGTGCGTGTGCATTTTGTTTGTGGCGTGTGTGTCTGTGTGCTGGACGTGTGTGTGCTGGTGTGTGCCTGTGCCGGTGTGTGTGTGCTTGGGACGGGTAAGGTGCTGGGGAGTGTGGATGGAGCAGAGGCAGGAGGGGTGAGGGACTGTCTGAGGAGGGACACTGCTGCCGTCAGGGAGGAGTCCATGGACCTATTGCCCCTCTGTAGGTCAGACATGCCCGATGATATGCCCTCCATGAACGACACCAGCTGAGTCAACAGAGCGGTGTGCGCATGGAGGACACTCAGCATGGCTGTCTGCCCTACATGGAGCTGGCGAAGGAGGTACACAGACTCCTCACTCGGGGCAGCAGGGGACACAGGGGCAGGGGTGCGGTGCCTGGCCCAAAGGAGACACGCTCCCGAACATGGGAGCCTCCACGGACCTGGGGAATGGGAGCCGATGGGAGGGCGGTGGTGGTGCTGGTGGTGGCGGGGACAGCAACACTAGCTGGGGTGTGGTGGCTGCTGACACCCGCCTCCATAAGGGAGTCATCCTCCGAGCCGCTGTGGTCCTCAGCTGAGGTGGATGCTGCTGAGGACTCCTCGGTGTGGCTCCCCTCGCCCTCCGTGCCACTGGGTCCCTCCGACCACTCCTCGGCTGCTGACCCAGTCTGGCTCTCCGGCTCCTCCTGGTCCGTGGAGCTGTCCCCTTCCGTGGCCGTGGATGTATCTGCAAACAATGGGGAAACAGACAGACATCAGTCACCTGCACCAAACGCACACACCACTGTGAGCACAGCACATTACAGAGCAAGCCCTGGCATCCTTAGTTGAACATTGCTAAAAGTGCCCTAACTGAACAGGAGAAGCCAATTGTCAGTCTGATGCCAACCATGGCACTCACATCCCACATGGCCTTGCACCCATCTGTCTGGTGTCTGTTGGATAGCAACACCCCAGTGTGGACACATGCACCACCTACACAGTAGTTGGACAGTGCAGAGGACACGGTGTAGCATGTGGACATGCACACATCACAACTCTTGCCACTGAGTCAGTACAGGTTTCCGGATGAAAGGGATGCCCAGAGTCAAATAGGAAATGCATGTGATGCATACCAGCGACAGACACCATGATGCACCCATGTCCTGATAGCCATCGTCACAATGGTGTGCATGTAGCACATGTCACTCCCTGCAGGATCACCAATAAGTAGACACATGCCATGGCGGAGGCATGACTGCTAAGTCATACATCACTGTCTCAGTGATGTATGACTTGGCAGCCAGACAACAACACTCTGCACTGTGTCACAATAGTAGGTCATGGGGAATGCAAGTCCTGGAGCTGCACAAGTGCATCTGTACATCCCCCACACAACACATCATCTTAACCCTCATCTGTCCAGGTCATACCGATTGGACATATGGGAGACCTGTGACACTATCCTCTGAACCTGAGCCCCTCACAATCTGCTGTGAATGGGAAACAGCTGCCTGAACTTCACATTCGCATACCCCAGTCTGCACGGGCAGCTGATCAAACACCTATTTGACACACAAGTATCGTCTCCTATGGTCACATCTCCAGTGGCATGCTGAGCCCCTACCGAGAAACACCCCAGCAGTCCTGGCAACAAATCCACAGCACACTGACACAGAGGCAGACACCTGAGGGGTCAAATCACTGCGCAGAACGTGTCAGCTGATACACGGGAGTGGGAGTACAGGTGTATTGGATGGGCTGGAGTAGGCATGACTGTCCTGCCCCACATGAATGAGGGATGAGCCCTGGACAGTGGATAGCTGGCTATGTATGTGTGACACACGTAATCTGCACACTCCCTGGGCCCAAACATTGTTCCCACCCGCTGCATGGGTGTGTGCCAGATACCCCAGGCACATGTGGTGGCTCAGCTCAGCAAGTGGACCGCATATCAAAGCAACATGCAGATTACATGTCCGAACACAGGCGTTGTGTGAACAATGGACCCACCCATGATGCTCACAACAGAGTTAGGGAAACAGATGCTGTCCCCCACCTTGAGTGAAGCAAACTGCAAGGACACAGTCCCAAGTGACACAATTCCCTGAATGTAAGGGCCACACCTGGGTATCAGATGAGGAGTGGGCAGTGCACAATAGAGGGACATGGCTCCTGGACAACATGACTGCTGTACTGTGGCAGTTTAACCAGGCCAGAGGAGGGCACATAGCATGTAATACAGAGTTCACAGTGCAGTCTTTGACTCACCCCCTCCTTGCTGCTGTCTGGCCTTCAGCTGCCCATCCAGGTCTGGAAACACCACCGCCAGGATCTGGAGCATGTGGGGGTCAGGGTCCGTGTTCCGCCCCTCCTGCGAGGAGGCGACAGCTTCAGCTGGACCCGTGCAATCCTCCGGGTCCAGCCCCGAAGGTCCTGCCACCTCTTCTGGCAGTTGCGGATCCGGCGCTTGTAGACCCCCACGGACCGGACAGCCCGGACGATGTCCTTCCAGATCTCCTGCTTCCGATGGGCATTAACCTGTCAGGATGACAAAGTGAAAAGGCCATTACTACACATGCAACATATCCGTGCATGACACAGTTGTATATACATGTCTCAATCACAGGGGCACATGATGTACACAGGCAGTGCAATGCTGCCCATGGACAGTTTGCCAGAAGTCACTACATGGTATCATTGCATGGGAAGTAAAACCTTGTTCAAATGCACTGTCACTGCACCATACCGGTCCAGTGCATGTCACTACACACTATGGGGGGTGACAACTACTCAGTGAGCCTGCTAGCCAGTGGTGTGCAGACTTTCAGCCTTGCTAGTCAGACAAAATGCACATTCAGAAAGGCAGTGCACAGAACACTCACCTGCTCCCCTGGTGTCCCATACAGCTTGCTGTACTGTGGAAGTAGGCTGTCCAGCAGGGCCTGGTTCTCCTCAAGGCTGAAGGCTGGGGTTCTCTCCACAGTACGTGCCATTGCAGGGTCCAGAGGGGGCAGAGACAGCAGCAGTGCAGTGGCAGATGTCGTCCTGGAGTATGTAGTGCAGGCAAGTGAGCTCTCAGGGGAACAGCCAGCAATATATATGTGCTGCAGAGGCAGATACTGTCCCATGTGTCCAAAGTGATAGGTCCAAGTCGTTTGCATCTTCTGAATCTGGCCAATCCATGGAATAGCAGCACCAATACATGCCCACAGCATCCTTCAAATCTTCAACTTCATGACATACATGATTTTGCAACATTGTTGTGGGTGACCAACTGAATTTCCAGCAACCGACTCGTTCGAATTTCGAAAACGCGTCCGTTGCCAGGCTAGGCCATTGACAATGGGTGCGCACCGATCGGTCCATTGCTGTTCAACGCGTACAGGGGTACAACGTGTACCCGCACACATTGAATGCAATGGGCCGGCCGGGCGCACCGATCGGTCCATTGCGGTACAACGCATACAGGGGTACAACACGTACCCGCACACATTGAATGCAATGGGCCGGCCGGGTGCACCGATCGGTCCATTGCTGTTCAACGCATCCCTGTACAAGTGACTGGCATATGTCACCATGCCTGTCTCAGATGAACATATGCCAGCCACAGATAGCTCCCAGGGAGTGAGGGGCACACCTACAACACCACAGCCTGTCCAAACTGTATCATAAGGCATGTAAGGCTGCATTTCCTATTGTGTGTATGTTGGTGTACATGTTGTCCTGTGGGTGTCACCTGGGGGCAGCCACCCCCAGGCTGTGCACGTGTTCATGGGGACAGGATCCTGGGTGTTACGTGTACATGACCACTGTGATGTGCAACTGTTCATATCTGTACATGTGCCATGGTCACATTTCACGGTGGTGTATGTGTATGTCATGTCACATACCCCGTGAGTCCCATGTGGGACGGTATGTTTGAGCCAGGGTGTCCCAGTGGCACAATAGTGATGGTCCTCCACAGTCTGTGTGCATGTAGTGTTTACAATGTCTCTGATTTCATGTGCACAATGGGAGACAGTCTCCACATCCACGTTGTGTGTGCATGGACTTTGATGTTGTGCATGTGTGTGTCACAGACGTCCATGTCTGTCCTGCAGAGGCAAGTGGAACCACTACCTGTGGGGGTCATGGTTGTTTTGCTGTGGTGTATACATGATACTCCATGTAATGCCAGTGTCCATGTGGCAATACAGGGTCCCTGGGAATGTACCTGTCGTTGAGCTGTGATGCCTGGGGCACATCTGTCCTCACATGTCACTGTGGGGGTGATTGTGACATGGCAGCAGGAGATGGGAACTGTGACATGGCCTCATGATATCCAATGGGCCAACCTGGGACTTATTGATGCCACTTGTTGAACCGTGATGACAGATGTTGGCCATGTATGTACCATACATGTCCTTACGGAACTGCACACTTCATGTAGTTGTGCCTCATAATGATGTATGATGTGATATTGAGTGTGTTCAATGCCGCATATGTGGGGTGACTGACAATCTTGCTTTCTTCTCCTCTGCACTGCAGGGCTCCTGCTGTCCATAGACCATTCCCAGACCTGGCAACGATGGTGGAACGGGACATCATCCGACGGTACCGCTTCACCAGGCAGCTGATTGAGGATTTGGCAGTGCAGTTGGCCCCACATTTGCAGCCTGGCCGGCCGTATCCTACAGCGCTGACCCCCAAGGTGAAGGTGATGGCAGCCCTACACTTCTTTGCCACCGGTACCTTCCAACATACTGTGGCGACTGCTGGTGGGATGTCACATACCATGTTGAGCCGTGTGCTCCGCGATGTTTTGGAGGCAATGTTGCTATACCTGAACCGGTACATCTATTTCCCTAGACTGCAACGACTCACTGACGTGAAGAGTGACTTCTATGCCCTGGGGAGGATGCCGCATGTCATTGGCTCCATTGATGGGACACATGTGGCTTTGGTACCACCACAGGCCCAGGAGCAGGCCTACCGTAACCGCAAGCACTACCACTCGGTCAATGCACTGGTGGTGTGTCTTGCAGATATGACCATCTCACACGTGTGTGCCCGTTTCCCTGGTTCAGCACACGATGCCTTTGTGATGAGGAGTAGTCGCATCCCCAGGATGATGGCACAGATGCAGAAGCAGCGTGCCTGGCTTGTCGGTGTGTACTGACTTAGTGCCATTGTGTGTGATCTGATCTGTAGTATTCCGCCCACTTTTCCAAGTCAGCTAATGTGCACTTGTCTGTCCGTAGGTGACTCGGGATACCCCAACATGCCGTGGTTGCTGACACCCCTCAGAAACCCTGTGACACCAGCCCAGATGCGCTACAATGAGGCACATGGTCGGACCAGGAGAGTGATTGAGCGGACATTTGGTCTCCTGAAGAGCCGCTTCCGCTGCCTCAACAAGACAGGAGGGTCCCTCCCATATGCCCCAGCGAAGGTGTGCAAGATTATCATCGTCTGCTGCATGCTCCACAACCTGGCAGTGCGGAAGGAGTTGCCTCTCATCCAGGATGACAATGACCAACATCCGCCACCTGTGGAGGATCCTGGCCTGGACCACGATGCCAGTGATGATGATGATGATGAGGGTGATGTCCGCACACAGCTCATCACCAACTTCTTTAGCTGAATGTGAGTATCCTGAGGTGTCATGTCAATGATGTGAGTTGGCATGATATGTGTAGGTGGTGCTCTGGTGCTGTTGGAGTGTGTCCATGGGCTACTTGACTGGATGTGTGTAGCGATGTGTGCTTACAGGTGGTCTGTACTCCCCAACAGTGTTGACATGCTAACTTGGTTCTGGGTGGGTATCTTGTAACATGTATTTTGCATGAGTTTCGCATACACAGTGTAATTTTGCAGTTCATCATCCCCATGACAGCACCCACGTTGGAATCACAACAGAGGCAAGTATGGTGTATTAGTGTGTTTATTGTGATACATTTGTGTGAATAGTGCATAGGATGGTTAGTGCTGTACATTTATATTGCAATCAGAAGTTCCTAGGTGAATTGAAAGTCCTGGTAGACAAAATCCCCAGTATCGGGGCCACAGTTGTCTGAGACATTGGTCCAACTTGGACTCCCCATGTCATGTGTGGGAGTTGTGTTGCCGTCAACAGGGTGAACAGTTTGTGCACAAAGGTGAACATCCAGAACAGGTTCAGGCTTCCTGGGGGTTGCACTTGGCCATCGGCCTCTCACTTGCCCCTCCTCGGACGACCCCTCTTCTTTGGGGGGCCCCTCAAGTACAGGCTGCTGCGGTGCGGGGACTCTCCGCCAGAGTCATCCTCCCTCCCTGTGGCAGTTGCAGTTTGTTCAGCACCAGATGTTGTTGGCACACAGGGAGGTGTAGACTGGTTGCTGTTCATCTGGCGGAGGCATTGTAATATGTCCCTATGCACCGCCGTCATCTCTTGCAGTGTGTCCCACTTGGACTCCACGCGGGACATGTGTGAGTCCAAGCGGGCTTGATGGGCAGCCTGCTGCTGTTTCATGTCTCTGAGGAGCCCCACTACCTGGCTGAGATCTCCGGTGCTGGACTGGTACGCATCGGCTATGCGTACCAGTTGTGGGTCATCATGCACACCAGACACCTCTGCAAGCAGCGACCTCTGTCTCCCACCCCTCCCACCACCCCTGCCGACATGTGCAGTGCATGCAGTGGCACGCACAGATGACCCTGGTCCCCCTTGGGGGTTGGTGGTGGTGGTGGTGTCCATGGCCCCACGTTGGTCCAGGGTCCCTGTGCTGGTGGTGCTCCTTGTTCTGTCCATGTCGGCAGGGATGGTATTTGTGATGACAGTCGTTGGAGGGGTGGGTGCAGGGGGTGCAGCTGGTGGTCCTGCTGGTGCTGCAGCTGGTGGTCCTGCTGGTGCTGCATGTTGACTTGCACCGGAGGTGCCAGGTTGGTCTTCTTCATCTGAGGAGGGCAGAGGCTGTACGACACCAGTGAGCTCCGCATCCTCTTGAGCCTAGGACTGGGACTCCTCAGTGTCTGCTGCTGTGTCCCCATCATCACCTGTTTTTGGGAGACACACAGAATGTATGTTATGTTTCTGCAGGCATCAATGGTTGACACACCTGACAGTTGGGACTGTGCCTCTGGGTGCGGGCCTGTACATTACATTGTCCTAAGTTGTCACAGTCAGGGGTTGATATTGGTGTAGCACATTGTCCTGCATTATTTGGGCATTTCTATGTATTTGTTGGGGTGTGAACATGGTCTGCATTGGTTGTATTTGGTTGACAGCCGGCCCTCCTTCCCACCCAGCCAGTCAGTTATCCCACCATGGACTGTGCTTGCATTGCAGGGAGTGAAAGTTGTCTTTCAGGATGTCAGTCAGTGGTGTCCTGCTGTTGGTTGAGGCACAGTTGCCAGCAGGGCCTTCTGCTCCCCACAGCAGTAGCCAGTGTCAGCCATCTTGTCAGTTGTTTTCCACTCCCTGTGATGTGAGCATGGTTCAGGGTGGTGTTGATGGGACAGTTGTGGGGGTGAGCTATGTCTGTGACTATGACTCCCATCATGCTATTGCCTCCACCCCACTTCCCAGCATTCCCATACTTACTTGCTTTTGTGGGGAGTTCAGTGTGTGTGGGTGTGAGAGCAATGGCAAGATGGCTGACAGTGGTGTCCTGCTGTTGGTTGGTGTGCTCCCCACGACACAGCAACAGTGTCAGACATCTTTGATGGGCCTTTCCACTCTCTGTGGGATGTGCATGCATGAGTGTGAGCTTGCTGGGCCATGTGGTGCCCATCCTTCCTTCCTTTTGACTCTGCTTCCCTGTGGGGTGGGCTGCCTGTGCTGACAGGATGGCTGGGAGTGTTGTCCTGGCAGTTGTTTGGCTAAAAGTCCCAAGAGTGTCCCTGTGCTTCACACAACATAACCCAGGGTGGAGGTTCTTTGTGGGATCTTGAGTTAGGATGTGAGGCATTGCATTCTCCCAGGTGGGTTATGTGGAGTTTGTGTTGAGGGGTTGTGTGAGGGGAGGTGCTTGTGACTATGGTCAGTGCTGCAAGTCCTCCTTCCCACCCAGCCAGATATCCCACCATGGAACGTGCTTGCATTGCAGGAAGTGGAAGTTGTCTTTCAGGATATCAGTCAGTGGTGTCCTGCTGTTTGTTGGTGCACAGTTGCCAGCAGGGCCTTGTGCTCCCCACAGCTGTAGCCAGTGTCAGCCATCTTTTCAGTCCTTATCCACTCCCTGTGATGTGAGCATGGTTCAGGGTGGTGTTGATGGGCCAGTTGTGAGGCTGAGCAATATCTGTGCCTACTACTCCCATCATGCTATTGCCTCCACCCCCCTTCCCAGCATGCCCATCCTTCCTTCCTTTTGACTCTGCTTCCCTGTGGGGTGGGCTGCCTGTGCTGACAGGATGGCTGGGAGTGTTGTCCTGGCAGTTGTTTGGCTAATAGTCCCAAGAGTGTCCCTGTGCTTCACACAACATAACCCAGGGTGGAGGTTCTTTGTGGGATCTTGAGTTAGGATGTGAGGCATTGCATTCTCCCAGGTGGGTTATGTGGAGTTTGTGTTGAGGGGTGTGTGAGGGGAGGTGCTTGTGACTATGGTCAGTGCTGCAAGTCCTCCTTCCCACCCAGCCAGATATCCCACCATGGAACGTGCTTGCATTGCAGGGAGTGGAAGTTGTCTTTCAGGATGTCAGTCAGTGGTGTCCTGCTGTTGGTTGTTGCACAGTTGCCAGCAGGGCCTTGTGCTCCCCACAGCAGTAGCCAGTGTCAGCCATCTTGTCAGTTGTTTTCCACTCCCTGTGATGTGAGCATGGTTCAGGGTGGTGTTGATGGGACAGTTGTGGGGGTGAGCTATGTCTGTGACTATGACTCCCATCATGCTATTGCCTCCACCCCACTTCCCAGCATTCCCATACTTACTTGCTTTTGTGGGGAGTTCAGTGTGTGTGGGTGTGAGAGCAATGGCAAGATGGCTGACAGTGGTGTCCTGCTGTTGGTTGGTGTGCAGTTCCCAGCATGCCCTTGTGCTCCCCACGACACAGCAACAGTGTCAGACATCTTTGATGGGCCTTTCCACTCTCTGTGGGATGTGCATGCATGAGTGTGAGCTTGCTGGGCCATGTGGTGGGGGATGTTGAGCTGTGACTACAACTCCCATCATGCTATTGCCCTCCACCCCCTTCCCAGCATGCCCATCCTTCCTTCCTTTTGACTCTGCTTCCCTGTGGGGTGGGCTGCCTGTGCTGACAGGATGGCTGGGAGTGTTGTCCTGGCAGTTTTTTGGCTAAAAGTCCCAAGAGTGTCCCTGTGCTTCACACAACATGACCCAGGGTGGAGGTTCTTTGTGGGATCTTGAGTTAGGATGTGAGGCATTGCATTCTCCCAGGTGGGTTATGTGGAGTTTGTGTTGAGGGGGTGTGTGAGGGGAGGTGCTTGTGACTATGGTCAGTGCTGCAAGTCCTCCTTCCCACCCAGCCAGATATCCCACCATGGAACGTGCTAATATTGCAGGGAGTGGAAGTTGTCTCTCAGGATGTCAGTCAGTGGTGTCCTGCTGTTGGTTGTTGCACAGTTGCCAGCAGGGCCTTGTGCTCCCCACAGCAGTAGCCAGTGTCAGCCATCTTGTGAGTCCTTATCCACTCCCTGTGATGTGAGCATGGTTCAGGGTGGTGTTGATGGGCCAGTTGTGAGGCTGAGCAATATCTGTGCCTACTACTCCCATCATGCTATTGCCTCCACCCCCCTTCCCAGCATGCCCATCCTTCCTTCCTTTTGACAATGCTTCCCTGTGGGGTGAGCTGCCTTTGCTGACAGGATGGCTGGGAGTGTTGTCCTGGCAGTTGTTTGGCTAATAGTCCCAAGAGTGTCCCTGTGCTTCACACAACATAACCCAGGGTGGAGGTTCTTTGTGGGATCTTGAGTTAGGATGTGAGGCATTGCATTCTCCCAGGTGGGTTATGTGGAGTTTGTGTTGAGGGGGTGTGTGAGGGGAGGTGCTTGTGACTATGGTCAGTGCTGCAAGTCCTCCTTCCCACCCAGCCAGATATCCCACCATGGAACGTGCTTGCATTGCAGGGAGTGGAAGTTGTCTTTCAGGATGTCAGTCAGTGGTGTCCTGCTGTTGGTTGTTGCACAGTTGCCAGCAGGGCCTTGTGCTCCCCACAGCAGTAGCCAGTGTCAGCCATCTTGTCAGTTGTTTTCCACTCCCTGTGATGTGAGCATGGTTCAGGGTGGTGTTGATGGGACAGTTGTGGGGGTGAGCTATGTCTGTGACTATGACTCCCATCATGCTATTGCCTCCACCCCACTTCCCAGCATTCCCATACTTACTTGCTTTTGTGGGGAGTTCAGTGTGTGTGGGTTTGAGAGCAATGGCAAGATGGCTGACAGTGGTGTCCTGCTGTTGGTTGGTGTGCAGTTCCCAGCATGCCCTTGTGCTCCCCACGACACAGCAACAGTGTCAGACATCTTTGATGGGCCTTTCCACTCTCTGTGGGATGTGCATGCGTGAGTGTGAGCTTGCTGGGCCATGTGGTGGGGGATGTTGAGCTGTGACTACGACTCCCATCATGCTAGTGCCTCCACCCCCCTTCCCAGCATGCCCATCCTTCCTTACTTTTGACTCTGCTTCCCTGTGGGGTGGGCTGCCTGTGCTGACAGGATGGCTGGGAGTGTTGTCCTGGCAGTTGTTTGGCTAAAAGTCCCAAGAGTGTCCCTGTGCTTCACACAACATGACCCAGGGTGGAGGTTCTTTGTGGGATCTTGAGTTAGGATGTGAGGCATTGCATTCTCCCAGGTGGGTTATGTGGAGTTTGTGTTGGGGGTGTGTGTGAGGGATAGGTGCTTGTGACTATGGTCAGTGCTGCAAGTCCTCCTTCCCACCCAGCCAGATATCCCACCATGGAACGTGCTTGCATTACAGGGAGTGGAAGTTGTCTTACAGGATGTCAGTCAGTGGTGTCCTGCTGTTTGTTGGTGCACAGTTGCCAGCAGGGCCTTGTGCTCCCCACAGCAGTAGCCAGTGTCAGCCATCTTGTCAGTCCTTATCCACTCCCTGTGATATGAGCATGGTTCAGGGTGGTGTTGATGGGCCAGTTGTGAGGCTGAGCAATATCTGTGCCTACTACTCCCATCATGCTATTACCTCCACCCCCTTCCCAGCATGCCCATGCTTCCTTCCTTTTGACTCTGCTTCCCTGTGGGGTGGGCTGCCTGTGCTGACAGGATGGCTGGGAGTGTTGTCCTGGCAGTTGTTTGGCTAAAAGTCCCAAGAGTGTCCCTGTGCTTCACACAACATAACCCAGGGTGGTGGTTCTTTGTGGGATCTTGAGTTAGGATGTGAGGCATTGCATTCTCCCAGGTGGGTTATGTGGAGTTTGTGTTGAGGGGTGTGTGAGGGGAGGTGCTTATGACTATGGTCAGTGCTGCGAGTCCTCCTTCCCACCCAGCCAGATATCCCACCATGGAACGTGCTACCATTGCAGGGAGTGGAAGTTGTCTCTCAGGATGTCAGTCAGTGGTGTCCTGCTGTTGGTTGTTGCACAGTTGCCAGCAGGGCCTTGTGCTCCCCACAGCAGTAGCCAGTGTCAGCCATCTTGTGAGTCCTTTTCCACTCCCTGTGATGTGCGCATGGTTCATGGTGGTGTTGATGGGACAGTTGTGGGGGTGAGCAATATCTGTGACTACGACTCCCATGATGCTATTGGCTACACTGACTTGCCCAGCATACACATAATTCCTTTCTTTCAGTGGTCTTCACTGTGTGTTGGTGTTGTAGTGGTGGCTACATGTCTGGATGTGTTTGTTAGTTCTATTTGTGCCACTGCCTAGCTGTAGTTGTAGTTGTGTTTGTACATGTGATGACACGGTTAAATGTAACTTTGAGATGGCATGTGTTGTGTTTATCTGACTGACATACACATTTTGGGATGATTCTGTTCTGGTTGCTGTGTAATTGCTAAGAGTGCATGGTTTGACTCTTCCCTTGACAGTGATGTGTGTGTGTATTGTGGCAGAATATTGTGTACATTTGTTGTGTACTACCAGGCTCTGGAATGTTTTCTAGTCCATAGACGCTCACTGGCGGAAGGATGGCCCGCACCTTCTCCTCCCAGGGCCTGAGGTATACTGGCTTGGCAGGAGGGCCACTGCCGGTGTATTGGCTCAGGAGGTAGTCCTTCTTCAGCAGCTCCCGTACCCTCCTGCGCACGTCATACCACCTGTTCTGGATGTCAGTCTTTGTGCGCAGACATGGTGATTGTGCGTTCACCCTGTTGATGATCCTCTCCCACATCTTTGTTTTCTGGGAGATGGGTGTCTGTTGGACCAGTGTGCCAAACAGCTGTGGCTCTACCCTGAGGATCTCGTCTACCAGGACTTCCAATTCACAATCTAGGAACTTGTGATTCTTCTTTGGGGGCATGGTGATAGGTGGTGATGGTGAGTGATGTGTGTGTTGGTGTGCAGGTGAGGGTGTGTGAGTGTGTGTTTTGCTGGGTGTATGTGAGGTAGCTATTTGTTGGTGTGCTGATGGTGTGTGGCTTGTGTGAGGGATGAGCTGTGGGTGTGTGGTTGCTGTCTGTTGAGTGCTGGCAGTAGAATAGCATTTGCAAAGGATCATGGTTGGGATTTGTGTCCTTTATATGGGTGAGGTTGTGGGTGTGTCTTTGTTCTCTGTCCCCACCCCCCCCAGTATTTATTGGCTTTGTAATTGCTTGTTTGGGCTTTTTTTGTGTATTTTTCCTTAGTACTTTCTGTGCATGTTGGAAACGTTCTTGTGACCGAGTCGGACCCTGCAGTTGTCTCGTACGGTCTTCTCCGTTTCGTTCACGCTGTGTTTGTGCAGTTTTCTATGCTGCGTACGCGTCGGTTGCGGTGTTTTGTGTTACTTCGGCTCGCAGTTTTCTATGCGTGTCGGTCGTACGGTTTGTCCTCCGTACGACTCGGTCGTGGTTTTCGCGCCTTGCATCGTACTTTGCGGTTTGGAGTTCGCGTGTACGTTTCAGTTGGATTTGTTCCGGGTGCGTGTCGGTCGGTTCGATTCGCGTGTTTTTCCGGCCGGATTGCTGTTTTCCGTGCGGCTCGGTTGTTCGACTTGGGTTCAGTACGTGTCGGTCGGATTTTGCGCGCTTTGCATCGTACTTGGCGTGTCGGGCGCCACAGGTACGTGTCGGTCGGAATTCATTCCGGCTCCGAGTCGGTCGGTGCTTTTTCCGGCCCGAATCGGAATCGACCCCATAGTCTTTTGAAGAATCAGTGGGTGCCGTTGTTCTTCTTTTTTGAAGGTGCACATTTGAAAGCTTTATATGCATTTGGTACGTTGTGCTGACTTTATGTATGCCTAAATTGTATTACGAATCAAAAATATACATTTTTTGACTTAAGTGCGTGTTACGTAAGTCTAGGACTGTCGTGTAGTTCCTATAGTACCCATGCAGGACCTGCACGTTTGGTTAACATAAACCGTGGGCTTGGTGTTAGACTGGCTCTGTGCACCCCCACCGCCTATGTTAGCCTGATTTGCATTAGCTAGCTCACAGTGCCACTAGAATCTCCTCTTATCGGGGAGAGATTAGTTTCTGGCAACCTTAGATCATGACAACCCAAATTCCTCAGAATCGTGGAAACAATGTACTACCTTTCGCTCAGTCACTCGTGCTTACTTATTCGGTTTGTCTCAGAGAGTTACACAGAATAAACAGTCGGGCGTTTCAATAAGTATTTATTGAACAGTTGTTATTCTAGTGTAAAATATATGTGCTGCGGCAACCAACAGACAATAGCAGAGAAATATTATCAGCAGTACGATAAAAGCAAAGGGATAGAACAGTTCTACCATATTGCAATAATCATGAATACATACATGAATATAAAAAGCATTATGAAAGTGCGCGTACTCCTACGATGCCTAACTAGATGTACCTGAGTGTACCTAGCATATGTGTAGGTCTAAACACCTAACAGCCAAGAATCCTTCTAGGATTTGGTCGAACCCCCATACCTGAATAGAGAGAGTGTGGGACCCCTTCCTGGTCTCGAGTTGGACACTCCGTAAGGGCTGTGTCAGACCGCTGTCAGCTGGAGCGACTGCATGCAGGAGCCTCAGCGTCTCTGGTCAATGTGTCAGCATGGAAGTCTCGGTTCCCTCTGTCTTACCGGGGCAAGATGTGGTGTATTTATACCCTAAAGAGTCTCGGTCCTCAGTATGGATTGTATTGGTCTGTCGATAGACATGAGGAAGACGTCAGGGGTGAACTTTGTACATACAAATTATGCAGGTGGTGTATTCCTAGAGAGCCATGCATAATTGATGAGTACAGTGTGGGCCTGTGTTTGGGAAAAACCCTGCTGTATTCAAAACCACAGGATAGATAACGTTCAGCCCTCAGAGCACGTTGTGTACTAGTAAGGACCAATGTAGGTGAAAGATCATGCCTATATAAGGGATCATGACTATAATAGGACATGTACAGTTATGACCATAATTGGGCATATGCGGCTATGACCATAATAGGGCAAGTACGAGTATGACCATATTAGGGTAAATATGAATATGTCCATTTTAGGGCATATATGAACGGGTCTACATTAGGGCCTCTATACGGGACATAACACCCACTCCTCTTCCGAATTGGATAACAATGACCATACTTAAAATCTGGACAGTTTTAAAAACATTTTAAAAGCAAGTAAAAACATGGTTTTAAAATTGTTAAAAAAAACTTCAAAAAATGTTACAATTCAGCTATTTCTAATTGCCACTAAAAAAAGAAATGTCTATTTTGTTTCTCTATATAAGTTGCTTCACTCAAAGCGGAAGAAGGCCATGCTTTTCTCTCAAGCGAAAGTGTCAATTTAGGAAATGTTCCAAATTTGCTCGCTTATTATGAAAACGAGTGGAGAAGCCGAATTCTTTCCCAGGACGCGATGAGCCAATTCGAGATTAAGTGTCCTGGCTGGGAAGCACAACACTATCAGTGTTCGCTACTGCAGACGACAAATCCAATGCCTCACAGAGAACGTCAATCGCACATAGATGGTATGTAGCACTGCCAACAGTCGGTGCTGCGGCAGCTTGTGCAGCAGTTGTTACCTGGGTGCCTGTGGAGGAGTCACCTAACCCAGCAGGAGCAAATGGCACCTGTGGATTCTCAAGGAATGCGTTCATCAGAATAAGAAGGCGCTGGGGACAACGCAGAGCATGGGCCTTTAGGGGGACCAGCATTGCATCCGTGTCCGGAGGCGCATCTGATGGAAATGTTAGACAAAGATCCAACGTGCATTCTTCTCCGCAAAACAGGCATCGAAGAACAGGTAAGATGCAGTCTATCCAGACTGGTCGAAAGGATAGAAACCAGGAGGCATTAAGTTCTCGCAGGCAGGAAATGCCCAAAAGTTGTACCATGCGCTCACGGTATTCCCGCTCCAGGAGCATGTTCGCCATTCCCTCGGGAATTGGGCCGTCCATTGCGTAGCAGCAGTATTATGAATAGGACTCCTGCAACCAGCAATAGGATAAGCAGGAATCCTCCAAATACGCTTCCTAATACGGACTGTATAAAATTTGGGATTACTCCGAGGACTGTCTGAAAGGTGCTTAACAGTCCTGACCCTATGGTCTTAAATAGGTGAACAATACCGCTCGTATCAGACATATTGAAGATACGTCCCACCATTTCTAAGAAATGAAAGGGGCAGTTTGTACGTATAAGCGCCTGTATCTCAGTAGAAGGTCCTTGCAACTTGAAGTTCATAGGTTTCTCGAGCGGAGGTTAAGGGCACGGGTTGCTGTAAAAGCATGGCTTGCAGTCTGCTCAGAGTATCAAATTGTATGAAAGAAACGTTCAGCGAAGGCCATAACGGCACCTCCCTGACTGTGTTCAGTGGTGGAAACAATACTTGCATACAGCAAGTAACCCTGGAGTTAACGGTGACCAGATATGCGATGCCCGGAAGCATCCCACAGCAACCTTGATCATTTAGCATCAAGTAACTCCCATTCAAGAGCATCTGGAAAACCGGTGTGATCATGGCCGCTGGGGTCCCTGTCATGTGACACGATAGGTTTGCTACTGAACCGCTACAGGCTCCGTGAATTGAAATATCCTGACACATGAGAGAACCGCTTAAAGCGTTCTTGCAGTTTGCACCGCTCAGAAATACTTCTCGATCCCCATTCCGGCAGCGGTATCTATATGGTAACTCCCAAGTTTCCTTAATGTAACCCTTACCCATTTTTTCATATTTGCCTGCCTGCCTTTGCTCAAGGCAATATTGAAACTCAAACGTAGTGACCGGCAGAGTGATTTGGCCATGAATTAGCCATTCTGTTGATGGTGACTCGGCTACAGTGAATGGTAACCTTTCCAGTTTCTCAATACGCAGCATTGTATATTTGGCTCCCCTTTGTGCCATTTCTGTCTGTTTATCAGTTAGATTGTATTCTGAAAACAGAGACGTGGTGTTTATAAAACGCCAGGGCACATACCCTGCACGCAAAGATTGTAGCGTCCAGCTTAGCATCATAATAGAACGTAGCTGAGATTGCCCGTGTTGTAACAAGGCCAGATCTTGTTCTAATATGTCGATTGCCGAAGACACAATGTTGCCTAAGGAGTAAATCCTAGAGGTCAAAGTTGTTAATCCACTATCCACTACAGCTAATGCCTTTTCTAGGTTAATACGGTCTATTTCCCGTATTCTTTCTGCGGCCTCTTGTTGGGATATTTTCCAGTTTTCATTATAATAGGCATAAATGCCGGCATATATGAAACGTTTCTGACGTGTTTTCCTTGGGCCTGACAAGAAATGCCTAAGGCCTACATCAGATGTGAGTAAGGTCAAGTGATGTTTTACTTCTGTGAGTGTTGAGGTCTCAAGCCAATCAAGGCACAACTTCCCAACACTATAGGATGTCACTACCCCTGGGTGTTGTCTCTGTACATGGCCCATGGATACTAAACCCTTCGGTTGTATTCATAAATCTCTGTTGACAGGTGTTTGTGTCAATGGGCCCACTCAGCCATTTCGTCCAATCAGGATCTGATCTGTTGTACTGGAGAATGTCATCTAATCCTACCCCTTGTGTAGTTGAATTCTGCCCCCCACCCTTCTGTGATGGTGCTGGAAACCCGGGTGAGTTCAGTTCCTTATTCTTGGCTAGTCCAAGACAGGATGTCTGTTGTGCAGTTTCATTCAGAAATATGATCTGCTGTGGAATGAGGCATGCTCTAAAAAGCGCTTCTGTTCCCTGGACTTGCCAGTCCCTAGAACCCCAGATTGATTTTAAATCTACAGTGTCTTTCCATAGGTCGAAACCCTGTGTAGACAACTGGGCCATAAAGGAAGCAGAGTAAATCTGTTTGGTGTTAGTCAACATCATTTTCTGTGCTGATGTTTTTGCCACTTTGTAATAAAATGACGTTGGGTCAGATGTAATAAACTCTGAAAAGTATGTGAATTTCTGTGCAAAGGTTTGCGAACTACCTTTTGGAGGTGTTGGGCAGTGTTCCCACTGGTGGTATTCAAATACATTTCTAGGTGTTATAGATTTGTGCAAGAAATGATGACCATAGTGTTGGTAACAGTACAATGTATCATAGTCTGAAGTACCGTCTAACATTTCATTGTTCGGAAATGCAGCTGTTTTTTCTAAATCAGACATCATAGCATTTACAGTTTCAGTGTCCCAATCATCAGAAAATGTACTGGAGGTAACGATATCAATTAAAGAAATTTTAAATACATGTTTAAGCTTTAAAAGTTCAGTCGGACCGAATATATCATAATCAATCTTGTACCATACTATACCGTCCGGTATAGGAACTGCTGTGATGTTCACTGAAGACAAGTCTCTTGGTTCACGATGTGAAGACTGGTGTGGTTTTAAAATCAAATTGACTCTTTGGGCTGTAGAGCTCTGTTGGAGGTATCGTCCATTAATAAGCATACTAAAAGTTATAATTAAACCTAGCCAGAAAATAAAAAATAAAATCCCAGTGATATACCATAGTTCAATCCAAGGTGACACCAGGTAAGTCTTTCTAAAAAAGTTCAAAAAGTCAATGAGTTTCTCTTTGTGTGATTTTTTGGCTGGCGTCGTTTCCGGCTCGCTTGGATCCAGTGAAAACGTATCAAAGTTCATGAAATAGCCAGAAACAGTTCGATCAATTGTTGGAATTGCATCAGGATTTGTTGAAATTGGATTTTGCTCTTGACGAGGCATGTTGACGTAGATGTCTGTAGTCGGTCTTATTGCAACGTGGTTGTTAAGTTGATTTTCTTCTTGTCGAAGTGGAACGAGTTCCATAGCATTGTTGCTTAGTCCTTCATTCCGTACAGGTGGCTCTTCAAACGTGATGAGTCTTTCTGTTTGAACTTCTTGGATTGTAGCGAGAGGAGGGCGTCTGCTACTGTGGAGTCCACGAGGCCTACTGTTTAGCATCGGCCACATGGTGTGGTTTGATTAAGTCGATTGAGACAAATCTTTTCTCCTTTTTTCCGGCAAGAGGTGGCAGAAGTACAGTTCTTGTGCCTTGGATTGCGAGGACCGGTACAGGCTTTCTGTAGGATGGCCCAAATTCTTTCTTATCAGCAATCTTCTCTCTGACCAGATCCCCGACTTTTGGGATCCAGACAGGTCTTGCCGTTACTGCCTTGACTTCCTCAGTATTTTGAAGAAAAAAT
Source organism: Calotriton arnoldi (assembly GCA_963921515.1). Taxonomy (NCBI): domain Eukaryota; kingdom Metazoa; phylum Chordata; class Amphibia; order Caudata; family Salamandridae; genus Calotriton; species Calotriton arnoldi. The sequence continues at coordinate 591,336 of CAWUFW010010301.1, forward strand.
GGTTCTGTCGGGGTATCAATTACTTAGGACAAGTAGTAACAACTTACTTATAACCAAATTGAATAATTTACACAAAAAAAAAAAATGAAATAAAATGAATCAAAAATGTATTAGGAGAAAATCAAATAATAAAGGCTGTCGCAATTTATAATTTCAATTGCAATGCGGCTGGTGGAGATCCTTATGAATTAATTTTCTACCTATACCTGACATAAGAATTCATTAATCACAGCACTTTCACTTCTTGCGCGATATACAGGGTCGAAACGTCGGCGTATTATATATGTCCACACAACGCTGATGATCACAGTCCCATTCGTCATTGGATCATTAAACATATGTGCTAATAATAAGGACATTTATGAAATCTTTTTCCCTCCCCCCTCCTCATTTTTTTGCACAATTGTTTCTGTATATAGTAGATTGTATTTATCACCATTCACCACATGTCACTGTTGCACCACAGTCACGCATTGCAATTGAAATTATAAATTGCGACAGCCTTTATTATTTGATTTTCTCCTAATACATTTTTGATTCAAAAATCTTTGGTGTGTGTTATATCTTTATGTATTTATTTCATTTTTTTTTTTTTGTGTAAATTATTCAATTTGGTTATAAGTAAGTTGTTACTACTTGTCCTAAGTAATTGATACCCCGACAGAACCATTTTTTCTTCAAAATACGTATACCCAGGTTCTGAGGGACACCGGGTTGCCCCATTACGTTTAACACTTGACTTCCTCAGTGGCGTTCTGTTTCTGGAGCACGTTACTTTGTTGTGTTCTGGATTTATTTAGATCCTGTAAAACAGCCAAACGATCATGGATATCAAATGGTTTTTTATCCGCCACTGTGCCTTCACAATCAAGATCAGGTACCCACATTCTTGTCCCAAATAGGACCTCGTAAGGAGTGACACCCCTAGAGAGTTTCTTGGCTGATTATTGATCGCTCGCTGTACCCCATAAAGGTGATCGACCCATCTACCACCCTTGCCTAATACCCTAGCTGTTAAAGATTGCTTTAAGTCTCGGTTTTTCCTCTCCACAACAGAATTTCCCTCGGGATGGTATGGAGAGGAGTACCGCAATGCTACCCCCATTCCTTCCATGGCCTCTTTGTAAGCCCGAGAGCTAAACGCCGGACCACGGTCAGAATGTAACGTGCCAACTGCGTATGTGCCGATAAAGACTCGCAAATCTTTTATAACAGTTTGAGCGCCAGCCGAGCACTGAGGCCAAACCCATAGGAATCTAGAGCAGGAATCCACTGCAATCATGATATATTTCTTGGACCCATCAGATTGTAGGGGTCCGCAGTGGTCCAAATACACACATGCTAAAGGTTTGTCTGATTTCAGTAATGGTGTCTGCGCTGGGTGTGTTACGGTGGAGCCTTTCATCTGCTGACAGATGTCGCACTTTAAGACATAGTCTTTGGTCTGCTTTGTTAACCCTGGCCACCAGTAGTGCTGTTTCAGTAAAGAAATAGTCGCTGTAACGCCTGTATGCGCAGAACCCAAACCCTCGTGTGCTGCTGAAATTAAGCCTTGCCTACGGTCCATATTTGGTATTACTCTATCCCCCACTCCAGGAATCTGAGCATATGAAATGTTTTGTGCATCTAACTTGTAGGAGTACTTGAGTGGAAATTTCTATGGTACTGCTGTGCTGCCTTTGCGTGAAGCATTGACAGCTACCATAATCTCGCAGTCTATTCTCGTCTTTGAACGAGTGATTGCAGCTACGGCGGCTGTGCGAACAGCCCCCTTTGCGGCTTCATCAGCCAATGAATTCCCTTCAACGTGAACACCATCACGCTGATGACTCAGTGTATGTATCACATGAGCCCTTGGTAGTTCGTTTCTCAACTCCACTACCTGTTCCCATAGCATTTTATGCTTAATTGTGCCACCTTTTGCGTCTTTAAACCCGTTTTGTTCCCAATGATGTAAATATTCATTGTACGACTGTACACAGTAAAAGGAATCACACACAATTAGTGTGGGGAATTCGTGTTCCGTATTCACCAGTGCCAGTATAAGTGCTTTTAACTCTGCCAACTGAGCCGTGCAGTCTCCTAGAGATTGCGTTTTAGTGCAACTCGGATGGAACTTTCCATCGTGCATGCGACCTTTAACAATCGCTACTGCGCTGTAAGCTTGCTGACTCCCTATGGCCGGTTGAGCAGATCCGTCAGTGTAAATAATGTATTCATACTGATCTAGAGGCAAAATCTCATTTGGAAGAGGATATTCTTCTTCGTATTGCAGGAATGCTTGTGTTTTTAAACTTGGATCAAATCTGTATTCAACATCCGTTGCAGTAAGAGAATTAGCCCATTGTATCCATCTGGGATGTAAGACTTTCGCATTTGGAATGCTGGCCTTTGTAACAGCCTCTAAGGCTGGTACTGGGGTCACGACTATTATGCGCTTTCTCTGAGCCAGAGCTCTTTCTCTTGCTACAGCGGTCTGCACTGCTGTCAGGATTTTTTCTGTTGAAGTAAAACGCATCTCTGCGTTTGTGTACAGGTGTGATTTATATGCGATCGGTACTGTTTCGCCTTCATTAAAAGTCAAATAAGTGTACCCGCATTGACCTGCTATTACTCGGATCACTAAGTTGTGTACATTTACGCGTGTCTGTAAATGTTTAGAAGCTATCATGTCTTCCTGTAGGGAAAGCAGGATATTTGTATGTTCCTGTGTCCATTGTCTGACTGAAAAATCAGGTTTTATTAAGTCGTAGAAAGGTTTTACTCTTTCTGCGTAATCCAAAATGTATGTTCGACCAAAATTTAGGAATCCCAGAATTGATTGTAAATTCTTTAATGATTTTGGAGGTTGGAGCAGCGCACACGTTTCTAAAAAGTTAGCTGCTAAGCTTTTTCCTTCACTTGACAGCTCGTATCCTAAAAATAGGACACTGAGATGGGCAATTTTTGATTTTTTGAAATTAAATTTATAGCCCTCAGAGGCGAATCCCATAATAATGGTGCTCACCCTGGTCAAGTGCCTCTTTAACTCATCGTCCGTCAGATAAATATCATCTACATAGGACAATGCTTCTTCATCCAAATTTTGGAGTAACTCTGTTACCCTTGCTGAAAATACCCCGGGGCTGTTTTTATACCCTTGGGCTAGTCGACAAAGTTGTCGCTGGGAACCTAACGCACTGAATGCGGTCAGATACCTGCTTTCAGGCGCCATATTTTGGCAAAAAATCCATTTGAGATATCAAGTGTTGTTTTGTATTTTTTGCGCACAATAATGCGGCACTGTGTGCATTTTGAACTGCAAATGTCTTTGTGCAAGTGTTTAAATGTCTGTAATCCAAAACTAAACGATATGTGTTGTCAGGTTTCATTACGGGAAACAAAGGATTGTTCATAGGTGAAGTGCAATTTTCTATCACCCCCTGGTATTCTAGTTGATCTAGGATCTCCCTGACTTGTTTTTTAGCTTCCTGCTTTATAGGATATGGCCTTTGAGCATTTGGGGAAACTTTTAACGGGATCACGTGGTGGGTTGAATCCTCATCCCAACCAACATGATTTTTTGTACAATGCTGGAGCTAGGGCAACCGCCCACTCCTGCGCATATGCATGTTTTCGGTGAATGGGAACGAGGTCGGAAAATGCTGGAAAAATTACAGTTTCTCCCCTAGGGCACTCCATGACGAATGCTGGCGGCCAGTCTTGTTCTGCTAATAGATTGTCATAACCAGATGACAAATTTTTCCAAAAGAGAGCTTTAACTTTCCTGGGCTTGTCCCCCTCCAGCCGGAGTGTTATCTCATGTAACTTATGTGGGACACTTACCCGAGTATCAGGTGTTTCCACCGTGATATACTCACTCAACTCCGCTGTCACCAGAAATTCCTTCAGGTTCTGGCGCGCTATCGTTACTTCTGCCGCGCTGTCTAGCATCGTCAGAGCCCACTCCCCGTTCAGAAGCTGTGTCATCAGAATTCTGGGCATGTCTGATCTTGAGACCTGCTACCTTCTTCTTTTTAAACTGAGGTTTCTGTTTTTGTTTATCTTCTTTTTTAGGTGCGTAGTCCGCAGCGCGTTGCGTGTCTCTGGACTTTGTACGCTCCTCTGACCATCCTTCCCTCTCTGAGTTTTTTGATGAACCCTGAAAGGAACGAGAGAAACGAGTATCAGTATCCTGAAACCTGTTAGGTTTTTTAATATTATCCCTATTCCTGAGGTTATACCTCCTTTCAGAGGGCTCCTGTTGAGGAGACCTACCTCTGGATTGAGATCTGCTGTCTTTAGACTTTTGTTGTTTTTTATTTTCCCACTTCTTTTTAGAAGAAGTAGGTGTCTGCTTTGTAGTGTCCTTTTCAGGACTGCCCACCAGTTGTGGTTTTAATGCTTTCCCACCTAGACTGTCTCTGCCTAATTCTGCATATGCAGTTTCAATTATTTTGGGTAGTTCGTGTTGATGATCCTCTGGACTGAACTCCCTTAGACGTTGGCGGATCGCCACTGAAGCTGCCTCCCCTTTAATATTAGCTAGTATTATGGCTGATACCTGGTCAAAGTTATTTAGTAACTTCATCCCTAAGTTAAGGGCCGGTTCTGCTCCGTACTCATTTTGTATCTGTCTCAATACGTCAGGTACTACTGCTAAGGACGGGATACCATGTGTTCTGGTATATATGGCAGCAAAGACTGAACCCCAAGAGGTGCAGTCCTCTACTTGTGGTGTGATCCCCATGGGCAAGCAGATTGTTAGAATTCTGTGTTTATCACAGGTGGTAGTATTCAGGAATACTGCCTCAAGCTGAGTTATTTTCTGAGCTATCCAAAATGGTATTTGTTCGTGTTTTGCGGGCATTTTGCCCATTACCGCGTGTAATGTTTGAGGAGCAATTTTATTTCCTGTACCCTGAGCTGGAGTACTGTTTGCTGCACCTGATGGTGCAGGTTGGATTGTTAAAGTCCTCATGACAAATTGTGTCAAGTTTCTGTAAATTTTGATTAAATCTCTGTGTTGTACTAGTAAGTCTGGCTGTGGCATTGTGTTAATGTCAGGGTGCGGTGTGTAAGCCGCTAGTATTGGCCATGTGGCCCCGTCTCCTCCGAGCGGGCCTAATCTTACTCTTTGTCGTACGTGGGGTAGGGCGCCTTTAAACCAGCAAAAATGTTCCTGGTAAGTGAGTGGAATTTCTATGTCCTCAAACGGGGCATATTCCTGTGGTGCATTTCCTTCTAAATAGTAGTGAAATGTATTTGTTATTGCATTTGCTGCTGGGAATGTAACCCATGAATAGAACACCTCTGTTTTGTTAGATTCGTGTGCCTCAATCACAAAAACAACAAGACCACCCTTGGCTTGAAAGCCATTTTCTAGTAGTCTTATTATGACTGTCCTTCTGAATTTTGGTGCAATCTGTACCGCATCCTCAGGATCTTCTCCTCCTGTTAAGAAATTCAGGTCAACTCTTTCATCCCCTGCCTCGTTATCAGGCATGTTTAGAGGAAGAAGTGTTCAAAGGGAACTAACGTTAGGTGTTATGCACAATTTAGGAACTAAATGTCCTTTCAAGCTTGAATAACCAACAGCCAATAAATAGTATTTTTGTACTACTCAGCTGCGGCGGAGTTTGTGCCCACCCACTCCAGACGTCTCTGGTATTTTGTGAGTAGGTTCTCTGAGAATAGCACGACTGAACTACTCAGATTCTACTGTTAAATAAGTACCAAACCAACGTTGGGCGCCATGCCGTGTAGTTCCTATAGTACCCATGCAGGACCTGCACGTTTGGATAACATAAACTGTGCGCTTGATGTTAGACTGGCTCTGTGCACCCCCACCGCGTATGTTAGCCTGATTTGCATTAGCTAGCTCACAGTGCCACTAGAGTCTCCTCTTATCGGGGAGAGATTAGTTTCTGGCAACCTTAGATCATGACAACCCAAATTCCTCAGAATCGTGGAAACAATGTACTACCTTTCGCTCAGTCACTCGTGCTTACTTATTCGGTTTGTCTCAGAGAGTAACACAGAATAAACAGTCAGGCATTTCAATAATTATTTATTGAACAGTTGTTATTCTAGTGTAAAATATATGTGCTGCGGCAACCAGCAGACAATAGCAGAGATATATTATCAGCAGTACGATAAAAGCAAAGAGATAGAACAGTTCTACCATATTGCAATAATCATGAATACATACATGAATATAAAAAGCATTATAAAAGTGCGCGTACTCCTAAGATGCCTAACTAGGTGTACCTGAGTGTACCTAGCATATGTGTAGGTCTAAAAACCTAAGAGCCAAGAATCCTTCTAGGATTTGGTCGAACCCCCATACCTGAATAGAGAGAGTGTGGGACCCCGTCCTGGTCTTGAGTTGGACACCCCGCAAGGGCTGTGTCAGACCGCTGTCATCTGGAGCGACTGCATGCTTGAGCCTCAGCGTCTCTGGTCAGTGTGTCAGCATGGAAGTCTCGGTTCCCTCTGTCTAACCGTGGCAAGATGTGGTGTATTTATACCCTAAAGAGTCTCGGTCCTCAGTATGGATTGTATTGGTCTGTCGTTAGACATGAGGAAGACGTCAGGGGTGAACTTTGTACATACAAATTATGCAGGGGGTGTATTCCTAGAGAGCCATGCATAATTGATGAGTACAGTGTGGGCCTGTGTTTGGGAAAAACCCTGCTGTATTCAAAACCACAGGATAGATAATGTTCAGCCCTCAGAGCACGTTGTGTACTAGTAAGGACCAATGTAGGTGAAAGATCATGCCTATATAAGGGATCATGACTATAATAGGACATGTACAGTTATGACCATAATTGAGCATATGCGGCTATGACCATAATAGGGCAAGTACGAGTATGACCATATTAGGGTAAATATGAATGTGTCCAATTTAGGGCATTTTTGAACGGGTCTACATTAGCGCCTCTATACGGGACATAACAGGACCAATTGTTTCTATATACTACAGAGACGTTTTAAGGCATAAGCAAAGTGGGCTCTGGCCCAAGGCCCCAGCCTTTAAGGGGGCCCCCTGACAGAGCCAGCTCTGTTCTGCAGAATATCTCTCCCTGTTGACCTTCAATAATTCTTTAACACATGGTTTCAAATACCATCTTCCTTTAATTTATTGCTAATGTGGGTGATGTGTTAGTCTATTAGATATTTTGCAGAGAAATGTTGTGTTTATGTTTCATGCAACATCCATATATAAGTTTCTTTTAGATTAAAACAGGACCTGACATATTCCTATGTCACAGCGATTATTTCCAGTAATATTAGTGCGCTGCTGCTGTGTTACAATATTGAATACACAGGTCACTATCCCTAAATATTAGATGTAAACGCATTAAGAGTTTGGACCAGTGTGCATGTGCACTGTCAGTTACCTGGCCAAAGAGGGCATGAATGAGCTGAAACTGGATCATAAGTTCAAATCTGTTATGAACAGGGGCCCCTAAAATACGTTTGGGTCCCCGAAAATGCCCCGTTGTTAATCTGGGCAAAACCCGGTGTTTTGTCTTTTCTGTTGAGACATCTCTCTTGAAGTAGACCATGGCAAATGCATTATACCTAGGTTCCTCTTTTGCCCTTCACATTCTGATGTGTTAGCCAACCTACATCCATGCTTCTAAAGGTGCACCCTCAAATATCAATGTACAGCTGCAAACTCCAAGGTTCTGCCATCATACCCGCGGTGTAGTTTCAAATGCCCAGGTACACATATCCTATGCCATTTTGAATAATAAATGAGAAGGTATAGTCAGTAGATGCCTAGTTTCATAAACCAGGTAGTACCTTCATATTGCAGGTAGTCTGCCATCACCCAACCATAGCATATTCTGCTAAGGGACAGGCATCAATGTGACCACTACACTCTCACATGCTCAGATGCTGCCATCCAAGGTCTGCTGTAAGTTTACGTTAAAAGGTTTGCTTGTCGTACTCCAAGCTAGAGCCATGAGAAGTCCTGGTACAACCTTCATTGGCCCGCTATAGCTGTTGTATTAAAAGACATATAGCTATCAGCGTGCCAGGTAAAGCCATCGTATTCTCAAGACTTGCCACCCTATGATGGTACAGACTATTGTTATCTTATGAGCATTGCTATAGTTCAATTCTACCATGTGTATCCCATAGCATTTTCATAATGCGAGAATGCTTTAAGGTTCTGTGCCATGCTGAAGCCACCAAAATGCCTATGTACAGCTTCCCTCACACGCGTTAACCTACATGTTCTGGGATACAGCCATCTTTTGCTTGCTACAGCACAATATGTTGAGCAGATAACATCAGATGTTAGGTAAAGTCTTACATGTATGTGAAATTGTTATGATACATTTGCATGTCCCTCTTTTGCCAGAGCAAAACAATAGTTACTTTTTTCATGTTACGCCAATTGGCTTGATATTTTTTTCTTTTTTCTGTTCATTAAATTAAAGGTTATGTGCACAATGATTTCTCTTTTCAGCATCTGCTCTCAGCATACCGCCTACTCTATGGATAACGCCCCTGTATTTCCCTTTCATCACCTTCAGCAAACCCCTCATAACATGAGCAAAGCTTTGCTTATTCACTTCTCTTGTTTCTTGTTTCTTGATTATACCTCCCATGTCTCTCTGCACAAACCCAGTACCTCCTTCATACCCCTGGACTCTCCTTCCCAAGGTTTCTCCAAATCAGTACTTACCTTGCTGAAAGGTAACTTCTATACCGCCTGCTGTCTCTACATACCAATGTTTACATTTTACTTCCACATTTTCATTGATGCCATACTTAAAGTGGAAGGTATCCAACACCAAATATGGAAGCATGAAAGATGGATTGGACAAGAGTTAGCAAGGTGACCAAGTAAGAGAGAAGAAAAGTGGTCCTGATGAAAGAGTATCTGAGTAGAAATTAAAATCTTGGTGGTATGGAAAGTGAGGAGAGATTTAATTTAACAAAGGGTACAGAGTGGGACGTATGCAACAGACACAAAGGAATAGGACAGAGATGGGTCAAAAAAAGATGACAAGAAGATAAACAAAAGTATAATTAGGAAGATAGGGAGGGTGGATGGAAACTGATGTAGGAGGAAGGATAGTGGATGGGGAGAGAGCAGGATAGAACACAATTTAAATCAATCCTAATTTCTGGCTGTTATTTTGGACACAACTTGTACATTTTCGGTTTCCATGTTCCAACACAAACATCTGAAGATTAGTCTTGGCTGTGCCCCAAAGACAGTAGAGAGATCCAATGCCAGGTCACATCCTCTCTGATCAGAGACATAAGCAACGCTAGAACAGTTTCAGGCTAATTGGTGAAGTACAGCTTGAGTCCCTACCACACAATACGCTAGGGATCTGCGTCCGGACATTGACGTGCCCCTCAGATGTCACATTTAGATACAGAATGATGGATGGCAATGCTTGAATCAGTCAACCACCGGCAATTACTCTGAGGCATCCCATTGTCTTTAACTTCCTCTGTGCCATGACAAACAGAAACCAGCCATATACACATCAGTCTTTGTCTCGTACAAAATGGGACATGTCAGCCTGACCTGTAAAAAACACATTCCCTTAGTTTACTAAAGGAAAAGAATCCAAGAGGTTTAAGATGCCACCACCCGAATATAACACCTCCTCCAACATGGTTAATTTCACGAGGTAGCCCATGTAATCGGAACATAGTTGTAATGTCATTTTCCTGACCTACATGTGTCTTTTATGTTCTGTATCTGCCAACCTTTGGGTCAAGCTCACCAGGTACTCTTCTGCCTGCCCTCTCCGATCATCCAACCTGCCTGATCAAACCCCTCAACTCCAGGGGCAGTGACAGAAGTGAGAGTTGCCTCTCTGTTCAGGCCCTCAAGCCCTGGAATTTCAAAAGATCCACGTCAACAGAAATGAGAGTCAAAGGCACAACTTTTTAAACAGATATTGCAGCAAACTTTATACACAGGTACACAATTTTCAAAATAAAAACCTCATCAAAGATAGGAAATAAGAACAATACACCCCAAACAAACAGCAGCTCTGGAGTGATGAGAAACAGGGACACAACTCTTTCTAAAGAGAGCCCCAATAGGAAACAATAGCACCACTTTCAAACGAGACACACCAGCAACGGTGAGGAAAATGATAAGATGCATTGGCAATGCCAATAGGTCTGGCTTTACAGGAACACAGTATGGTAATGTGAAACATTAAAAGTAGAAAGCATCAGAATGAATATATATATTTGTGTGGAAGCAAAGAACCACAGAATAATATTGTTGTAGGTTGAAAGGTCAGGTGACAGTTGAACTGTCAAGCCAGATCTAAAAATCCATGTAGGTTAATGACTGCCCTCCTGCCATCTGTGCTACTGCCAGAGAAAAGCACCATAAATTATCTAATCAGGTACGACACTTTAATAGCATTGCAATGTCATGTGTGTGCCCCTGAAAGTTCAGGACCAGGCAGCTGGATAAATAAACAAAATGATCACAGCTGTGTGGAGGGCAAGCACCTTTTGTGGATGCACTCAACTTCTGCCCAATCAAAGCATATACTCCTGCCTCTCAGTATGTGGGCGAAGCCAAAATACCTCTCGGGCAATTCTCGCATAACCTTCTAGTGACAGCTGTGCTGTCAAGCCAGACCATAGAAAACGTGCAACATGATAAAAAGAGAAACATGAACAGCAATGGGAAAAATAACACCGATCTCAAAAGAAATGATTTGCGGACATTTTCTCCATGTGGCAACACAGACATTCTTGACACCGGTGTTTGCCCCATGTTGCTTGCCGTTTTCTCTTTTAACAGGAGGGTGCCTCGCTGTAGCTCCGCTGCCCTTCCCAACCAGGCTCAGACTGGAAACCCAAAACAGGGCGACAAATTCAGACCAGCCTCCGTACAGTGCACAGCAAACAAGCACAGCGAGCTTGCCTGGCTACTTCATTGGAAAGTTTGGGAAAAAATTGTACATTCTACAACTTATTTTTCATTATATATTCAATTGTATTAGTTTTCTAAGCATAGTAAATGATGACCTTACAGTGCACCAGGATAGAGCAATCTATATTGGGGCTCTTCAGTGATTCCCTCACTATCACCCTCCAACACTGCCTACATAGCCCCTCTGTTAGAAATGGGGTTCTCTAGTTGGCAGAGGTAGGTACCTTTGTCCAAATAGGGACCCTTGCTTCTAGTCAGGGTAAGGGGGATACACTTATAACATAACCCCTGCTCACCCCCTTGGTGGCTTGGCACGAGCAGACAGGCTTATCTCAGAGTCAGTGTGTAAAGCATTTGTGAACACATACAGTAATACAGTGAAAACACTACAAATGGACACCACACCAGTTTAGAAAAATAATTAATCTTTATCTAAACCAAAACAAGACCAAACTGACAAAAATCCACAGTACAGTTATCAAGATATCCTCGAAAATAGGTTATTCACTCAATGAAAGTTTGTACGAACAAATAATTCCACCTGGAGTTATTACAATGTCGTGACAGATAAAAATCCCAAAGAACGGCGACGACCACGAAGTGCGCGGCGTCAAGCAGACCCCCAAAGAACAGTACGCTGGAATTGATGAAAGCAAAGACGGTGCACGGCATCGTGGAGGTGATGCTTCGTTGGCGCCGGGCTGCGACGGTTCCTTACGACCCATGGGGAGGTGAAGCCTCGGTTCATTACTGTGGTGCTGGGGAGGTAAGACGTCGGTTACTTACTGTGTCAGGGAGGTGATGTCATGGTGGCGGCGAGGCATCGGTTCCTTATGACGGTGCGGTGTCGATGTATTCAGGAGTCACCCACGTCGAGTATCGGCTCTGCGTTGATGAAGCACCGGCGTTGGTGAAGTCGGGGCTGCGGTGCGGGTCGGGACAGTGCGCAGTGGACATCACGAGTGGTGTCCTTGGCTCCGGTGCAGGCAGCGGCCTCGGTCATGGCTTTAGAGTCGATGCGGCACGGTATCAGCAGGCGTCGGGCCTACGGTGCAAGTCGGGGTGTTGCGTTGTGCTCTTCACGAGCTGTGCCCACGGCTTCGGTGCAGGTTACGGCGTCGCTCGCCAGCGCCGGTGTTGCAATTTCTTTCTGTGGCAGCTGAAACAGCAGTTCCAGATGCAGAGAGACAGAAGAAATGAAGTCTTTGTGTCCCTGAGACTTCAGAACAGGAGGCAAGCTCAATTTCAAGCCCTTGGAGATCTTTTCCTCAAGCAGGTGACAAAGCAAACAGCAAAGTCCTTTTCTCCTTTCCTTGGCAGCAAGTAGCCACTGCAGGCCAACCCCAAACAGCACAGGGGCAGTATTCCTCCTCAGCTTCTCTAGCTCTTCTCCTTGGCAAAGGTTCCTCTTGATTCTCAGAAGTGATCTAAAAGTCTGGGGTCTCGGCCCCTCTTTTTATACACAAAAATCCTTTGTTCTCTGAAGGCAGAGAGTGTCTGTACCCAGACAAAACCAGTTCTGTCCTCACTGGTGCAGCTTCCTGGCAGGAGGTGGAGACAGCATTGTTGAAGGCAGAACAGGCCCATTCAGGTGAAAGGAAATCTCCTACCCCTACTCTAAATGCAGCCCAGGTCTATTCAGCCCAGCCCTGACTCATCAGGCTCTCTGGAGCCACTGCCCCTCTCCAGCCCCTGTCATCCAAAAGCGAGACATGCAATACACAAACCTAGCAGAGGCACACTGGATGGTTAAGCAAGAAAATACCTACTTTCTAAAAGTGGTATTTTCAAACACAGAATGTAAAAATCACCCTCACTAGAAGATGCATTTTAACATTCTGAATTCAGGCATACTAAACTTTATTTTCCTACCTTGTTCCCAGGGGTAGTTGTGTTTATAAGATGTTATAAGCAAACTCCCTATTCTGTCCTATTGGAACAGGTAGCCTTGCAATAGTGAAAAACGAAATTGGCAGTAATTCACTATTAGGACATGCCACACACACCAGGGCATCTCCTAACTTTCACATACACTGCACCTTGCCCACAGGGGTACCCTGGGCCTACCTTGGGGGTGACTGATATGTAAGAAAAGGGAAGATTAGGGCCTGGCAAGTGGGTGCACTTGCCAGGACGACATGGCAGTACCAGACTGCACACAGGCTCTGTAATGGCAGGCCAGGGTTACATTTACAGGCTGCTTATGTGGGTGGCACAATCAGTGCTGCAAGCCCACTAGCAGTATTTGATTTACAGGACCCTGGCACACACAGTGCACTGTACTAGGGTCTGACTAGTAAATGAAATATGCCAATCATAGAATCACTAATCCATAACAACAATTTACAAAGGGAGCACTTGCACTTTGGCACTGAACAGCAGTGGCAAAGTGCCCAAAGCATCTAGACCAGCAAAACGGAGTCCAACACACAGCAAAACACAGGAGGCAAAAGCAAAAACATGCAGGGGAGACCCACGCCAATGGTGCCAGGTCTAACCTGTGTCCTCTCCAGCTGAAATGTGGGGAGAACTACCGACCCTCTTGGGAGTTCTCTTCACTAAGGCGGAAAAATCTGGACAGACCATCAGCATGGGCGTCTTCTGTACTAGGGCGGTGTTCCACCATGAAGTCCATCCCCTGTAGGGAAATGGACCACCTCAACAGCTTTGGATTCTCACCCCTCATTTGCATCAACCATCTGAGGGGCCTGTGGTCGGTCTGAGCCCGCAAGTGAGTCCCAAACAAGTAGGGCCTCAGCTTCTTCAGCACCCAGACCACAGCAAATGCCTCACGCTCAATCGCACTCCCCCTCTGTTCCCATGGAAGTAACCTCCCACTAATGAAGGCTACAGGTTGGTCTAGGCCCTCCTCATTCAGCTGTGAGAGCACAGCTCCCACACCATGCTCTGAAGCATCTGTCTGCACAATGAATTCCCTTGAGATGTTGGGCGCCTGCAGCATGGGCAGATTTCAGGCTATCAAAAGCCTTCTGGCAGGAGTCAGTCCAATTCACCTTCTTGGGCTGCTTCCTGGAAGTCAGCTCTGTCAAGGGGGCAACAATGGTGCCATACCCCTTGACAAACCTCCTGTAAATACCCTGTGAGTTCTAAAAAGGCTCTCAGCTCTGTCTGGCTCTTGGGTGGTTCCCAAGCCAGAATGGTATCAATCTTGGGCTGTAGGGCGCCACCTGGCCGTTCCCTACCTGGTGTCCCAAGTACACCACAGAACCCTGCCCGATCTGGCACTTAATCGCCTTGATAGTGAGGCCTGCCCTCTGCAGAGCCTTCAACAATTCCCAGAGGTGGGGCAGGTGTTCCTCCCAAGTGGCACTGAACACCGCAATGTCATCCAGGTAGGCGGCACTGAAATCCTCCAGCCCAGCCAACATCTGGTTGACCAACCTCTGAAAGGTGGCAGGGGCATTCTTCAACCCAAAGGGCATCACCCGGAATTGGTAGTGCCCCTCTGGTGTTGAAAATGCTGACCTCTCTTTTGCCCCATCAGTTAAGGCAATCTGCCAGTACCCAGACTTTAAGTCAAACGTACTGAGGTAATGGGCAGCTCCCAACCGATCTATGAGCTCATCAGCTCTGGGGATGGGGTGCGCATCAGTCCTGGTGACCGAATTGAGCCCTCGGCAGTCCACACAGAACCGGAGTTCTGGCGTGGCACCGGGTGCGGCAGCCTTTGGGACCAAGACCACTGGGCTGGCCCAAGGGCTGTTTGAGGGCTCAATCACCCATAGCGCTAACATCTTGGAGACCTCCTCCTTGATGCAAGCCTTGACCCTGTCAGTCACTCTGTTAATTTTGTGACTTACAGGAGGACTGTCCCCAGTGTCAACATCATGGACACATCACTGAGTGACACCAGGGGTCAGGGAGAACAGAGCAGCAAACTGTCCCAACAGTTGACACCAGTCACTCTGCTGTTCAGGAGTCAGGGCGGGGGAGAGGTTATACACCATCCACTGACCCATCGTGCTCCTTTGTAGTCAGGAGGTCAGGAAGAGGCTCAGTCTCCTCTTCCATTCCACCATCTGTTGTTAGGAGCATGCCCACTTCGGACCTCTCCAAGTGTGGCTTCAGGCGGTTCACATGTAGGACCCGCAAAGGGTTCCTAGGAGACTGCAAGTTCACCAAGTAGGTGACTTTACTCTTGCGCTCCACCACCTCAAATGGTCCGGTCCACTTATTCTGGAGCGTACAAGGCTCCACTGGGGTCATGACCAATACTTTCTGTCCAGGCTGAAACTCGATCAGAGTGGCATTCTGATCATACCAACGTTTCATCTCCTCCTGGCTGGCTTCCAGATTCGCCTGAGCGAGTTGTCTGAAGCGCTTAGTCTGGTTTCTGAAGGCCAGCATGTAGCTATATACATCCTGGGGAGGTTTACTGGGAACTTTCTCCCAGCCTTCTTTCACCAGACTTAGAGGTCCTCTTACAGGATGCCCATACAGAAGCTCAAAGGGACTGAACCCTAAGGACTTCTGCGGTACCTCTCTGTAAGCAAACAAAAGGCATGGTAAGAGGACGTCCCACTTACGCCTTATGGGTTCACCAAGACCCATAATCATGCCCTTCAGGGTCCGGTTGAATCTCTCAACCAGCCCATTACCTTGGGGGTGGTAAGGAGTGGTGAACTTGTGGGTAACACCGCACTCCTGCCACAGGGACTTCATAAACTTGGATATGAAGTTGCTACCACGGTCGGACACCACCTCTCTGGGGAACCCCACACCGGAGAAAATCCACATCAATGCACGACCCACCACGGGGGCTGTCACAGTCAGAGAGGGATGGCTTCCGGGTACCGGGTGGCATGGTCCTCCAAGACCAGAATAAACCTGTTGCCCATGGCTGTCTTGGGATCCAGAGGCCCCACAATGTCAATACCCACCCTCTCAAAGGGGGTGCTGGCCACAGGGAAAGGTTGGAGAGGAGCCTTACACTTCCTCCCACTCTTACCACTTGTCTGGAGTATCAGAACTCTTGCGCATTTGGGGCCAGTAAAAGTGGGTGACAAGCCTTTCAAAGGTCTTGTCTTGCCCCAAATGTCCTGCCAAAGGCACATCATGAGCCAGACCCAGTAGCAAGGCTCTGAAGTGCTGGGGTACCACCAGCACACAGGCTGACCCAGGCTCAGCAACCTTAGCCTCGCTATACAGGATACTATTCTCCCAGTAAATCCAATGTGATCCAGACTGATCACCTGCTGCCTAGTTTGCAGCCTGTTGCCGCAAACCAATGAGAGAAGGGCACTTAAGCTGCTCCTGGCAGAATTCCTCCCTGGAGGGGCCTCCTTCCTGCTGCCAATGGATCAGCTCAGGCAGGTCCCCCAGTTCAGCAACTTGTTCCCCTGTAGGCTCCAGGGCATCCCCCTCAGGGTCTGCCTCCTCCTGGACCGTGGGAACTTCAGGGGCCGGTTTCCCACCCCGCCTCTTCTCTTTCTGGCAGGCACCTGGGCCACTCTTTCAGGCTCCAGGTCCTCTTGAATGCCCTTACCGGCTGCCATTGACCGAGTGGTCACACACGCCCACTCAGGCAGACATCTCTAAATGAGACCTCCGCTCCACCTTCGCCCAAGGGGAGCTCTCCATATCATTGCATAGCAGATAGTCAACAGGCATGGCTGGCCTCACAGCTACTTTCAAGGTACCTGAGACCCCCCCCCACTCAAAGGGAACCTGTTCCACTTTGCAGAGGCACTCTGAATTGTCAGCAGCAACTACTGGGTAGAATGCTTTGGGACCACCTGCTCTTCAGACACCAGCCGACAACTGACAGCTGTCACACTGGCTCCGGTGTCTCTCAGAGACTCCACACTATGGCCATTGATGGTCACCCACTGCCTGTACTTCTTAGTGTTATCAGACAGATGAGCTCTTTGCACCATCTCACTGTCTCCTAAAGAGACCTCGGACATTCCTGTGGGACCCCACCGATCTTGGGCACACGAGTCCTCCCCCAAGGCTACACTAGCCATTTCCCGGGGTGGTGCACCAGTGGGTACAGTGGTAACCTTCTTGGGACACCTAGGATCCCCTTGGAAGTGGCCCACCTGACCACAACCAAAACATGCCTTGGAACCTGTATGAACAGGCTTACCTGTCGGAATCCATGGCTTCTTCTCAGTGGGAGGCTGGGAACCCTTACCTTGATTTCCTTGGGGATTACTTTGGGCCCTTTTTGGAACTCCTTCTGTTTACCCTTGTCCCCCCCACTCTTCTGCTGGGGACCCTGCCCACCTGTGGTGGTCTCCCACACAACCTTTTTGGACCCTGGTGCTGACCCATTGGTCCGCCTCCACAGCAAGCTTTCTGGGGTCAGTCAGCTTACTGTCAATCAAGTGCTGGCGTAGGTCTGGAAAACAATTATCTGACAAGTGCTCCCATGTAACCAAATCATAGAGCTCTGCAAATCATTCACCTTGCTAACCTTCACCCAACCATCCAGTGCTCTGCAAAAATAGGACACATACTCCACCCAAGTACTTGACTCCAGCTTCTTGCAGTTTCTAAATTTCTGCCTATACAGCTCTGGGGTCAACTCATACCTGGCTACCAAGGCTTCCTTCATTGGGGCATAGGACATCTGATCCTCAGTGGGCAAAGATAGCAATGTCTCCCTTCCTTCACTGATAAAGCAGCCCCACAAAGCAGCCCCACAACCCCGCTCCCCAATCTCTCTCAGGGACTCTGTAGGACCTCATTGCCAATTCATAGGCCTTGAACCACTGACCAATGTCCTCATGCTTCATGAAATCCTTAATAACATCTTTGGGAATGTATACCTTTCCTTCTCCAGGCACTGATGGTGCGCTGCCACCATGGGGATTGGACTCTAAACTCTTTGCCTTTAGATCCAGCTCCCTCAACCCTCTTTCATGCTCTAAGAGCATCTTTTTCTCCTCCAGAGCTAATTTCTCCCTCTGAAATGCCAACTTCTTATCCTCCTTCCCCAGCCTGAGCTTCGTGAGCTCCAACTCATGCATCCTGTTTTTCTCCCTGTCCTCCAGCTCTACTGCTGGAGACAGCCCCTTTGAAGAGACACTGCTGCCCCCCCCGGGAAGGCAGACCCAATAGCCCATTTTTCTGCTCCTCCAAATCCTCTCCCTCCACCATAGGCTCCTTGGCATGCTCACTGGCATTCCTTGACTCCAACCAGGCCCTCAGCGCCTTTTGGTATTCCTCCTTTCTAGTGAGGACTCTTTCAGAGATTTTGAACTTTTTGCAGACAGCTTTAAGTTGTGGCACAGTGTAGGTATCAACCCTCTCCTCTTCAAATTCAATATCAACAGATGCAAGTGGTGCTGGTTTTGACATGATGAATATTGGCAGTTCCCAGTTGCAAGAAAAGAAATAGCTCCAAAGAAAAAGTTCCACCAAATGTATGTGGTTGCGTGATGGTCTGCACTATACCAGTAGTGTACACCAATCACGGTATGTAAGACACAAATGCAAGTCCAGATCCTCACCGCTGACCACCAATGTTAGAAATGGGGGTCTCTAGTTGGCAGAGGTAGGTACCTTTGTCCAAATAGGGACCTTTGCTTCTAGTCATGGTAAGGGGGATACACTTCTAAAATAACCCCTGCTCACCCGTGGTAGCTTGGCACGAGCAGACAGGCTTATCTCAGAGGCAGTGTGTAAAGCATTTGTGAACACAGACAGTAATACAGTGAAAACACTACAAATGGACACCACACCAGTTTAGAAAAATAAGTAATCTTTATCTAAACCAAAACAAGACCAAACGACAAAAATCCACAATACAGTTATCAAGATATCCTCAAAAATAGGTTATTCACTCAATTAAAGTTTGTAGCAACAAATAACTCCACCTGGAGTTTTTACGACGTCGTGACAGATAAAAATCCCAAAGAATGGCGCCAAACGCGAAGTGTGCGGCGTCAGGCGCGGAGTCAAGCAGACCCCCAAAAAACAGACGGTGCAAGGCGTCGAGGAGGTGATGCTTTGTTGGCGCCGGGTGTCGTCGTTTTTATACAACCCCAGGGGAGTTGAAGCCTCGGTTCCTTACTGCGGTGCAGGGAGGTGAGACATCGGTTCCTTACTGTGTCGGGGAGGTGACGTCATGGTTCCTTACGATGGTGCTGTGTCGATGGATTCAGGAGTCACCCACATCGAGTATCGGCTCTGCATTGATGAAGCACCGGCGTTGGTGAAATTGGGGCTGCGGTGCGAGTCGGGACGGTGCGTAGTGGAAGTCACGAGCGGTGTCCTTGGCTCCGGTGCAGGCAGCGGCCTCGGTGACGGCTTCGGAGTCGATGCAGCACAGCATCAGCAGGCGACGGGCCTACGGTGCAAGTCGGGGCGTTGCATCGTGCTCTTCACGAGCGATGCCCACGGCTTTGGTGCAGGTTACGGTGTCACTCGCCAGCGTCGGTGTTGCAATTTCGTTCCTGGCAGCTGAAACAGCAGTTGCAGGTGCAGAGAGACCAAAGATATGAAGTCTTTGTGTCCCTGAGACTTCAGAACAGGAGGCAAGCTCAATTTCAAGCCCTTGGAGATCTTTTCCTCAAGCAGGTGACAAAGCAAACAGCAAAGTCCTTTTCTCCTTTCCTTGGAAGCAAGTAGCCACTGCAGGCCAGCCCCAGACAGCAAACAGCACAGGGGCAGTATTCCTCGTCAGCTTCTCTGGCTCTTCTCCTTGGCAAAGGTTCCTCTTGATTCCCAGAAGTGATCTAAAAGTCTGGGGTCTGGGCACCTCTTTTTATACACAAAAATCCTTTGTTCTCTGAAGGCAGAGAGTTGTCTGTACCCAGCCAAAACCAGTTCTGTCCTCACTGGTGCAGCTTTCTGGCAGGAGGTGGAGACAGCATTGTTGAAGGCAGAACAGGCAGGTGAAAGGAAACAGGTGAAAGGAAATCTCCTCCCCCAACTCTAAATGCAGCCCAGGTCCATTCAGCCCAGCCCTGACTCATCAGGATCTCTGGAGCCACTGCCACTCTCCACTGTCATCTAAAAGCCAGACATGGAAACACAACCTAGCAGAGGCACACTGGATGGTTAAGCAAGAAAATACCTACTTTATAAAACTGGTATTTTCAAACACAGAATGTAAAAATCATCCTCACTAAAAGGTGCATTTTAACATTCTGAGTTCAGGCATACTAAACTTTATTTTGCTACCTTGTTCCCAGGGGTAGTTATGTTTATAAGATGTTATAAGCAAACTCCCCATTCTGTCCTATGGGAACAGGTAGCCTTGCAATAGTGAAAACATTGGCAGTAATTCACTATCAGGACATGCCACACACACCAGGGCATGTCCTACCTTTCACATACACTGCACCTTGCCCACAGGGGTACCCTGGGCCTACCTTTGGGGTGGCTGATATGTAAGGAAAGGGAAGGTTAGGGCCTGGCAAGTGGGTGCACTTGCCAGGTCAACATGGCAGTACCAGACTGCACACAGGCTCTGCAATGGCAGGCCAGGGTTACATTTACAGGCTGCTTATGTGGGTGGCACAATCAGTGCTGCAAGTCCACTAGCAGCATTTGATTTACAGGCCCCTGGCACACACAGTGTACTGTACTAGGGTCTGACTAGTAAATGAAATATGCCAATCATATAATCACTAATCCATAACAACAATTTACAAAGGGAGCACTTGTACTTTGGCACTGAACAGCAGTGGCAAAGTGCCCAAAGCAGCTAGACCAGCAAAACGGAGTCCAACACACAGCAAAACACAGGAGGCAAAAGGAAAAAAATGCAGCTGAGACCCACGCCAAACGTGCCAGGTCTAACACTCTCTTTCAAATGTATTTAATTTGTTTTATAGCGCCTCTCATACCAGTGTAGGGTGTTGGACCATTTTACATCACACACATATACAGAGACAATAAATAATACGTGTGTAAATCAGTGTATAGAAAATGTTACATAAGAGAAAGGGGACTACAATGTTTAGGATTCTCATGTTATCCATACTGGTTGGCATTTTTTAAGAGTGCTTTGGCTGGGGAAGCACAAGTTCAGGATTCGGTACTTAACCAAGTGGTTAGGGTTGATTTTAGTAATAAGAATTTATTTCTACCCAACCAAACCCCTGTTAGCAAAATTAGGATAACGAAAGACTGGGACAAAAAACATAACTTTCTAACCTAGATTATGATTGTAACTCATGAACTGCACAGTGACAAAATGATCTCTGTCACAAAAGCAGTAACCCACTGAGCTATGCACATAAAATACTGTTTTTTGATCTGCATAGTACACGATGTTTGCAGCAAACATGAGTCAAAACTGCCACTAGACAAAACTCTGATCTCTTTCCAGCAGGTAGATTAATCTCCAGAGTTATCTTGGCACTATTATTGTTGCCTGAAAACTATTGGATATACAAGGAACTCTGCAGTGCTTTTAAAACTGCTGCACTGCTACAAACCCACCTCTAATAACAAAAGCACCCCCGCCCCCTTCCAGCCTCCCGGGGAATCACCCAATGCCTGCTGCGGCCAGTCCTACCTTGTTCCCAACCTGCTGACAGGCACTTCCCCACTTGTAATTGCAGGTGCTGCAGTGCAGGCTGTGAAAGGTACGTCAGCAGTAACAACATGCCCAAAGTCCACACACTGAAAGAAATACCGCAAGTATATTGAAAAACAAAGACAAAAATGTAGCAGATTCATGATACTAAGTACTGAATGTTATAGACGCCTACTCCCCGTTCCCACACTAATGATGCTAGTCAGTGCACAAGTCCTAAAAAACAGAAGTGGGGTACTAACCAAGTTTGGCAGTATGCAAGTGAGATTATGGTGCCTGACATCACAGTGAGTGACATTGCACATGGCATCACAGGAAGTAGTATCACAGTCCATGACCTCACAGGAAGTGACATCACAAAAGTGATATCAGATCTTAAGACATCACACAATTGTTTAGCAGGTCTATCATGAATACATTTAAGCACATTACAATATTTAACAAATGAGATTTTGCTTCAGGGATGTGACAAAAAAGTGGTGCAACCCCGATGCAAAATCTTGGCCTTAACTTATACATTTATTTTTTATAACCCTGCCTCAAAGAAATTGGCAACGAGGAGATATGTGGTAGTAGATCTGTTCTGCTTAAATGGTTGCACAGTCTGCATTTTAAAACATCTTAAGACACCTGCAGCAGAGATCTTTGTGTGCCCGGTAAATCTCAGGGAATAATATTATTGGTGAGATAACTCTGGAGGTTAATGTATTTACTAGATAAATGTGTTTTGTCTAGTCCCAGTTTTAAATCAAAGTAGCATAGAGTGTTGATATGTTTCCTGCAAAGCACATTATGTAACATGCAGACGGCAGATTTTTATTTTTATGTAAATGTGTAAGTGGGTTACTGCTTTTAACACAGATAACCTTTTGTTAATTGCAGTTCATAAATTGGAGTCCAATATAGCACAGTGAGCTACGAAGGATATGTGGATACTACACCTTGTGGTCCTGACTGTTTTATGTCACACACATCCTATACATGTATGTTTGGTGTAAAGTGCTCAGACACCCTGTATTTGGATGAGGAGTGTGATAACGCTAATAAATAAAACAAAATAGTGGTATTCAAATTGTTATTTGTGTAAATACTGGGATAGACCAACACATCTGACATTCTTACAGTGCAGGCATATGTCTTAAATACAGGGACTGAACAAAGTCAAAAACATGCCTCTCTTATCAACCTGTCAACTGATAAGCTGTGTGCCTTTGACTCCTCTCCATTGCATTTAGGTGCGAGGCTTCCGATAGCTCCCAGCCAGGATACTCCAACAAAGTGAGGCTGACGGCCCCTTAACTTCTGCTTTTGATATTGGTCCAGCTGGAATCTTATAAGCCTCCTCCCTGCCTGAACGTTGCTGCTATTAATGAAAGCAGACAACATGCAGGCGCTGCTGAATGTGTACTGGCAGTGGCGTCACTAGGGGGGTGCGGGGGGTGCGGACCGCACGGGTGACACCATCACATGGGGTGACACCTTTCCCAAATGAGACTATTTACTAAATAGTCTCATTTGGGAAAGGTGTCCGCACTGGGTGACACCAACCCTAGTGACGCCGCTGTGTACTGGTGTCTAAAAGTTGCACCGGGACAAGTTTAGCCTATTTCTGTGGGGCCCAACCTCTTGGCAGGGTAAACAGCTTCCACCCTGTGAAAAAAGTGAGTAAACGCTGTCTACTCATGTCTACCCTCGACTTGTGCCCTGAGGCTAGTGCTTGCTACCATTAAGGGTGCCTCTTGGGAGATTGTAAAGGTTTACTTAACTTGAGAGGGAACATCAAGTAATGATCACCACAACACTTAGAAGAATCATCAATAAAAAAGTACAATATTTGGCAATGTAGTAACCAATTGGGTCTGGGCATAGTTTGGAAGCAACAGTCTTTGAATAACTCCTTTTGAATATAACCTCGCAGTTTATTATTGATACCTGAGGATCTTAAAACATAAGTTAATATAAACTAATCTCTACAACCCATTAGTTCAGTTGTTTACACTCGCTCTAACTACCAAATCCACAAACAAGAGTGTACTCCCCTTTGATAACAGGGATGTTCACATTGATGGTGCAGGTATAATAAGTAACTGGCTTATAATGAATGGAGCCTTGATCGTTGCACTATAGGAATGATGGCTGGGAAACAAAAGAACGGAAATTCAAGCAGACGTTTTCCTAGAGGCTCAAATGTCAAACAAATGTGAAAGGAAACTGAGTTAGGTGCTTTGGTTGGCAATCGTGTCCAACATTAGGGTCTGGCAGGAAGTTCTCCCTGGGCTTTTTCTGGCTTTAGCGGGATACATCGAACCCTACTAAGGGGCATATCTACAAGGGCTTTATCTCCGCCTTTTTGGCTTCTAAAGCCAAAAAAGCGGAGATAAAATCATCGCCCTATTAACAAGAGGGTGCTAACATGCATTGGCGCATGTTAGCACCCTTTACTCGACGTCCCCCTTTGCATCTCTAATGAGATGCAAAGTGGCGTCACTGGGCAGTACAACCTTGTAAATATCGCTGATGTGCACATCGTGATATTTACAAGGCTGCTAACGCATTTTAGCAGACGTTAGTTTTGGGCGAAAACCGCTGTTTTCGCCGAAAACTAACGTCTGCTAAAATGCAGACTTAGGCATACCTATTATGGGGGTGGATTGTGCTGATACGACCACAGGGTCGTATCAGCAAGGTTATCGCCGTTTGCAGGGAACATCGCTGGAAAACCAGCGATGTTCCCTGCAAAGCGGCGATTTCCCGCTATCGCTGGCAATTATATCGCCCTGGGGAAAAGCGTTGTAGATAACGCGCTACCAGGGCGATATAATCAAGCGATAGACGGCGATAAGTAGAAAAGCGCTAAGCGCGCTTTGTGTTGACTTATCGCCGTCCTCGTAGATATGCCCCTTAGTAGTTAGTAGTTATTGCCTAGTCATTGGTGTGGGGTGACTGAGCACAAATTGTGTGTGCATCAGCAAATGCATGTGAGCCCTGGAGATGTGTTGCTGAAAGGGCAGATGTCTATTCAACTGGGCCCCCAAGAGCTGTCTTACTCATGGTGGGGGGGGACCTCATAAGAGTATTCACTCACATCCTGAGCAAGTGTTGACAGACCATGCAGGCACCCAATGCCGCTCTCCAAAATGTCCTGTGCAGATGAGGAACACGAGAACAAATCTCACAATGGACAACTAGCAGTGATGACAAACAGGGACTTCACTCTCTTAAAGGAGACGCTTTAGTGGTGATGAGAAATAAGGATTTCACTCTTTTAAAGGAGACACCTCAGCAGTGAAAAGAAAAAGGGACTTCACTCTTTTAAAGGAGACATGTTGGTAGTAATGAAAAACTGGTGCTTCACTCTAAAAGGAGACACCTCGACAGTGATGAGGAACAGGGAATTCACTCTTTTAAAGGAGACACCTCGACAGTGATGAGAAACAGGGAGTTCACTCATTTAATGGAGACACCTCTGCAGTGATGAGAAACAGGGACATCATTCTTGTTTAAGGAGACATCTCGGCACTGATGAGAAACAGGGACTTCACTTTTTTAAAGGAGACATGTTGGTAGTTATGAGAAACTGGGGCTTCACTCTTGAAGGAGACACCTCAGCAGTGATAAGGAACAGGGAATTCACTCTTTCAAAGGAGACACATCGACAGTGATGAGAAATAGGAAATTCACTCTTCTAATTGAGACACCTCTGCAGCGATGAGAAACAGGAACTTCACTCTTTTAAAGGAGACACCTCAGCAGGGATGAGAAACAGGAACTTCACTCTTTTAAAGGAGACACCACAACAGTGACGGGAAATGGGGACTTCACTCTTTGAAAGGAGATGCTTCAGCAGTGACGAGAAACAGCGACTTCAGTCTTTTAAAGGAGACACCTTAGCAATTACAAGAAACAGGGACTTCACTCTTTTAAAGGAGACACTTCAGCAGTAAATAGAAACAGGGATTTTGCTCTTTTAAAGGACACACCTCAGCAGGGATGAGAAACAGGAACTTCACTCTTTTAAAGGAGACACCACAGCAGTGACGAGAAATTGGGACTTAACTCTTTGAAAGGAGACGCTTCAGCAATAACGAGAAACAGCGACTTCAGTCTTTTAAAGGAGACACCTCGACAGTGATGAGGAACAGGGAATTCACTCTTTTAAAGGAGACACCTCGACAGTGATGAGAAACAGGGAGTTCACTCATTTAATGGAGACACCTCTGCAGTGATGAGAAACAGGGACATCATTCTTGTTAAAGGAGACATCTCGGCACTGATGAGAAACAGGGACTTCACTTTTTTAAAGGAGACATGTTGGTAGTAATGAGAAACTGGGGCTTCACTCTTGAAGGAGACACCTCAGCAGTGATAAGGAACAGGGAATTCACTCTTTTAAAGGAGACACATCAACAGTGATGAGAAATAAGAAATTCACTCTTCTAATTGAGACACCTCTGCAGCGATGAGAAACAGGAACTTCACTCTTTTAAAGGAGACACCTCAGCAGGGATGAGAAACAGGAACTTCACTCTTTTAAAGGAGACACCACAGCAGTGACGAGAAATGGGGACTTAACTCTTTGAAAGGAGACGCTTCAGCAATAACGAGAAACAGCGACTTCAGTCTTTTAAAGGAGACACCTTAGCAATTACAAGAAACAGGGACTTCACTCTTTTAAAGGAGACACTTCAGCAGTAAATAGAAACAGGGATTTTGCTCTTTTAAAGGAGACACCTCAGCAGGGATGAGAAACAGGAACTTCACTCTTTTAAAGGAGACACCATAGCAGTGATGAGAAACAGGGACTTTGCAATGGGAAGAAAAAGCAATAATGTATAAAATGAGGCACCTAGCAGAGGAAAGAAACAAGGCTGTAGAGTGCCACCCGGCATCCACAATCCTATGTTGCAGTTCTTCATTTTGGGGGCCGAGGTGATAAATAAACAAGCGAGTGGTCGCTCGTGGCCACTGGACACTATGCTGACAGTGATTGTCTAATTATTATATGCGCATTGTGTACGCTGCTGCGACAAATGAGTGAGTGGTTGCTCTTGCCCACTGTTGACACGTGTGCTGCTGACAGTCATTGTCTAATTTTTATATGCGCATTGTGTATGCTGCCGCGATAAATGAGTGAGTGGTTGCTGTTGGCCACTGTTGACATGTGTGCTGACAGTCATTGTCTAATTATTATATGCGTATTGTGTACGCTGCCGCGATAAATGAGTGAGTGGTTGCTCTTGGCCACTGTTGACACGTGTGCTGACAGTCATTGTCTAAGTATTATATGCGCATTGTATACGCTGCAGCGATACCTCAGCGCCCACCAGGCCATAGACACGACTGACTGATGCATTTATAAAGCGCTCGATTGCCGAGGCGTCTTGGCGCTGAGGACAGTTCATACTAACCCAAAGACCTCCTAATTAAGAGCATTGGGAAACAACCAGGTCTTTATCTGTTTCCTGAAGATAGTCCTGTTAGATTGCAGTCTCAGCTGAGAGGGGAGAGAATCCCACAATTTAGCAGCTTGATGTGAAAAACTCTTCCCATCCCATCTGGCCTTTTTTATTCTGGGGACCAGAACCAATCCTGTATTGGCAGACCTCAGACTACGCAGAGGCTGGTACCAAGAAAATAGCCTTTGAATGTCTATGGCACCGCCACCGTAGAGCGCCTTATGCACCAGGCAGAGGGCTTTGAATTTTGCTCTTTCTGGGATGGTAAGCCAATGAAGCTGTCTGATACTAGAAGACGTGGGGTAATGTTTGGGGAGTGCGAGCAGCACTCGGGCAGCCACATTCTGCAGTGCTTGTAGTTTAGCAGTTTGGCCTTTGTCTATACTTAAGTATAGCGCATTCCCGTAATCGATTCTGGAGAGTACAAGGGCTCCTATTACCGTTTTCCTTAAAGTGAATGGGATGAACGGCTAAATTTTGCGCAGAATTTTCAAAGTGAAAAAGCAGGCGGAGGTTACTTGATTGACTTGCTTCCCCAGCTTTAATTCACTATCGAACATGAAGCCTAAATTCTTAACCTTGGTCACCGGAACTGGACAGCTCCCAGCCTCCGCAGGCCACCATAGTTGATTCCAAACTGAGGGGCCCTTCCTAAACTCAATGACCTCGGTCTTTTCAGTATTGAGTATGAGGAAGTTTGTGTTCATCCAGGCCATAACTGTATTAAGACAGTTACGGAACCGGGTCTCTGTGATGTCCACCCTCTGTGAGACCGAGGCCACAATCTGGGTGTCGTCCGCATACGAGACCAGATTAAAACCGTGCTGTTTAATTAATCTGGCCAGAGGGGTAACATAGATGTTGAATAGCATTGGCGACAGAGCTGACCACTGTGGGACTCCACACGGGAGGCACAGGTTTGCAGACTTAAGACCCTCCCAGTGGATCATTTGTTCCCTGGATGCCAGGAAGGAAGAAAGGAGGGCTAGAGCCATCCCTCTAATGCCTACTGCCTTCAGCTGCTGCACCAGCACCCAGTAGCGGTCCGTGGTAGGAGTGCCGGCCGGGCGGTGACGTGTTGCGGGGGAGGGGCAGGGTGGGGGGTAGTAAACCACAGATTACGGCCGAATACAGGTAAGTAAACATTTAAATAAATAAAATGAATTTCGTTGTGAGCGCTGCATCGCATTTGGCGATGCAGCGCTCACAACGAAAGTCGTTTTATTTATTTAAATGTTTACTTACCTGTATTCAGCCGTACTCCGTGGTTTACTACCCCCCACCCTGCCCCTCCCCCGCAACACGTCACCGCCCGGCCGGCACTCCTACCACGGACCGCTACTGCCAGCACCGCATGGTTAATGGTGTCAAATGCTGCTGATAGGTCAAGTAGGATGAGGACGGCTCTGCCCCCTTCATCCACCAGTTTGCGTATTTCTTCCGTCGCCATTATCAAGGCGGATTCGGTGGAATGTCTTGACCTGAAGCCATGTTGTGTGGAATCAAGGATTAGATTACCATCCAAATAGTTCATGAGTTCTAGATTAATTGCTTTTTCCATAATTTTAGCAGGTAATGGCAAACATGATATCGGGCGGTAATTTTTAGTCTCAGTGGGATCCAGTGTGGCTTTTTTGATAATCGTCCTAATGCAAGCCTTTTTCCATAGCTGAGGAAAAACACCAGAGCTAATTACCCTATTTAGCATAGGGGTAAGTTGTACTCTGACTTGCTCAGATACCAAGTGCAATATTGATGGGGGACAGGGGTCCAGAGGCGAGCCTGATTTTGTCAATAATAGTATATCATTGACTTTCTCTGCCTCTAAAACAGAGAACTCTGACATACTACTCTGAGAGGGCTTGTCCGCCAAGGGATCTGCATTATTATCTACTGTCGGTGGAACTGATTTCTGCAGTTCGTCGTATACTGCCTGTGCTTTATTTTGGAAGAAGGTGGCAATTTTATCCACAAAATTTTGATCCGGTTTAAAGAGGCTGTCCTGGATAGGGCTGTGACTGTTTTAAAGAGCTCCTTTGAGGAGTTTTTGGCTTCGTAGATTTTGGTTGTAAAGTAGGTCGCTTTTGCCCATTTTATGGCTTCCTTATATTCTTCCAGGGCCAGATTATAAGCCCTTTTTATGTTTTTCACTGTAGTCCATCCTCCAAAGCCGCTCAAGACGCCTACATTTAGCCTTTATGGGTCTAAGCTCCGCCCCATACCAAGATGCTGACACTCGGTACCTTTTGGGCTGCTTGATTATTTCAGGAGCAAGCTGGTCTATTGAAGACCTGATCCAGTCATCAAAGTTATTTGCTGCATCGTCAGAGTCAAGCATAGTGTTAGGGGATTATCAGCCAAAGTGGCTGCCAATTGGTTTTTCTGAATGTCTTTCCATCGGCGAAATCTGAGCAAAGGTGGTCTGTTCCTCTGCTCTCTGCTAGTTCTAGTGCTAGCAATGTTAAAAAGTATTGCATAGTGTCTGACCAAGGTAAAGGCATTACACTTGTCAGATCTATCTCCTGATTGTTCGTAAATACACCATCCAAGGTGTGACCAGCTAAGTGTGTGGGCCCCAAAACTATCTGCTTCATCCCGTACCCTGCGAGATTATCCACCAACGTGGCTGTTTCTGTATCATTGTTTGCTTCTAGATGGAAATTAAAGTCCCCTAAGATTGTAAACGTTGGGGTATCAAGGCATGACCCGAGAATGGCTGAAAGGGGGTCGCGCCCCCGGGGGTCTATAAATAAGGAGTCCCGGAAGGATCAAGGCGTTATTCCTTTTGATGCTGAAGGTCATAGCCTCCGCTTCCAGTGCTGTCACCAGCTCCGTCCTTACTGTAAACTGGGACCTATATATTATAGCAATCCCCCCCCTTTGTTCCCTACCCTGTCAGCGCGGGTTACCTGATAGCCATCAGGTAAGGCGACGTTCCAGTCAGGTTCAGAGGCAGTGTTTGCCCAAGTTTCTGTTAAAAAGACCAGGTCAGGTTTTAGAACTTGTATCTTGCCTTCTAGTTCGTATTTGTGCTTCCCCATTGATCTTGTATTTAACAGAATACACCTGATATTATCATTACCAGCGACCTGCGCTCTTGTGGGATCATCCTGTCGCTGCTGAGGGACATTAGCTCGTAGCGGTCTTTGGGACAGCCCACCCCCACTGATGCTGCACTGGGGACTATCTGGTAGGGGTAGAGGGATAGTGCCATCACTTTCCCTGGCCCTAATGTGTTTGCTTTGTTGGCAGTGGGCAACTAGTCCACATGAGTTGCAACTCACTGTGCAGTTAAAGTCCCCATCGACCAGTATATCAGGATTTGGGCACTCACCCTTGTTTAGGTTGATCAATAGCTCCAGCGCATACTTTATTGGCGTAAGACGGGCAGGCGTTCTGGTGCTGGGCGCAATCCGTGCATGGACGGGCGCAGACGGGCTTGCCTTTGGCGCGCCGGCGTCGCGCCCGCTGCACGGCCACGCTGCGGCCATGCTTAAATGTCCCCCATGGCACTGCATCAGGATCGTAGCCCCGCCCCTGAGCCCCTGAGCACTTCCTGGCCAGGCAGAAGTGTCGTAGCGAAGTCCGTCCCCGACCACCCGCCCCAAGAGGTGCAAATGCGGATGTCAGTGGTACGGGTATGCAATTTGTTAGCGGTCTAAAGTGCGCGATGCTATGGCAGCAAAGCAGAGTTCCGATATACACAGTAGCGCGAAAAGATTTAGAACAATTAAGACGTTCTTAAAACAATTTAAAACGTTTGTTTTAAAATCAGTTTAAAACAACTAAGAGCACAAACAGGTCAAATTCAAATTCAAGTGCAATAGTGCAACGGATAGAAAATAAAGTGCAATTGTGCAACAAAGTATCTCTATGAAGCGCTAGACGCGCGTTATGTGCCGTTAAGCAGGAGTATGAGCTATCACTGTGACCGCGCTGCGGACGTGCTTAAATGTCCCCCACGGCACTGCATCAGGATCGTAGCCCCGCCCCTGAGCACTTCCTGGCCAGGCGGAAGTGTCGTAGCAAAGTCCGCCCCCTACCACCCGCCCCAAGAGGTGCAAATGCGGATGTCAGAGGTACGGGTATGCAATTTGTTAGCGGTCTAAAGTGCGCGATGCTATGGCAGCAAAGCAGAGTTCCGATATACACAGTAGAGCGAAAAGATTTAGAACAATTAAGTTAAGACGTTCTTAAAACAATTTAAAACGTTCGTTTTAAAATCAGTTTAAAACAACTAAGAGCACAAACAGGTCAAATTCAAAGGCCTTCACTTTTTCAAAGGCACCTCAGCAGAGGAGACAAGCCAAGAGTCTAATCTTTCAAAAGAGACACCTCGGAAGAGATGAGAGACAATGCCAAAACTCATTCTGATGAGACACCCTCGCGAAACCAAGACACAACTCTATCAAAAGAGACACCTCAGAAGAGATGAAAGGCAGTGTCAAAACTCATTCTATGGAGACACCCCTGATGAACTGATAAATCTACCACAAAGCACTCAGCCTTCAACAGGTGCATATTTCATCAACTGAAAACAACTTTTAAATAGGAGGCACCTTCTGTCATCTGTGCATACAGCAGTAGCTGGTGTAATGCACGGCTTCATGCTGCCTTTTTATTACAAGGCGGTGCAATGCTCGAGCTCCATTTTTAGGTTTCGCCTAGGCAGCGCATGCGCTGTCTCATTGAGACATGCAGTATATGCTTTACTAGGTGAGTCCCCTCCTCCGTTTTTCTATTTGTTATTGAGTGTGTCTTTCAAAATGTACTAATTGCTATTGGGTAAGCGTGTTTTATGTCCCTCCTTTTACCCTGTTGGGCACGCCTTTGGATATTGGCCCCTTTACTGGTATTAATGCATTTTTTTTGGGTCTGTTGTTTTTCGGGATCTCTTTTTTTAAATGTGCCTTGCTTTTTTTTTTTTACTTCGATTTTTTTTTTTGTACTTCAACGCTTATCCGGTCCGAATCTCTGCTTGTGCCCACCGGACTGAGGAAATGGATGGACTGTGCAGATTCAGGCTGCTGACGGCATTCTTCTTTGTTCCCCCGGGACGCGATCACTCGGCCGGGTAGGCAGTGGCGCGGTGGAGCGTGGCTTGCCTCTATTCTCCACTCTCCCGTAAGCTGCCCTGCCCTCTGGAAGCAGCGGAGGTCCTTGCTGGCCTGGCGGCTCTCCGGTGATCCCGCGCTGCAGCCCCCGATGGACTCCAATACCAGGTGAGAGTCAGCCATGCCTTTTTTTCAAGGGCTGTCACATTTAGGCAGCTGTGCAGTGGCGTAGCTAGGGGGGGTTAGGAGGGGGCGTACCGCCCCAGGCGGCACTTTTGGGGGGGGGGGCTGCTGTGGTGCGTGGCCCAAGACTCGGAGGCTGCGGCGGAGCAGATTAGGATCCAGCACAGGGCCTGGCTGCGGCCGAGGAGGAGGAGGTTAGGCCTGGAGGAAGCCGATTGTCACTGTGACACCGTGTTCGGCACGCTGTTTTGGACCTTTCACATTAGGTCCCAACAGGACTCAGTGGCAGCAAGGCAAGTTGTCTTTTTTCTTCTACCTCGTAGTCCTTCTTAACCAACCCCCAGACCGTCTTCCCCTTTCCCCCACTCGTCGTCTCTAACCTGGACCTTCCCACCCCCTGACACGCTGACATACTTTGCCAGCACCCCCCCTGCTGTTAGCATTTTCAGCGCGCCATGCACGCTTTCGGGTTCACAATGGTGGTTTCACACACTTTTGCGCGGCCGCTCAACTCTGTTGTTTTCAAACTTCTTTGTTTGAAACGGCAGCGGGCTCTTTACCACTGCTGGAACCAAACCGTTTCAACAATAAAAGCTGCACCCCTTTGTTTACCTTCGCGCGGCCGCCAAACTCTTTTTTCCCTAAACTTATATATTTTTTTAAAAATGCAGCAGAACCCAAACCGGGAGAGTTGGTGGTGGGGGCTCCCAGGAAAAGCAGTGGAAGTCGGACGTGTCCTGGGGCTGCCAGCCTGCGGGCTCAGACTCCTTCCCCACCTCCGGATCCATGATGAACGCCGCACTCGGTCCCAAACCAAAGTATGGCGGTCGGGTGCCTATTGTAAGTTGTTATCTATGGGTTAGCTGTTTTCTTTGAGCTGCCTGTAAAAACGTAGCCGTCCGAAATTAGGCCGGAGTGACTGATGCGGGAATCTTTTCATGACATGATGGTCAGAGGTGCAAATATCCCAGGGGGCTTACTGAGCTTTTCATCCTTCTGAGATCGACAAAATAGGTCACAAGAAACGTAAGTTTTCACTGCTGCCATACCATTTGGAATAAACTTGTGCTGTACAAATACTCCTGAAATGTTATATTGTTAAACCTAACTATCACTGTGTACTGCTGACAGACAGCCACTGCTGTGTCCACCCTCCCCCCTCGGAGGGTGGCACCAGGCTGTGACATCAACAGTGATTAGCAGCTCTGCCTGTGCTACATCCTTAGCAGGGGTAGCAGCAGCGAGGAGGGGGCAGGACCGGTCCCTTGCCAAAGCTCGAGGAGGGGTCAGCCCTGCTGAGACTTGGTGTTCCCTCCATGGTCTGCCTCTGTTTCTCCAGCCGGCTATCTGTTGGTGCTTTCTGTACTGCTCCAAGTATGCAAGGCGCAGGAATCTTTATTTGTATGTAATGCATGCACTGTGCCACAGAGCTTTGCGTTGGCACGCACATTTTTCTTTGTATTTGCTGTGCCAGATAGTTTTCCGTTTGCATACACACATTACCTAGTAAACAGTACCGGCACATACATTTCAAAACAGAAATCAACTCCAGCTGTACACATAGCAGTTGTCATATTGCATGTGTTCAATCTGTAGTCCCAATTTTAATGTTGCAAAGTATGGGCCAGAAATGCGTTGCGGTGGTTATGCTTTGTTGCGAAATGTAGCCATGTTGTTTTGCTCTCTACATAAAATATTGGGGGTTATTCTCAAGAACGCGTGTTAACTATCGCCAAAATCGCTTAACGCAACTTCTCACATCGCAGTCCATCGCGGGAAAATAACACTGTGTTAACGCAGCATTCACAACCCGGCGGCACCATGTGATAGCCTCACGATAACGCTGCAAATGCCCGCGTTAGAATCAACGCAACGGTGAAAAAATGCGAAACCCCAACGCGAAAAAAGGTGCGATGACCCCAATGGCGATATGAAAATCAGCGAAAAGCAGCGACAGGCCGGCGATTCCCACGCCCCATGCGTGAGAATGCACTATAAAAGCAGAGAAAAAAAAGACAAATAAAAGCAACTGCGTAGCACCATGGACGCTCTCGGACCCAGTGCAGAGGACAACGCGAACCCCACAAGCCACACAGACGACCAGCCAGGAACCCTGGGGCAGGAGAAGGGCAAAGAGAAGAGGAAGAGGAAGACGGGGTTCACTCCGCAGGAAAACCGGATCATCGTCACGGAGGTGACCGAACACTACCAACAACTGTACGTCACCTCCACCGTGTCATCGGCAACACAAACGGAAAAATGGCAGTCCATCGTGAACAACGTGAATGCAGTCGGAGTGTCGAGGAGGTCAATGGAGGAGGTCAAGAGGCGCTGGCATGACGTCAAAAGCCAAACCAAGCAGAAATTTGCTGCCAACCTGAAGTCAGCAACGGCCACTGGAGGTGGGAGTCCTGCGCCACAGGAGGAGCTGGATGAGCTGGAGGAAATGGTGGCCACAGTCATCAGTGCGGAGACGGTGCAAGGAGTTGGGGGTCCGGACACTGCCCGAAATGACCTGACCCAACAGCAACAGGGTGAGTAACCACCAGGGACTGGGGGGACGGGGGGAGACGGGCACAATGGCACACATGCACAATCAAGAATAGCACACTGCACACCCACAATGACTGTGCAACCTGCCCCTGATGGCCTTGGCACACTGCAGCACACACAGAAACACCAAGTAGACCCACGTCCACCATGTGCACAAATGCCCCCCCCTCACCAATCCCACAACCTACCCATGCACATGTGCTGAACCCAGCAAAGCAGCGGCTCTGTGAGCCACACTGACAATGCAAGTGACACTGCATGACCACTAGCATGGCTGCAGTCAAAATACATGACATGGTGCACGCCACGACACCGAGGTGGCCCAGTGTGGATAACATCCCCAAAGGAGCAGGTCACCCCCTGACACATCCACGTGCACATACAACCCCTGACGTCAACAACACATCTGCAGACAAACAATGCACAAGAGTACAAAATCCGTACAGGAGCACAAATGACCCAACTCGCCAACATCTCAGCACCGTAAAAGCACACAAGTCAAAGGCACACCGCCTCAAAGGGATAAGGGGCTGCTAAATCAGAGCTGCAGGGGCGACTCACCCACAATGCAGCACACACACATAGCAACCACAGCACATCAACATTGACCACAATGTGGTAGAAAGTGCCAAACGTACACCACAGAACAGAGGACACAACTGGTGCCGCACGTGCGTAGAAAATGGCCAATCACATCAGGCATAGCAGGAAACTGTCAGATGATAATGTACGAGTACAACCTCACATCCGTCATGTAGTCGGAATGTCCACTGTCCCCCATCAA
The DNA here is from genome assembly GCA_963921515.1 of Calotriton arnoldi. Classification (NCBI taxonomy): domain Eukaryota; kingdom Metazoa; phylum Chordata; class Amphibia; order Caudata; family Salamandridae; genus Calotriton; species Calotriton arnoldi. The sequence goes on from CAWUFW010010301.1 coordinate 626,806, forward strand.
ATACCCAGCTCCTCCAAAACAGTCACAATGTACATTGTCATGCAGTCAGTATGTAAACATGTACAATGTGTGCACATACATGGAACACACTGTTAACCTGCATCTCCCATTCACATTGCAGAGGGATAATCAACACCTCCTGCAGAGCAGACCGGACAATTCTTCAGTGATGAGGAGGAGGAACCCCTGGCTATCTGCTCCGACACCCTCCAACGGCTTGTGGACAGCCTCCGCACACCACCTCCAGGAGCAGGCCAGCCCAGCTGCATCAAGCTGATACCACCCCCTGCACAGACCACATAGCAGGAAGCACCCACCACCACGGCTGGCTCCCAGCACCTCACCGAAGAACACATGGCATTCCAACGCCGTGTGTCAGACTGCCAGAGGGGGCTGGCTGAACAGGTGCGGGTGGGTTTCGACCTCATGGCAGCCAAACTAGATGCCATACGTGGGTGTCTCAGTCCCATCAGGGACCACTTACAGTCCCTAACGGACACCCTCAGTCCGCTCCATGCCCTACAACAATCCTATCCTGGCTGATGAGGGCTGAAAGCCCGAAACCGGTCCTAGGATGCTTGTTTCCAGTCCAGGGAGGACCTGGCCTGGCAGTTCGGGCTGGACTGTTCCCATTGGGCGCAGGGTCAAGACTGATTTGCATATGGCTGGGTCCAAACTGGAATGGCATGGTGAGGAAAAAAACGATGGATTTAGGCCCAGATCTTTGTACTGGGGTGAATGTATGACATTGTTCTGCATTCTGTCCATCAATTGTTGTTTTTGCTACAACAATCCTTGGCTGACCTCGCTGGAGCCATTACTCGGATACAAGAACTGTCTAGGCCGAGAGGCTCCAGCGACGACAGCACAGAGTTGGCACAGATGCGGAGGACAATGGAGAACATGGAGCGGATGCAGGCAGGAAGGATGGCTGCCACGGCTTAACACCAGCGAGATGTAGCTGGGATCTACCATGCCATGCAGATCCTCATCTTGCCATTGCTGCCACAGAGCCTGTCCCAGATGACTGCTGCAGGAACTTCGACACACACATCTCCGCACCCTGATGTGTCAGTGGCACACAGTGATGCAGCCATACCACCTCCGCCCCCTGATGAGTCAGTGGCACACAGTGATGCAGCCATACCACCTCCGCACCCTGATGAGTCCGTGACACACAGTGATGCAGCCATAACACCACCACACACACCTGGCACACCTGACACAGAAGACGTATCAGAGGACGAAGATGTGGACGGTAATGACTCTGTGTCAAAAAGGAGGTTGTAGCATTCATCCCCCGCCATATGGCCTGTTCCTGCTTGGTACAGCCCTCTGCATCATGCCCTGGTACTACACCTTCCACTGTCACCCGAAACACTCTGCGACATCCACTTGGAACCCTACATGGACCGCCATATCTGCTCTGGTTACCAATGACACAGCAAACAGGCTGCGGACTCAACTCTTCCTCTACCGATTAACTTGTCATCCCCTAAAGGACTCTGTCTGGCCCTCCACTGGGCAAACATGTAATGTGGGGTGTGCATGGCCACGTACTGCTCCAGCTCCGACACTCCACAGGATGTGAATAAAACATTCCTAATCACACAGATGTGTCATGTCTATGTCCAATTAAGTATGACAGTATGGCTGACTGTAGGGACATTGATTGCACAAAAAGGTACACCCTGGGAAATGACATCAATGCGCATGTTTGACTGTGACACACATGGCCAATGACATGACTGTGGAGGTGTGAACTAGCTGTGGCCTCATTGATCATGAACAACAATCTCGCAACCCCCCAACGTAGCCCCACGTCCATGTATCAAATAGGGCTGTGTGTAAATATGTCAGAGTGGGTAGGAGGCCTAAAGTCGTGTCCCACATCACATGTGACAACAGAACATCTCTTTGCATACCTACACACACTCAACTGTGTGGACACAGCCTGGTTTGATGGAACACATTGGTCCACATGGCAAGAAGTTGGAAACCATACTCACATTGCTGAAGACACGTAAGTGCACAGGTCGACCACCATCTCTCCCAAACACAATGTCAGGCTCACAGAGGTGGAGCGGGAAATAGGGCCTCACCCCTAAGTGAAATCCGTCAGTCAGTCCCTCCCTGTGTACGTACGATGCTCATTGGGGCACACAATTTGGCATGCAAATCAACACTCATCACAGTTGAACACTAGTGAAGCTGCGTAGACTTCATTAGCATGTGCGTGTCGGTATGGGCAAGACAAGGGCCACAACATGCAGACCAATGCATCATACACTAACAGGCAGCCAAGGAACATGTAGAGGTGCAAGACATGGGGAGGCACAAATGAACACCAACCATGACGGATGCCGACGGTCTCAGCCCACCTTGCCTTACTGGACTAGTCATGTGGTGTTTGGTGAATGCTCATTGCACCGTGTCAGGGGACACCACTCACAGCCCATGGGATCTGCATAGTCCTGTACCACCGGACAGCGCTGACTTCCTGCTCTGCTGACAGTGAGCAGGTGAAGGAGTCCAACAAGGTCACATGTAGTACTACATTGCCATGTGTGTACTCTCCCTCCAGCGGTGTGTCAGGTTGAGGAACGTTGCCAGGCGCCGCTGTCCACTCACCTTGCACAGGTGTGTGTCAACCTGCAGTCCTGCACGCACATGCATTCTGAGTCCAGGCGAATGCTGACATGTCCACTGTCATGGTGGGATATGTGTCCATTTCGCCAAGATGCAAAAGGGTGTTGGGACCTGTGCCATGGGTCACAATATATTGTGGCTGCAGGAACGTAGTTACTCGTCCATGAAAGTGAGCGCAGCTTCATGGGCAATCAGTTCCAAGAGTACGTCGTTGTCAACTTCAACGAACACGGGGGCGAGCCAATCCATTAGCTGGTCCGGACAGATGTGCTCCGTCCACGCCGTTTCACCAATCCGCAACACAGCCCAATAGGGGAGCGCTTCGATGTGGTCACTGCACATGAGGAATTGTGCGATCTCACATGCCCAACTGCCAGCACATACGCCCAATTCCAAGGCATCCCATGAACGGGTATCACGGTTACACTCCTAGTCGTGGTCCAACAGGGGGTGCACACACGTCATAATCCAGTTCAGGCACCGTTGTGTTGGATAGGCAGACATCCATGGGCCAATCGAGTATGCATGATCGGCAGTGGAACCAGGGCTGGACGCAGGTGACGTACGCAAGACGGAAGCTCAGATGGTAACTGATGCGCAACACTGCCAGTGGCAGTGCCCCCAACAAATGCAGCATTCGGTCACGGTACAGTTCCACGTGACAGGGGTTGTACATGTGCCCGGGATGTCCTGCCATTGCGTTGGTGGCTCTTGTGGAACCGGCACTCTTCTGACCTGCGGCTTTTATGTGGATGATATGCCACAGCTCGGAGCAATGAGTCGTATGAGCGTGCAAAGTTTGTCCGTATAGGTTATCCTGTACGTAAATGTCAAGGCCGTTCCATGCAGGAGTACCTCGGGCAAGGACTTCTGTGTGTGGGGTGTGGATACGTTGATCTTTCATTGGCGCCGTGTGTAGTTTGGGAGTCGCTCTTCGTCTGCCATGGTATCTCTCTTAGGGGTGCCTGCCGCATGCGTTTCCAAGGTCGGGGTGCAGATGTCCTTCCGCCTTCTGTATTGAGACAAGGGGGCTTTCATCCCTAATGTTAGTCAGACCACTGCTTGTATCCTGGGTATGTGATGTGGCTATCGCGCTGCAATTGAGGCTAGTCCTTCGGCTTACGGTGCACCAAAAGCGATGAACACACTCACCAGTTGCCATGAATGAGCCAAGAGCCCGAGCGGCCTTGCGCTCCATGTACAGTCCCTTGGTGCGCGTACACCCTCCGGCTGCATGCAACATTGAAACATTGTCGATTGCGGGCCATGTGGCGCAGACACTGCAACAGAGACACATGCACCAGTTGGTTTCCTGTGCAGCCCAGATATGAACCACGCCCAGAGGCCAGGGATAATTGGTCACACCCCTACGCTGGCCTGGCGTACGCCGACCCAGCCCACTCAGCGTACGTATAAAGGGGTGATGACGACGCTACGTGTCCCAATTCTTCCCCACTGCCTGAGGTGACATGGCTGCGTCCGCCTGGCCTACGACGGGGCTCAATCATATAGGGTCCATGACTTGCGTTGCACGGAGTCGGTGGCATCGGTTGCACTGCGGCAGGCACGGGCCTATCACCACGGGACGGTGGCTTACTGTGCACTGAGGTAGGGGCACCTAAAGTGCTGAGCGGGGGTGCAGCCTGCGATGATGACGTGTGCACTGATATGGTCTCTGCCATTGCTATATCAAGACCCAGAGTCAAGTGTGCGCCTGGTGGACCGCAATGTAGGCCTGAGCCAGCGGGCAGCGCGAGCCTACTGCCACGTGGTGTTGCCTCGCGTTTCACAGAGTTAGTGGCACCTAGAGAGCTGAGCGGATGTGCAGCCTGCGATGATGACGTGTGCACTGATATGATCTCTGCCATTGCAAAATCAAGACCCAGAGTCAAGTGCGCGCCTGGTGGCCCGCGCTGCGGGGATGCGTGATGTTGAGGCTGCCAAGGTCGCGGGCCCTGGGCTCAGAGCTTGCACCGGGACGTGGTGTGCCCTCTTGGAGACACGCCGGTGGCGGAAGATGAGCAGTGAGGCCTGGGTGCGCAGGGGCGAGCAACCCCGCGCTGGGTGGTGGGAGGGGCAGGGGTGCAGCGGCCTGGGTGCGCAGGGGCGGCCATGCGATGTTGCCGTGTGCAATGATATGTACTCTGCCATCATTAGCTGTGGACTCTGTTTCAGATGAGGGACCTGGTGGCCTGCAGAGTGGACCGGCACGTGGTTGGAGACACACCGGTGGCAGCAGGTGAGCAGTGAGGCCTGGGTGCGCAGGGGCGGGCAATCCGCGCTGGGCGGCGGGAGGGGCTGGGGTGTAGCGGCCTGGGTGCGCAGGGGCGGCCATGCGATGTTGCCGTGTGCAATGATATGTACTCTGCCATCATTAGCTGTGGACTCTGTTTCAGATGAGGGACCTGGTGGCCTGCAGTGTGGACCAGCACGTGGTTGGAGCCACACCGGTGGCAGCAGGGGAGCAGTGAGGCCTGGGTGCGCAGGGGCAGGCAATCCACGCTCAGCGGCGGGAAGGGCTGGGGTGTACCTGCCTGGGTGCGCACTGTCGGCACTGTCTCTCTCTCCCTCTCTTTCTCTCTCTTTCTCTCGCTCTGTCTCTCCCTCTCTTTCTCTATCTTTCTCTCTCTTTCTCTTTCTCTCTCTCTCTCTCTCTCCCTCTCTTTCTTTCACTGTCTCTCCCTCTCTTCCTTTCGCTGTCTCTCTCTCTTCCTCTGTTTCTCTCTCTCTCCTTCTCCCTCTCTCCCCCTTTCTCTCTCTTTCTCTCTCTCTCTCCCTTTCTTTCTCTCTCTCTTTCTCTCTCTCTCTGTCCTTTGTTGTGGGCATGACACACCTTCTTATCTTCAATTTTGTCTTGCAGGCTGTGACTTACGGTTTGTCCGGAGAAGACCCGCCAGGACTCTTCCAATTATTGATGTTGATTGGAATTTGAATAAATTGCTTTTTTTTGGAACTCTGCGATGTCTGTATGTTTTTCTTTTTCGTACCACACATGGATGTTGGTTGGTGTACTTGTGCGACATCAGGCGAATTGTTGTGTTCATGAATTTGTGAGGTAGATCTGAGATATCTTTGTCCGGGGGTGCCCGGGTAGGGCCACGGGGGGCGGGTGCTGGGTGGGGTGGCGGTGGGTGTTGTGGCCCTCTTGGGGATCCGAGCTGCATGGTCAGTAGCTCCATGGCATCTGTTGTTCTTCTGGTGTGGCAGTGGGCTGGGCTCCCTTTTGTGTTGCAGGTTGTCGTCCGACTTAACACCAGGTAGGAGCAGGTGTTAAATCCCTGCTGCTAAGGCGCCTTATCGCATGTTTTGTGGTCTTTTCGCCGATCTGGCTGGTCGTTGTGAATGTTGCAAAGTGGTGTTTCCGCGGCTTTTTGCACAGGAACGCCTACTCTGCATCTCATTAGCGTTAGTTGCTGGTGTCATCCGTGGCGATGTTTTTTGCGGCTGCTATCGTAGGAACACTGGTGATGTCGGCTGCTGGCACCAGCTTGTGAACGGTGCGATGAATTTATCACGACTTTGGCTGAGATAAAGTGCCGCTAACTCGGCGATAAGTCCTTGAGAATATGCCCCATTGTCTTTCCCACTCAAATCACGCTGTGTAACTGTAACCAAATTCACTCGCATGTCTTCCTTCTCTAGCGATAATAATCTGGGGCTTTTTGTTCATCAGAAGCAATTATCACAGGAGTCACTGACAAGTTCCAAAGTATTGAATATGTTGTGGTAATTACCGTCATCTGGGAATGTCATTGTGCTACAAATACATGTGAGCGAAGCTACGTTGCAGTAATGTGCGATAAATGTGTTGCATGACCAAATACTTGAAAGGCCCAAAGGCGAGACCGATTGCATTGCAAATGCTTGTTTGGCTGGTTCTTTATTATTAGCAATACCAAATTAGATCCATCTTCGAGGTACCTCGATCAATAAGAAACACCCACAGGCATTACTGTTAAGAACAGAATTCCGCCATAATCCTGTCAATGCAAAGGCGTTTGTTAATAACGCGCATATAAACCGCCCCATAATATATGCTAACACAGGCAGTAATACTAACAAGCTTTGACAATCACTGAAACCTGTGCTGATACAGATGTTCTGTGAATGCTCGCACTCCAGCGCTCTCATCATAATAACATCGCTCTTCCTTGTTAGCATCCTCAATTAAAATCTAAAACCATTACTTGGGGCGCACGGAAGACGGATCCCATCTCTAACTGCTATTAGGAAGTGCATCTCTCCGAATCTTCAATCACTCCGATTATGCAGGTCAAGGGGGATGCGCGCTCGCTCGCCTAAACCTTCCCTGCCCGGCTTAAGTGATGGATGTGGGCATTAGAGAGCGGGGCTGATGGGAGGGAGAGCGCTACAGACAGTTGAAGTGCGAGAGGGAAATGGAACAAACACAAGCATTAAGTGCAGGCCAGAGCCGGAGCTACCATTGGTGCAGCAGGTGCAGTGGCACCAGCACCCAGAGCACTGAGGAGCCCATTGAACCATGATAATTGCTGGATTTTACTATCCCAACTGCAGTTCCTTGCACCAAGGCCCATGGCACCCTTGCTACACTATTGGTGCAGGCACCTGCTGGAGAGAATGTCCAGTAAGACAGATCGCCATCCTGTTAAACCCCCATCTCTCACCAAAAAGGACTGGATCATGCAGGGGGTTTGTTATAGCATTATGGATCTAACTAAACTGCAGGCTGTGCGCTATGCAAATAATATAACATAATAAAAGCACCCTCTATAATATGATTGGTTTTGTGGCTCAGTGGACTAATTTATCCACTTAATCAGAAGTTCACTCCACTCTTCATTCTCGTGGGGCAATAAAATGAGTACCATTAAGCTCAGTAATAATAAACATCTGGGGCTGTTTACCAGAAAGTGTCCCTGGGTGCAACAGGCATGTGAGCCTGCTTTCTGTGCCCCTTGGGCTCTTTGGTATTAGAGAAGGGGCCACAGATGCTCGTGCAGCCCCTTCTGTATTGCAGATAGCACTGGCATGCATGTAGCACCACTGCTTTCTCAAGAGGGCATTCCCTCATTTGCATGGGGGCGTGGACTCATGCAAATGAGGGATGCTCTTTACCTCTGCACCCGCGGGCGGGTGCAAAGGGAAAGAAGCTGTCAGGATGCATACTGAAAGTGTGCCACAAAAGGTGGTGCACCCCCTGATAGTAACCCTCTGGAGGGGGTTATGGGGTCCTATGGAACCCCCAGACATCCCCTTGCAGGCAGGTGCAGTCACTCACCACATATGCCTGTAAAGGAATCTCTAATTCCTCTTTAAAGTGCAGGCGAGTTGTCGCCTGCGCAGTGAAACATGGAGCGAATTTGAAGCAGTTTCTCTTTTCACTTGAATGTGCTGCCCCCAGCAAGTAACTTTGCTGCGCTGTGTTGTGTGACAGGGAGAGAGCAGAACAATGTCATATCTACTAAGATGTGATGCAGAACAATGCCAGATCTACTAAAATGTCACAGTATTCTGCTCTCTCCCTGTGCTGGTGCACTTTTGACTGTCAAGTGCTAATTCAGACACGATTGTGCATAGAGCAAGGGTGTCTGTGTTATGGGAGACCTAGTTTTTGTGCTGGAAGGTGCCCCTTACAGTAAACAAAATATCCATTAAGGAGTTTCCTACTTTGTTTGTGTACTGTACAATGCAGCACTTAAGTAAAGTGAGAAAAGTGAGGAAAAATGAAAACTTTCCTCCTCGTTACGCCTGCCTCAAGGAGATGCGGGATTTTGTTCGAACTGCTTCTCTACTATTCTTCGAAACAGGGGTTGGAGTAAAAACCCAGGGGTGGTTGCATGGAAGCATCCAAGCACCACTCATAGAACTCCCCCTATATAAAAAGGATATGCCTGCAGGAGAGGGTCCTTTCAGGCATACACATTTTCTATTTTCATAAGAGAGAATCACGAAGGGATATGAGCAAAGAACTTTGTAAGCTGTTATACATTCATGATTTTCAATCAAAATGGATTCTTACAATAGGATTTCCTCAGCAAGATTAACAAAATACAAGAACCGTCAAAGAGGGGCATACAATGCCAGAAGGGTCTCAAACGTGAAACCAGGAACCACTGAAACCAGGAAGACCGTCACCCAGGCACTCGTCACCAGCCGACTGGACTATGGGAACACCCTCTACGCCGGAACCACAGCCAAACTTCAAAAGAGACTCCAGCGCATCCAGAACGCCTCCGCACGACTCATCCTGGACATCCCCCGACACAGCCACATCACCGTACACCTGAAAGACCTGCACTGGCTCCCCGTCAGCAAGAGAATCACGTTCAGACTCCTCACCCACGCACACAAGGCCCTCCACGACCTGGGCCCAAAGTACCTCAACGACCGCATGTCCTTCTACACGCCCACACGCCAGCTACGATCAACCAGCCACGCCTCGCCACCGTACCACGCATCCGCAGAACCACCGCCGGAGGAAGATCCTTCTCCTACCTGGCGGCCAAGACCTGGAACTCCTCCCCACTCACCTTCGGCGAACCCAGGACCATCTCGCCTTCAGGAAGCAGCTCAAGACCTGGCTGTTCGAGCAGTAACTTACCCCCTCCCCCAGCGCCTTGAGACCCTCCCGGGTGAGTAGCGCGCTCTATAAATGCCGTGATTGATTGATTGATTGAAACGTGCGAAACCCCATGTTAATTTTCATTGGGAAATATATGTCACAGCAAAAACCGCTGAACAGATTTTCACCAAAATTCATGAGGTGAAGCGGCCTGGTCCAATTCATGATCCTTTTTCATTCTGGTGAACATCCATTCTGTGGTTTTTGCAAGAAGCCAAAATCTCTGGGTCAAGTGAGATAAAAAAAATATACATATCTTGTGGGTTGCCATCTTGAATTTGCCAAGCCTGTCAAAGAAATGTAAAAAAATAAAATAATCTGATTGTACAAGAAAACATTTCCCTTGATCTAATTTAGATTTGTGGCCCCAGCCTTGGTCTGCCAACTCGAGCGATATGATTTTACATTTTTTGTTGTACTAGTCATTACAGGATGCGAGTAGAGATGTTCAAAACTGTGTAATTCTTTCTCCCAAACTTTCACAAAACGACATGAGAATTTCATGAAATTATACTTTTGTGGCAAATATGATTTGACTGTGTATGTGTCACGTTTGTTTTACCTGAACATGCACTGTGTGTAAAAAAGATTTGCGAGGTACCAGCAAGAGACTGGTTTGAGCAGAAAATTTGCAAGAAGTCAGGGGGCATATTTACAAGCCCCTATCGCCACAGGAACATCTCTTTTAGTGACGTTCCTGTGGCGGTATTTGCTTCACCTTATTTACAAGGCAGCGGTTAAGCCACTCAATATCAAATCCAAAGTGCTCCCTTTTTTAGTAGCAGTACATCCCTTGCACAGCAGGGTTGGTTTATCAAGTCTGGACATTGTGTTTCTAAGAAGTGATCTAGCTGCAAAATCATTGCACGCAGTATGGTCATTATTAATGACAAATGTAGGATATCATCGTTGATCTAGATGTGGCCTTTTCCTGACGAAAGCACCTTTTAGTGCCGAAATGCGCGTAGAACATAACAACTGTGAATCGAATTTGTGCCACATTGTTTTGCTTTATTATATATGTAAAATCTGATTATCAAATTTCTGTTGGCATCAATGCTGTGACAATGTTTTTAATTGAGACAATTTATGGGTGAGGTATGATTGTTGATACGATTGAGATAGTGTGAATGGGCTATGTCATTACTTTCTATATCATTAATAAAAATATATTTTGTACTTTTTTGATAAAAACAGTATCTGTTGGTTCTTTCTTCTTTCTCTCTGTAATTTAAGTGCCATTGTTGTGTGATTATATCATTTGCGTTGCCTTAAGTCTTTACACTAATTCAGGCGATGATCTATATTCCCAGATTTCGCAAGGGATGGCCAAATGTCATGCACTGTTGATTCGGTTGGATCGGACCTGTGTATCAGACTTGCCATATGCCTGGTAACGCAGTCAGACATCGCTGCACCCATGTAAAGGCCATGCACCACTGTGTTGGGTAGGATAGGGGTTGTGAAGGCCTGGCCATAGGCTACACCCTGCACCAAGATGTTGCTGCACATGACTGAAGTGCATGTACAGATAGTTCAACTAGATAGGTGAAGGGTCTGGTCTTAGGTCACGTCATGTATCGGGAGCCTTCTGCCTACTACCAAAGCTGCCAAAGGCCAATTAAAGCTGTTTCATTAGATTGGTCCTGGCTGCCAGACCTGACTATAGGCCAGCCCTGTGCTCAGAGTCAGCTGGGCACAACCACTGGTTATGCAAAGCTGGGATGGGACATAGAGCATAGCCTTTTGCCAGGCCTTGTGAAATATCCCTGTTAACTACTACAGTCAAGTGATGCTTTAGTTACAATGCAAAACCTAAAAACCACGGAAATGCCATAGTTATAATAAAGTAGGCGAAGTGTAAATCACATCCCCACCGTGTGCTGATCATTAACTCTCACATGCTATCACTGAGAATATCTCAAAAGACCTCTTGAATGATCATGGATAGAGGAGTGAAAGTATGGGTTCCTTTGACTTGAGGCATTACAGAGGAGGAATCTGGAGGCAACTAAGAGTTCACATTTGGCTAAATAGAGAATTCTATGTCAGCATACGTGTTAGACCTGGCATACGTGGCGTGGTTTCCCCTGACTTTTTGCCTTCTGACCTTCTGTTTTGCTGACTTCATTTTTGCTGGCTTTAGGATTATGGGTGCTTTACCACTGCTAACCAGTGCTAAAGTGCATATGCTCTGTTTTCTAAACATGGTAACATTGGCTTATCCACAGTTGGCAGATTTTATTTACTTGTAAGTCCATACCAAAGTGCACTATGTGTGCCAAGGACCTGTAAATTAAACGCTACTAGTGGTCCTGCAGCACAGATTGTGCCACCCTCTCAGTATCCCTTTAAACAGGGCTCGGGCATGCCATTGCAGAGCCTTTATTTGCAGTTTTAAACAGCTATTTAAACCTGGCAAGTTCACCTACTTGCCAGGCCCAAACCTTCCCTTTTAATACATGTAAGTCACCCCTAAGGGCTAAGGTTGACCCTAGGCTGCCCCAAGGGCATTTAGAAGGTAGGACATGAACTTTTGAGTTTCACATGTCCTGATAGTGAAAAACTGCTAAATCCGTTTTCACTACAGCAAGGCCTATCTCACCCATAGGTTAACATGGGGATTGCCTTAAAAAATCTTTTAAGTGTAATTTGCCATTGAGAGCAGATAGAAAATTGGAGTTTGGTGTCTCTGGATTCACAATTTGAAAACACATCTTTTATTAAAGTTGGTTTTTAAATTGCAGGTCTGAAAATGCCACTTTTAGAAAGTTAGCATTTTCTTACTTTAACCATCCTATGCCTCTGCCTCTCTCTGAATACATGTCTGGGTCAGGGTGACAGCTGGGCTATGTGCATTCTCTCTAGACACTCACACAAAGGGAGCTGGGGCATAAAATTTGCATCCTGATGGTCCATCACCAGGCTGATGGGCCTTCCTGAGGTACATTGGGAGGGAGGAACTGACATTTGCACCTGAATATTGCTATGCCTGTCCCCACAAAAAGAGCTGCATATCCCCCTGTAGTGTGTCTGAAGACAGGGACCTTGTGAGCTTCAAAGGCCTCTTTGATGTCTCCTCCACTTTAAAGGCACATTTGGGTAATGGTACTGAACACCTGACATCACCAAATCATAACTCTACTGGAACCAAGTACATTCTGCCTGGAAGAACTGTTGTGCTGCTGGAGGGACTGCCATTTTGCTACTTGCTCTATTGTGTGTTGGCCTGATGCCTGCTGATTGCTGTGCTACACGAGGGACTGCCACTTTGCAACTTCCACTGCAGTTTTGGCCTTCTGTTTCTTGCCTGATAGTGAGAGGCACTGGACCTGCTCTCTACATCCTTGAACCCTAGCTTCTCCAATGGCTTGCTGGCTTACCTCCTGCTCTTTGAAGACTCAGGGTCACAAAAGACTTCTTGCAGCTCTGCTGGTGCTGCTGGACTGTGCCATCTGTGAGTCTAGGTGCCCCCCTCTAGTCCTGGGCCTCAGAAGTGGGTTTTCAGCTGTTTTAACCCTTGATGTCAGCACAGCAGCGACTTTACGCTGACTGGCACCAACACATCGCCCTTCGACACCAACATAGCAGCTGCTGAACAACAGTGATGATAGCGCTGCTCAACACCGAAGCATCCATCGACTCCGTGGATCGGCGCCAGCACTTGCCTTCATCCTTGGATTGACGATGAGGTGAGCCTCCTTGCCTCCTTCCCTCAAGTCTTTGATTTCGACAAAAGTTCCATCCAAGTTACTTTGTTAGCGGGACCTGTCTGAGTCCTGTAACCGGCCTGCCCTCGATCATGGTTGGCTTGAACTTTGGATTTGCACTGGTCCCTCGCGTCCTCAAGTAACCTTTTGACCTCTAGTGACTTCTAAGCACTGTTTTCACATTTGATCTTTACAAGTTCATATCTCGTGTTCTACTTATTGGATTTTTGTCATTTTGATCTTGTTTTGATCAGATAAATAGTCTTTATCTTTCTAAACTGTATTTTTGTGGTGTTGCCATTGAATTACTGTAATTTAAGTGTGCACAAATACTTTACATATTGCCCATTAAGGTAAGCCTGACTGCTCTGTGCCAAGCTAAAAGAGGGTGAGCACAGGATAATTGAGGGTGTGTATCTGACTTACCCTGACTAGGGTGGTGGTCTCTACTGGGACAGGGTGCAAGCCTCTGCCAACCAGAGGTTCTATTCCTAACAACACATATGAACTGACAATATTAGAAACCTTTTAATTTGAATAGAATACTTAGGTAAAAATAAAGCCTAAAGCATACCATCAGTCTTCTCGAATAACATGCAATTAATTACCTTTGTAAGTTTTCCTCTTGATTGCTAAATTAATTTATGTTTGATGCAACACATTTGAGACAGAAGGATAGAAAGGTTAGCAAAACAAATTGGGGGATATTCTCAAGAACGTGCGATAAACATCCCCAAAATAGGTTAACGCAAGTTTTCATATCGCCGTCTATCGCGGGAAAATAACTCTGTGTTAACGTCGTATTTTCAACACGGCGGTAACATGCGATAGTCTCCCGATAACGCGTCAAATGTCTGCGATAACATTACCGGGCCAGCGATGAAAATCTAAACCCGAACATGAAAAAAGTTGCGATGTGCCCAACTGCGATAAAAAATCCAGTGATAAGCAGCCCCAGGCCTGCAAGTCCCACAAGTCAAGCTGCAAAAAGCACAATAAAAGCGGCAACACAAAACACAAACAACTGCGAAGCACCATGGAGGGAGCCGGAGCAAGCACAGAGGACAACCAGAACCCCACAAGCCCCACGGAGGACCAGCCTGGGACCTCAGGGTCAGGGAAGGGCAAGGAGAAGAAGAAGAGGAAGACGCGGTTCAACCGCAGGAAAACAGGATCCTGATCACGGAGGTGATAGAACACCATCAACAACTGTTCGTCACCTCCACTGTGTCATTGGCAACAAAAAATGGAATATGGCAGTCCATCGTGGACAAGGCGAATGCAGTCGGAGTGCTGAGGAGGACAATGGATGAGGTCAAGAGGCGCTGGAATGATGTGAAGCGCAAGACCAAGCAGAAACTCGCAGACAACCAGAAGGCAGCAATGCAGACTGGAGGTGGGAGTCCAGCGCCACAGGAGGAGCTGGATGAGATGGAGGAAATGGTGACCACAGTCAAGGCCGGACTGGCCGTAGCGGGCACCGGGCGCTTCCCCGGTTGGCCGCTAGGATGGGGGCAGGTTTTGGGACCCTGAAGGGCCGTTTTTGTTACCGGGGGTCGGCAATATCGGCCCCCTGTAACAAAATCGGCCGAAACCAGCCCTCGCAAACTGCTCGGCTCCACTCCCCTTCACCCCAGGGGGGGGGCGGCTGAGCAGTTTGCCAGGGCCGGTTTCTGTTCCCAGTCCGGCCCTGACCACAGTCATCAGTGTGGAGATGGTGGCAGGAGTTGGGGGACCGGACACTGCGCAACATGACCCGACACAACAGCAACAGGGTGAGTAACCACTAGGGACTGGGGGGACGGGGGGAGATGGGCACAATGGCACACATGCACAATTAAGTAGAGCACATCTGCGGACAAACCATGGCCAAGAGTCACAACACCAACCAAGAGCCCAATTTACCCAAGTCTGCAACATCACAGCACTGCATAAGCACAGAAGTGAAAGCCACACCGCCTGAAAAGGAATAAGGGCCAGCCAAATCAGAGCTGAAGGGGCAACTCACCTACAATGCAGCACACACACATAAGATCCAGAGCACCGCAACATGTACAACAATGTTGAACAAACAGAAACACCAGCACAACAGAACAGAGGACACAACTGCTGCCGCTTGTGTGTGGAAAATGGCCATTCGCATGTGGCATAGCAGGAAATTGTGAGATGATAATGTACTAGTACAACCCCACATCCCTGATGGTGTAGTGATGCATGTATGGCCGTGACCCAGATAGGCAGTGAGACACACATTGTCATACAAATCAACACTCATCACAGTTGAATTCAAGTGAAGGTGCGTAGACTTTATTAGCATATGCGTGTCAGTACGGCCAAGATAAGTGCCACAACATGCAGACCAATGCAGCAGTATGTCAGAACGTGGAACGTTGCCAAGCACTGCTGTCCACTCCGGGGGAGTGCTGCACCATTCACAGGTGTGTATTTACCCGAGTTGTCATCCGCTCATGTATTCGGAGTCCAGGCGAATGCAGCCATGTCCACTGTCGTCGTGGGAGATGTGACCAGAACCCCAAGTTCCAACAAGGTGTCGGGACATGTGCAATGTTTTCCAAAGTGTTGTGTCTGCAGGTACGTAGTTACACATCCATGAAAGCTAGTGCAGCTTCGTAGGCAATCATTTCCAACATGAGGTCGTTGTCGACTTCATCGAACAGGACGGTGAGGCTAACCATTAGCAGATCCGGACAGATGTGCTGCGTCCACCCCCTTTCACCAATTAGCACTACAGCCCAATAGGGGAGCGGCTCAATTTGGTCACTGCACACGAGGAGTCCTGCAATCTCCCAGGTCCAGCTGCCAGCATGTATGCCAAGCATCCAGGCATCCCATAGACGGGTGTCACGGGGACACTCATGGTCGTGGGCCAACAGGGGGCACACACACACATGTCGAAATCCAGTTCGGCTACTGTCCTGTTGGATAGGCAGACATCCATGGACCACTCGAATATGCACGAGCGACAATGCAACACAGGCTGCACACAGGTGACGTTGGCAAGGCGGAAGCTTAGCCGGTAACTGATCCACAGCACTACCAATGGCAGTGCCCCCAGCAAATGCAGCATACGTGCACGGTACAGTTCCACGTGACAGGGGTTGTGCATGTGTGCGGGATGTTCTGCCATTGCGTTAGTGGCCCTGGTTGAAGCGGCACTGTTCTGACCTGTGCCAGTTCTGTGGATGAAATGCCACAGCTCGGAACAATGAGTTGTTGAAGTGTGCAACGTTTGTACGCCTGGGATGGTGTGGGAGTAAGTGTGAAGGCCATTCCATGCAACATAACTTCGAGCAAGGACTTCTGTGTGTGGGGTGTGTATACATTGGTCTTTCGTCAGGCTGTGCGTAGTGTGGGAGTCGTCATCAGCTGCTATAGTATCTGTCAGGGGGTGCCGGGCACATGAAATTCCGAGGTCAGAGGTGCAGATGTGCTTCCGCCTGATAGTTCAGACAAAGGAGCTTTCATCACTAATGTTAGTTTCTCATCTGCTTGCATTCAGGAAATGTGAAGTGGCTTGTTGGGGGTGGGGTGGGATGTGTGCGACTTTGGGATTCATGTTTGACATGTCTTGCATGTGGCAAATGAGCAGCATCACTGTGTGTTACGTTGCCTCACAGCTGCTCCTCCCTCCCCCGAACCTATTTACTTGTGTGCGCTGCGCGGTTGCATCACTTGCACTCCTACGGCACACCATTGTCATGCCTGTCTGCGCATGTCCACAAGCCTGACAACGACACTGTGATGTTGGCTGTTGGAGGTGGGCGGCCACGTGAGTGTAGGCCTGTGGGAAGGATAGGGCGGACACAGATGTAGAGTTCATGCCTGGCTGAACTCGCGCTGCGATTAAGGCTAGGCATTTGGCTCATGCTGCGGCAATACAGATACACACAACACTTGGCATGTAGGAGCCAAGACCCCGAGCGGTCTTGCTCTCCTTCATTTCCCGGTTCGTGCGAGCCCACCCTCCAGGTGCATGCTGCATTGCAACATTGTCGATTGCGGACTGGGTGGCGCTGACACTACAACAGTGACACACTCATTAGATACTTCCTTGTCCAGGCCAGACCTGAACCACGCCCAGAGCCCCGGGCAAATCCTTCACACCCCTACGCTGGCTTGGCATATGTCGGCCCAGCCCACTCAGCTTACGCATACAGGGGGGTACGACAAAGCTACGTGTCCAAAGTCTTACCCCCTGCCTGAGGTGACATGGTTGCGTCCACTGTCCACAGCACAATGTAATGTGGTAGGGCCCTGGCCCATCATGCATACATAATGACCACAGGGACACACTTAGCTAGATAGTGGAACTGGCTACGGGCACGTGTGCCCGGCCCTTTTTATTACCAGGGTCACATGTCCAGTGACGCCTGTGCTGGATGGGTGTGGGGTGAGTGTAAGCCAGCCCTCAGGGAGTGGTTGGTGCTGGCAACAGCTAGAACAGTGATCATCGGTTCACACACACAGATTCAATCATAAAGCGTCCATGACTTGAGCTGCACAGAGTTAGTGGCTCCTGAAGCGCTCGGCGGGTGCGCGGCCTGCGCTGATGCGTCGTCCGGGCGGGCCGCACTGGAAGCAATGTCTGTTGCCTACTGGACTCTGCCATGAATGAATCAAGACTCAATTTGAATTGTGAGCCCTGCTGACTGCAGTGTAGGCTGGAGGCAGCGGTCAGAAAGGGCACACAGCCACTTGACGAAGACTTGTGGTGCACTGAGTTAGTGGCACCTGAAGCGCTCAGCGGGTGCGCGGCCTGCGCTGATGCGTCGTACGGGCGGGCCGCACTGGAATCAATGTCTGTTGCCTACTGGACTCTGCCATGAATGAATCGACTCAATTTGAGTTGTGAGCCCTGCTGACCGCAGTGTAGGCCGGAGGCAGCGGTCAGAAAGGGCACACAGCCACATGACGATGACTTGTGGTGCACTGAGTTAGTGGCACCTGAAGCGCTCTGCGGGTGCGCGGCCTGCGCTGATGCGTCGTACGGGCGGGCCGCACTGGAAGCAATGTCTGTTGCCTACTGGACTCTGCCATAAATGAATCAAGACTCAATTTGAATTGTGAGCCCTGCTGACCACAGTGTAGGCCGGAGGCAGCGGTCAGAAAGGGCACACAGACACGTGACGATGACTTGTGGTGCACTGAGTTAGTGGCACCTGAAGCGCTCGGCGGGTGCACAGCCAACGATGATGCGTCGTCCGGGCGGGCCGCACTGGGAGCAATGTTTTTTGGCCTACTGAATTCTGCCTCAATATTGGCACGTGGCGTCGACTTGTGTTGCACAGGGTCAGTGGCACCTGGAGCGCTCAGCAGGTGCACAGCCAACGATGATGCGTCGCCCGGGCGGGCCGCACTGGGAGCAATGTTTTTTGGCCTACTGAATTCTGCCTCAATATTGGCACGTGGCGTCGACTTGTGTTGCACAGGGTCAGTGGCACCTGGAGCGCTCAGCAGGTGCACAGCCAACGATGATGCGTCGTCCGGGCGGGCTGCACTGGGAGCAATGTTTTTTTGGCCTACTGAATTCTGCCTCAATATTGGCACGTGGCGTCGACTTGTGTTGCACAGGGTCAGTGGCACCTGGAGCGCTCAGCATGTGCACAGCCAACGATGATGCGCCGTCCGGGCAGGCCGCACTGGGAGCAATGTTTGTTGACTAGTGGTTTCCTCCATTAACAGAGATGTGGCACGATTTGAATTGGGGGACCTGCTGACCGCAGTGTAGGACTGAGGCAGTATCCGGCACACACATGACTCCGTGTTGCTGTGCCGCTGGATGCGCTGGGGGCCTGTGTCGCCGAGTCTGGAGGTCACGGCGGCGGACTCGTGGCAGGTTGAGTTGTGCGCCGCCCTGGCAGACGCGTTGCCCATCACGGAGGAGAACCACACCCAGAGCCCCGGCCTTTTTATCTGCACTCCTACGCTGGAGTGGCGTACGCCGGCCCAGCCCACTGCGCTTACGCTTACAGGGGGGACGGCCCAGCTACATGTCCAAGGTCTGCCCCACTGCCTGTAGTAACATATTTGCGTCCACTGTCCACAACACTACAAACCCCAGCAGTATATGTCCACATGGACATGTCTGTGCTCTGCATTCTGTGGTCTGTCCAGCACATCACCGCTACACTTGGCATTGTGTACATTCTTCTTCATGGGTGAGTTGCCTCCTTCACGCATACTTGGTTCCCACCTCTCCCCACATTCTGCACTTGTGTGGCTGTGGGGCCATGCTGTTTTTGGAAGGTCCGCTGTCTTGTCCTACGCTGCCTCGGTGGTAGTCCGGGGTGGGTCTGGAGGGGGGGGGGGTCCTGGGGGTGGTGGCGGTGGGTGTTGTGGCCCTCTTGGGTCTCTGAGCTGCATGTTCATTGGCTCCATGGCATCTGTGGGTCTTCAGATGTGGCTCTGGGCTGGGCTCCCTTTCATACTGCAGGTAGTCGTCCTGCTTAGCACCAGCAGAAGGCAGGTGTTAAATCCCTGCAGCTAACACGCCTTATCGCCTGTTCTTGGTTCGCATCGCAGATCTGGCTGGTCGTTGTGAATATCGCGAAGTGGTGTTTTCGTGTGTTTTTGCACGGGAACGCCTACTCTGCATATCATTAGCGTTAGTTGTCCCACTCATCCGTGGCGATGTTTTTTGTGGCAGCTATCGCTGGTAAACTGGCGATATCGGCAGTTTGCACCAGCTTGGGAATAGGGCGATAAATCTATCGCCACTTTTGCGGCGCTAAAGTGCCGATAACTCGGCGATAAGTCCTTGAGAATATGCCCCATTATGTACAAGGTAATGAGGTGAGTTCAACAAAACATAATAGTCAACCTAAATGAATATTTTTATTACAATACCTGAAATGTTAATGTAGGTATTTAGTTTTCCCCTTCGGAACAGCCTGTGAAGTTGAGGTATAGAATTAGGCTGATTTAAGGTATTTGAACTGTGTAGGTAAAAGGTTGGCTCAGAGTTAGTAGGGGAATATTACATAGGAAGGTTTTGAACAATTTGAAGCAACTTCAATCTGTGCAGAATGGATTGAGAAGTTATAGCATCTGAACAAAAGCAATAGAACAGAAAAAAAGTATTTTTAATGGAGGAGGCACAAAAGCTTAGTAGCTTCATTTTCAATAAACTGAGTATGATGAAACAAAGGAGCATCCTGTGTCACATCGCAGTGGTGCAGTTGAATATTTCTCTTGGATAATGCAGTGTAATTGAGTAAAAAGGAATGGAGGGTTGTGTGGCATGTATGATGTTGGTAGACGAAGTCTAAGGGTTGAGATTGAAGATCTGGAGGACACGGATTGCCGGAGTGATCCAAAGCTGCTGATCAAGATGATGATGGTGCTCAAGGTGCATGAGGTAAGATGAGCTTAGAGGATCTTTGAGAATGTTTTGATTTTGTCAAAAAAAGTGAAATGGAGAAGAGGGGCTGTGTCACTGTGTTTATGACTCGTAATGGAGTACGGTGTTGCCTTGCATTTAGGAATTAGGAATTTTGTCAGGTATAATGAGCAAATAGATAGTACCTGTATAGCTATCAAGGAATGGTCCTCAGGTTAATACTTAGTAATGAAACAATTTTGATAAGATTTTCATGACGTGCAGTGGAATGTCACAATAGTGAGTAGAAATAGATCTAGTCAGCAAATTTGTTGAGGAGAGTAGAGCATGAGAGGTTCTTCAGGTTAAAGGTGACGTCACTCAGGACCGTGTACTTCAAAGGAGTTGTAGATCTGAGGGTGATATTGAGATTCTTGAAGAAGGCTTCAACTTTTCAATTTTTCAACAAGTGAGTGCACATATCTATGTAAAATTGTACTACATGAGTTCAAGGTTTATATGATCTTGCCCATGTTCTCCCAGAGTTACCAGCCTGTCTGAACACCTCAAAATAGGTTGGCTTGCTCTTAATCTAATTTGATAAAATACACAGGCACACACATTAACTTTTACTCTTGTTCTCTTTTTCTTTTTCGATCTATTACCTTCTTCTTAAGTTTCAAGCAGCTTTTCTTTGCCTTCATTCATTCCTTACCCACTCCATTTGCCCCTCCAACATTACCCGGCTCATTCGCTACTTCCTCCTTCTCTGTCTGTTAGAATTAACATGACACTGTAGGCATGCTTCAGGAAGAGCCATTCACGATAGACATACTTGGCATGTCACTGCCATTGTTCTAGGTGTGATAGTCGTTCAGAGGCACCAACCTCTCAGGAAATCTCACGTTTTGAACAGAATTCTGTCCAGTTTTGGTTTCATCCGATAACCTGCACTGAAATAATTTGCAGTACTATTCACAGCACTTCCAGTACTACTTTAACAAACGTTAGTGAGTAGATAAAACTGCCACCTGACAGGAGTGGTCGAGTTACCTCTGGTAACTGAATACATGTTGTCTGGCAATGAATACTGGAATGCTGAAAAAAACTAGAGACCCAATGAATGTGTTTTATTTTTCAGTAGATATGAAAAAGTGCATCATCCTCCCTCTGGTTTTACTGTTCTTTATTCCTTCTTTGTATCCTCCAACATGCTCTACTTCTAGACCCTTTGAAGTCATGTTTTGAACAGTTTCAGGTTTCCCCCCACAATTTCTTAACTTGAAAAAGACTGCTGGTGTGTCTGGTGGTCACAAGAAAGTTCAAAGACTGAGTTTACAGAGACCTGCAAATCACCTTAATCTCCATGTAGGTACTAGTGGAGGGTTATATAATGAAAACCAACACCAACAATATTGAGATAAAAGAATATCTTGGACAGACTGTTGAGGGACAAAATATTGAAAGGTAAGTTCATATAGGGAAGTATAGACTTAATATTCCAAACTCCCCATCGAAGTATCTTGAATACATATGTACTGTGTATGTACATGTAAGCAGAGTTAGGGACAGAAAAATCTAGACTTACTTACCTTTCGAGATTTTTTTTAATACTTTTTCCTTGTATTCTGCTCCACCAATATTCAGGGTTAGGTTCAGGGTGCACACCGTAGCGGAGCCACCCATAGTAACTGTATTCAAATAATAGAAGGATTGACACAGAGGCTTGTAAACCTGGAATAACTGTAGACCAAATGACGGTGTATTTTCCCAGAGATGGGCAAAATACATGATCCTACATCTCCTACAGTGCCGTGTTTCAAAATAAAAGGAAAAGATTTATGGACCCATACACATATCGACTTAAAAATATTTATTACTATAACATCAAGGTATGCAGGCATAATGAAGTATAGATTTACAATTCGAACTCCGGATCCACTTGCATTGACTATATTATGCAAATTGATATTGTGGAGTCAGTATATATCGCGGGGGCGAAATTAAAACTTGACATTTTGATATCACACCACCTTGACAACCTGAAAATATTATTAATTTGCTAATTAGATCATGGTGGTCCATCAAGCAGTAAGTTGTTGTTACCTTAAGCCCATAATAAAGATCCAAAGGACACAAATGGAAAAAACAGTAATGCCTCAGGTGTATGGCAGCCAGCAATTCAAATGAAACATTGCAAAGAAAAACCTTCAGATATAGACATATGGAGCATGAATAAACAAACTTGCTGTTCCAGTACTGAACAAACACAAACTCCACTAGGGTCCTCATTAATTTGGCTGCATAGTTCTGATGGGTCAATAACAGCAATCGATAGCCCCATTGAAATTATGAGATTTGTGGAACACTGCAGATCTGCTCCTTTAACCCAGGGAGTTCACCTGCTGAAAGCAGCCACAGTTTTCTGGGGAAACCTCTAATAAAAAAATATATTACCATAGGAAATGGATTCAAAATTATTTATTCATTTCTAAGTGGGCCTTTAGTACTAATAAAGTTAGGACAGATTTTTCACTGCTCCCAGAGTTTCTGGTGTCCCCGGTATTGATAACTCTGGGGTTGAGGAAATAGTGGCTCATTTAAAGGGACATTCGTAATGATTGATAGCACCAATAGTGATGTTAATGTAGTGACTGGTGCTGGGAGAACCCTGCCAAAGAACGTACTTTGTCAGAACCTCTGTTGAGCTTTGACTAAGATTTATCAAAAGATCATACTGGGGGACACTGCCTGGGAAGACGCAGGATGATTGGAGTTAGTTCTGAAAAGTTACTTGCCTCTCTCTATGCCTTTCTTCAGAATGCAAGGTGGATAAACGTAGTTTACAAATATAATAGGTCATATAGTATCAGTAGACTTTGAATCAGTATAGCTCTAGAGTCTTTCTGAAGGACAGACAGTCTGCTATTGCAAGTGAAGAGACAAGGTAGGACTTCTAAAGTTAAAGGGAGTGATCAGGAAATGTTATAGAAAATAGTCGCAAACACAACAAGATGACGGAGTACCGAAACGTTTCAAACACTCACCCCAGTCAAGAGATCTGGGTTAAATCTATCATTCTTTTGTTCACCATGCGACCCCAAATTGGACCCAGTCATTTGCAAATCAGTCTTGACCCTGATCCCTAGGGGAACAGTCCAGCCTGAACTACCCGATCCCAGGATGTTTGTTTTCCGGTCCAGGGAGGACCTGGCCTGGCAATTCCAGCTGGACTGTTCCCATGAGGAGAAGGGTCAAGACGGTCTTGCATTTAGCTGGATCCAAACTGGAATGGCGTGGCGAGCAACAAAACAATGGTTTTATGCCCACATCTGTGACTGGGGGTGAATGTTTGACAATGTTCCGCATTCCGTCCATCATCTTTTTGTTTCACAAATTTCAGCCTAAGTGGGATGGGCTAGCCCAGACGTGGGCCCGGTGTTCGCTACGCCACTGGATTCAATCTAGTCTGGCTGATGAAGGGTGATACCCCGAAACCGGTCCCTGGATTCTTGTTTTCCAGTCCAGGGAGAACCTGGCCTGGCAGGTCGGGCTAGACTGTTCCCATGGGGAGCAGAGTCAAGACTGATTTGCCGAGGAGAAGTGTGGCGCAGCGGCCAGAGCGGATGCCTCCGGAGCTCGGGGTTACGGTTCGATCCTTGATGTCGGTGGCAGCTCAGCATCGTGTGACTCTGCGCAATAGCTCAATTAATCTCCCCGACGGCTACCAGAGCCTTGAAACCCTTAAGGGGGTGATATGTTTTCACTTTACAAATAGGAATTATTATATGGCTGGGTCCAAACTGGAATGGCATGGTGAGCAAAAAAACGATGGATTTCTGCCCAGGTCTGTGACTTGGGGTGAATGTTTGACAATGTTCGACATTCCATCCATCATCTTTTTCTGTTGCTAATAGAAAATATTAACGGCATAAAATGTATGACCCCTTGGGAATAAGATCTCAGTGTGATAATGGGAGATCATCTGTCATGTTACCCTTAAATTGCCACTATATCAGGTGAAAGCAACTGTCATAGGGACGTTGGACTTTCCTTCAAGACATTATTCTTGTCAAAGGTCTGAGGTACATCCTCAGGACTCTGGATATTGAAGTCTCTCATTAGTGGACTGTGTGGTCAACCTCTGCTGGTAATAAGAACCGTTCCCCTTTTGAAGGGTCATGTTCATTAACACTGACATGTACGTCTGCGGAGATATTACAAATATGGATCCTATTGTTTGTGAATTATTGGCGCATTATACGAACTACTAGGTGAAGAGAAGACACTTTCTGGTTAGAAACCTGTTTATTTACAACCACCAACACCCAGGTTTAGGCAGCAATTGCCTTTCCAGGAAGCTTTGTAACAGAACTTTCGTTTCTCCCTATGCACCACCAACATTCCAACATGCAAATACCCAACACTAGGCTTATTTAATCACTCACAAATGCAAGAGAGAACCACAGCATAAAGTGTGCTCCCCTCTGCAGCCAGGTGGCAGGTCTGCAAACGGTGAGATAGTGTTTGTAAGGCCATGTTGATGCTGTTTCTTCCCACTTCTGTCAACGAGTGGACCACTCTCGGGTGGGTATGTCTTATCCCACTTCTGTCTTCAATCCCACCACTCTCGGGGTGTATGTCTTATCCCACTTCTGTCTTCAAGCCCACCACTCTCGGGGTGTATGTCTTATCCCACTTCTGTCTATCATTGGGCTTTAGAGGGAAACATCCTGAAGAACGACTCCGGAACAACGAGTTCCGGAGTCACGCAAGCCGAATAACGACTTGCATGAACAACGACTTAGCCTGAACCACGCATGTGCGTGGTTCAGGCTAAGACGGTCTAGTGTTCGTGCAGGGCGGAGTTCAGAGGAGCGTCGGACAGGAACAGGTAAGAGGTTTTGGGGTTAGTTTTAAGGGGTGGGGGTTTGGGTTAGTTTTAAAGGGGGTGGGGGATTCGGGTTTGGTTTTTAGGGGCTTGGAGGGATCGTGTAAGATTTTAGGGGTGGGAGGGGATCGAGTTAGTTTTTAGGGAGTTGGGGAGAATCGAGTTAGTTTTAAGGAGGTGGGGGTACGTGTTAGTTTATAGGGGCTTGGAGGCGTCGTGTAAGTTTTAAGGGGTGGGAGGGGATAGAGTACGTTTTAGGGGGTGGGGGGTTCGGGTTAGTTTTTAGGGGCTTGGAGGGATCGTGTACGTTTTTAGGGGTGGGAGGGATCGAGATAGTATTTAGGGGTGGGGGGTTCAGGTTAGTTTTTAGGCGCTTGGAGGGATTGTGTTAGTGTGTAGGGGGTGGGAGGGGATCGTGTTAGGTTTTTAGGGGGTTGGGGAGAATCGAGTTAGGTTTTAGGGGTGGGAGGGGATCATGTTCGTTTTTAGGGGGAGAGGATCGAGTTAGTTTTTAGGGGTTGGGGAGAATAGAGTTAGTTTTTAGGGGGCTGGGGAGAATCGAGTTAGTTTTAAGGGGGTAGGAGGGGTATGAGTTAGTATTTAGGGGTGGGGGAATTCGTGGTTCAGTATGTCGTGGTTCTTTACTTAGTGGTTTAGATTGGGTTGTTGTTTAGAATTCGTGGTTTAGGCACTCGTGATTAAGGAGGTAGTGGTTTAATCATACTTCCGGCTTTAGACCCAGCACTGTCAGGTGGGTACCCAGCACTGTCAGGTGGGTATGTCTCATCCCACTTCCGTCCACAAGAGGGCTTCAAACCTACCACTCTCGAGTGGGTATGAGTATGCAGAAATTCTCTTTACATTATTCAGATGAAAACACATTCTGAGAATTAACAAATGTGAGTGGGAGGTGGGGGCGAAGAAACTTTGATAGCAAAGAAAGTTCATACTTATGACAGAAAGGATGACTCAGACAAACAGAATGCCAGCAAAATACAATACAAAAAAATGATCATGGTATCAGAGAAGAAGAACATGGACAGCAGGAGCTACAGCAAGCAGACACAGCAAAGGAAACCACTTTCTTGAAAGAATCAGATCACCAGAACCGGAACTGCGCTTTGAAGAGTAAACATTTGTACAACTGCTGTAAAACAGTAATCCACAACAACATCTACGTGTGCCCCCTTCCCTCCATCAACTGAAATTATTGCGCAATGAAGAAGAACTATCTTCACACACTGGTTATTCCATAAAGGAGGACACTTGTAGCAGGAATTACATGACATAGTAGTCATCACATCAGTGGAAGGAAGCTAGTGCAGTGCAGAAGATGTTGCTGTTGACTCAAGAGTCTTAACACAAAGGAGCAAAGATCCCCTATGGACGGATATCATTTGAAAGGTGAGATTCACGCCTTTCCAACGATACCTCGCCCTTCAAAGCAGAGCTGGGTGACTGAGATATACCGCCAAGCACTGATTGAAGTGAAAGTAAATTGCTCATTTAACTTTCACTTTTAGCTTTATGACATCAGCATGCCATGCACGCTGATCAGCACTGAAAAAACACAGATCTCCCAGCTTCCAGTCCTGAAAAAGAAACAAGCATTGGCATAGCCAATAGGTCTCGCCTTTGTGACGTTATAAGTGTTTAGCCAGAGCTATTGGCTTTGCCAATGTCTTTAAGCTATGGTGTAGAGCAGTGTGGCTGCTGTGCATCATGTTGAAAAGTTATAATAAAAAAGTGTTATAAGCATTTTTGTTATTTTATATATAACTAAGAAGATATTATGTAGAACTGAACGACCCTGTTAAAAAAGAATTAACATAAAAAATGTCTTCTAGGTTTTTTTGTTTTTGCAATGCTGGCAAATTCTTCCTGCCTGTTCTAATGCTTGTTTGTTTTACCTTTTTTTGTTATGGGGAGGGGGCGACTATACACAGCACTGGTAGTGAGGTGGTGTTGCACTGGTGCAGAGCTGGTGCTGCACGTGAGCAGAAGGTTGTACTGCACTGGTGCTGAGGTGGTGCTCAGATGGTACTGTGCTGATGCTGAGATGGTGCTGTGCTGGGGCTGAGTGATGCTGTGGTGGTGTTGTGGTGGTGCTCAGGTGCTGCTGAGTGATGCTCAGGTGATGCTGCGGTGGTGCTACTGAGTGATGTAGAAGTGGTGCTGAGTGCGCTGACTGGCGCTGCGCTGATGCTGAGGTGGTGCTGAGTTGGTGCCACATCCTCTCCCACACTGAAGACCACACTACCCCACTGAGAGAATCTCGCACTGCCTTCAGCTACAACACAATTGTGCCCCGCTATAAACGCCTGGATGTGACTCAATTCAAATTATGCGCTAGTCAAGAGTAATATGCTGCCCGAAGGAAAAAAAGAAATCCTGAAAAAAGCAAACACTCATAGGGAATGCAAGATTAAGTAAAGCATTTGAAATGTAATCAGGAACAACATGGTTACCTTAACGGTTTTACACTCATTATTCAGAAATCAGTGAGTGTTTTTACCTGAAAAGTTAAGGACATGACTACAGGGCCCAGAAGGGACCCCTTTCAATGTCCATTGCTTATATCCTTACAAAAGGTAAGCAGTATGGTTTGAAAAGACCACATTCCTGAACACAGAGAGCCACAGTACACACTTTATAAACTAAAATAAGAAAAACAGCTGAAAAGGATGACATTAAACATTTTCCGCTCCATACATCAACCAGGGATTGCAGGACCGACAAGAATGGTGCACTTGCCCACCGGAGGAAAACAATGTTGTTCACAGAAAGATGAGAAAACGGAAGTATTGCTTCACTGGCAAAGTCTGTAAAGTGGCGCTAATGTGTTTGGGTGTGAATAAAACCAATCTGGTCACTTAGCGTTATTTAGTTACTTTTCGCACTTTTAAACATTTTTTCTCTTCGTCCCAAGGCTGCACTTTGGAATAGAAAAATGAGAGGAAAAGACGACATTTCCAGCAAAAGTTTTTCTTTCTTTTTTTGGATCCATTTCACAGGGTAATGAATGACGGAAAGGAGATGAAAGAGAAGGTAAGAGCTGTTTCTTGAAGTCACGGTTTTCAGCAAGTGAGGAGGAGCGAGACAGAGACAGAAATAGAGGAAATAAGAGGAAGAAAGAGAGAGGAAAACAGCTGCCAGAGGCAGAGCAGGAGAACTGGACACTGTCGTTTTTATGCAGCCCTCGCGCATAATATAAAGTGGGAGGAGGAGGGAGGAAGCGGCTGTTGAAGTCCTGTTAGTCTGCCCCCTGCTGCTGTCACTGGGCCCCAGCCCCCTCCCATGTGATCCTCTGTGGCGGCACCAGTGAGAACATAGCATCAACAACAACGCCAGGGTTAATTGAAAACGCCGGTGTTCTGTCGAAGCGGTGACATAATGGGCTAGGGAACAGCAAGGAGGAGGCAGCGAGGCATCCGCACTGCTGATGTTAGGATTGGAGATCGAGAGCTGGGCTCGGGCCACAATGAGAGTCCTGCGGGTGGATTGAGCCAGGGAGGGGGGCCACTGAGCGCACACCGGGACTGGGGATCAGCATGGATGGTTCAGTAATGCCACGGAGGCCGGCAGGTAAATGCATACCTTTTTTGCACCTATGCTGTTAGTGCTGGTGAAGCAAAAAAAGCAGATGAAGACAAGTTCGGCGGCAATACTCCAGAGCCCACAAAGTACATGCAACAGATGATCCTGCAGCACAAGCGATGTAGGCTCCAACTAAACAAGCATTGGCATAGCCAATAGGTCTCGCTTTTGGGACCTTATAAGTATTTAGTTATGCAGCACAATATCCTTGGTGCAACAACATCAACTGTTGCATGGCTAAGCACTTATAAGGTCCCAAAGGCGAGACCTATTGGCTATGCCAATGCTTGTTACTATTGTTTTTTGTCTTCTGTATTTTTTGATATTTATTAAACCTGCATGCTGTCTAAACTTCCTGGATTTAAACTTTATTAAGGCTTATTTAACTGATTATGCTGATTTAGTTGCTGGTAAACTGTTACCTGTAGGGAGACATTGCCTCGTGTATTTTTTAGGTTAACACCATCTCCCATCCTAGGAGGCGCTTCATCTTAGCGTATCTGATAAAGAGAGCATCAACCCACTTCTACATCAACTTTCTCTGATTCCACCGCAAACTGGCGTAATACACTTAAAGGATTCTTCTGAGAACACAAGACTAAACTCACTAAACAAAAAACATACCAAAAAAAAACATTAAGTAGAGAGAGGTAGAGAGAGGTAGAGAGAGGTAGAGAGGTAGAGAGAGGTAGAGAGAGGTAGCGAGGTAGAGAGAGGTAGAGAGGTAGAGAGGTAGAGAGGTAGAGAGAGGTAGAGAGAGGTAGAGAGGGGTAGAGAGGGGTAGAGAGAGGTAGAGAGAGAGGTAGAGAGGTGTAGAGAGGTAGAGAGGTAGAGAGGTGTAGAGAGGTAGAGAGGTGTAGAGAGGTAGAGAGAGAGAGGTAGAGAGAGAGGTAGAGAGGTAGAGGTAGAGAGGTAGAGAGAGGTAGAGAGAGGTAGAGAGGTAGAGAGAGGTAGAGAGAGAGGTAGAGAGGTAGAGAGAGGTAGAGGGAGAGAGAGGTAGAGAGGTAGAGGGGTAGAGAGAGGTAGAGAGAGAGGTAGAGAGAGAGGTAGAGAGGGAGGGAGAGAGGTAGAGAGGTAGAGAGAGGTAGAGAGGTAGAGAGGTAGAGAGGTAGAGAGAGAGGTAGAGAGAGAGGTAGAGAGAGGTATAGAGAGGTAGAGAGAGAGGTAGAGAGGTGTAGAGAGGTGTAGAGAGGTGTAGAGAGAGGTAGAGAGGTAGAGGTAGAGAGGTAGAGAGGTAGAGGTAGAGAGGTAGAGGTAGAGAGAGGTAGAGGTAGAGAGGTAGCGAGAGAGAGGTAGAGAGAGAGGTAGAGAGAGGTAGAGAGAGGTAGAGAGGTAGAGAGGTAGAGGTAGACAGGGGTAGAGAGGTAGAGAGAGAGGTAGAGCAATTGCAATATCACGTAGAAACAGAATACACATAAAAAATCTTCCTGTACTGCAGACTCAAAGCTGCCTTGCTGGCTATGAGAACGAGGAGAGGAGATCACTTAACAACAGTGTTACCATCACTGCACTGACTATCAGCCGAAATAAAATGTTCAATTTTCTCTACAAATTACAGGTGTCAATTAACATTGGAGCTGAAGTTACCCACATGAACATGGAATATATAAAACAACACAAGGAGGAGCAGAGTTAGGTAATAAACTGCTTGGTAGGATACAGTGAAAAATAAACATTTTAAGTTCCAGTGGCTCTCAGTTCAAACTTAACGCCACACTCAATCCATGTCCCCAGGGAAGCATAGTGTCAGGGAGCAGAGGCTGCTAAAAGGGAATAAAAAAAAACAACAAGTTTAACTAGCAGAGGAGGGGGCAGCAGGGGGAGGGGAGAGAGAAGGGGGCCTGCGCCTGTTTCCCTTGCGAGAGCAAGCAATGGCACCATCTGTTTGCAAGTTAATTACAAACAGATGGTTTCAAAGCTCGCTCCCACAAGGGAATCGCCAAACGTGCACGCGTTGCCATTCAAAGCAATGCAATGCGTGCACGTTTTTGCCTGAAAAACTGAATGCGTAGGCGAGACCTAAAAAGGAATACCTCTGGTGCCAGAATCAGATGCATTCCCTGCCCTCGATGCTTTGGAATGACCTCCATGCACATCCATAGCACCCAACGTGCTCTAGACGTGGATGTCAGACCCTAGCACTGAAGGGGATAAATATGGCCGACCACCAATATATCAGAAGCGGCTTTGAGTGCACGAGGGGTCTAGTAAGCAAATTGGAGCTTAGTAGAGCTAATGAATTATGAGGAGAGGTGGAGAACCCAAAGGAAGGATTTAAGATTGGGCAATAGAAAAAAGGGAGAGACAATTATATCTCATACACTGCAATGTTATGACTTCAGTAGTGAAAGGGTACAACCCATTTAATCAAAACATGGTGAAAAAAAATGACCCTTGTGATGCACAAACACAAGAATAGGGTGGGACGCCATCACATCTAACAGAACTGAGAAAATCATGAAACCCATTAAATCATTAGCAAGGGGTAGGCTCAAAACCCACTTTGAGTCTGTATTATATGAAATTGGTTTGTTTGCCAACAGAATCCTGAATCGGGATACAAAATGTGAAAATGGGGAGTATGTGATACTTAACGCATCATGGAAGTCTCAGTTTTCACACGAAAGCCCAATCACATAATATTTTGTGCTAGGATAACTAGAAGTAAAATCAGCAGCTTGGCACACCTCAATGCATTTTTGTTATACAAAATACAACTTGCCACATTCGTTAACATGCTTCAAGACCATTTAATGTAATACTAAAGTTAAGAACATTTTGCAAAAGTATTACCTTATCATTGAGGTGCCTAACAGATTCACTGGTAAATCAATTGTAATCAGTATGCCACTATTCATCTATAGCACACTGTATTTTAGAATTTTATAAAAGCAAAAAAAATGATATCAGACAGGGAACAACGATAAATAAGGGAGTGACATTCGTTGTTCATTATACAAGAAAGCTTATAGTTTTAAAATCCTAGGGGCATATTCACAAGGAGCTATCGCCGAATTAACGGCATTTTACCGCAGCCAAAGTCGTGATAAATTTACCTCCCCATTCACAAGCCGGCGTTAACAGCCCACAGCACCAGTTTACCCGCGATAGCAGCCGCAAAAAACATCACCACAGAGGACCCCCGCAAATATCGCTAATGAGATGCAGAGTAGGCGTTCCCGTGACAAAAATCGAGACAGCAGCACACCTCAACATTCACAACGACCAGCCACATCCGCGATAAAAACACAAAACAGGCGATAAGGCGCGTTAGCACCAGGAAATCTACACCTGCCTCAAGCAGGTGTAAAGACGGACGTCTACCTGCAGCAGGCAACGGAGTCCCGCACACAGCCATACCCGAAGAACAAACAACGCCATGGAGCTACTCTACATGCAGCTCGGAGCCCCAACAGGGCCACAACACCCACCGCCACCACCCCCTGGACCGCCACCACCCCCAGGACCCGGACCCGCTCCCCCCCCCGGACCACCACAGAGGCAGAATAGAGTAAGACAGCAGACCTACCGAAAACGCACCACTCTCACAGACCTAACGCCCATGGAAGTCATTGCCCACTACAGGCTCAAAAGGACAACCATCCTCCGCATCCTGACCCACATCGCCCACAGGCTGATGGTCCCAACACAGCAGAGAACAAACATCCCTCCGCAGACAAAGCTGCTGGCAGTGCTGCACCTGTTGGCCTCTGGGACCTTCCAACCAACAACTGCCAGAGTCGGAGGGGTCTCACAGCCAGCCCTATCGAAGTTCATCACACCCGTCCTGGATGCCATCATCAGCTTCATACCCTAGTACCCTCACTTCCCCAACACTGCGCAGGAACAGCTGGAGACTAAGCAAGGCTTCTATGCCATAGCCGTATTCCCAGCCGTGTTGGGGGCAATCGACTGCACACATGTCCCACTTGTGCCCCCTGCAGATACTGCACACCACTACCGCAACAGGAAGCACACGCATTCCATCAATGTGCAGGCAATAGTGGACCACCGGGGACTCTTCACCAATCTCGTCACCAACTACCCAGGCAGTGTGCATGATTCCTTCATCTTCCGACAGTCCATCATCAACCAGCGCTTTCAGGATGGCACATATGGAACGGGACTGCTCGTTGGTAAGTACCAAATCAACACCCCACCCATCCCACAGCCACCAACGCACAAGGCACAACTGTGGGGATGCACACGTGACCAAACCACATCCGACATGTCGAACTACGCGACCACCTACCAGACACGACTACACCACTCCATAGTCATCCTGGGCTACCCCTGCACCCAATACAAACTTCACATGGCACCACAGCCACACAACAGCTGAACGTGTGGAGGTGCGGAATGCAGCCATGACACATGTGAGGCACTGCTCTGCCCTCATGACCCTACCCCAGTCTCCCACAGCTCAGCGTCCCGTGGTGGTGGGCCCGTGTCGGCCGCTGTGCATCCGGGGCGACTAGCCCTGTGCGCCTCGAGTCATCCCCCCTTGTAGTTCTGACAATGCATGTCTGTGTTCCTGATGACTGTTGGTGTAGTTGCCAGCACATGCTACTCCCTGAGGGCTGGCTTACACTCACCCCACACACAGCCAGCACAGGCGTCACTGAATTGGTGGGCCTGCCATCACATCCTGCCGAACCAAGTATTGACTCTTTTCTCCCTGCACTGTCACAGGTGATCAAGGATATGCACTCTGCCCTTGGATGATGACACCCCTCCGAGACCCGAACACACCCGCCCAGAGGCAGTACAATGCGGCCCACAAACGCACCAGGGGCATCGTTGAACGCACATTTGGCGTGTTGAAGTCACGTTTCAGGTGCCTGGATGGCACTGGTGGGAAGCTCCTGTACAGCCCGGACGTCGTGTGCAAGATGATCGTTGCATGTTGTGTGTTGCACAACATCTGTGTTCACACCAGGGCCCCATGGATCCCAGTTCCAGAGGTACCGGACGATGATGGAGGTGATGGGACAGGTGGCACACATCCCACTGCAGCTGCGGCAAGAATGGCCCGTAGGGACTCCATCATTGACACTTACTTCTCATGAGCACGTCACATTGTGACCGTCCGTGGCATTCATGGGACAGTAGTAGATGTCCAATTGCACTGCATGTGTGAATAAAACATATTTGCAGGTCACTGGTTGGATTTGTACATTGTCATGTTACATGTCCCTGGTGTTTCAGATGTGATTTGCCATGTTGTGCACATTTTCCGAACCAGTTGTGTCCTGTGTTCAGTTGTGGAGGTGTTGCTGTTTGTACCGGGATGTTGTCACTGTCCGGGTGCACTTCTGCTTATGTGCGTATGCTGCACGGTGGGTGTGTCGCTCATGCGGCTCTGATTTGTCTGCCACTGGTCTCTTTCATGTGGTGTGCCTGTGGGTTCTGTTCTTCCACGGTGCTTGGATGTTGTGGTGTGCATGTTGTCCTCTGCAGTTGGCCAGGGTGCATCCGTGGTACTCCGCTGTTGATGTATTTTGTTCTGTGGCATTTTCTGTATCCTGTTCTTGTGCTTTTTTCCGCATTGCGCGTGTGTATTGCTGCCCTCGCGCTGGTTGTCACTGTTTTCTTATCGCGCTTTGGCCCGTCGCAGCTTTTTTCGCATTGTGGTTTGCGTTTTTATCTCCGTCGGGTTGGTTGTGTCGCGAGCATTGGCCGCGGTGTCGGCCAACTATCGCATGCTACCGCCGTGTTGTGAATTCCACGTTGGCACGGGGTTATTTTCCCGCGCTAGGCTGCGATATTGAAAGTTGCATTACGCTACTCTTGCGGTAGTTATCACACGTTCTTGTGAATATACCCCCTATTGTTTTAAAATGGGTGACCCAAATGAGAACAATGTGCATCAATTTACATTACATAAAGAGACAGGTAGATTCGGAGTCTCATCATACAAAAGCTGATAAAATGAGCCCCAGATCCATTGATAGTCTTGCAAAGCTGTACTCCACAGAATGTGACTGAGATATGTAAACACGTTTAAAAATCTGGAAAATATTTTAAGGCAATAAGCATGGTGCTGACTGCATCACTATTATTGTGCGTTGCTGACAGTGATTCAAGTGACCAATATATTCATAAAAAGTTTCACAAACTCCAGTGTTAAGAGCCATCGAAATAATGGCAGTTCTTCAAATGAAGCCTGCACCACATGCAGCCGCCCCTCAGGACTGTTAGAAGTGCCCTGCTTTGTGCAACGAACTGCCAAATGGCCTCTGGGCCTCTCTCATGTCTCTGCTCTCTGAAGTGACTTCAAATGTGGACTTTATACCCAGTGGCCTCGTCCGCTTCCCTCACCACAGGTCGGCGCTAAGAGACGAAGGCCTATCTGCAAACATCCTGCTAACAGCGCCATTTCAGTCATCGACTGGCACGCAGAGAGTTTGAAATAAACATGAACACAAACCCTGGAGCAGCAGGACAAGCCTTAATGATTCTTAGCCATGCAGCCAATACTGAACCAAAGCAGCTCAGTGTCTATCAAATCATTTGTTTGCATTCCTGTGGAGGAAAATGCATCTCAACTTTCTAAGAGAGCCTGAAATGGAGAGACAATCTCCGTTATACGGGTCAATAAAACAGGAGGCGGCGAAGTTCTGTGTGTGGGAGAAAATGGCGCCAAAGCAACCTGGAATATCTGCACTGCTAATAAGTCCCAGAGCAACTCAGAGGCGAAGCCTGGAGGAGGAAGAGATTTCAAAATTCAGGAGGAAGAGATGCCACAATGGCGTAGCAAGGGCATCATGAACCCTAATGCAGGCGATGAAATCTCCCCTCATTCACTGCTTTGGTGGTAATACAGCTATAATTGTATTACCCCTCAGGGTGTGGGTCCAGGTGCACTGCATCTCAGGCCCACCTCTAGAGAGAGGGTAGCTGATTACCAATTGAAAAACCATCCTTTGTTCTTTTTTCGTGATGCTGCTTCCTGTGGTGCAGGAGGGGTATCCTGCAACACTTTCACTGAAGGAAAAGAGACTGCACGTTTCCCCCCCAAAGTACTTAAGAGACAAAAACAGTGACTTGATATAAACATGTCTAGAATGAATCATGCCTTTCCAAGAAAAGCAATTTAAATGCAGGCACTATTGTAACATGTACAGCTTACTAGTGGTTTGTTTAATTTCTTTCTGCAGCGAGACCACTCCTGACTTGCTTGCAATTCAAAAAATAAGATAAACATATTTTTTTTCAGTATAGCACTAATTACCTCACTTCTGTTGTTTCTAAAAGTTGTCGACATAACAGATAATACTATTACCCAATTTGTGGTGCTCAATTTACCCGGTTTGGAAGGATTCAAGAGTAACCCTGTCTAAACGAAAATGAAAAGAGGAAAGGTTGCATTCTGACATTGGGTTAAAGAAAGGACATTCATCAAACTTAGGGGCATATTTACAAAAACTACCGCCACAGGAACGTCACTTTTTGCGATGTTCCTATGGCGATAGGGGCTTCGGCTTATTTACAAGGCGGCGTTTAGCCACGTTAAGTAAATAAGGCCCCTTACAATCTAGACTTAGCGTGAAAGGGGTGGGCAATGGGTGTTGGGGTGGGCATTCCACCACAACACCAATTGATTTTGATTCTGCCCCCTATTTCCAAAGGTTGGGTAAATAGGAGGCAGCGCCAACATTAAAACCAGGGAAAACCTGGTCTTAACATTGCGAAACGAGGAGAAATTTTTATTTCTCCATGTTTTTGCTGTTTCTATGTGTGCCGCATTGTGCAGCACACATAGAAACAGCAAATTGCCATGAATGATTGTTTATGTGCAGGAAGGTGGCCCTTCCTGCACATAAACAATCATTAAAAAATGACGATTTGCAACTTCTATGTGTGCTGCACAATGCAGCACACATAGGATTTGCAAATCGCCATTCTGGATTGTTTATGTGCAGGAAGGGACACCTTCCTGCACAGAAACAATAATATTTAATGCAGGAACCCTTGCACAATGGTGCCTGCGTTGGCGCTAGACAGCTGAATTTAGCGCCAGCACAGGGAGAAATGCAGGAAAGTGCCATATTATTGTAAATATTACAGCAAACAAATGATGGACGGAATGCTGACAATGCAAACATTCTCCCCCAGTCAAAAGATCTGGGTCAAATCCATCGTTCTTTTGCCCACTACGCCACCCCAGTTTGGACCCAGCCATATGCAAATCAGTCTTGACCCTGTGCCCCATGGGAACAGTCCAGACCGAACTGCCAGGCCAGGTCCTCCCTGGACCGGAAACAAGCATCCTGGGACCAGTTTCAGGGTTTGTCACCCTTCTTCAGCCAGGCTAGCTTGAATCCAGTGGCGCAGTGAGCAAGGGACCCACGTCTGGGCATACCCATCCCACTTAGGGCGAAAAGTGTTACAACAAACAAATGATGGACGGAATGCTGACAATGCAAACATTCTCCCCAGTCAAAAGATCTGGGTTAAATCCATCGTTCTTTTGCCCACTACGCCACCCCAGTTTGGACCCAGCCATATGCAAATCAGTCTTGACCCTGTGCCCCATGGGAACAGTCCAGACCGAACTGCCAGGCCAGGTTCTCCCTGGACCGGAAACAAGCATCCTGGGACCGGTTTCAGGGTATGTCACCCTTCTTCAGCCAGGCTAGCTTGAATCCAGTGGTGCAGTGAGCAAGGGACCCACGTCTGGGCATACCCATCCCAATTAGGGCGAAAAGTGTTACAGCAAACAAATGATGGACGGAATGCTGACAATGCAAACATTCTCCCCCAGTCAAAAGATCTGGGTTAAATCCATCGTTCTTTTGCCCACTACGCCACCCCAGTTTGGACCCAGCCATATGCAAATCAGTCTTGACCCTGTGCCCCATGGGAACAGTCCAGACCGAACTGCCAGGCCAGGTCCTCCCTGGACCGGAAACAAGCATCCTGGGACCGGTTTCAGGGTATGTCACCCTTCTTCAGCCAGGCTAGCTTGAATCCAGTGGCGCAGTGAGCAAGGGATCCACGTCTGGGCATACCCATCCCACTTAGGGCGAAAAGCGTTACAGCAAACAAATGATGGACGGAATGCTGACAATGCAAACATTCTCCCCCAGTCAAAAGATCTGGGTTAAATCCATTGTTCTTTTGCCCACTACGCCACCCCAGTTTGGACCTAGCCATATGCAAATCAGTCTTGACCCTGTGCCCCATGGGAACAGTCCAGACCGAACTGCCAGGCCAGGTCCTCCCTGGACCGGAAACAAGCATCTTGGGACAGGTTTCAGGGTATGTCACCCTTCTTCAGCCAGGCTAGTTTGAATCCAGTGGCGCAGTGAGCAAGGGACCCACGTCTGGGCATACCCATCCCACTTAGGGCGAAAAGTGTTACAGCAAACAAATGATGGACGGAGTGCTCACCACAGGCGGAGGCTGGGGGCCGCCAAGATTAAGTCCAGATGGAGAAATAGACAGAAATTTTAATGTGCTAGCTGACATCTAGTCTGCTACAGATGTTAGACATGATTAGAATAGGCCTTGGCCACAGAATCATCTGGATTCAGCAAGATTTGTTTGCTTTCTACATCAATCATTGATCAGGCCAAACTACCAGATCCGTGACTGCAGCGGGTTTATATATGCATTAAATAATTTAGAACTCAAGGAAGATCCTTGTGGCACTTAATACTTCAGGGACATAAAGTCAATGGAATAGGTATCTATGAAGAAACCTGTTTTAGACTAGTGCTCAAAAACAGACCTCAAAATACACCGTTTAAACAATGAAATACTTGTTCAACATTTACTATAATGTGGGGTTCCTGTGACATGAGAACTAACCATGAGGCAGAGTAGTTTGTAAATGTGAGCAGAACTCCATAACATTTTATCTGTTATGTATTTTTTATCTAACATATATTGTTGTAATATACTGCTGTCTACCTTTCTGTCAGTGTAAGGGGTATTTCCAAGAATTATGGAACAAAAAGAACTCATAGGCATGGCATTATCCCTATGATGTATGGGTTTAGAAATCAATGCTGAAAGGACATCTTAATTTTCATTCAAAACTTAAAAACATTGATTTTTACAATTAAGGGATTGGCATGGTGTCACAGCACCCCAGGATCCAATTTACAGCTCCTGCGCTGTTGTAATCACAGGAAATATCTATGCCTAGTGGGCAGTGTGCATAGGTAAAGATTAAGGCCCAGGCAGATACCCTGCTTCCATTTCCCATTAGGCATGGCCTGCAGCTCTCTCTAGTCGGCCCTGGCTACAGGGCATGTGGTTATGCCCTATGGCCAGTACACCTGCTCTCAGTAGAAATTGTTGCCTGGGAACAGGTCATGGTTAATTGTCCTCTCTTTTAGACCCAGCTTTGGTAAGAGATGTAACTTCCTAGACCTGTCATAATGACAAATTGCTTGAGCCTAGGGGCCCGATTACAAGTTTGGCGGTCCATAGAACCGCCAAACTCACGGTGGAGGTGCGGTGGCGGTCGTGGACAGCCGCACCAGTGGTCTGACCACCATATTACGAGTACAGCGGTCGGACTGCAATAGGACTGCTGCAATCGTCAGGGCTCTACGATCCCTGGCAGTGGTGCAGCGGTCTGAGGGCCGTAATATGTTGGCATTGCTGCTGCGGCACCTGCAAACATTTTACGAGTTTCCTCACAACCACACATTTCATGACGGTGAGCCTATCATGAAAAGGGTGGCGGTGAGGAAACTTAGGGGACCCTACAGGGCCCCGTTCCCTCAGGGCCACGGGATGCATGCAGGGGGGCACATGGTATGCCCCTCTGTCTGCATGCACCCCCTTTCCTCCATGGCATGGGCTTTACAGTCCATGCCATGCAGGAAAGGGATTTGGCGCTCCCATTGCAGTGCCTTTTTAATAGGCATTGTTGTGGCAATGCCAAAGGACTGCCCCGCCAGCCCACGAGATAACTTGTAATCTGGCATGTGGTGAGGTTTGGCGGAGTGGGAGCGGGGCGGTGGAGTAGCGACTGGCTCCCACACCACCTAACTCATGATGAGGGCCTTAATATTCAGATCTTCAGAACCTCCTGTATACTGTTTGCCATCTACCAAAGCATCTTCAGGGACCAGTCATGCTTCTTCAGTGTTCTCCCAAATCCAGATTTCTTGAGTCAAACTTGTTGAATCTACTGCACTATTGCCAAGTATGCCTCTAAATATGTACTCCTTTATTCACAAAGTAATAGCTTAATGTTGTAAAAAAGAGCTACAAAACACAATTTATTTAAACAGTACCAAAACAATTATATTGGGGGTCATACACTCGGAAAATGCAATTTTTTGTTTGGAAGGATTTGGGTATGCGACTGCTTCTGTTTCTAACCTTTTGGCCCTGTGGTTAGTCATTGATGGTGAAAGAGGAACTTCCACCCTCAGCATGCAATTTCATAGCATAAAGCATTTTAGAATCACATTTGGAATTGAAGCCCTTCTGTTCTCATTAAAAGCTTTCTGAGCAAGGAGAGTGCTCTCGGATAACAACCAGAGCCCACCACAGCAAGCTATTTCAAAGGAGAGGGCGTTTCTCAAGCCTGCACATGTAATTACAGCAGGCGTGTACATGTGGGCTCCTCTAAATGCACGAACCCTGCCAGTAAATTTACATTTCAAGGGTAGGATAAAAACAAAGAAGATGATGTACATACAGAACGCCATGAATTAAGAGACAGTGGGCCAATAAACGATTTAGGAAAATGATTACTTAAAATGATGATCTGAAAATTCAGTTTATGGAATATAATTTAATGGAAGAGGCAACAAGTGTTTACATGCATTATTAAGTGATTTTAGTGAACACAGAGTAGGTATGCCACCCAAAAGTGGACGCTTACAGGCGTTCATGGTGAAATGTCAACAGAGACATTTTTTTTTTAAACATCTTTTTATTGATTGAAAGCAGTTGAGACATTGTAATATACAACTGTCTTATATCTTACAGCTGTATATCAGTACTACACCACAGAATACATTTCTCCCTCATAATCAATCCCAGTACAGTACAAATTCCCCGATACTCCACTAGGAACTTCCTCTACTTGTCATCTTCATTGCCCAAAGATTGTAACGTTCGAACCCTGGGGGCGGTGCACGGCACCTGCTGTATTCATTCCACCCACTCCACACCTTTCCCCACTTTCGGTGGCTGTCTCTGTTCTCATTGACTGTTTTTTTCTGCTACCATACACCAATCCATGTCCCTCTTTCACTCATGAAGGGTTTGTATAGCTTCGGCCACCCAAAAATGTGCTATGTTGCGCTTTACAATCATCAGGTCTAGGGTCCCCCAAGTCTGATCACCTCGTCCCAAGTCTGTAGCCTCCCACACATTAAGCAGACACCACTTGGCTGAAAGCGGTAGTGTCACACTGTGGATCTCGTTCATGCATTGTACCACCGAGTCCCAATAGGATTGAATTTTGGGGCAAGTCCAAATTATATGATAGAATGTCCCCTCCTGACCACAACATCTACGACAGAGTGGGTCTGTTCTTTTGCCCATCTTTACCATCGTGCTGCAGGAGGTGTAGGCCCTATGTAGTATTTTAAGTTGGACCAGGCGGAAACGGGTCCTGATGGCTACCTCCCTAGGTGATGCTAATGCTTCTGGCCAATCTTCTTCCTGCAAGTCAACTATATTGCTCTCCCAGCTTTTACGTAAACTGTCAAGCATATCAGAGGAGTTGTTTATGAGTTTTTTATATGTGAGCGAGATTGCCCTGCGAGTGATATGGTCTTCGAGTAGTCTATTTTCTAGGGGCGATGATTCTGGAAAGACCTCTCCACGGGGTAGTGCAGCTCGCAGGGCGTGCTGGAGTTGTAGATTTCGGAAGGCCTTGGTGGGGGCCAGATTGTGGGATTTTTGTAAGTCTGCGAAGGGTATCATCTCTGTCCCGGAGTATAAGTCTCCCACCCTTGAGAGTCCTATTAGATCCCATTTGTCGAAGCCGTATCTTGTGCCCATTGCACCATGAAGCTTGGAATCCCATAAAGGTGTTGCCTGAGTGATTCTGTTTCTCCACCCCAACTTTTGGCAACCCAATGGGTCCCAGTGCCTTGCCTGAATTTATAGTTTTGATTGCTTGTGTCACTTCCTCTTCTGTAAGCTCGCTATCCAGGAGCTGTACATCTACAGGTGAAAGAGAATGTGGGTATATCTCTGAGGAGCTCAAGGGAGTCTTGTTCAGTGGCTGCAGTCTCTGTAGTATAAATACGGGCATAATAGGCAGCAAATGCATCTGCAATTGCTTGGGGGTCTCTGAGACACTCTCTGTCCTCTGAGCGGATGGCTGCAACCCACCAGCTTGCCCTTTCTCATTTGTCAAGCCACGCAAGGAGTTTCCCTGCTTTGTCTCCCTGCTCATAGACCCGGTGCTGCATCATCTTGATTGCAGATATGGCGGATT
Source organism: Calotriton arnoldi (assembly GCA_963921515.1). Classification (NCBI taxonomy): domain Eukaryota; kingdom Metazoa; phylum Chordata; class Amphibia; order Caudata; family Salamandridae; genus Calotriton; species Calotriton arnoldi. The sequence goes on from CAWUFW010010301.1 coordinate 669,022, forward strand.
CTGTCGTCTGGTCTTTATATTCTTGCTGTTTGAGGCTCAAGGTGTGTCGCAGGTCTTCATCCTCCTTTCCCATCAGTTGTGTCTCAAAGCCTAAAATATCGTGTTCTAACGCCTCCACCACTGCCCTCTTGTCTCGTTTGCGCCACACTATTAAAGAGAGGGCTTGGCCCCTTTCACTATTTTATATGCCTCCCAAAGTGTCACTGCCGAGGTAACCTAATGTTGGTTCATTCCCTTTAAAGGTGTGGTCTGTAGCTCTAACGAGCCCCTTCCTAATCTCCAGTATTTTAGTATACCAGGTATTGATGGCGATTGTGTTGTTGGTTCGCGGCCTACCTACACCATATCGTGCCCACAGTGGGGAATGATCAGAAATTCCCCATGACAAGTGTCATACATCCCTAAAACATGGAAGGTGTGGTGCTACCGATATAAGGAGGTCAATTCGTAAGAGACTGCTGTGGGCCCCAGAGTGAAAGGTAAACTCCTGCTTGGTAGGATTAAGCATTCTCCAAATATCAACTAGGCCCAGGGCCCAAAGGAATTCTTACAATTGAGTTTCCATAGTGTGTGGCCTTCTAGGCGGCAGTCAGTCTATAGTGTCACACAGTGTCATATTGAAATCTTCCCCCAACAAGAGCCACCCAATTGGAAATTGGCGCCGATGGGATATACACCTAGAGTATGTTGATTGTTTCCCCATCCCATGTGCTTGAGAGGGCAGCATATCTACCTATCTTGTTTGACCATGTCCTATTCACAGTGAGGGGAAACCGTTTCTTGAGGAGTATCCCTGTGCCCCTGGATCCCGAGGTGTAACCCTCGTTTACCACCATTTTGTAATACCAGCGGTTTAGAGCTCTACAGGCATTGCCCATAAGGTGGGTTTCTTGCAAGAGTATAACGTCGGGGGAGTGCCTCTTCAAAAATTGGAGCACTATTCCACGTTTAATTTTGTCCCCCAGACCATTCACATTCTGCATCATTAGGCGAATTTCAGGGATATTCTTATTTGTCATAGTAAGAGTACATAGTTGTGTTGTGTTCCCCTAATTTCAGGCCGGCCGAACAACCCTACACCACAGGGTGTATTTGTCTCGGTATACTTGTCCATACTATGTGATATAAAGTGGTGATTGTCAAATGCCAGATTTATAATGCAATGCATTGTAAGAAAAAAACAGTTTAAACACAATAAAGTAACTTCGACCCTCTCATGCCTTCCTCCCTTAGAACAAACCCCCCTCCCCACATCCCTGCTTGACGGACCCAAAACTGCCCGCCTCCCCAACTCAGCTGAGCGCCTGTTATCCCACCCCCACATAGAAGACTGAGGAGACCATGGACCTCCTGTGTACCCAGCCCTCTACCCCGTAAAGTTCGTACCGATGTACCACTTAACCATTTGGGAAAATAATACACAAGCAGTGAGTGGACAGGTTTCAGAGCCCCGAGGCAACATTCACTACAAGGCAACATGAGCAACGTGTAGTGCTTTCAGTGTGGACCCTCACCCCACTGCAGAGGTCCCATGGTCTCCCACTTAGAGTCCAGCAGGCCCTTCCGCCCGCTCTGGGATTCCCAGGATGCAAATGTTGTTGCGCCTCGACCTGCCCCATAATCTTTGAGTCTAGCTTCCAGGCTCGCATTGGTCACCTGAGGTTCGTCAACTTGGACCTTAAGGGCCTTTGTGTCTTGAAGTAGAGTTGCGCTGTGTCCTTAACGTTCTTTACTCTGGCTCCCTTATTATGTAGGTCTGCTCGCATCAGTGAGACCTCAGTCGTAACAGTGTCCATGTGCCCGTCCAATGCTGTTCGGACCCCCTGTATCGCTGCCATTATATCATGAAGGGATAAAGTGTCTCCTCCGGAAGCCTGAGGGGTAGTGGTGGATAGTTGATCTCTGGGCACCTCTGGGCCCTCCGAGCCATTAGGCAGTGCAAATGTATCTAGTTTAGTTTGGTGGGTCCCCTTCTTGTTTTTTCCGCCTGTCATGCCGTTGGGGCACTTGAATTACAAATAAAGAGGGGGGAGGGTTCAGTGTAGTATCGGCCGAACAGCAAGGTCCTGTCCAAGGGTGCATGTGCAGTCAGGTTTCTCCTAGCTTGTCTGGTCACCCCCACCACACAGAGTCTCAGTGACAATCCGTCGTCAGGTTTATTGAAGAGCGGGGCCCCACACACAAATTGGAAGGGTACAGTACTCTTCTTCGTACCTCTGTTAATACGGTGCTGACGTCACTCTCAGTCCTTCACTGCCTGGCCCCGGTGCGTGCTTCACACTGGGCGCTACCACGCGCCTCCGGCAGGAGTGCTGTTAATGTTGGTCTGGTGTGCGTCAGTGTATTTCTGAAACGCTGCTGTCCATGTTCATTGTCACTGGGCTTCTCCCACTTCTTCCCGTGTTCTCCACCACCACCCGGAGTCGGTTTAACCACGGCGTGGGGAGGCGAGGGGAGAGACAGTCATACGCCTCACTGCTCCGATTCTTCCCTCCAGTCCGAGTCGGAGCTCTCCACAAAGGTGAATTTGAAAATTGCGGCAGCCGCACCTATGGCACCACGCAGAGGCTTCCTCTGGATGCCCACAGAGTCAAGAGAAGGGCCGGTGACTCCTTGTCCCTGTCTCACCAAGAGGGCACACCAGCAGTACTCTGGGGCCAGGTTCCCCGCCCTCAGGGTCAGGCAATGCTGCGTCCTCCGGCTCCAGAGATGGTCAGGCATCACGTCTCTTCCACAACTGAGGCCAGGCTCTATCTCACCCCGCAGGCCTCACCTCGGCTGCTGCACATAACGACCGCAGTCCACTGCAATATGCAGGTCAGAAGAGTCTCCAGATGTCCGCCGACCCCACAAGCTCATGGGTCGCGGCAGGAGATCGGATGAATGTACGTATGGCGAGATGACAGAAGGCTGGGTTACAGAACCGATCTAGGAAGCTGCCATCTTCTCCGGCGGTTGGCCATGCCCCCCTTCAACAGGGACATTGATGCAGGGGGTATCCACATCAGGCACACTGTTCCAGACTATTCCCTCAAACCCTCTGTGGTATAAAAAAAACAAATTTTTATCCCAATCTTTATGTGGCAGGTCTGTACTTAACCTTCTATGCAGGGTAAACATTGGATGTCCAAGGCACATAATCAAGTGCCCTTCTATCACTTTATTTGGTCCCTGGAAACCCAGGGAAGCATAGAAAGTGGTGAGAGATGGCAGGAAATACCATTCATCATTACATCACTTCTTCCAGTTCTTACACTTTCTGCAGCATACATAGCAAGAGGAAAATGCCTCAAAGGATTGTATTTGTGAAGTAAAGTATCCCTTCCTGCACAAAAGCGATCCTGCCTGTAATGCAGACACCCTTGCACCATGGTGTGCCTCCACTAGCGCCAGGCTGCCTGAAGTGCACCATTTCTATGAGAGAGCAGAAGAGTTCCATATCTTACTACACATGGCACATTTCTGCTCTTTCCCTTTCATGCAACATAGCATAGCAATTCGCCTTGCTATTTAGTGTTGCATGAACGGTTAGTAAATCTCTGGTTATATGTTCTTTTTATAAAGATACAGACGTTATTACTTTAGTGTTGCTGGGAAAGTCAGTCATTCTGCTGGTCTCATTTTTTACTCCATTTTTGGCTACTGTGAATTTATTGAAGTAATAAATTCAACAGCATTCTCCTGGAACAAATAACTTGGCATTCTCTTTCTTTTAACCATCTACCTAAAAAGAAATACGAAATCTCCTAGATTGACTCAGTTGTTGCATAACTGGAATATCGGTACTTGTGAAACCCCTTATTCCAATTTAGGAAAAATAAAGATATTAAGTAAGTCTCCTGAGATCCAGGGAATCAATTTCCAGATGAACACCTGACTGTCTTAATCAGTCTTTTCGAGATGCGCCTAATTTAATTGCCCCTTTGGATATTAAAGCAGGTATTACCAGAATTACGTTGGACAGGTGGTGTCATTCAGGTGTTTTTCCTCTGAATTAGTGGCAGCTAAGCTGAAAGCTTGCCAACTAGAAGAAAGCCAGCAAGGAAACTATTCCCCAGTAACAAAGCAAAAATGTTGCATTCGTTTTTGTGTCTATAAAAATGAAATCAATAATGATAGGAAAAATAGATTTCACATTTATTTTTTACTCCTAATGAAACTAAAGAATTTTTAAAAATAAATAATCACCACTCTACTGGTCTCCAGGAGACTCTCACTTTTATTTTGTAGTAAGGTTGAGAAGTAGAAATGGTATCTCAGAAATCTGACTAAGGTTCAGTTCAGCTACCCTTTGCCGACTTATGTACGAGTATCAAACCTTTTAGCAAATTTAAGTTGATATCAGTTTATTTGCCAGTCAGCGCCTGAATATTGAGTGATAAACATCATGCTCCAAAAATATTGTTAGACTTGACATCTTTTGGCGTGTTTACCCTGCCTTTTTGCTTTCTGACCGCCTGGTTTTGACTCTGTTTTTGCTGGTTTAGTGTCTCTGCGCACTTTCTCACTGCTGATCAGTGTTTAAAGTGCAAGTGCTCCTAAGGTAAATTGTGTTTATGGATTGGTGTTTCCATGTTTGGCTTATTTGATTTACTGGTAAGTCGCTAGTAAAGTGCACAAGGTGTGCCAGGGCCTGTAAATCAAATGCAACTAGTAGGCTTGCAGCACTGATTCTGCCACCCACATGAGTAGCCCTGTAAAGGTATCTCAGACCTGCCACTGCAGTGTCTGCGCCCAGTTTGTGACTGCCATGTCGACTTGGCAAGTGCACCCACTTGCCAGGCCCCTAACCTTCCCTATTCTTACATGTTGGGCACCTCTCAGGTAGGCCCAGGGTACCCCCATGGGCAGGGTGCAGTGTATGTGAAAGGTAGGACATTTACTGGTGTGTGTGTGACATGTCCTGATAGTTAAATACAGTGTACTTCGTTTTTTACAATTAAAAGGCTATCTATCCCATAGGAATGAATGGGAGTTGCTTTTTAACATCTTACAAGCATAACTTTCCATTGGGACAAGATAGGAGAATGGAGTTTAGTATGCCTGAACTCAGAATTAAAAATACATCTTTTAGTAAGGATGGTTTTTAAATTGTGTGTTTGAAAATGCCACTTTTAGAAAGTAGGCATTTTCTTGCTTAACCATCCTATGTGCCTCTGCTGGGTTGTGGATTCACCATTGAAGTGACAGTGGCTGGGGATGTGCACTCACTGTAGACAGCCACTGGGGGGGTTGAGGCGTGTCCTGCCTTTCCTGGATGAGTCAGGGCTGGGCTGAATAGACCGGGGCTACATTTAGAGTAGTGGGAGGAGATTTCCTTGCACCTGAATAGGGCTGGTCTGCCGTACATAATGCTGTCTCTACCTCCTTCCAGGAAGCTGGGCCATAGAGGACAGAACTGGTTTGGACTAAGCACAGAGACTCTCTGCCACAAGAGAACAAAAGGAAATGTGGTATAAATATTGGGCCCAGACCCCAGATCTTTCAAATTCTTTTGGACCAAGGAACCTGCCATGAAGACGAGCTGAAGAAGCTGTGAGGAGGAACTACCACTTTGCTGTGTGCTTTGCTGTGTTGGCCTGCAGTGGCTGCTTCTGTCTGGGGCAGAGAAAGGACTGGACTGAACTTTCTGCAACTTCTTTGTTTGAGTTACTCCAAGGGCTTGAGGTAGAGCTTGCCCCTTGTTCAAGAAGTCTCAGGAACACAAAGACTTTCAAGTTCATCCACTACCAGCACTGGGAACTGTGTGTTTTGTGCTGCAACAGAAGAAAAAGCAACCCGATGCCGTCAACAATGCCGCTGCCGGCGCCGTGTCCTGGATGCACCACAGAGGGCACCGTCGCACTTCGCATCACAACCCTGGGCTCACCGACGATGATGCCTGACACTGCCAATGAGCCGCTGCTTGCACTTCGCACCACCTCGCTTCACGCTGCCACCCTGGTATCCCAACGACGCCACTCCACGCCGACGCCGCTGCTTGCACCGTGGTTTGAGAGCACCGGTTGTAAGTTACACAACTCACTCTCCTCATCCCGCACCACAGCCATGGCCTACTGACGCTGGCGCCATCGACTCCAGTTCGTGAGCCGACGACAATGCTTCAGCAGCGATGACGACGCTGCTTGCACCGTGACCTGCCAGCACCGCGATGAGCACCACATCACTTCGCACCACAGCACTGGTCTCAACAACGCCACTGGATGACCATCACCGAGCCCCTACCTGCACTATGACCTGAGGGCACCACACGCCGCACCGCTGCACTTCGCACCCAAGTCCCAAGATGGCTGTCAACACTTCCTGTCCCACACTGCGAGATTGCTGAGGGGTCTTCGTGGGCCCAACCCCCTTCTTTATCACTTTTCAAACATGCCTCTTGATGCACTACTAGTTGGGGAATGAAGTACCCATTGATGCTGAGGATGTCCTTGGGGGCCAACTACTCCTCCTGTTACCTCTAGTAAGAACCACACAGTGGGATCGATAAGAGGTCATTGAAGGCCACGCCCCCTTTCTCCACCACTCTGCAAATGCTCCTCCTGGCGCACTACTGATTGGAGGATGAAGTCCCATTTACTCCTGAAGGACCCTGGGGGCCAAGAAGCACTCCTGGTACCTCCTGTAAGTCCTACACAGCGAGATTCCTGAGAACTGGTCAGAGGCTCAACCTCCTTTCTCCACCACTCTGAAAACGTGACTACTACTTAAAAAAAACACAGAAATTCACTGAAAAAAACAAAGATTACAGGGATGTTATATTTAGGAATTAGCATTTAAAAAACCTTGGAAATTCACAGAAAATAACAAAGGTTACAGGGACGTTATAGTTAGGAATTAGCATTTAAAAATCCTTAGAAATTCACTGAAAAAAACAAAGGCTATAGGGACGTTATAGTTAGGCTCAGATTTCACTTGTATAAAACCAGTGAAATTCAGCAGTTATAGTTAGTTGAGCTAATTATAACTCATGCCCCCCGCAATGCACTGCTTATGACCTCACATATTATTTCACTCATGACATGGTCAGTGGCATCACTGATGACATCTCAAATGACATCACTGATGACATCATATGGTGACTGTGAGTGCTTTTTAAAAGTTATGAGTGTTAAATATTTATATACATCAAGGTGTATGGGTTAATCAGTGGGTGTATGAGTGCTGTATGGATGATTCAGTGGGCGCATAACTGACTGTATAAGTGAGTGATTAGGTGTCTCAGTGAATGTATGGGTGAGCGGCTGGTTGTGTGAATGTATGTCTCAGTCTGTCAGTTGTTGTCTAAGTGGCTGTATAGGTGTGTGAGTGGGTACTTGAGTGGCTGTATTGGTGAGTGATTGGTTGTGTATGAGTAAAATCTGAGCCTAACTATAACGTCCCTGTAACCTTTGGTTTTTTCCAGTGGGAAAAAAAAAATATATATAATGACCAAGGAGCGTAATCTCTGAAACACGTAGAGTTGTTGCCAAGCTGGAAATAAACACCGCATTTTGCAAAATTTGAGTCCACGGCATGCTGTTATTTGATAAAGGAGAACAGCGTTTTGGTGTATTGATTGGGACCCGCCACCCCGCCATGGAACGCCGCCGCTTGAGGCTCGGGTAAGGCAATTGCGCTTTGCTGTGGGATATATATATATATATATATATATATATATATATATATATATATATATATATATATATGTATATATATATGTATATTACCTACTGGCGCTCGCCAGTAGGTAGTTTTAGTTAGAACCTTGGTTCTATAGGAAAAGCATTTTTTCTTTTGCCAATATCTTTGGCGTCGTTTGACGAATCTTCACAAGATTTTCAAAACTAATACGCCACTCAGTTCAGCTGCTATGTTGAAAGTTTCGGGGTGATTCGTCAATTAGGGGCTGAGAAGGAGAGGGCCCCAAAACGCTTTTTCTCCATGTTAATTTCCATAGGAAACTGTTGACTTAGCTACAGCCCGAACTGCTTAACAGAATTACACCAAATTTGGCAGAAAGTAGCTCTTGGTCCAAAGAGCACTCTTTTGTTGAGTGGTGTAAATCTGTTCAATAGTTCCTGAGAAATTTAAAGATTTATCAGATATACAACTGTGGCCGCGGTGGATCCGCGAACCCTCCTGATCTCGTGCCTGAGATCTGATTGGCTGCCAACACTTCAAACCAGGAAGTGTTGGTAGCCATCTTGTGACTCGGTTGACCCAAGTCGCAAGAAAAAAGGTGAAAAAATAAGAAAAGGGGGCAGGGTAGAAACACCCTGACCCCCTAGGCCTGTTCAGGGAGTCCCATAGAGACCCCCAGGGCCAAAAAACGCATAAAAAAAAAAATTCTGTGGGATTTGCTGTGGATCCGAGAATCCCGACTAAATTTGTTTTTAAAACGACGCGCATTCTCCCGCGCTTTGTTTAATTAGGCCCCCCGGTGGGCCAGGTCCTGGGGGCAAATTAATTAATTATGCGGGGGCTGCGTGGGCCCCCGCAGGCCCGGGGACTGTCACCTCCCTGGGGCTATATTCGTAATAGAATGTGTGTGGGGGCTCCAGCCCTCCCACGCAGCCCCAGGGATGCCACCTCCGCTGGGGCTAATACATTAAAATGCAGGAGGGCCACATGCCCCCCCGCTGCCCTGGGAATCACCACCTCACCGGAGCTAGATTTCAACATGCGTGGGGGGGCTGAAGCCCCCCACGCAGCCCCGGGGACCACCACCTCCCTGGGGCTGATTTATTGAAATGCAGGGGGCCAAGTGCCCCCCCACAGCCCCAGGGACCGCCACCTCCCTGAGGAACAAAATAAATAAAGACGGGGGTCCGTTGTGGACCCCTGGCCTCGGGGACCACCACCTCCCTGGGGCTACGAAGAAGATGGGAGGGGGCCATGTGGGCCCCCTCCAGGAGCCCTCCATGACCCTGGGGACTGCCACCCCAAAGGGCCGGGTTCCAGCAATGTCCCGGGGCGCCCACCCCCAGGAAATTGCAGTTTGCTCCTGCCAAGCCATAGCAAACGCTGCTATGGCTCCATGAGGCAGAGCAGAATTGCTTTTGGGCAGAGGAAGCTGCATATTTGCAGCTCCCTCTGCCCAAAAGCAATGCCGGTTCCCACAGGAGGCAGGGAGCCGGCAGGGACTGTGGGGGCCTTGAGGCTCCCCCCACGGTCCCCAACGACGTGGCCATACCCCTGGGGATGGGGTCCCCGGGGCAATACTGGCACGCAGGCTCCCCTACCCATATAAAAAAAAAAGTTAAGGCCTGGCCCTGGGGGATGGGATCCCCGGGGCCGAAATTGGCCTCAGGAGGGGACCGCGTGGCCCCCTCCTATATTTAAAAAATAATAAATACAGGTCAGGCCTGAGGGATGGGGTCCCCCTTCCTTTATTTCTATTAAAAATAAAAAATAAAAAAAGGCCTTGCCCCCGGGGATGGGGCAAGGCCTGGGGAGGGGGCCACACAGCCGCCCTCACTTTAAAAAAAATAATATATATACATATATGAAGGCCTGGCGCCGGGGATGGGGTCCCAGAAGCCAAAAACAACCTCGGGAGGGGGGTGGCGCGCCCCCCTCCCGTTTCGTTTCATTAAAAAAATAAAAAATGGGTCAGGCCCTGGGGGATGAGGATCCCAGGGCCCAAAAGGGTAAAGGGAAGGGGGGCCACACAGTCCCCCTTCATAAAATAATTTTTTTTTAAAACTAAGCCGGCAACTCGCCGGAGGCCCTACCTCCCTTTGTCCAGTACTCTGCAAACGCACCTCCTGGCACACTCTTGGTTGAGGGATGACGTCCACTTCGCTGGTGAGGGTCCTTAGGGGCCAACTAGCCCACCTGTTATCTCCAGTAAGCCCCACACAGTGGAAAGCTGAGAGGTGATCGGAGTCCATGCCTCTTTTTCCACCACTCAGCAAACGTGCCTCTTGGCGCACTGCTGGTGGGGTGATTAGGTCCCCTTGCCTCCTGAGGGCCTCAGGGCTAAAGTGGAGTTCATCTCCCAAGCAGCAGTGTGCCAGGAGCTGCGTTTGCAGAGTGGTGGAGAAAGGGGGCATGGCCTCTGACCACCTCTCAGCAATCTAGCTGTGTGGGGCTTACTGGAGGTAACAGGAGGGCTAGTTGGCCCCCATGGACCCTCAAGAGGCAAGGGGACTTCATCTCCCAAATAGTAGGGCGCCAGGAGGCACGCTTGCAGAGTGGTGGAGAAAGGGGCGTTGCCTGCAATCACCTCTCAGCAATCCCACTGTGTGGGGCTTACTGGAGGTAACAGGTGGGCTCGTTGGCCCCTTAGGACCCTCAGCAGTGAAGGGGACTTCACCACCCAACCAAGAGCACGCCAGGAGGCACGCTTGCAGAGTGGTGGAGAAAGGGGGCATGGCCTGTTATCAGAACTCAGCAATCATGCTGTGTGGGACTTACTGGAGGTAATAGGAGAGGTAGTTGGCCCCAAAGGACGTCCTTGGGGGCCAACTACCCCTCCTGTTACCTCCAGTAAGTCCCACACAGTGGGATTGCTAAGAGGTCTTTGGAAACCATGCCCCCCTTTTTCCACCACTCTGCATACCCTCTTCCTGGTGCACTATTGGTTGTGGGGTGAAGTTCACTTTAGTCCTGAGGGACTTTGGGGGCCAATAAGCCCTCCAGGTACCTCCTGTAAGTCCTACGCAGTGCAAACACGACTATTAGTTAAAGAAGCATCTTTGTGCACCTCTGACTTAGAGGTAGTTTTAATCCCCCTGCCCTATTATGTACTAGGGCCTTACAGGGGAGCTCATGCCAATCACAGGAGTACACCAACCCATAGTGTACCCTAGTGTAGGCCTGGGCAATGAACTCCGCTCAACACGGAATTCAAGCAAAAACTCGTGAGTAAGCTACTAAACTGCACCCACAAATGCTTTGATAAAGCAACTTTACATGCTAAAAAAGCATATAATCAATTCACAAAAATGAACTTTGAAAATGAAAAATGTCAGGCAATGAGAGAGGTGATGATTTTGGGGTCCCCCCTAACCTAGGGGGAGGACCAAGCAGATGCCTTGAACACAAAGAGCATATCATGCTGAACGATTCAGTGGTGGTCCCATCCTCTTAGGACCACCCCAAGCACAGTTATAGGCAAAAATACAATCCCAATCAAAAGGCCCTGCAAAGCATTATGGGACGAGATTAGCAGTGGGCAGTGAATATTATAGTATCCAATATCAAAATAATTCTACAAAGAGCTGCAGTTCAACTAGTCGTTACTAGGTGTCCCTCACGAGTCAAATGCAAAAGCATTGAAATTATTACATCAAGCTGCAGTTCAACTAGTCGTTGCTATGTGTCCCTCAAGTCAAATGCTTTTGCATTTGACTCATGAGGGACACCTAGTAACGACTAGTGGAACTGCAGCTTGATGTAATAATTTGGATGGAACAAAGGGGGCCCTGCAGAACTTTTTTGCTGTTCCCATTGCAGTGCCTGTTGTCCATGCACTGCCATGGGAAAGGCAAAGGACCACCAACCATTTCACGAGTTGAACTCATGGAACACGAGTTCAACTCGTGATGCGGTCGGTGGTCCTTGCACGGGGTTGGCGCAGCAGAGCCAGCACTGAGCCAGCGCTGTTGAGCCAAACTCGTAATCAGGCCCTTAGCTAGTAACTGTGCTTCTTTTGTTTCAGAAAATGGCCTAGCTGCAAGGTTTTCACCACAGTATGAAGGCTGCAGGTAGTATAACCTTAAGCACCTTCAGACCTTGGCTATTATTTCAAGTGAATAGTGTCTTTTTTGACAAGTGTTGCATAGAGTGTACAATGTTCTCCTCCGCTCCCCTTCAGAAAATCCTTATTTCCGTGATATTTACAGCAGTATGAAGCGCTACATGTAAACCAAGTTAACATTATGAGATTGATTTACAAAGTAGGAGGCTGATAGCATATCCTTCGCTTTAGAAAGATAGGTAGGCCCAAAAATGGTTCTCTCATCAACAATGGTGATAAATAGGCGAATGTGGATTTCTTAGCCCATAACGTGTGCTATTGGGCCACATTTATATTCACTGGCATGTACGTTCAGGAGACTGTCAAACACAAGATCTATTGTATGCTCTACAAGCATTTTAATTTGTTTTCAGGAATACAGGTAAGCAAAATTAAACTATAGCGTATTTCATTTAAAAATAATAAGATTATTTTCTGATTTCAAGCATGAGGCAACTGTAGTGGCAGCATATCATTTGAATGTAATTTGATTCCTTTCTGAGCATAGTCGTCTTTCATCATTCTACCTCTCCACTTATTGGTCAATACAGTCTAAAATAATATGCCTAATATCTTAAATGTCATTACAACAGAAAAGGCAGAATTCCATTTGAACCAGAACTGAAAACATGAGCCCAGGGGTTGCTGTCATACGTATATGCTCCTAAGTTGCACTCACCAACAAATTGTGTAATCCTAGGCAAACCACTACTTCTCCCCATACCTCAATTCCATTATCTACCAAAAATGTCGTTCCAAAAAGTTTGCTATGCTGCCACATCAGCCCATTGAATTATCCTTCAAGGATTTTAAGCTGTAAGTTATATACAGAATCACCCCTTTACTCCTAAAACTGGCAGTGCCCTTTATGACAACCTATTCCCTGCTGTTACCACGACAAAGACTCGAAGAGGAGTTTCTAACAAGCTTTCTGGAAACGATTAAGTTTCAGCAAGAATCCTGAATACATCCTGAACATGAAGAGAGAGCGAAAAACTTGAACACAGAACTCTGCATCAGGCACATTAGTTCTCTGATGCATTTTAATTCACTGTCTCCTGCCTTTATAATCTTTCATGTTAAGGTTAATAATATTTTTGAATATGGCTATTTGTGCGTTAATAAAGGAGCATTCATACCCTTTATGCTGTTGGTTTCTTCTCCATCATGCAACCATAGCAGGAACATCACTTAACACATGTGTAGTCTGCCTTTTAGCATATTGTCTGGAGTGCGTTGCTTGCAGTGGTGTAACAGAGAGTGATGACATCCCTGAAGGATATGGTTAGGGACTCTCCTCAAAGGACCTTCATGTAAAAGGCCTAATTTATCCTCAGCTGCCAATGAAGTTTGGAACACATAAATTCTGTTTTCCATTAGGTATGGGTACAAATGATTTTAAAAAGTAAAAGTACTTTGAAATTGACTGTTTCTAAAGGCTATATTAAGATATAGGCTTAGGTGCTCTCTCTAAAAGAAATTTGGGAAAAATAAGTGACATAGTGTGTATCTCAAGGTACGTTAGCACAACAAAACTGACCAAAGCCGGATCTGTCTTAAATAGGACCTTATAGGAAGTTTTGAAGAGGTCTAATTCAAGAGTCCTTTTAAAAACTGTGCAAAAGAGAGTATTTGAGTGCACAGCGGGCAAGTTAAAAAGCTACAAAATAGTAATCAGGGAGGGCAGTTCTGCACATCTCCCTGAACAATAAATGTTGACAACTACCATATCCTAGGCAAATTCTTTCATGTTGTAAGTAGCAGGTTTTGAACTGCCTCTTGCAAGTTCTGTCTTCCAATTTCTCTTACATGCACTTCACACATCCTAGCACTCACACAAACACACACGCCTACTCATCAACACAAACTTAAAAACACACACACACATGTGCACTAATAATCTCCAATACGGTTTCTCACAAATACTTTTCTTCACACTTTGGCACACTTTTATCCTACAAGCGTGCACATACACAATGAGTTTCACAAACATACACACAAGGAGCTTCAGAGAGAGGAAGTCAAGGAAGAAAAGGAAAAGCTGCAGAAGTATATTGACAAATATGTCAGCCTAGTATCTCTTAATAAGCGAAAGGAGTGAGGATAAGAGTATGTAAGCTAGGCATGTTTATATAGTAATGTGGGCTCTGTGTGTGACATGGTTAGATAGTACCAAGGTATCTTAAGGGACCAAAAGCACAGGGTTTTTGCCACTGTTGGCAAAGATGCATTTTCCTCCTCCATCATTGCCCCTCATATCAGAGAAAAATGAAAGTAAAACTGATGCAAAGCTTTAACATCTGAGCTTCTGAAGACAAATATCAAGACACTTTTTATGACCCCCATCTCCTATGTGCTGTCAGCTGACCTCATCCAAACAATTTAACACCACAGTATGTTTAATCTTTTCTATGAAATGCTCAAAAGAAAGAGATAGGTGTGTGCATGCAACTCTGTGACAGGTGCGAGGCATACACATAAATAAACATTCTGTACATTCACATCCACCATTTACAGTCAATTCCTTCAGGCAGAGTCACCTCCCGATAAGCACAGTGACAGTTAACTGGCACACTCATTTATTCTGCAACCCTCCAAACACCAATCAGATTAGCCAAGGAACTAATACAAGGGAAAAGAGTGGAAGGGGAAACAAATATTAACAGTCAAGGGAACATAATGAAAGATGCATTGCAGTGCATGAGTTAGAATCATAGTTAGACCAAAAGCATTCATAAAGAGGAGGCAGCTGAAAGAGCGGTGGAGACTGCCAGGAGAGAGTGACCGTCATTGACGAGAAACAATACAGGAGGAGGAAAGCAGCCAGAAAATAAGAGCGGTCAAATCGCGAGAGACAGCAGGCCATAATGGATATATAAGAGGAAAGAGAGACTGAAAGAGGATGCAAGGTGATACAGTCAAGGAAAGAGAAAGAAAAGGAGATCGAGAAGGACAGTCCATAACAAAAAGTGGGAATAGAGAGTCAGTGAGTAATGGAGGAACACTCTTAAAGAATGTGTATGAGAGAGAGAGAGTAAGTGAAAGAGTTAGGGATAAAGAGAGAAAGACTACTGAGAATGTCAGGACAGTTGGCACAGAGATAAAGGAAAGAGGGAGAGAAACCGATCAGAGAGATAAGGGCAGAAAGGAGGGACATTTATGGGAAAGAGAAGAAAACAAGAAAGGGAAAAAAATGAGAAAGAAACAAAAGAGCTAGACAGAGAATGGGGGTAGGAAGGGTCTAGAGTGACCACCTCTGAGCAGATGCTGTCTAGAGAGTAAGATTGCCTGAAATGAGGGTCATTCGCAATGCATGAAGGGTGCTATATGGAGGAATGAGGAAGAGGCACAGAAGAACAGTACATCATAGTAGCAGCTAGAGAGAGGGGAGGAAAGAAAGCAGGATGGAAACTACATGTTGGGAGATAACGGAGAGGGATTAACCCACAGAATAAAAAGTGGGGCAACCAACAGGGAAAAGGAGGTATGTTGTGTATTGGGAGTAGAGATTGCAAGGTGATGGGAAGACACCAGGAATAAGTACATTGAATGCAGTATGGTATTTTAAATGTTTGCTTTATTTCGAGTAACACAGCTCTGAGAGCTTTTACACAAGTTTTCAGTGCTTTCCTACAGCATGAAAAACATAAATTTTAAAGAAGTGCAGTGCACTCATTTTTGTGCAGTTTGAAAAATGGAAAAGCTGTCCCATCTTTCTCACCCAGCTTTCAATAATTATGGAGGAAAAACATACATGTAAAAGGGGCAGTGTCCACTGTTCAGAGGATCATTGGGATAGAGCTGCAGGCCAGGGCTCTGAGCCACAGGGCCACCCTGCAACAATACCTAGGCACTGACACTCTGAGCTGACAGCACCACTGCCAGAGTCACCGGACCTGAACCTGGCTTGGCTCTCCTCTACATTCTCAGACCAGAGCAACATGAGCAATCCACATCTGCGGTAAATGCAATTCTGCTTGAGGTTGGAAATTCCCAACTGCTCTGTGTGCTGGTGGTAACGCAGGTGCATTTACTTAGTCAGATATCACTTTTATTGGGGAAGATCCTACCTCTGAAAAGCCAGACCAAGCAATGCAAGGAGTCACTCCAACACAGAATCCATCTGCTGTCAGGCATTGTTAAAACAGTTGCCTTTGTTCAGTACTTGCAGGGGGCCCAGTGAACAACGCCCTGTGAGGCTTCTGTGGTTTTTGTTAAGTCTGGTGTGACCAGGTAGTGAAGCACAATGAATGCTTCTGTGGTATGGGCCCAAATACCCCCAGGGCCTGCCAGTTACTCCATTGCCCCCATTGATTACATCAAGGCAGAAAGAAAAGGGCTGTTGGTGGAATCACCTGTTTGGGGGACACCAGCTGGTCTAGCACTAGCCTCACTACATCCCCAGGACTCACAGCCCTTCAGCAGCTGAAGAATGCCAACCTGGTGTGGGAGAAGGCTGCTGCAGGGACAGGATGCATGAAACCCTTTTGCTCTTTGCAGCTTGCCACCTCTGTAGACTGACTCCGATACTGGACTCTTACTGAGGGTGCTAGCTGCATGTGGGAGGGTCCACAGTCAAACACTGAATCCTGCTTTAGTCATCCATCCAGGCCTTCTTCAAGAGCCTTTCACCCACTCCTGCAATTAACAAAAACCCTGGCCTGGCTTCCTGTAGAATCAGTGGCTTTCTAAAATGTAACAATAACATGTTACTTACATTTCTGCAGAGCAGTGTCAACCTATCACACTGTCTCTGCACAAAGAACAGAGCTAGTTGCTGTCTGCTGCATTATATCAAGACAAGCAAGGTGCATGGCTGAGGGGTCCTTGGGTCCTCCTCCACCACGGGGGGTGTGGGTTAAGCCCCTTTGCATGCACACACATACACACACACCTACACACATAGTTCTATCATCTGTCTCTCTGTCTCAGCATTGCTTATTCCTTTGAACTTCCTTTTGACCTTCTCCTGGTCGCCGCTCTCTTGCCTTTCTTTCTGCTCTCCAGTGCTCAGATTCTCAGATAAATCCTGGGGTGCCTTTCCTTCCAGGCCTCTCTACATGGGCAAAAAACAAAAGCTGTAAATTGCAACTGTTTCTTTCTTGTGCCTGAGATCTTCACAACACTGCTACCTGCCCAAAGAAAGGCTGGAGCTAAACAGGAACAGATGTGCTTTGCTCGGGCCTGTTGGCCCTATGCTTCAGCACTCACTTCAGTATGGGGCAGAGGGGGCACCTTCAAATGTAGGGAAGCCTGGGGGTCCCCAGGCACTGGGGGGGCTGCAGGGTCCTTTGTTACGCCCCTGCCTGTGGTGTATTTCTTATGAGAGTTTCACTGTCTGTAAACATTGTAGTACAAAGTATACTCTCTCCATAGAGTAAACTCTGTTTACAGTACCCACTTTTCTACTCATATCAACTTAATTTCTCAATGTAGGCTTGGTGACTAGGAGGGGTTTGATATAGATAAAAGCTGAGCATACTAGGGCATTCATTTTCGAAGAGAAATTCAGTATTTTGAGGAACTTGACTTTCTCTGAACAGTTATATACAATTCGAACACCGTATGCAATGAGGGTTTCCCATATATGTGTGGTTGATTGTTAATGTGAACTACGCAACCCATGAAGTGTATGGTATAGGGTCAATGTGGCACATAACCCATGTTTTCTATACCTAAGGGAGTTGTTTCTGTGTTGGCATTAACAATGCCTCATATTCGTCTGAGCTATTTTGTACTTCCATTCAGAGCTCTAATGCTATACCCATCTATAGAGTAATGTGTACAAAAGAAGCTTGGATGATGTCACCAATAATTTAATCAATTATGTCATATGAGGAGTCATCAGTGATGTTATAAATGATGTCATAGAGCATGTCAGGAATGATGTAATATGTGAGGTCATAAACAGTGCATGGCGGGGCGCACGTTATAGTTAGGCCTGCTAACTATAACTGTTGAATTTCTGTGTTTTTTATAAATTCAGAACATTAATGTTGCCATTGACAAATTTACCTAACTATAACGTGACTTTAACCTATGGTTTTTTCAGTGAATTTCTAAGTTTTGTTTTTTAAATAAAAGCAGATTTTTTTATTGCACCTAACTTTAACGATACTTTAACCTTTATTTCAGTCATCAGATAGATAGATAAATGCATAGATATAGAGAGATATAGATTGATATATAATATTCTTGGGTTGGAAAAGTCCCTCGCATGTCGACAGATGAGCTCCCCTTCCCTAAGTGCCAGCTGCAATGATATCTTGATCCCTGGTACTGATATTATTGGCCATGGGTCAACATGGATCATGCGTGTGCGCTATGACAGGCCTGTCTAGATGATTTCAGCCTTCATTTATATTAAAAACAGCCAAGCAGCCAACGCGTTTCAGGGGTCAACACGCAGATTTTAGCGTTCCTGAGAGAATATGCTGTGCGGCACAGGCACTGAGCAACAGTGAACTCGCCCTGGATATAGGAGGGAGCAGTTCAACCGTGGGAGATATTTTTGAATAAGACAGCGTTGTCTTGATTCCCCACAATCATAGGAGATCACATTTTGATACTAAGCCCTGATGAAGTCCACTGAAGCTGGACAAAACGCGTTGGCTGCTTGGCTGTTTTTAATATAAATGAAGAATATAGAGATCCAACAATAATCAACCATGGATGGACTTAATCACTTTTGATCTGGAATTGGAAGTGCAATCCACACTTTGCAACAAATTCAATATTGGTCTTGGAGACTGCTCTTTGGGAACAGCAGGAGCAGTGGAAGTGCACACCATTAGAGTATAATACTCAAAATACTGGACTCTCTGTTGTGGGGGACTTTCTTTGCTTGGGGGAGGTGCGTTACATGTACACTGAAGTGTAGATGGTAGGGCTGCTGTTTCAGTTTTGTATTGTATGATTTCAGCCTTGCTTAGAACGGGAACAGTGACTGAAAGTGTTACCCTCATGTGGTGAAAGACTACTGCCTTACACCAGGAATCAAGTGGCATGACCATGATAGTCGCAGCAAATCGTGTTTTAAGTAATTGTGATTAATAGAGTGAGCAGGCCTGTGTCATTGGAGTACCCACTCATATAATGTTCTGCTGTTGTGTGCTTAACTCAACCTCGGCTTACATCTGGTTGAATGTAGCTTTGCACGGGGCACATATGTCTTGTGTTTGCGTAGTGGGATGTATATGCACTGTGAGTGGTTTAATACAAGGGAACCAGCTTGTGTGTCTTGTGTGTGCCCACTGGGATGTATTACGCACTATGAGTGAACAATACAGGGAAGCCTGAACAAAGATTTTATGTGTGTGCACTTAGATGCATCTGTACCATGAGAGGTGCAATACAGGGAAGCTAGTGTGCATGTCTGCGTATGTGTGCTGAGATGTATATTTGCCTTTACAGAGTGCAATACATGAGAGTCTGCACATGTGGTTTGCGAGTGCAACATGGATGTATGTGTGTTCTTGCATATCTTGTGCTCATTCGGGTACTAAAAGACACTAGACACATGGAAAACAAGAAGCAAGGCAGGTAAAGTCTAATCAAATGGGAGTCTCCCTTATCTAACACTATTTGCTTGCAACCCTTGATCAGTGAAGGATACTATTAGAAGACACACTTCAATAATTCAGTCTTTAGGAGTCTCCTGAGCCATTAACCCGTTTGATGCGTCAGACGGCCGGGGGCCGTCCGACGTCACGGTGGGCGTGTGTGGAGGACGGCCGGGGTCCGTCCCAGACACGCCCACTCAGTATTTAACCCGCACCGCGGCAGAATTCGCGTCGCGGTCAAGGGGTTAATAATTGGGTTCTGATCTCAGAGAGAGTTTAGGTGCATTTCACAACTAAGGGGCCGATTACGATTGCGGAAGGCCCATCACCGCCAGCCATGCGGTGGCGGTCCTTCCGCAATCGTACTGCGCTTTTCCCCCGCCACATTACGATGGCGGAGGGAATCACGCTCGGACCGTGGCCGACGCAAAGACCGTCCGCCACGGGTCCTCCAAAAGCAATCTTACAGATTGCCTGGCGGACGGTCCCCATAGCCAGAAATGGTGGCGGTGCCTAGCAGGCACCGTCCACCAAATCACGATGCTGGCTAGATCCGGCATTTCTATGGCGGCGATGCCGCCATAGAAAGGCTGGTGGGGATCAGTGACGGGGGCCCGTTGCGGGCCCCCCTTGTGTTGGGGGGGAGGGTGCACTTGGGGGGTACCCATGGTACCCCCCTACATTTCACAGCACTACGTGGCAGGCACCGCGTGAAATGCAGTACATGGCATATTGACATTGTGGCGGGTGCTGCCGCAATGTTGATGATCAAGATCCGACCGCCATGGTGGCGGTCGCATCGTGATCGGGTGTGCAGGACCGCCGCATGCATGGCGGACGGTCCCGGTTTACACCTGGATGGCGGACGGACTCAAGTCCATCCGCCATCCTAATAACCCCCTAAGTGCCCTGCACTCCCACAGATCTGCCTCTGTATTTCAATCTTTTAAATTACTTGATAGATCAAGTGTGCGCATGTGGATCTCAGACTGATGGCTGGAGCGCAGTGTGGGGACGATGTCAACTAATATTCTGGGACTTTGCACCAGCAAATCTTGTGGAATGTGCAGAGGACCTAAAATTCAAACCTAGGGCCTGATTTAAATGTTGATGGACTACCTTCCCGGCCAACATTATTGTCCGGACGCCCTATTTAGAATGCGCCAGACGATAGGTCTGACGACGGCGGTGACTACTCTATCACTGCCGTGGTCAAAGTCAAACCCCTCCAATAGCCCGGTGGAGTAAGGGCCATCAGAGGTTTGGCTGTATGTCCACGCACCTAATTTAGTTGTACAGACATACAGCTGATTTTCAATGCCCGTCACTGCCAGGAAAAGCCTGACAAATAATGGGCATTGAAAAGTGCTCAATGCACCCCTCGCCATGGAAGCAAACACCCATGGCAAGGGTGGTATTTTTATTTTTATTTTCAAAAAGAAAATCCTGCTTTTGAATTTTCTTTTTAAAGTGGGATTATGACGAAGGCTGTTCGCTGAAATGCGTTGGGTTGCAAAGATGGTGCTATGATCTTGGCATCGAGTAAGTAAAAGGATAGAGACACCTGCATTGTACAAACGCTGGAATGCACCACTATTCTGTTTGTAGCATAGAGCAGAGAATGGAGTTTGGAATGCATACATATGTATATAAAATATATTATAATTAAATATAATTTTTTTTAAATACATTAAATTAAAAATACCAACAATAACAAAAATGGAAAAAGTAGGAACCATATATATATATATATATTCAACAAATATATACAACCTGCAAGATGGCGCCTGGCTAGCAGCAACCCGGCACAGCTCCGCCGGTCTGGCCCCTAAACAGATTCAGAACTCTGCCATGTCATGGTAATTGCACCCAAAGGAAGCCGAAGATTACCTGATTGAGACTCCATTGTATGGATCCACAGAACTGCATAGCCGCCGTACTGATTTCGGCGCAGCTCCGTGATCGGAACGGACGCCGAGGTGCAACGCGTCTGACAGCAGCCTTACGAACAGGGAGCCGCGCGGCTCCAGCATCCTCATCTCACGCTGTCCTGCGGCGGCTCTCAACATCGTGCCGCCTCGCAGCAACGCTATCAGCTCTCTATGACTTCCTGATGGCCTCGCTAGACGCAGAGAAAGGAGGTAATTACAGCTGCAGGTCCCAACGGAGGATACTTTGTTTCCTGGACTCCTGTGATACGGAAGAAAAGAAAGTAAGGATGACGGGGCGAGGTGGAAAAAGCTTAAAAGTTAAAAATAACCAGCCATTAGCCCCCGCAATAACTAAAACAGCACAGATAACTCGGCCAGAAAGTTCACAGAGACGCCCGGAAACACGGGGGCTGAAAAATAAAGAGCAAGCTGAGCAAGTGAACTTTGAAGACAAGGCAGAGCGAGGAGCTAAGCAAAGTAAAAAGCCACAAGCTAAAAATACTAAGCTTTCGGATAGTCCCCAAATTCACAATTCTCAACCCCTAATTTCCAATATGTTCAGTCCATTAGAGCTGGGAAGAATACAAAATGAGTCAGCAGAGGGGGGTGCACCGGAAGATCAGCCTGTATTAATCGCTTCAGTGGTACCCCTGGCAGGCGGGGGGCGCTTCAAGATCTCGCTGCTTCTTCACCTGTGATCCCAGTGATCCCTGTGACCTCAGTAATACCGGTTTTAAATTCCCCTGCACCCTCCGTAAATGCAGGAGCAACCGCAGAACCAGGTGCAAAAGCCAGGAATACGCAACCAAAGAATGCTTCCTTAACCGCTCTCCCTGCCCCGGACTCAAGAGTTTCTGGGATGGAATCTGGCACAATAAATAATCCGCTCGAAAACCTTGGAAACCCTGAAACTCCGTATATCATGGAAAAACTCTATCCAGCCACAGATGAATCTGAGCTTTACGAGACTGGTATATCTACATCCAGTGATGGGGACGATAACGGAGGGAAGCATGATTGGGAAAGCAGTACGGATTCAGAGACCCCATGGCAAATTGCAGCGCAAAAAAAGAAGCTAGAAAAGAAAAAGGGAAAAAAAAAAAGACAAAGTGGACACAAAAGTGGGGAGACCACGGATCAAGGAAGCAACGTCGATCTTAGATGGGATTATTCATCCTCTCAATTTGCGACTCCATCAGATTGTACTGTACGCTCAGGTGGCAATCTCTCAGCAATGGGCGATTTGGGGAGTGGAAACCCCAGAAGTAAGGAAGAACCTACCCTTGCTGAGGTCTTACACTCAATCAAGGGCTTCCAAGAAGAGGTCAAGATGGATAACCGAAAAAATCGACAAGCCACACAGAAATTGCAAGGCGCAATTAGGAAAGCGGGCCGAACTTGCACCGAAATCGCTGACAGAATGACGTCTGTCGAAGTGTGCATTGAGAATCTAGAGAAAGATGTTTCTTCACTAAAAGTACAGGGAGATGCACATGATGGCATAGTTAAAGATCTAATGGTGAAGATCAAGGAACAGGAGAACAGACTGCGACGCAACAATCTTCGCATCCTTGGGGTCCCGGAAGGAGTGGAAGGGAGTGACCCTAGGGCCTATATAATCTCGCTTTTCAAAGGAGCATTTCCTGAGCTGCAATCCTGGGACTGGGATAAGGAAATACAGCGTGCTCACCGATTTCCTTTGACACCCTCTAAGCGGCCTCCATCTCAAGTTCAATACCCCCGTGTAATTTTAGTTTATTTTGGTAACTTTCTCCTACGCCAGGTACTATTTGATTTAGCAAGACCTACAAGTAAGAAGGAATTTAATGGCGTTACCTTTTTCAGCAGACCTGACTTCGCCCACGCCACGGTGGAGCGAAGATGGAGGCTGAGGCAACTATTTGCACCTTTTCAACAAATCGGGGCTACTGTATATCTACAGAATCCTGCACGCCTAAAAATTATCTTCAATGGGGTCACGCGCAGCTTTATCTCTGGAGTTCAGGCTCAAGCCTATCTGCATGAGATCACAGAGTCAAGAAGAGACAGAACCAAGGTCTAAATAACTATGGAATCAAGGCTTAATGTTTAGACTCAATACTTCAAATTGGGGATAATATAAAACGAGTAGACAACAGATATAGTGGACAATTTGGGGCAGGGGCTGGACCGGGGGGGGACACAGGATTCTGATTGCTCAGATGTCCTCATCCTGGTTCTTGCAGAACCAGGTAGCCTCAATGGTTGGTGGTGGGTGGGGGGTTTCTTTGGGGCTGGGGTAGGGTGGGGGAAGGGGTTGGTACCGTGGGGGACGACTCGAACTGGTTTTCTCTATCTGATCTATGGTCATTGGTTTTGGTGGTATTTTTCTTTTTTCATGAGTAAACTACGCATAGCAACAATTAATGTTTGTGGCCTTAATGATCCCAAGAAACAACGTAATACTGCAGCTGCTCTTCGGCTACTTAAAGCTGATATTTTATGCTTGCAGGAAACGCATATTGAAAGAACTCAGATTCACCTTTTAGACTCGCTTGGCTATACAGTGGTAGGAGCCACAACTCAAGATGCTAGGGTACGGGGGTGGCAGTACTATCTGCGAAACACTCAACTCAATTTACACGAACACTAGCTGACCAATATGGGAGGTGGGTTATCACTGAGTGTCGCAGGGAAAATGGGGATCTACTCACGGTATGTGCTTTATATGGCAGTACCGCAGATGACCCCGCAATTTTTGAAGCTATGAATAATTAATTGGCTAAGTGGCCGCTACCTTTAATCATCTGTGGCGATTTCAATATTAATTTGCCTGCCAATATGAACATAGCCTTAGATAAAAATTGGTCCTACAGTGGCCGGAAACCGAAGGTTTTTAAAGCCCTGAGGACTTTATGCTATGAACAAGGACTCACTGACATTTGGCATTCACAACACCCCACTGATTCCGGCTATACCTTTTATTCCTTTCCACATAACAAATTGGTGAGATTAGATTTTATTTTTGCATCTCACTCAATTCTTCATTTATGTTCAGTAGAAAAGACCCCACGTATAGTGTCAGATCGTAACCCTTTAGTCGTGGAAATAAAAGGGGTAACAGGGGTTAACAGAAAATTGGCCAGCTGGACCTTTGAACGATCCCTGCTTTTAAATGAGGAATATTGTAAACACATGAGGCACTGGATCCCACAATTTATTAAGGATAATTTAGACAGCACAGGGATCGAAGTGGTTTGGGATGCGCTAAAAGCATCAATAAGAGGAGAGACACTGAGCTTCTCGCTTTCCCTAAATAGGATAAAACGTCAATTTATGGATAAATTGCAAACCCGATTAGCTGCCGCAGAAGAAAACTTAATTTTAGTTCTTAGGGATGGTAATGAGCCAGCGGACGCACTTGCCAGAATAATGTCTGCAAAATCATCTGTTATGGAGCAAATTGTTAAAAAAGCGGCAGATAGATTATCAATCTGGAGGAAGGAAGCATATGAATGCAGCGAGCAGGTAGGGTATCACCTCGCGATTAAGGCAAGACAAAAAAGTACAAGGAACATCATCACAGCAATCAAAGACTCCACACAAGAAGTAATCTCAGACCCCGAGGCTATTCGTAAAGAGTTTCTTATCTACTATCAAGCTCTATATCAAGAAACTAGCACGGCACATTTAAATGATATTACTACATATCTTAACTTAATCCCAGCGGCTCAATTAACTCAAGACGACCATGTTTTACTTGACGAACCCCCTCAATGGATAGACGCCCTTCTTTGCATAAACAGCCTTCCCAATGGCAAAGCCACTGGGCTAGATAATATCCCAGCAGAATTTTGTTAAAAATTCTCTATGGAATTAAAAGAGATTATGCTCCAGCTATTCATACATGTATTTATGGGGGGCAGACCACCTGAATCAAGGACGCAAGCTAAAATCATTATTTTTTTGAAAAAGCACAAATCTGCCCTTGAACCTGCCTCCTACCGTCCTATAACTCTGATAAACGCGGATAGCAAAATATATTCAAAAATATTAGCGGCTCGATTAGCGGGGGTAATACATAAAGTAATATCACCTCGGCAACATGGATTCATCCCTGTACGTGGTACCGTAGATCATATTAGGAGAACTATCTCACTGTTTGACGCCGCCCATATTTCTAGAGATCCAATAGCACTTATTCTACTTGACGCCGAGAAGGCCTTTGACAGGGTTTCCTGGCCCTTTTTGTGGGAGTCCCTGTCAAGGGTCGGGATTGGCGAGGGACTTATACAGGCATTTAAGATGCTATATTTTCAGCCCACTGCTAAACTATTTTTAAATGGCATACTAACTGGTACGTTTAAAATAACTAGAGGAACCCGTCAGGGATGCCCGAGCTCACCACTCTTCTTTGCATTGTATATAGACCCCTTTTTACGATATCTGTAAGCTAACCAAAAAATTAGCCCCATTATTTCTCATGGCTGGGAAACGAAAGTTTTGGCTTATGCCGATGATATTGCTCTGGTAACAGCAAATCCTGGAATATCTATGGTTGAGGTCGAATCGGAGGCGGAGAGATTCGGACACTTATCAGGATACTCCCTTAATAGGTCCAAAACCCAGATCATTTGTAAGAATGTTAGCATGGGTGATGATATTCAACAGGTTGAAAAGGCTACGTATCTTGGAGTGGATATTATGGCCATCGTCGAAGGGATAGTGGACTGCAATATTAACCCCTTGATTAATAAAATCAAACCCGAATTAACTCGACTACATAATTTGCACCTTTCAATAATTGGTAGATGCAACTTAATTAAAATGCTCTTCTTTCCTAAATTTTTATATCTTATAAGAGCTATCCCGTTAGAATTTAGTGCTATCTGTTTGAAAAGGATTGAAGACTTGTTCTCCCGATTTATATGGGCTTATGAAAAACCCGAAGAGCCTATAAATATCTTTCTTTACCTAAGGACAGGGGTGGGCTCGCCCTCCCAAATATAAAACTTTACTATTGGGCTACTACTCTTCTGTATAACCTTACTCTCCTTTCCGATAAGCCAACAGATAACCAGTTGAGTGATATACCTACTCCTATAGAACTTATAATGGGCAGAGATGCTTGGGGATGGATATGGAGATTTCTGAATGATTCCCACTATAAAAAAGTCCGCTTTAAGACGTTAATAGCCGGGTTTAAGATCATGAAATCGGCTCGTAAAATGCTAGGACTGGGTCGTTTGAATCATTACACTCCAACCCATAATAATCCTTACTTGCCAGAAATTTTTAAAGATTCAACATTTAAAAAATGGCAAAATAAAGGCTTGACAAAACTTGGTGATTTCTACTCTTTATCTGAGATAGTTTCATTTGAAAATCTCAAAGAAAGATATGAACTGGATTGGAGAGATTTTTACTTGCAAGTGCGCGACTTTTTAAGGAAAAAATGTGGCGGCCCATCAGGATTTATTAACAATCCCATTATAGATAACTTGAGAAAGAAACACCTAACCATTGGAACCATGTATAACTCACTCAACTCATTAATGCCGGACGACTTGGCAACGCGGGCTAAGAAATGGGAAGAGGAAATTGATATCACTGAAGATCTATTTCTCCATTCAACCGAGTTAGCACAAAGTTTGTTAATTCAGCGCGGCTTCAAGCCCAGTATTATAAATCCTGCTTTTCTCTTTATTATACCCCGAAAAGATTGCGAAATGGGGGACAGGGAGAGGGACTCTTTGCCCCCGATGCTCTTTGCACCAGGCAGATCTTAATCACATGTTTGCTTCTTGTGGCGCATTAAGCAACTTGAAACTAGAGATTGCAAACTTTATTAAAGAAGTGCTAGGGAGGGATATCTATCTTTCTCCTTCCCTGATTTGCCTTGGGTGGATAAGGAGATTTGAGGGGAACCGGGAGAGCAACTGGTTTTCATAGGTATGGCGATATACTGGCTCTGCCTAGACTCGGCCTGGTTAGATCCATCCCCACCAGGCTATCATCAATGGCTAACACGACTAGTGGCGAATTATAACTTTGAAAAAGCAATCTACGAAAAAAGAGGGACGCGATCCCGCTTGAAAGGCTTAAAGATCTGGGAACCTTTGACAAGATGGCTTGAGAGATAACTTTTCGGGCCGGATTTTCTCGACTCTTTCCGACTTTAACTATATGTAATTTTGTGCCAAACCCCGGAGAGGGTGGGGTGGGCGGGGGGTTATAAAGTCTATACAAAAAAATAGTGCATGAGGCATAACTGTTGATTTAATATGATTATCATTGTTTTTTTAATTATTATTTTGTGTAATTGCATTTGCTGATCTAATGTATGCATATTTCTCTTTTTCCTTTTTTGTCAAAAGAATGAAATTTGAAGCGCTAAATTGTAATATTGTATTCATGCACTAATAAAAAAAAGTAAAAAAAAAAGCCAATGAAAATAAATGTCTTAATAAAACGTTCATTTGGAGCAAGTATAGAACAAAAAAAAATAGGTTATTCACTCAATTAAAGTTTGTAGCAACAAATAACTCCACCTGGAGTTATTACGACGTCGTGACAGATAAAAATCCCAAAGTACGCGCCGAACGCGAGGTGCGTGGCGTCGGGCGCAGAGTCAAGCAGACCCACAAAAACAGTACCTTGGAATTGATGAAAGCAAAGATGGCGTCGGGAGGTGATGCTTCATTGGTGCCGGGCGGCATTGGTTCCTTACGACCCCAGGGAGGTGAAGCCTCGGTTCCTTACTGCAGTGCAGGAGAGGCGAGATGTCGGTTCCTTACTGTGTCAGGGAGGTGACATCACAGTGGCGGCGAGGCGTCGGTTCCTTATGACAGTGCAGTGTCGATGGATTCAGGAGACACCCACGTCGAGTATCGGCTCCGCGTTGATGAAGCACCGGTGTAGGTGAAGTTGGGGGCTGCGTAGCGAGTCGGGACGGTGCATTGTGGATGTCACAAGCGGTGTCCTCGGCTCCGGTGCAGGCAGCTGCCTCGGGGACCGGCCTCAGGAGTCGATGCGGCATGGCGTCAGCAGGCGTCGGGCCTACGGTGCAGGAGTCGGGGTGGTGCGTTGTGCTCTTAACGAGCGCTGCCCATGGCTTCGGGCGCAGGATACGATGTCGCTCGTCAGTGTTGCAATTTCCTTCTGTGGCAGCTGAAACCGCAGTTCCAGATGCAGAGAGACAGAAGAAATGAAGTCTTTGTGTCCCTGAGACTTCAGAACAGGAGGCAAGCTCAATTTCAAGGCCTTGGAGATCTTTTCCTCAAGCAGGTGACAAAACAAACTGCAAATTCCTTTCCTCCTTTCCTTGGCAGCAAGTAGCCACTGCAGGCCAACCCCGGACAGCAAACAGCACAGGGGCAGTATTCTTCCTCAGCTTCTCCGGCTCTTCTCCTTGGCAAAGGTTCCTCTTGATTCCCAGAAGTGATCTTAAAGTCTAGGCTCTGGGCCCCTCTTTTATACACAAAAATCCTTTGTTCCCTGAAGGCAGAGAGTGTCTGTACCCAGCCAAAACCAGTTCTGTCCTCACTGGTGCAGCTTCCTGGCACGAGGGGGACAGCATTGTTGAAGGCAGACAAGGCCCGTTCGGGTGAAATGGAAATCGCTCCCCTACTCTAAATGCAGCCCAGGTCTATTCAGCCAAGCCCTGACTTATCAGGCTCTCTGGAGCCACTGCCCCTCTCCCGCCCCTGTCATCCAAAAGCCAGACATGCAATACACAAACCTAGCAGAGGCACACTGGATAGTTAAGCAACAAAATAACCACTTTCTAAAAGTGGTATTTTTAAACACAGAATGTAAAAATCACCCTCACTAAAAGATGCATTTTAACATTCGGAGTTCAGGCATACTAAATTTTCTTTTCCCACCTTGTTGCCAGGGGTAGTTATGTTTATAAGATGTTATAAGCAGACTCCCCATTCTGTCCTATGGGAACAGGTAGCCTTGCAATAATGAAAAACGAAATTGGCAGTCATTCACTATCAGGACATGCTACACACATCCGGGCATGTCCTACCTTTCACATACACTGCACCCTGCCCACAGGGGTACGTTGGGCCTACCTTGGGGGAGTCTGACATGTAAGAAAAGGGAAGGTTAGGGCCTGGCAAGTGTGTGCACTTGCCAAGTCGTCATTGCAGTACCAGACTGCACACAGGCTCTGCTAAGGCAGGCCAGAGTTACATTTTACAGGCTGCTTCTGTGGGTGGCACAGTCAGTGCTGCAGCCCACTAGCAGCATTTGATTTCGAGGCCCTGGGCACACACAGTGCACTGTACTGAGGGTCTGACTAGTAAATCAAATATGCCAATCATTGAATCACTAATCCATAACAACAATTTACAAAGGGAGCACTTGCACTTTGGCCCTGAACAGCAGTGGCAAAGTGCCCAAAGCATCTAGACCAGGAAAACTGAGTCCAACACAGCAAAAACACAGGAGGCAAAGGCAAAAATGCAGGCGAGACCCACACCAATAGTGCCAGGTCTAACACTTGTCCCCTCCAGCTGAAATGTGGGGAAACTACCCATCCTCTTGTGAGTTCTCCTCGCTAAGGCTGAAATCTAGACAGACCATCAGCATTGGCGTGTTCTGTACCAGGGCGGTGTTCCACCGTGAAGCCCATCCCCTGTAGGAAATCTCGATCGAGTCTTGGCATTCTTGATGTGTGCTCCATTTGAGTCTCTTGCACAGCTGCCCTTTGCAGCTGTTGACTATAAAAATGGTCTTTCTCATGGCCATCTTATCGGGTTGGAGGGGTCCGTAAGCTACAAGCTCTGTCTGTTAACCCTTCCATACACCAGTTTGTACCCAGACAAACTGGTCCTTCAGACGCGATGCCTCTTTTCTGCCAAAGATGGTCACTCCTTTTCATGTAGACCTGAATATCTCGCTGCCCACTTTCTTTGATCCACCTCCTCTTTCTATGAGGAGGGACTCCATTGCTTGGACCCAAAAATAGCCCTCTCTTTTACATCGATCGCACCCAATGATCCCGAGGTGATCAATTCTTTACTGAGTTTGCCGGGGTGAAGAAAGCCAAGGTGGTGCAGAAGCAGACCATCTCTAGATGGATTGTGCTCTGCTTTCAAATCTGCTTTGCACTAGCTAGGAAGCAGCCTTCTGAGGACTTGTGGGTCGACTCCACCAGGGCCAAGGATGCCAATTCTGCATTAGCACACGGGTACCTGTCCTGGGCATCTGCCAAGCTGCTATGTGGGTGTTACTTCACTTGTTCACAAAGCACTGTTTGGTCAGTCCAGTCTGTAGAGATGGGCATTTCACCATAGCAGTCCCCCAGGACTTTCTGTTTGAGTCCGTTTGCAGACCCACCTCCAGCAAGGTATTGCTTGGGTATCTTTTCTAAGGTGAAGAATCTCACAATCAATCAATCAATCAATCAATCACGGCATTTATAGAGCGCGCTACTCACCCGGGAGGGTCTCAAGGCGCTGGGGGAGGGGTAGGTTACTGCTCGAACAGCCAGGTCTTGAGCTGCTTCCTGAAGGAGAGATGGTCCTGGGTTCGCCGAAGGTGAGTGGGGAGGGAGTTCCAGGTCTTGGCTGCCAGGTAGGAGAAGGATCTTCCTCCGGCGGTGGTTCTGCGGATGCGTGGTACGGTGGCGAGGGCGTGGCTGGTTGATCGTAGCTGGCGTGTGGGCGTGTAGAAGGTCATGCGGTCGTTGAGGTACTTTGGGCCCAGGTCGTGGAGGGCCTTGTGTGCGTGGGTGAGGAGTCTGAACGTGATTCTCTTGCTGACGGGGAGCCAGTGCAGGTCTTTCAGGTGTCCGGTGATGTGGCTGTGTCGGGGATGTCCAGGATGAGTCGTGCGGAGGCGTTCTGGATGCGCTGGAGTCTTTTTGAAGTTTGGCTGTGGTTCCGGCGTAGAGGGTGTTCCCATAGTCCAGTCGGCTGGTGACGAGTGCCTGGGTGACGGTCTTCCTGGTTTCAGTGGGGATCCATCTGAAGATCTTGCGGAGCATGCGCAGGGTGTTGAAGCATGAAGATGAGACGGCGTTGACTTGTCTGGTCATCGACAGGGAGGAGTCCAGGATGAAGCCCAGGTTGCGTGCGTGGTCCGTTGGCTTGGGCGCGGTGCCCAGGGCCGGGGGCCACCAGGAGTCGTCCCAGGCGGAGGGAGATGAGCCCAGGATGAGGACTTCCGTCTTGTCCGAGTTCAGTTTAAGGCGGCTGTTCCTCATCCAGTCGGCGACGTCTCTCATCCCGTCGTGTAGGTTGGCTCTGGCGGTGGTGGGGTCGTTGGTGAGGGAGAGGATCAGCTGGGTGTCGTCGGCGTAGGAGATGATGTTGAGGTTGTGTTGGCGTGCGATGGCTGCGAGGGGCTCATGTAGACGTTGAAGAGGGTTGGACTGAGTGAAGATCCTTGTGGAACGCCGCAGA
The DNA here is from genome assembly GCA_963921515.1 of Calotriton arnoldi. Lineage (NCBI taxonomy): Eukaryota > Metazoa > Chordata > Amphibia > Caudata > Salamandridae > Calotriton > Calotriton arnoldi. The sequence continues at coordinate 700,637 of CAWUFW010010301.1, forward strand.
TGACTTCGGTGGCTTCGGATCTGAACGGGGGAGGCGGACTCTCTGGGTTCTTCCGGCGAGGAACGAGATGATCCATTCCAGTGCTTTCTCTCGGATTCCGATGTTGCTGAGGCGCTTCACTAGGGTGCGGTGGCAGATGGTGTCGAACGCCGCGGAGAGGTCCAAGAGGATGAGGGCAGCTGTTTCCCGTTGTCGGTTAGGGTTCTGATGTCGTCGGTGGCTGCGATAAGGGCGGTCTCGGTGCTGTGGTTGGCCCGAAACCCGGACTGCGAGGGGTCGAGGGATCCATTCGTCTAGAGGAAGGCGGCAAGCTGTCTGTTGACGGTCTTCTCGATGACTTTGGCCGGAAACAGAAGGAGCGAGATGGGACGGTAGTTCTTGAGGTTGGTGGGGTCCGCCGTTGGTTTCTTCAGGAGGGCGGTAAGCTCGGCGTGCTTCCAGCTCTCCGGGAAGGTGGCGGTGTGGAAGGAGGAGTTGATGATGTCCCGGAGATGGGGTGCGATGGTGGCGTCTGCTTTGTTGAAGACGTGGTGTGGGCAGGGGTCGGTTGGTGATCCGGAGTGGATGGAGTTCATCGTGCGGGTGGTGTCTTTGGTGCTGATCGGGGTCCAGTTGCAGAGGGTGGTGGTGGCGGGCGTTGGTTCGGCGGTAGGGTGCGTGGTTTGTGCGTCGAAGCTGTTATGTATGTCGGTGATCTTGCGGTGGAAGAACGCGGAGAGTGAGTTGCAGAGGTCTTGCGAGGGGGTGATGTCGTTGTTTCCGGCGCTGGGGTTGGAGAACTCTTTGACGATGCTGAAAAGTTCCTTGCTGTCATGGGCGTTGTTGTCCAGTCGTTCTTTGAGTGCCGCCTTCTTGGTGGCACGGATCAGCTGGTGGTGTTTGCGGGTGGCGTGCTTGAGGGCGGTCCTGTTGTCTGTGGTCTGGTCGAGTCGCCAGGTTTTCTCGAGAGTGCGGCAGTTCTTCTTGGATTCCTTGAGTTCGTTGGAGAACCAAGGGGTTTTCTTGCTTCCGGGTCTGCTGGGAGGGTTTTTTAGTGGTGCGAGGTCGCCGGCGCAGGCGGTCAGCCACTTGGCGAGGTTGCTGGCTGCTTCGTTTGGGTCCGTTGTGTTGGTGGGTGTGTTCTGGCCGAGGGAGGCGGTGAGCTGCTCGGGCGGTGATCTTGCTCCAGCTCCGGCGGGGAGCCTGTTGCGGGTGGTGGTGGGTCGCAGTCTTTCTGAAGCTGAAGTGGATGCAGCTGTGGTCGGTCCAGTGGAGTCCGGTGGCGTGGCTGAAGGAGATGTGTTTGCTGGACGAGAAGACGGGGTCAAGCGTGTGGCCGGCGTAGTGGGTGGGTGTGTTCACCAGTTGCTTGAGTCCGAGGTTGGCGAGGCTGTCCAGCAGGGCGGTGGTGTTTCTGTCGTTGTTGTTCTCCAGGTGGAAGTTGAGGTCCCCTAGGAGGATGTAGTCGGCGGAGGGCATGGCGTGCGGGCTGATGAAGTCTGCGATGTCTTCGCTGAATAGTGTGCGTGGTCCCGGGGTCTGTAGATGAGGGTGCCTCGGAGGGTGGTCTTGGGGTCAGTGTGTATCTGGAAGTGTAGGTGTTCGGCGGCGGTGAAGGTCTCGTCGGAGTTAGTCGAGATGCGGATGGTGTTCTTGTGTACGATGGCGATGCCTCCTCCCGTCTGGTTGACGCGGTCCCTCCGGGTGATCTTGTATCCGTCCGGGATGGCTATGGCGATGTCGGGCGCTGAGGAGGCGTTCATCCAGGTTTCGGTGAGGAAGGCGATGTCCGGTGCTGTTGCGTCGAGCAGGTCCCAGAGTTCCACGGCGTGCCTGTGGACGGAGCGGGTGTTCAACAGGATGCATTTCAGGTGGTTGCTGCTGGTGCTCGACTTGGCGGAGGTGGTGCACGTCCGGGGGCAGGTGAATCGGCAGGTTTGGCAGGTGAAGGGTCCGTGGGTGCGTCTCGTTGAGGCTCGGTAGCAGGCAGGGTTCCGGCCGGCATTGAGTGCGGTGAGTGTGGCGGCGTCGTAGGTCCGTCGAGTGGTGTTGCATCGGTGGGTTCCAGGGGTTCTGGCGCTGGGCGCGGTCCAGTCGCGGACGGGCGCAGACGGGCTTAGCCCTTGGCGCGACGCGCGCAGCTGCCGCCATTTATGGGGAGGTGGGAGGGAGGAGCAGCTGGGAGGCGGGAGGCAGGGGCAGCGAATGGGCAGTCAGGGGGCGGGGCCGCAGGGACGCAGCGGCGGGACTGGCGAGAGGCAGCGGGGGCACAAAAGGAAAATGGGGGTGAAAACAGACAAAATGGCAAGCACAACGCTAATGGGGCAGCGAGGGGCACAGAAAGGAAAAGGGGGTGAAAACAGACAAAATGGCAAGCACAACGCTAATGGGGCAGCGAGGGGCACAGAAAGGAAAAGGGGGTGAAAACAGACAAAATGGCAAGCACAACGCTAATGGGGCAGCGAGGGGCACAGAAAGGAAAAAGGGGGTGAAAACAGACAAAATGGCAAGCACAACGCTAATGGGGCAGCGAGGGGCACAGAAAGGAAAAGGGGGTGAAAACAGACAAAATGGCAAGCACAACGCTAATGGGGCAGCGAGGGGCACAGAAAGGAAAAAGGGGGTGAAAACAGACAAAATGGCAAGCACAACGCTAATGGGGCAGCGAGGGGCACAGAAAGGAAAAAGGGGTGAAAACAGACAAAATGGTAAGCACAACGCTAATGGGGCAGCGAGGGGCACAGAAAGGAAAAGGGGTGAAAACAGACAAAATGGCAAGCACAACGCTAATGGGGCAGCGAGGGGCACAGAAAGGAAAAAGGGGTGAAAACAGACAAAATGGCAAGCACAACGCTAATGGGGCAGCGAGGGGCACAGAAAGGAAAAAGGGGTGAAAACAGACAAAAATGGCAAGCACAACGCTAATGGGGCAGCGAGGGGCACAGAAAGGAAAAAGGGGTGAAAACAGACAAAATGGCAAGCACAACGCTAATGGGGCAGCGAGGGGCACAGAAAGGAAAAGGGGAGACAAGCAGGAAATACGGGCACCGGGCCACAAGCGGAGGGCGATCTTACCTGCAGAAGCAGTGGGCAGACAACACAGGCGGAGCTGTGTGGTGGGGGAGCGACCTACCTGGCAAGGTCAAGGGTCGCTCTCCTCACCGCGCAGCGGCCGCCATTTATGGGAGGTGGGAGGGAGGAGCAGCTGGGAGGCGGGAGGCAGGGGCAGCGAATGGGCAGTCAGGGGGCGGGGCCGCAGGACGCAGCGGCGGGACTGGCGAGAGGCAGCGGGGGCACAAAAGGAAAATGGGGGTGAAAACAGACAAAATGGCAAGCACAACGCTAATGGGGCAGCGAGGGGCACAGAAAGGAAAAAGGGGTGAAAACAGACAAAATGGCAAGCACAACGCTAATGGGGCAGCGAGGGGCACAGAAAGGAAAAGGGGGTGAAAACAGACAAAATGGCAAGCACAACGCTAATGGGGCAGCGAGGGGCACAGAAAGGAAAAAGGGGGTGAAAACAGACAAAATGGCAAGCACAACGCTAATGGGGCAGCGAGGGGCACAGAAAGGAAAAGGGGGTGAAAACAGACAAAATGGCAAGCACAACGCTAATGGGGCAGCGAGGGGCACAGAAAGGAAAAAGGGGGTGAAAACAGACAAAATGGTAAGCACAACGCTAATGGGGCAGCGAGGGGCACAGAAAGGAAAAGGGGGTGAAAACAGACAAAATGGCAAGCACAACGCTAATGGGGCAGCGAGGGGCACAGAAAGGAAAAAGGGGGTGAAAACAGACAAAATGGCAAGCACAACGCTAATGGGGCAGCGAGGGGCACAGAAAGGAACAAGCATTTGCAATGCAATCGGTTTCGCCTTTGGGACCTTATATGTATTTAGCTATGCAGCACATTAGCCTGGGTGCTGAAACATCTACTATTTTACTGACCTCTGCTGATAGTTTTCCATCAAGACAGTTAAAAAGAGGCAGTTGAACAGAAAACAAAATCCCTAAGCGGAAGCAGACAAGTCCTAGGGCTGATCTCCAGAGCCCACAAAGTACATACACATATAAGTATATAATAAGTATATACTAAAGTATATACAAGAGGTCTTGAATGCTTGACCTGAAAAGGAAGGCTGTCTGTGGCAGATTACTTGCAGTGAATCAATTTTTAGGTCTTGGCTACAGACAAATTCACCTGTCTTTTAGCAAGATCTGCTGTTTCCAAAATACATATAGTGGACTTTGTGTCAGCCTCTTGCTAATGAATGGATGGCTTTGTTGTGCATCTCCCTTCCCTATTCTGGATTAGATTATTTTCTTCTCTATTCGTTAGAATGTACAGCCCGGAAGCATTTTGATCTCAGTTTATTACTGGTGGATTTCTACCCTTCCTCTGCTGATCATGTTTCCAATCAGGGATTATTATTTTGTTTTCTAATTCCCCACCATTTTGCTGCTCCGCCCTTGCTCCACAATGTTACCCATATCACACACACATATATACACTTTAAGAGAACCTGGAAGCTGCAAATCACTGCTGGGCCACTTGAAATGTTCTCCCCACACATTATTGTAGGCCTTTCTTTGATATTTTATATTAAATGGACATCTGCCATGTTAGATTGCCAAATTAAAATAGGGAGCTGGCGATAGGACATAAGTGCACACTGAGGAGTTTGTTGGATATGATGAACAGTGGAGAGTTAACTTGAGTATTGTAGAGTTGTTGGGAGTTAAAAAGGAGTTCCACAGAGTCAAATGACTAACATGACAATGTTTAAAAGCCAGTCTCGATATTTAGGGAGATCCTGTACATAAGGCTGCAAAAAATCATTTGAGTAAATCACATGAGAGATGTTTGCTTCCAGTTCCATAGAATGACTGTTCGGTGCTCTGCAGTCATTCAGCTACAGTGACGAATAGGTGGCAAAATCGATTGACTTTGATAAGAAGTAGAGGCAAGAGAAGCACAGGAGTACGAAAGATGGTAGGAGAGAAGGGGTAGAATTAGGTGTAGTAGTAGAGTTAATGAGGCAAAACCGGTGTGCTGAAAAATAAGACAGGCAGAAGAACACACAAAGGAAGAGTTGTTTAGCAAACAGCAGGAAAAAAGATTTGATACGAGAGAGCAGTATTAGAAGTAGGAATATGAGGAGTAGGGGGAAAATGTGTAAGTAGGAGTAGAAGTGGCAGTAAATACAAGTGGGAGTAGGTGAAGTGAGAGTAAGACTTTGAGAAAGTTTACAAGAGAATGTTAAGTAAGAAAAAGTAAAAGAAAGGAGTAATGACGAACATGAATGAGAATAAGAGTAAGTGCAAGAGCAGGAGTAAGAGTAGGCATAATCTGTACGAATATGAATAAGCAGGAGTAAGAGCAGAAGTAGGCATATGATTAGGAATATGAGTAAGTCAGAAAGGGTAGGAGGATGGATATTAACAGTTTTAAGGGTAGAAACGTGGGAAGAAATAAGCACTGGGTCAGAGCAGTGGTTCTGAGTAAGAGCAGTGATTGGAGAGGGGATAAGTGACATGACAGACTAGGAGTACGAATGACAGAAGAGGTAAGTACAGGATGGAAGTAAGAAAGGTGGTGTGCTCCATTATAATGCATACCCAACCATAAAGATTTATAATCTGTTGTAAAAGTACTTTATTGGCTGCACGTCTAAGCCCGAATTTTGTGTGTAATCTTGGTCACCGAGCTCAAACTGCTGAAAATAAAACCTTGAGACGATATTGAAGTATTTACATTTTTAACAAGGGTAGTTGCTAAGTAGAAAACTACGCGAACATTCTCTAACTCACTTCTTGTACGTAAGAGTGTTCTAGAAAACAACATGTATGTCGACCTCGGAGTCGGTTCATAAACACGTACATATTTAAATAGTGCTACTAATAGAACTGCACTTTGGACCTGTGTCCTAGATCAGCAGGCTGAGACAGGATGAACTTGTTCTCTCTAGTCTGAACTAAACGGCACTTCTAGCTATCAATATCACAGGTTTTTTTTTCTGGTAAAAAGGTTTAAAGATAACCTTGATCTTCTACAGTTTGTTTCACTACAGCTGTGCAACAAGTGGAAACATACGATGAAACCAGGGAAGAGCTGCACACATTCCAGTTCACCACAGACCATTAACCAGCCTGTCTTTATTGACCCTGAAAGTCTGTTTCAGTGACAGAGGATCGACACATTATTCGCAGGGGTGGCCTTCTCCCTCATGATGCCCCTGCCAGTAGAAATGAGTGAATAACCAGTATGTACATGTGACCTAAAAAGGTGCAAAAATTACTACAAAAACGGAGTGCTGATTAACAAGGGCTGCCATGTGTTAATATTACTTGCAGTCTTTACCAACATTTTCACTGCAGATACTTTAGAATACCGTTCTGTTTTGTCAAATATTTTGCTGTCTTTTCTCACTGTTCTATGAAACTCCCTTCTATTTGTGTCCTCAGAAGAGATCGATGAGATAAAAGCCAGGAGCGGGATGCTTGTTATGAAATGCACGTCCCCGTAAGGAAAGGGAAGACGAAGTAAAGAGAAAGGGAATAAAAACAAGCATATGCATAAATTAAATATAACTACAGTGACAAAATCCGTTTAAGATGTAGGGGTGGGGGTCGTATCTTAGGTGAAACCCACCTGACCCAGCGAGGCAGGACCGGAGATTAAGGCGCAAGGTGTGTTTTCAAAATAAGAGATACACACCTTTCATAGAACGGGGAAATGCAGCGGAGCGTGCATAAAAACATAACAAAGACGGAGGGGGATTTGAGGCACAGTAATTTAAACACCAAACTAGTAACATTCTTACCTTAGGTTTTACAATAGCACCCTGAGTCAATGCAATAAGCGAGACAACATAAACTTCCTGGGAAGAGCGACCTCGAAAACCTGGAAAAGAACACCCATATGTCGGGGGAAGCCCATTTGAAGTGAAGCCCACGGAGCAAGTGTCGGGAAAAGCCGCATTGTCTGGGGCTGGGAGTCCTCTATTGTGCCTGTGCAGGCAGCTCAACCTGCCGGACCTCGGTGCCGGCTGCCAATGCAGCCCGCCGCCAACAACAGCCACCCGAGCATGAAATGCACAGGCAGGTGAGGGCGGCTGGGAACAGGTGAAGCCTCCGGGGCTGCTGGGTGAGCGTAAAGGGTACGGTACACCCGCCACAAATGAACAGAGAGCGCACAGCCAGCCATGCTCACCGTGACTGGAACGGAGAGCCTGGCGCCGGATTCACAGAAATGTCCATAATAGAAGGCACCATTTCCTCACCCACGGAGTTAAACAGGAAGTGCCACATTTGTAAAAGAGAGTCGACGCATGCGTAACATAGCAGTCTGGACAGGTCAGGCAAAATAGAGTCCGTATTGAGCCAGCCAATCCCAGGACAAAACAAGCACTTATAAATGCAATAGGACTCGTATTTACACGAGACCTATTGCATTCTAAATGGAAGTGCGGCCCTCGAAGAAGGCACGAACGGGAGGGGTGGGGGAGGGGGTGGTGATACGAGAAGTTACGGACTGCGGGAGGGAACGGGGGAGGCAGGGGATCAAAACTGTTTCGAAAGTAAAGGGGCTGATAGCCATGGAGGGACAAAAATGACGTCATGGCCGTCAGGAGGCGGGACTAACTTGCCGAACACCAATGAGAATGCGGCATTTACGATTTCGGCCAATTAAAAAGATAGCTGGAAAGTGGGCGGAGCTTCCCCCACTATACTGTATACAGCATCTCTCGCCGAGACAGCGCATGCGCTGCCTAGGCGAAACCTAAAAAGGGGGTGAAAACAGACAAAAATGGCAAGCACAACGCTAATGGGGCAGCGAGGGGCACAGAAAGGAAAAAGGGGGTGAAAACAGACAAAATGGCAAGCACAACGCTAATGGGGCAGCGAGGGGCACAGAAAGGAAAAGGGGAGACAAGCAGGAAATACGGGCACCGGGGCCACAAGCGGAGGGCGATCTTACCTGCAGAAGCAGCGGGCAGACAACACAGGCGGAGCTGTGTGGTGGGGAGCGACCTACCTGGCAAGGTCAAGGGTCGCTCTCCTCGCCGCGCAGCGGCCGCCATTTATGGGGAGGTGGGAGGGAGGAGCAGCTGGGAGGCGGGAGGCAGGGGGCAGCGAATGGGCAGTCAGGGGCGGGGCCGCAGGGACGCAGCGGCGGGACTGGCGAGAGGCAGCGGGGGCACAAAAGGAAAATGGGGGTGAAAACAGACAAAATGGCAAGCACAACGCTAATGGGGCAGCGAGGGGCACAGAAAGGAAAAAGGGGGTGAAAACAGACAAAATGGCAAGCACAACGCTAATGGGGCAGCGAGGGGCACAGAAAGGAAAAGGGGGTGAAAACAGACAAAATGGCAAGCACAACGCTAATGGGGCAGCGAGGGGCACAGAAAGGAAAAAGGGGGTGAAAACAGACAAAATGGCAAGCACAACGCTAATGGGGCAGCGAGGGGCACAGAAAGGAAAAGGGGGTGAAAACAGACAAAATGGCAAGCACAACGCTAATGGGGCAGCGAGGGGCACAGAAAGGAAAAGGGGGTGAAAACAGACAAAATGGCAAGCACA